>OW679201.1:51553345-51666101 GCA_940337035.1 Agriotes lineatus | reverse complement strand
GAGGAGATGGCATGGGGTTGGCAAAAAGGGCCTATGGTGGCCTACTTGCTAGACTTCGGTCTCCCCACAACTACTACTACTACTACTACCCGAAGGTGTAGGCAATATTTAAATTAGTTCTGTCTATGTATAAATCTTTTCCACTTTGGCTTGTCCTTTGCTAGTACTATTGCACCGGTTCTATCTATTCCTCTCTGTTTTAGTAAACGCTACACTCAAATCATTTGTTATTTGATGACATTCAGAGTTAGTTCAGTAGTTTTTACTTTATAAAATCAACGAAGAGGGAGTTTTTATGAAAATAACTTTATTAGCATTATTGCTATACATAAATAATTTCACAATTAATAAACAATAATTTTTATGGTTATAAGATACTTATTACAGTGAGGTTAGTTTTTTTTTTTTTTTTTTAATAAATTCAACCAGCCCAACAAACTAATTGTTATACATGGTACTGTTATTGTATAATACATATATCTTAAATAGCTTAAATGAGGTCAGCGGACAACCGCCCCTCGGTGTTTAATTTACGTTACTAAAATGACAGTAACTTATTATTGTTCACTATCACTAGAGTCCCCGGAGTTTGAAAGCATATCTACAGGTAGGACACGCTTTAGCCGTTTGTGAATTTTTCTTTGTCCACTGTTGTAGTAAGTTGCGCTGGCACATGTTTTAATATTCGCAAAAAACTTTTTAGTAATTTTTTTAATGTGTTGATCAACAGTTGGAATTCCAAGTTCTTCATGGATTTGATGATTTCTCACGTACCAGGGTGCATTGACTGCAATACGCAGTACTTTATTTTGAAGCACTTGTAATTTTAGCATTTGCGTCTTTGGTGTATTATACCATACTGGGCATGCGTATGTTATAATAGGTCTCAAGATGGCTTTATAAATTAATAGTGAGCATTCTGCTTTCAGCTTGGATTTTCTGTTTATAATTGGGTACAGTAGCGCTAAGCGTGCATAGCATTGGTTAAGCTTTATGTTAATGTGGTAACCCCATTTCAAACGTTGATCGAGATACAGTCCCAGATATTTTACTGCTGAATCGCTTGGGTTCCAACAAATGTTTTTTTCACAGATTTTCAGCTTGGATGGGTTATCGATTCTTCTAAGTGTAAAAATCTTGGCTTCACATTTTGCTGGATTTACTGTAATTCGCCATTTGCTAAACCACTCTGTTAATTGGTCAACCGCTTTTTGTACATCCGAGATAGCTGTTTCCAGATTGTAATTTTGTGCTACTATGGCAGCATCATCGGCAAATAATGCTAGTTCCGTATTTATTGCTTTTGGAAGGTCACTAATGTAAATATTAAATAACACCGGCCCCAATATGCTACCCTGTGGTACACCTGCTAATAAGTTTCTTGTGGTAGAGATGGTGGAGTTTACTCGCACTGCAAACGTTCTATTTTCCAGAAATGATGCTATTATTTTAGTTAGGTAGTGTGGGGTGTTAATTTTTAGTAATTTGTAAATTAGACCTGCTTGCCATACCTTGTCAAATGCTTGTTGTAGGTCAAGGAAGGCTACTACGGTGTAGTTTTTGTTTTCATACCCTTTTTCGATCGTTTCTGTTAAGCGCAAGAGTTGATGTACCGTCGAGTGCTTCTTGCGAAACCCATATTGAAATGCCGGGAGTATATTGTTACTGCTAACAAAATCTTGCAGCCTTGCATGGATTACTTTCTCAAGTAGCTTGGAGGTTGTTGATAAAAGGCTTATCGGTCTGTAGTTGTTGGGGTTCGTTTTCTCCTTCCCTGGTTTATGAAAGGGCAGAATGTGCGCGAACTTCCATTCCTCGGGAAAATAACATAGTCTTAAGCAAGCGTTCATTATGGTGCATAAAAATGCCAACGATTTTTTCGTTAAATGTTTTAAAATAATATTTGGTATCTTGTCCGGTCCTGGTGATTTTTTGATTTGAAGGTCTTTGATAAACCCCTGTATTTCACGTGGAGATGTTGGTTGGATTTTCACTGGGAGTTGTGGGAAACGATTGCGTACGTAGTTTGTGATTTCATGTACCCGGTTTTCATTTTGATGAGTCACATCTGCTGGTGTGCAATTTTTTTCTATCTGCTTGGCTATTACTTCACTCTTATCTTGGTCAGAGGAGTATACCTTGTCATCGTCGGTAAGTGGCGGAATTAACACTGGTTTTTTTAGTATTTTGTGTGTGACTTGCCACAATAAAGGATCTCTCGTTTCAAATTGCTGTATGTATTTTTCATAGCTTTTTATTTTGTAATTGTCCAGTTCCCATTTTACTTGATGGATCAATTGATTAAGTCGGGCTCTTAAAGCGGGATCTCTTGATGCCTGCCACGCTCGGCGAGTTTGATTTTTTGTTTTGATTAGTTCTAGAATTGCATAGGGTGGTTGTGTATAATCATAGTTTCGCTTCTTATTTTGCTTAATTGTTGCTTGTTCAAGGCTGGTTTTTATAGAATTTGTAAAGCTATCTATTGCTGCCCTAATTGTTTTGGTATTATGTAGGTTCTTTGGTGCCGTCATATTCTTGTCTAAATTGCTCTGGAAGAGATCCCAGTCTATTATTCCTTGTATTAATTTTGGGATTGGTGGTGAGTACTGGGGTGCATGAAGAAAAGATATTAAAACTGGTACGTGGTCTGAATCCAGTTCAGTAAGGACTGTTTGGTATATTGGTTTCGTGAAATTTTTGTGTAGCACTATGTCCAGTATATCCGATTGATGGTCTCTGCGGTAGGGATGATATGTATGTTCTGTTGGTGCCGATATTTGAACCGCTAGTGTTGATGTCCAGTTATTTAATTTTACCCCATCTGGATTGTTGACTCTACAGCCCCATATGGTGTTTTTACAGTTTAGGTCTCCGATAAGCAAGGTGCTCTCGTCGTTTATAAATATGTCTCTGAGATCTTGTTCTGCTAGTTTCTTATTTGGCTGTTTATAAGCAGCAACTATTTTCACCCTAGTGTTGTCATTAAGTTGTAATTGTATAGCTGCTGTTTCTAGATGTTGCAGTTTTAGGTTTGGCAATGAGAAGTGTGTCAATTTACGTTTGACTATAACTGCGACTCCTCCTGAAGCAATTGCTGCTGGGCGATCATTCCTATATACTGTATATCCGGGTACTTTAAAGGTTTCATCTTCAATCAAGTGTGTTTCGGAAACGCAGGCGATATCAACATTGTGTCTAGATATAAAATTTATAAATGATGATTTCTGGGATTTAATCCCGTTTGCGTTCCAGTTTATAATTGTTAAATTGTGTATAGTAAGTTGTTTATTTGGATTCATGTTGAAGTAGTGTTGGAATTAATGTTGTGAGATATGGCATGATTTTATCTAAGTGTGGTATTATTAGGTCTATGATAGTTTTAATTATTTTATGTAAGGGGTCTGTGTTGCTGTCGTTTGAGTTAATACTATTATTTTGCGTTCCTATAGTAGCGTCTCTGTATGATCTGTTAGTTATTATTCTGCTGTTGAAAGTTTTTGTGAAGTAAATGCAACCTCTATAATTAGCTGGATGCTCTGCTCCGCAGTTTACGCATTGTGGTTTGTCTGTTGGTTTTTTTGGACAGTCATTGTATAAATGGTTTCCTGTGCATTTAACACATCTCGGTTCCAGTTTACAATAGTTACGTGTATGCCCGTATCTCTGACATCGCTTACACTGTGGGATATCCTCTGTTTTTTTTCTAGGTTCTACCGAAATTATACAGTAATTTAGTTTTGTAAGATTGAATATTTCGTTGGTTTTGTCGGTTTTGGTAAGCTCTACTGAGCATAGAGGCATAGGAATTTTGTCTTTATTGTACAACCTGGCCACTTTAGTTACTGGGTATCCAAGTTTAATTAATTCATTCATTATCTCTGCATCAGATAGGGATATAGGGATATTACGAATTATTACCGATAGGTGTAGTTGGCTTGCTTCCGGGTCTCTGAAGGTATGATATTTTAACTGATTTTCGGTGTAGTATTTAGTTAATTCTCGATAATCATCGCTACAGGTTAGGTTAATTCTCAGGAACTGACCTTTAGTTATAGTTGTAAACTCTTTCTTAGCAATATTTCCGATGTCTTTTAGTACTTCTTGATAATTGGTAGCATTATGAAGATATATTGGGGGGATTTTTGGTTTACGTGTAGTTACTTGATCTGAAGTTTCAGTAACCATGTTTTCTGGTTTCGAGGATTGTTCTTGATCTTTTGCATTATTGAGGAGATAATATTTATTCTTTGTAATTAAATTATTTGTTTCGAACAAATATCTCTTGCTAGGTTCGATTGGTGGCGATAAACTGGAGCTATCGCGCTTGTTTGTTGTACTAGGCACGCTAAATGACATTTTATTAGAAGTGTGGGCCCTCCGACTGGCCCTTCCTGATATTTGTCTAATGTATTGAGTTATTTAGAATTTCAAATAACAATGTTTATACGAAAAACGAATGTCTACTCACGATACAGCACGTGGCGCAAGTTATCACAGCGGTCACAACGATAAGTTTAACACATGCGTTCACGACGGCTGTTCAACTCGGACTCGAGGTTAGTTTGCGGAAAGTGATAAATTTGTTTCAATGCAAGACCTACCTCATTAATCAAAAGCTCTAAATAAGTGTTCAAATTTAAATTTCTAACAATTTAAAACGGTCCGATAATTTTGTTATTATGAATCTCAGCCCAAATATGAATTTTTTGAGGTTAATGGGTTCTTGTACACAGATTAATTCTTGGTTTTTCTTGATCCCAATATTTAGTATTTTGCACACGTTGTTTAAAGTAAAAGTACATTCATCCGTGAAACATATTGATGAGAAAAAACGACGATCTTGATTGGCCTTTTCTTGCATTCCTTCACAAAATACAATTATACTTTGTTCATCTGGTTCAAATATTTCCTGATGACATTGTGGTTTGTATGTGCTTCTTTAATGTCTTAGATACCGCAGACTTTGATCAATTTGTCTTGTGGGTCAATATTGATCAATTTCAAAACACCTTCAAATTCCTTGCGATCTGCACCAACACTCCTGCGATTACTTTTATTAAAATTTCATTATTGAAATTTTTATCAAAGCCAAAATTAAATAATAAACATTAACCAACTATAGCTCCTGATTCTACTGAAATATTAGCAGTTTCTTCAAATTTCCGGACATATCTGTGTATTGTAGATGCAGACGGTATTGGACTGTTATCAAATTTTACTGAAAACGAATCTCTCACTCTCCGCAATCTAACCCCACTGTAATATGTTTTTACGATAGAAACTCTCTCTTCGTTCGAGTAATCGTTCATTTTATAAAGTAAAAACTACTGTACTAACTCTGAATGTCATCAAATAAATTAATTTGAGTATAGCTGTCAACTGTTTTCAAGTCAAGGCAACTCATATTTAAGAAACATGAAAACTTTTGATTAATATTATTCAATGAAAATTGACAAAAATCATTTTTGATACCGTTAGATGCGCAATAATTTTCTCTTTCCATTGATACCAAAACATTTTCGGTAAGTTGAATTGGCGAGCAGGAATCCATAAAACTGTTAAAAACAATGGTAAATCCCTATGTTCCAGTTTGAAAGTGGACACCCGGTATTTATGTATAGATTTATGTTGAAAGAGTGAATTTCAAATAACATCTGGGTTTCTGTACAAAATTGTATCATTTTCCTTCCATTCCCGTTCAGGGTTACTTCTCTCCGATATCTTCCTATCGTCCTATACGTTTCTTCTTTATTGGCCATTCTATGATTCCAATTGCCCATTATTATTACTAAAGCTGATAATTATATGCACTCACATGTACGAAAATATGTGCATATATACGCATACATTTTGTTGAGTATATGCACTCAAAAGTTATAATATATGCACATAATATGCTCTAATTTTTTTTGGAAAATAAGTAGTATTCTGAATAATATAAAATTTTTAATTATTTTGTATAAGTATATTTATTTCTCTAATTTTTTTCCAAAAACTTCATTCATTTTAATGTTTGACTATATGAACGTGGACTGCGAACGCCAACTCACGTGTAAGCCAACATAGAAATGAGATTTCCCCTAACCCTGCCAGACTATTATTCACGTAACACTCGAAGTTCGACTCTTGAAATGGATTCTATGTTGGCTGATTACTTATGCATTGCTTCTATGGGAAAAGTGGGAGTTACTGGCAGTCTATGTTTATATAGTCAAAGATTTTAACAGCGACTTCCCCTTTCCTCTGCTTATTTCGATACGTGCACTGCACTCCAGCGGCAGAAAGTGAAAAATTGTATTAATAAATTTAATGAAATAGTAAATTTTACAAAAAAAAATCTCAAAAAGTTTATACATCGCAAATTATTGCTAAATATAACCAAATATGCAAAATCCAGAAAGTATGCTCAAAAACGTATAAATTTGCAAAATATGCATAATGAAACTTGGCTTAAACGATTTGTTTTCACATAATTAGTATACATATTGCGCTGTCTATCCTATTCAATTTACCACCATTTTTAGGCCTATTACGTTGGGCCATTCGTTCTGTTACACACCCCTCCCCTGCTTCCCCCTGCCGACCACCTGACCAAAGAAGGAAGCTCTCGGGGCTCCACTCCTTTCCAAGGGGGCTCTGACCCTTTCCAGGGGGGCCCTCGAGGATCCGCTCCTCTCCAAGGGGGCCCTCGGGGATCCGCTCCTCTCCAAGGGGGCTCACGGGGCTCCTCTACTCTCCAAAAGGCCCTTGGTGCTCCGCTCCTCTCCAAGGGGGTTCTCGGGGCTTCAGTGGTTTCGCCCCTCTTCAAGAGAGCCCTCGGGGCTCCGCCCCTCTCTAAGGTGACCTTCGGGGTTTCGCCTCTCTCCAAGGGGGCCCTCGAGGCTCCGCCCCGACCGCGAACGCAAACGCAAATGGGGAACATCGCGTCTGCAATTGTCGTGACGGACACACGTTTGGATCGTTCTCCTTTATTTATATGATTCTGCTTTTTCTCTACAAATTTTTGTCGTTTCTTGCAACTTTTCATAATCTTTTTTTCTTCTAGACTGTATTAGGGCATCTGCCGTGGGTGTGTAGATATGAATAATATTTATAGTGTCTTATAAAGTTACACTTATTCTTATTATTCTTGAATTAATTGTTTTCCACTCTGTTATAGCTTTTTCCATTTCACTACTGGTTATTATTCGTACTCTTTTCGTTCCTCAGCTATTCTCATTTACTCCAGAGTATCTTAGTGTATCCTTTACTCAAGGTTTTCGTACCTGTACCTTTTTTCCTTGTCTCACTCATACCTAAAATGTATGTTTATTGTATTCTACCATTTCCTCAATTAACTCTGGTTCTTTGCCATTTATTGTTTTTATATTCTATGTTGCTATCTTTATTTCGTTTTCTTTTTTATCTTGGGTTCTTTTTCTATATGGCTTTTAATAGCTTTTTCGACTCCCTGTTCTCCATTCGTATTTTTCTCCATTTAATATTATAATTTTTTGGCAGCCCACTTTAACTTGCTTGGCTGTCTTTCTTCTCTAATAATATCTCTTAACCTATCTTGTATCTTTCTTTCTTCAATCGTTTATCATTTTCACTGGAGTATTTGTGTGTTTTAATTAAGTTTTTTCGTCATAACTTCCTTTTTCATGTTCCATGATTGTAATTTGGCAATTATAATTTGCTCTTTCCCTTTACCTTTTATGGCATAACCGTTTTTTACTTTTATTACTGTATTTAATTTCTCTCACATAAATCTTTCCACACCTTTCATTAATAATTGCTCCCTTTATGTCCCGGGTGGTGTAGCTTGAACAAGCGTCCACGTTCGATCAGATCTTTCTGGTCAGAACTTGGATGGGAGTTCCACGGCTGCCTCTCTTGGCGCCTCGTGGTACGGCTGTCATACGGATGTCATAATAACATCATGACAGTCGTTAGTGGGGTTGTAAGTCCCCATAAATGTACAGCGATGCCTATAATTGGCCTAACGGCTGTTGGCTGAGTACGAAATAAATAAATATTGTGATATTGTTTTTACTGTCTTTCCTTTTTATACGTTCCATTTTATTCCCAAGGTTTCGACTTTATCTTTGTTTATTTTTCTTTCTTAATTCCGATATTTTCTTCTTATCTTTTTTCTTTTATAGTTGGAGCAAAGATATTTCGGACGCCTCAGGCTACTACTTAAAGGTTAATGAGCATGGCAGGTGGGATTAGGTTGTACACACGACAATCCCTTTGTAATAGTTCACAAGCAAATCCATATCCTTAAAATCGAAATGCGGCTACGGAAACGCAATGTTTGTTAGTGTTTAAAAACTTATTATTTTTATTTAACAACATTGTTAATAAAAAAAGATACAATCAAGAAAGACAAAAAATTATAGAAAATATGTATATGCAACAAATAACTACAGTTTATTGATTGATATATACAAAAAACAACAATTATGAGTACAATATATAAATTAATTTTCGTTATCACTATCACATGGCCAATCGTCACTATCGCTGTCTCTTAAATTAATAATTAATTCTGGAATATCAATAAATTTAAAAAATTGGTCTTCAATGCCAATCACATGCCGAACACAGTTTTTCCAGCTATTTACATGAATTTTATTAACTTCTTCTTTAATTATTTCTATCATTTTCTCACTAAACTTGGGGCATTGGTTACGTTTTCGAATGTGTGTTTTTAATTCTGCCCATATCATTTCTATAGGATTCATACAACAATGATATGGTGGCAATCTTAAAACTCTATGGCCTAGTTCTGTAGCTATGGTGTCTACTACATATTTTTTAGAGAACTTCTTAATGGACAACACTTCCAGTAATTGATTCTTATTGTAAGTTTCTTGAAAATACATGTTGTTCTTGTAAAGAAAATCTGTAATTTCTGCTTTAGTAGAATTACTATTTGGCACTTTTTCAGCAAGCCTTGAGTGATAACTGGCGTTGTCCATAACGATCACACTATTAGGTGGCAAATTTGGTAACAGCTTATTTGAAAATCACGACTCAAACACATCTGAATTCATGTCTTCATGGTAGTCCAATCGACAGTCTCTTATATTTTTCGCAGATAATAGGAGACCATCGTTCACCCATCCCATCTCAGAGCCTACATGTAAAATTATAATACGTTTTCCTCTTGAAGGTGGAATGTCTAATTGGCATTTCCGAGAATTATCTGTCCATCCTTTTTGAACCACATCATGTGTGTCATACCAAGTTTCATCCAAGTAAAATATTGGTCTCTGTTCTTCCCGAAACTTTTTTATCTGTTGTAAGTATTCGCATCGCCATTTTCTAATCCGCGTAGATTCCATTATTTGTTGTCTTTTATCTATCTTCTTATAGCGAAATCCCATATTTTTTAGCGATGTCCTTAATGTCGTCATTGAACAATTTATACCCATGTCACCAATGATCGTATCATGAATAGTTTTAATTGTTGGCACCACATTAGTTTTATACATGTCATAAACTACGCCGCGTATTGCATGTTCATTAGGCTTTGCTAATATTTTGTGACACCCATAATCAGAACGCCGTTTACGTGGCAGCGCTTGATTTTTCGCAATTTGAAAAACCGTACTTTTTGGCACTTTAGTTAAAAACGCAGTTCTTCTCACAACATTGCTTTCTCCTTCAGAAATTAGTGCGTTGTATACATTCAAGACTATGTTTTTCGCATCGTCGGATAAAAAATGCATTGATCGCTGGCTTGGTCTCTCTCCCGCATCATCAACTTCTTCTAACTCATCATATGGAGCAGCAACTTCTTCAACTTCATCCTCAATTTCATTAGTATCCCATGGTCTCCACATATTCCACAAAATACAACACAACACAAATACTAGATGATAATTAACGTGCGTCAAAGTATAACCAACGTTATTATTAAATTTGGGAAGTAAAGACAAGTCAAGTGATTTATATAATTTATCTTTCATTCTAATTACTGGAAGGGATGTAGTTGTAAATACATACTTTAATGCCAATATGACGCGACGAAACATTAAATGTCGATTTCTCTTATCTAGGAATGTCATTTGAGCAAAAATAATTTATTCCTCAATCAGGGCATAATCGCATAATGTGTTTATTTACCTAGTAAAATTAATTTTGTCATTCAATATTATTAGATAATTAAATATAAATTAAGTAGAAACTTCACTACAAAACGAAATAAATACACCTTGGAAATTTTCCCACCTTTGCGTATACCTGGCACGACTTAAGCGGACTAACAATAGTAAACTCATTTGCGGTTTAACTTTTAAAGCTCGCTCTGTCCGAAGTATCTTTGCGTCTACTATACCATAAGCTCCGTCATCATCTCTTTCAGCAGTGTTTTCCGCTGCTTTAGGTGGGGTCCTGTATGTTTTTCTGTCTTAATAAATCCCTCGTCTTCAATTTACCGCTTTTCCACTTGGTTTCATGTATTGTAATTTGATGCTCATTGCCTTCCAAATATTTTTGTGAGCGGCGGTGGCTTGACACTCGCTAACTTGCCCTGACCTCCACACTACACGCGCGGCTTTGCTCCAGTATCCTTCGTCATTTACAATTTGTTCTGCTACATTACAAAAATTTGCTGTGCTCACTAGATTATTGATAATAATTTATTCACAAAATCCCACATATTTTATTTAATCTACTTGATCACACACATGTTAGAGAATCAATTTTAATGTTCAACTTGTGCCATTCAAACAGTTTGCAGCGAGGACGTGTTCCAAGAACCAAGCACTTTGTTTAAGTGGGATTTCGCTTCAGTTTAAATCTAAACCAGTTTTGCAAGCTGGTGAGTTCACCATTTATTGATTCAACTTACTACCTCTTGATAGTTGGTTCTTGATTCGATGAAACAGCATCATCGGCATATAATTGTAGAGGTATTTTTTAATGCCATTTATATAAAGTATAAATAGTAGAGGACCCAGTACACTCCCTTGTGGTACTCCGTAATTTATTTCTACTTATTATCGCACTTTACATTTCCAAGTGCTATCACATTCAGGTACGTGACTTTTTATCCGACATTGGTAGCAGCATCAACAGCAGACAGATGATGTTTACGTTACTTCATTCCATACTGACGCGATTTAATGGTATTATTGTCAGGTTTAATATTTCCGTGAAGCGAATGTATTGCTCATATGAAACAAGAAACAACATTATGTGGTATGGGATGGGGTGATTCTCGTTGTTACTGCATGGTTGTTTTTCTAAAGCTTATTCCTATTGTTTTAAAGTTTGTATCATCTCCGAAAAAGGGTAACTTTCTGGAAATTACATAATTTACTAGTCGGGTATCCGGTTCCTGAAAATAGACCCGGGTTGACTATTACCCAGGTCTACCCAGGTACCCGCCTACCTCCCTAGTATCTATTATATTAAGTAAGGGATATAATAAGATTGAAGAAGTCTTTTAGATGTTTTACTGAAAGAAATTCGTCACGAGATTATTTATTCTTTTGTTTTTCCAATGTATTTAATGATATTTTTTAAATGTATTAGAACTACTCTTCACCTTAAATTTTACCTCATTAAATTCTCTCTCTAGTTTTGTTATATCCATCAGTTTTTTTTTTATTTTTGCTTTTATAATTTTTATTAATCTATCCATGATTCTTATGAATAGTAGTGGACTTAGGTTGTTCCCTTGCTTCACCCCTCTTTCCATTTCAAAGGTTTCTAATCTTTGTCCAATTATTTGGACTTTTGCTATACATTTTTTATTACGTGCATTAGTGTTCTATCTACGGAGAGATCAAATAAATTTATAATTAGAGTCGCCTGTGATTCGTGTTATACATTTGGCAGTACTGAAGTGTATTGTCAGGCTATGTCAAATTAGAGATTTTCAGGTTAAGTTTTACGTCAATTTGTGTCAAATAACAAACAAAACCTAACCTACTAACCTCGAATTTGACATACACTGACAATACATTTTAGTACTGCCATACGTATTACACGAATCACAGGCGACTATAATTATAAATTTATTTGATCTCTCGGTATTTTAAGGTCAATTAGGCTTCTCCAAAGAAGTACTTCCCTTTCTATCATATATGCGGCTCTTAGATTGATAAGTGTTAAATATAGTTGTTCTTCGTTGTCAGTTTCTCTTTTTATTAGGTTTCTCACTTTGCTTGTATTATTGTTTGTCTGTTTGTTAGCCCTGAACTCCGCTCGTTTATCTTTTTAAAAAAAATGTTCTACTTGTTTTCTTAATCTTCTCGCTACTATTCTTGTGTAGCCTTTAAATCCAACAGAAAATAAATAGATCGCTCTATAATAATTGTCGCAAATTGTAAAGTGCATTAAAAAAAACCGTTATCAAGTTTTCAGTTTCTTATGTCATTTGTTTTTCATGATATGATGTTATTGACTTTTTTTTTAAATAACCTATATTTTTTATTATTGATTTCGGTAGTACTTTTTATCCCGTTTCTAACGGTATAAAATTTTCAATATGTTCCATCGGAAAAAAATTGAGAAAAATGGTTTTAAAGTTTAAATATTAAAAACCAATTAAATGAGCAAAATAAATCTAGTTACCGGTGGATAAAACAAAAAAAGTTACATGTCATAACAAAATACGTGTCTTTTGCTCTTTCTAAGTTAGAATGTACCTTTAGCAAACTATTTTATTAATAAAAATGGTATAATCAAGCAAGATAGTCATCGTAACTATTAACTTTGAATGGAGTTGATAATAAATTTCTAGTTGTATTTTACAATTGTTTTTTTTTAAATTTCAATAAAAACGAATATGCCATTAATGATTTTCTGTCAAACGTAGGTAACTAGATTTATTTTGCTCATTTCATTGGTTTTTAATATTTAAACTTTGAGACCATTTTTCTCGATTTTTTTTCAGATGTAACATATTGAAAATTTTATATCACTGAAAACAACATAAAAAGTACTACCAAAATCAATAATAAAAAATACAGATTGTCATTTAAAAAAAAGGTCGATGACGTCATAACTTTTAAAACAAATGACGTAGCAACATAAAGGTAGTTGTAGTGCATGTCCTATAATTAAAATCGCTATACCCCTTGTAGATTTTTTCAAAAAAATTAATATTAACAAAGTTAATGAAAAAATTCAGGATCTGGTCCATACTCACAATGAGGTGATTCAGTAAATACATGTAGCGTATGTAAAAAATATATGTTAATTGTTATGAGGAAGACTGTGTTTAATTTACATTGATTTAAAGTTAATGAATTTATCCGTTACTTGATTTCCACACTGTATAAGTATAGCTACATTTTTCTTGTTTGTCCATCTAATTTATCATCTCCATTTCGATGTCTGCTCCTCCGGCTTTTTTTTAGTTTAACGTTTCCTAGTGCTTCTATCTCTTTCATCTTTAATTCTTCTATTTCTTTATTTCTACCTTTTCTTCCATTTTGTCTTTGTTCAAATTTTTGAGTGTAGTAATTTTTCTATATTTTTAATATTTCATGTTTGTTTTCTTCTTTCCTCTCACATTTCTTATTCGATTCTAGAATTTTTTATTATTTTTGAAGTTGTGGTTTATTTTTGTTCTCCAGTTTCTCTCAGCTTCTGTTTTTTCCTCTTACTACTATCTTTGCCTCATTTCTTATCTTGTGGTTCTTTTGTTTTATTATATTTATTCCATGCTTGTTTTTTCATTTAAATGTTTTCTTTTAATTCTATTGTCCGCCACTTGGAGTTTATTTTCTCCTTTCCACATATTATCTCTGCTTTTTTGTATAAGGTTTGTTTCAGATTTTTCCATCTTTCATTCATTTTCCATTCCTTTTTTGTTTTTTTTTGTCTGCTTCCGTGAATTATCTATTTCGCCTTGGTTTCTTTTTCTAGTTTATATATTTTAATTTTCTTGCATTTCTTTTCTTTTTTTTTCCCATTTCTGCTGTCTGCATATTTGCTACTACTAGTCTATGGTTTGATCCTATTTTTGTCTCTGTTATGGTTTTGATATGCTTCACCTGATGTATGTCTGTCATATATGTGATGACGTTTATGACGCTTCTTACATTTCTTTCTTCTGCTGCAAATGTATATCGATCGTTCATTCTGTGGTTCCAGAAAGTGCAGTGCAGACCTCTTTCTTTGTCCTTTCCTATTCTGAAATTCCAATCTGCCATGTGATTTTTTTTTTGTTATTTCTTAGCTAATCTATTATCTGTTGTAATTTTTCATAGAACTCCTTTATTATATCCTCCTAGTCTCTTTAAAGCCACATATAACTGTACCAAGTGTATTGTCTTGTAAAAGAATGCTTATTTTTATTATCTGGTACTTATTAGGACTGGGTGATATATCGATATTATTTCCATATCGACATTTTTAGTATATTTATCGGTACATTAACAAATAACGAAGATCTGCATATGGAATATGGAAATCTTGATATTGTTAGGATATTTATTGATATATTGACATTTACTGTACGAACCAGTGAAATTGAGGAAACCGGAAGCTTAATAGCGAATGATGCAATCTTGCGATACCTGGGAAAGCATGCGAAGTAAATACAGCTTGCTGTCACCACTGAATCACCATTCGTAGTACGCGAAAAAGCGTAGGGTCTGTCTGTCTTCAAGGAATTTGTGTTTGAGACTTAAAAATTTTCATGTGGTTTGTGTTTGAACTGTAGTCTCTAACTAAATATAAGGCTCACCTATATTTGATAGGTAACAACGCGAGTAGAAACAGCTTTAGCCCGTAGATATTTACACTAAGGATTTTATATTGTTGACGGCTTCACTTGTATGTATTATTATTCAGTTAATTTTTTTATTTAGTATGATACCTACTTCTTTGGCTCTCTGTTCAGTTTGTAACACTGTATAGTATAAAGTATATTCATTTGTTATTTTTGTGCTTAGGAATCTATTTTCTTTGTCTTACTCATCCTTAGCATCTGTAGATCATATTCCTGCATGTCTTTCACTACCTCTATTACCTTCCATAAAATTTCCATTTTAGTTTGATTAATTCTCAGCTTTTGTTTTAAACTTTTTATTCAATAACCATGATTGTCCACCATATGTGACCATTAGTGCACACATATTTCAATAGTTCTACATGTAGGGAGTCTGTTCCGGGAGATTTTTATTTTTTCGAGTTTTGAGTGTATTGTCAGACTCTTCTAGACGATAACGTATACTGCAGAACAATAAATATTGGCATATTATATACCTCAAACCAATTACAGCAGATCTTATCATCATTATTATTATTACAGGTTTATTTCCTCTCCTTGGCCATGCAGCCATGACTATCCGGCCTATTCTACTGCAGCTGTATGAAACACACTTCGCTCCACTCAGGGAGAGACTCCGGCCTGCCCTCAGTGGTTTCCTCAGTGGCGTACTGCCAGGCCTGGAAACCGGCTCGGATCACTTCGACAGGTACATTTCTTTCTCAATACAAAAACCTGCTCTAACAAATTTCCCATGCGCAGAACAAATGCACTCCTCGAAGCTGTGTGCGACGGGGTGGGACCGGCGTGGTTCTACACCTGCATATGGCAGTGTGTTCGGAGCAACAGCCCCATTCGGCTGCCGGCCATTAGCTACGTGTTAACTCACTATAGCCGGAAGTTGTCCATGGAGGATCAGCTCTATCTCATGGGGAATGACATCGATGTGATGGTAAGGTTTTGTCGTGGTGTTGAAGGTTGTTCTGAGTGAAGTTCTGTGACAGGTGTCGGGTTTGTGCGCCGCGGTGCAGGATTCGAGTATATTGGTGCAACGATCCGCCCTTGATCTCTTGATGGTGTGCTTCCCCATGCACAACACACAGCTGCTATATGCTGATATGGTGCGCCTCGTCACTGCAGGGCTGTCTACTATTTTACGGAGGGATATGTCTTTAAATAGGTAAGAGCTTATTGAGTAGGCTAGCAGCCAGTCTTATATTCGTTGTTAAAATAAACAAAAGTGCATCAAAATTTATGTACTAATGAATAAAAAGTCATAGGCACTAACGTTTTGACGCGCTTAAGAATTAAAGTTAACGTCAGATTAGTGGTCTTTATAAGACCGACCGTTAATGACTTCAATGTAGACTTTTTAAGGTTAGGTTTTGTTATATGTATAAATGAATGAAAATGGGTTCTCTTTCGCAGTTTTTAAATTAGATAATATTTTATTGTAGGCAGGGTAAGTTTTGTTTCATTGTGCTCATAGTCAAAGTAACAAATTTTTGGAATTACTATTACTGCACCTGCTGCGGTATTAGGTATTTTTTCGTATAAACACAAATTATTTATAAGGGAAAAGCTATTTTTTCACTGTATAAAATTTCTGAAAACATAAATACAGGCAAAGGATAAATTTGGTATCTTTTTACTTCCTCTTGCACTTCTGTTTGTGGAACTGCAGAAGCAAAGTTTCTTCCTCTCAAATCGCTTTCATAGTGATAAATGATACTTTTCAGTTATCTACGTAACAACCTTTAGCCTAAAATTAGCTAAAAATGGTTTTTCACCGGTTGTAATTTTATACTACACATAGGAATTGTACAGGGTATCCGAGAAGCATGGAATGGCTCATTTATCTGAAAAGCATCATTGAAATTATAATGATCCTGAAATATGGTTACAGAGGACAAACATAGGAAAAAGTTTGCAAATTGTTTAATAACTTCTAAAAAAAAAAGTGACCACCTTATCATCCCTACCAACCGATCCTATACAGTGTGGATAGATGTTTGTCCAACAAGAAAAGTGACCACACGCCAGTGCCCAAATCAATCACTCAAAACTTAGTGGTTAAAGAAGAACGAGGTAAAAAAAAAGAGGAATGAAGTAAGAGGTTGGAGACAAAGAAGCCAACCACAAGAACAAACTACCAGGTTGAACACAAGCGTGAAATAGAATCTGGTTTACCTACAAATCCAGCACTAGCTTATACTCCACGCTAGTACAAACGAAGATAACCCATCATCTCACTAAGCATACTCGAACCTAAGCAGAAGAATGTGAAGGAAATTAAAGAAAAAAATGCATGATGACCATTAAAATAACGCCCTAAATCTCTAACAACCACTCATCTGAGCTTCGGTTGGCTAGGCGTAATATTCAGTGCTGCAATTTGGGTTTACGGCTACATGGACACGCTTCAAGACAAGATGTTACAGCTCAAATGGGCATTAACGACAATGGTACTTTATACTACGGGTCAAAAATGCTTGCTAAAAAAATTCACCCTAATCCCGCATTGACGGTTTGGTAACAGAAGAGTTATCTGGGTATACTTACCGAGATGGGCATGATCCAAACTGAACAAACGGTTAATTAGGGCGAAGTGCCTTCGTAACAGGGGTAGTCGTAATAGAGATACGTACAAAGACAGGGGTATTAGAGCACCACGGGCTTGAATTGGGGTGGAAACAATATTTATGCAAGACCCTGTATAAGCCCGAAATCCAGGGCTTGCAATTGCGTCGGCGCTTCTGGGTGGCGTCTCCAGCTGGCTTAGTGACTTACCTTCAGCGGTTAAACAGCTCCCATCGCTCCACCTTACATTGATTTTTACAGCTAGAGAAAAACACATAAATTCGTCACAGGACACAGGAACGAGTAATAAAGAAACAAAGATTACTTTGAATATCTGTCTGTTGGTTAAAATAAACAAAATGAGTGTACAGGTACACCTCAAGTAATAATTCCTTAAATTATGCGCGGTTAAACCTGATAAACAATTAAATTAAACCAGCGCTGAAGGCACGTTACAACGTGCTAAAATTTAAGACGCAAATTCCCAATACAACCATACGGCTATGGCGTCACTCCGCGCACTGTGAAAGGGAACGCTACACTCTAAATTCTAATGTAATACTCCATTAAAACTAATTTGACAATATATATATATATCTTCAGCACTACAGGCCTAGAGGCCCTTGGCTTTTTCGACTATTGTTTTCCATATCTTCCTTTCCAATGCTAAGGTTCCCCAGTTGGCAACATCTAGTTTCCTCAGGTCTTGCTCTACTTCTTTTTTCCAGCTTAATCTCTGTCTACCTCTTTTATTCCTTCCTTCTGGCTCTGTTTTATAAATTTCTTTGACAATTCTTTCATTTTGCAATCTAGTTAAATGTCCTAGCCATCTTATTCTATTTTGTTTTATTATTTTTGTTATTGTAGTGTCTTTAAATAGTTCTTCCAATTCTTTGTTGTTTCGTCTTCTCCAGTTGCCGTCTTCATTTACACCTCCGTATATTAGTCTTAATATCCTTCTTTCCCATGCTTCTATTTTACGTTCCTCTTGCTTCGTCATGACCCAACACTCACTCGCATATAACACTACCGGTCTTATAATTGTTTTATATAGTTTGATTTTGGTTATTCTTGATAGCACTTTTGACGATAACAGATGTTTTAAAGCACCCACGCACTTAGAGCCCGATGCCAGTCTGCGTTTTATTTCACTGTCCATTTTCCCGTTTGTGGTTATTTCTATCCCTAGGTATATCACACTTGTAACTTGCTTTATTTTGATGCTTTTATCCATATACTTTATTTCTAAATTTTCACGTTCGTTTGTATCTCCCATTATTATAAATTGTGATTTCTCATCGTTAATTCGTAATCCTACTTCTTCTGCATTTTGTAATAATCTGGATGCTATATCTTGTAACGCATGTTTTGTTCTTGTTAGTATTAAAACATCGTCTGCAAAAGCTAAGCATTGATGGGGTCCTCTGAGAATGTTGCCGTTAGTTTTTATACTACTTTTTCTGATTATTCTTTCTAAAACTAGATTAAACAATGTACTTGACATAGGATCTCCTTGTTTCAATCCATTACTGGTTTGGAATGCCTCTGTTTCATTGCTGCCCACTCTTACTTTGCTGAATGTTCCTTTTAACGTCATCTTAATTAATCTTTGGAGCTTACTAGGACACATAAACTGTTTTAGAGTTTTTATTACTTCAGGTCTTCTTATTTTATCATATGCATGTCTGAAATCAATGAACAATGCATATATTTTAATATTCTTTTTCCAACATTTCTCTTGTATTTGTTTGATGGTGAAGAGGTGATCCACTGTTGATCGATTTGCCCTAAAACCAGATTGATACTCCCCTAGCATAGGATTAGTTACTATTTTCAGTTTCATGTCTATTAATTTGGCAAGCACTTTGTAAGCTACGTTTTGTAGACTTATTGGCCTATAGTTTACACACTTGGTTGGTTGTCCTTTCTTGTATATCGGTAATATTATTGATTCTTTCCACTCTTCTGGTAGTTCCTCTATTTCCCAAATTTTCCTAATTAGTTTATATAATTTTTCTATTAAAGCGTATCCCCCATATTTCAAGTATTCATTGTAAATTTGGTCACCTCCGGCTGCTTTATCATTTTTCAATTGTGCAATCACTTTTTCTGTTTCTTCTAGCGTGGGTATTTCTACATCTCCATTCTCTTCTGATTCTCCTTCTTCTGTATTCCATTGCGTGTCGTCTTTGAACATTTCTTCATAATGTTCTACCCATAGTTTTTTTATTTCATGCTCGCTTCCTATTTGTTTCCCTTCTTTTTCCATGAGTACTTGCTTAGTTTGTTTCTTTTTTGTTTGTTTAATTTTCGCATAGAACCATCTTAGTTGGTTTTTTTGGAATTCTTCTTCTATTTCACTAATTAATTTATTTTGTTCCTGTCTTTTTTTGTTTCTTAATATGGTTTTAGCTATTTTCCTCGTTTCCCGGTATTTGGCTTGTGTTTCTACATTATCTTGTGTTAGATAGTCAAGTTTAGCTTTCCTTCTTTCTTCTATGACTCTCTTGCATTCATCATCAAACCATCCATTCCTTTTTCCTTCCTTATATCCTAGCTTTTCTTCTGCCTTTCCTCTAATTAATTTGCTCAAGTACTTCCATTCTTCGTTAATATCTTCTCTGTCCTCATATGTTTCTAATTCAGATTCGATAGATTTGGCATACTCTGTTTTTACTTCTTGGTCTTTTAAGGAGCCTATATTTAGCCTTTTTCTTCGTTTATAATTTTTCCTCACTTTTGTTATTTCTTCGTTTAAAAAGATCCTGACTAGAAAATGATCACTATCTATATCTGCTCCTCTTTGGCTTTTTACATCCATTACCTTATATACATGTTTAGTTTCTATTAAGAAGTGATCTATTTGATTAATGGTTTTTTTGTTTGGACTAATCCATGTCCCTTTATGGATTTCTTTATGTTGTAGATATGTTGCTTTGACTTTTAGCTTTCTTTCCACTGCAAAATTTAATAGCTTTTCCCCATTATCATTTGTTTTAGTGTGTTTGCTATACTTTCCTATTATTCCATTATACACTTCTTCTCTTCCTAACTTAGCATTGAAGTCTCCTATTACCATTTTGACGTCGTATTTAGGACAGCTTTCATATACTCTTTCTAATTCTGTGTAAAATTGTTCTTTCTGTTCTTCTTGACTTTCTTCTGTAGGTGCATGTCCATTAATTACACTTATTTTTCTGTGGTCTCCCCTTAATCTTATGTAGCTTATTCTTTCGTTAATTCCTTTTATATCTATTATTTTGTCAACTATTGATTGTTGTACTAAGAAACCTGTTCCGAATCTGTTTTGTTCCCCACCATAGTTGAAAAGTGTATAGTCTTCTACCGTGATTGTTATCTCACCTTTGATGTTAGTTTCTTGTACTGCCATTAATTGTATTTTATATTTCCTTGCTTCCCTTATGAGGTTTTTAACAGCTCCTGTCTTATTGATTCCTTGCAGATTCCATGTTGCAAAATATATTTTATTCTGTTTCCCTATCCTTTTCGTTGTTTTTCCTAGAGGGTTTTTATTTTTAGTCGTCTTTTTACTTAGTTTATCCTCTGTAAATACATTATCTAGTTTTTTCCTGTACTCTTGTTTATTTCGTTTTTCTGTTGTGATTATATTCGAATATTCCTTGTGCCATGCAATTTTCGTCGTTTGAGTGGTTTTCGGTTCGCTAATCCCTAATCGTTTTTTGGTGGTGTTTCACATTTCGGTGCTGTTTCCGTGTTTAACGCTATTAATTTATCCTGTTTCTCTTCCCACTTCCAAAGTTGACCGTTGGTTATTAATTTTTGGTAACCTGTTATAACTGATTTCCCTGCTTCTCTTTCCTTTGCTGCTATCTGCCTTATTTTCCTTTGAATTTCTCTTTCTTTTTGTGTGAGGAATTTGACAATACCCGGTGGTTAAGCAACGAGTTTGGTGTTGATGTCCAGTTGGAAAGCTGTCGTTCAGGAACCTCATAGAAAAATCATTTCTTACGACTCCACTATGCGAGCAATAAATCAATTAAAAAAAAAGGTTAAGGATAAGATTCCGCAAAACAAAGAAAACGAACCAAGTCCAAAATGATACATTTAGATTCAAGAAAAGAAAAGGAGATAACAGTAGAATGCATAATAGTGTAATAAGAAAAAAACATGATCCCTAGGTACTCAATACTTTTTAATCAAGAAAAGTACTAAACTAATTCAAAAGTTAGTACGAAAATACAAGAAAATTTCAAATGACAATTAAAATCTAGTCAAAACTGGCTACTGGCCATAATTTATTTTAATTTATTTATGTAATGTGAACACTTTTATCTAACATCTAGTACGTAACAAAGGGGTGATCGATAAAAGACTGCTCTTTTTGACCAACTAATTTGTACAATTTAATAACCTAATGTGGCCCTATTAAATGGCATGCATTTACAAGGTGAATCTAAGCCTCAAACGGCGAAATAAGGAAAGATTCATGGTCAGTTTTTGCTTATGGCACCATTTAATTTTAATTTATAACAAAAATTCATTCTTTATTTTAACCTGTAAACACAACTGCTAGGATCACATGCAGGTTGTTATTTATGCTTTTGGCTCTTGGCTTAAAACTACGACTTTTAAAGACAATGATAGGGACTTCAAGGCCAATTCTTTCTTCTGATTATATTACTGTCTTGCCAACAGCTTGAATTGCAATTGAAACCATTAATAGCCCAGGCATATTAGAAAAATTTTAAGGAAAACCTAAAAAAAATTCCGGACTTAGTAGAAGCGACCCCTTAAAAGAGGTCTCTGGGGTGCCGACGTCCTAGTTTTTTGGAGCAAGAAGCAGAAGAAACCTCGTGTTTATTAGAAAAAATCACCATAAAAATGTTATTAGAAAAAGTTGCTGCGAATATAAAATTGTAAGCAGTTGCAAAATTTCAAAAATATTCGCCCTTGTTAATCAAACTGCAAGTTCATGAAAAAAAGTATGACTTTCAAAACTAGTTATACAAATAACTATTACATGAACAAAGGCCTCCTTGATATGACACTGGCACCCCAGAGGCAGGAACTTTTAAAGGGTCGCTCCTGAGCTTAGTATCATACCCTCGCATTCAGTTTTCTTTGGCGACTTACACTCCAGTCATATCTGCAGAGAAGACGTATCACGAACAATTATCCGTTCCTGAGATTACCGGTGCCTGTTGTGAGCCCGCCAATTAGATGGTAAAGTGTGACCCACGCCATGGAAAGTACATGGCTTGCGTGGTGCTGTATCGAGGGGACATTCTGTCCAAAGATATGAATGCTAAGGAACATTTGTGCCAAAAATCAGGACACATTTTTTTAAGTATTTAATTATGATGCCTGTGCTATTAGCGACATAAAGTTGCATGTATTGATTGAAGATGGTCCAGTTCTTACTAAAATTCAATCATTTTATAGATAATATCCCAGGTAACCGTATTCTTGTCAGTTGGAGTTGCTTGATTTTATCACAAGATTTATTACTTTGTTAACCTCGTGCGTTATTCTTTTGCTTGCCTTTACTTTTAGTCCAACAGTACATTATGCATTAAAATTGATTGATAAAATACTGCTCTTTTTGACCAACTAATCTGTACAACCCAATCAACTCAATGTGGCCCCACGTTGGGCGCCATTTTATGCTTTAAGGTTGTATTAAATCATAAAAAAGGAGTAGGCATGCATTCACAAGGAGAATCTAAGCCCCAAACGGCGAAATATTGGTCAGTTTTCGCTTATGGCATCATTTAAGTTTGATTTATAACAAAAAAGCATTCTTTATTTTAACCTGTAATATCCCAAGTAACTGCAAATGGTGTATGTATTCTTTTCAGTTGGAGTTTCTTGATTTTATGATTACCTTGTTAACCTCATTCATTATCCTTTTGCTTGCCTTTGCTTTTAGTAGGTTATAATATGTTGAGTTTTTCGTGTATTACATTGTTTTCAAGCGAATTTAGTTATTTACGCTTACTCAATATATTCTATAAATTATTTCAATTGGTCTAATTTATTATTTAGCGCCCATATTTTACTCCTTTGCATTCGAATACAATTTTAATTAGTATAATTTCTATTTTTTGTCCGACAATTTATACTTTTTACATGACAATTTATGGCCATAGTACTGAGTCACCCGAACTACGCTTCGGTTTGCTAATTTAAGAGAGATTCATTAATATAAATTAAAAAAAGGATGCATCGGCCGGGAATCGAACCCGGGCCGCTCGCATGGCAGGCGAGCACTCAGCTCCACGACCAACCTGGGTTGTTTGAATAATACGCTCCTATAATGATACATGAAGATAGGTATTTACCCCAGCTAATAGCACACGGCGACAGCAGCTGTCACACCGTAGCCCACGGCGACAGGCGCTTCGCTCCGCTGCTTAGAGGATTTAGTTAAATTAAAACTTTTTGTACTTTTTTGTAAATAAAAACCAGCCTACGATCTAAGTCAAAAATTAGCAAACTTTTAAGCTATCGTACAACTTAATCGGTCCAGTATCTTCGGAGGAGATAGCGAACAAACAGAAAGAAAGAAACAAACAAAGAAAGAAAGAGAGCAACGATTTTATGTTATAAGATAGAGAAAAGTACCGTATGTTGCATATGTCGTCAGATACACTGCATTATATTCTTAGCAATAATGAATTTACACCATGTTGCTCATTTGTTAGTTATTTTCAAGTCAAAGTTGACCATGGTGGTAGATTTGATTTTTTAATTTTTCTAAAAACGTCTTAGCTGTCTGCTGTACTATATGTGCAATTTTTTCTCATTTTTCACATTATCTTCTCCTTTTTCTTTGATTTTGTTTTTGCTCTTGTTGATATTTTATTTCAATTTCTTCTTCTCGCAGGAAAAGGGCGCTTATATTCCCTCTCAAGAGCTCTATAAGCCTTATTTTCCTTAGGAATTTCTTGCTTAATATTCGTCCTCACCATGTAGAAATTGTAAAAGATATTAAATCACAAATTTTGTAAAACTACTTACTACTTACTTGGTGGAATCTTCTTTGATAAAGTATGACAGTTGTAATGTGGCTTTTTCCGTGCCTATATTCTACTTTACTATAAATTTAGCCTGCCCTTTGTTTGCTAGTTAACTCAGTCGTAGAAGCACAAGACCCACTCTTACCTCAGTGCAGCTAAGGAAAATGTCAATATAGATAGTTTGGCCTGCCCGTTGTTACCTATAACTTTGTAACCATACATGCAAATCCTGCCAGAAATAAAACCCAACAGTTTACATGAAAATACATATACTCTGAAGCACATATATGCATGAAAATACATAAAACGAATACACAATGGTAACATAAAATTATATGCTATCAATATTAGCTAAGAAATGGCCACGAGCTTAATGCTGACACTAAGTGCTTGGATATACCTTAAATTGGAATGTGTAATTATCAATGAGCAACGCGTACCCTCACGCACAAATTCCACTCGATGCGACTCTATCTTCGGTCGCTTGAAATCGGCTGACGGATGGGTTCACGCGCAATTCAGCAGGTTGTCGTTGCTTTTGGGCACGTAATTTGCTTGGTGAAGCTATTGCGTAATTTGTTGCAATCATAGTTGATTCCTTATTATGGCTTTGGTTATTCCCAATCTTTCTGGGCCGTACATTCACTCGTAAAATGTAATTATAGGACTAACCTTACGGTATAGTTGCTCCAAATCTTGTACATTAACTAGATCAACTGCTTCTTTGAAGCTAGAATAGCGGCTTCCGGCTATGAAGAATTATCGGTCGCTCGGTGTTGCTTTCAAGGTGGATATCTGCTCGCAAGGCTGTATTTCAGCTCAAGAATAACGACGCGTTGACTGCTCTTAACGCAGGTCAACACATATTCACAATAGCACAATGCTTTGAGTGGCATCTCTTGTGTTTGGACGTAACTCCAGTCGCCTGTTTTATTAATAACTACACTCAACTACTAACTAAGTTGGTTTGCACTCATAAACTCACACGCGACACTTGTAGGTTTTAAATACATAATACGTTGCAACGTAATTATTACAATGTAAGAACTACAGTTTAGTTCTATACCTGGCAGAATAGTGGTTGAATACCAAGGTGATTATTAAATACCAAGGTGACACGAACTAGCCCGAAAGTGACTGAACGTAAGATTGTTTTTAATGTAACAATTGATGTAACTTTAGTTAATTTAAATAACATTTAGTTATTTATAAATAATAACAGTAGCAATAACTTTAACGTTTCCAAACACACAACTAACAATTTTTATTTTTCTAGGCGTTTGTACTCCTGGCTTCTGGGCGCCGAAGTGAACATCAATTTGCTGCACTCGGAGCACCCGTTAATCAAAAGGGTCAACGAGTTGCCCGAGTCCCACAGCCACACCGAGGCGTACTTCGAGCTGTACTCGTTCGACATTCTCGCCGAAGCAATCCGAGTCACGCTGACCCAAAGCAGCACCGAAACCCCCGTGGACATAAAGCCATACCGCCTACTAACCTCCCTGTTCGACAAGCCACAAATAGGACCAGTAATTTTAGACAACATTCTGTACGATGTCTTCAGGGCCCTGTACCTGACGTCCCAGTATCAACAAAAGCATAGGAACAGTGCGGTGCGGTGCGTGTCGTTCAACGGGGACATTACTAGCTTGAAAGGTTGTGATACTAGCGCTCTAACGAAGCAGTTCTTGAGCCAAAACTGCCAGGAGCTGATCAAAAATGCGAATTTACTATTTAATACTTTAGAGACTCACTATATTTGGTTGTACGTGGGAAAGCTGTATGAGGACGGTGTAGTTGCGGTCCGGAGCAAAAAGAAAATTGTTAGGGATCGTTGCCAGATTAGTGAAATTGGTTCTGGCGTCCCGAATTTACTAGAAGTATGCATCCTAACCGAATTTTTATTGGATATGATTCATATAGAGACGTATGCCGACAATACTTCGGAAATCCTTCCGAATTTGTTCATGAAGATAATTTCGACTGCGCATGAGAACTTAGCCCATTTGAACAAGCATGAAGTCACGCAGAGCTTGCAGCTCTGCACTAAAATCCTCACCAAGATTCAGCCCATTACCATCAAGCAGGTTCCACGAACCGAAATTGAAATTAATGCTGTGGATCAGACTGATAATCCCGAATTAAGCTCCGAAGTTGCCCAGTTGGAAAATATTCATATAGAAATGGATAAGTCCTTCTCGGACAGTAAGGAGATGAAGTTAGGACTGGAAAAGAGCAAATCTGACTCGAAGATCAACGAGAATTTAACAAAAAATGAGCTTACTATCGACGATGCCAGCCGGGAACGATCTAACAGCAACCAGATGCTGAAAAAACAAAAGGCCAGTCCTAAAATCGAAAAAAAATCCAAGAATAAAAAGTCAAAATCGAGCTCGAAGTTAGATGAGCTGAAAAAGGACGAGCAGAACGATTCGATGAGCTCTGAGAACGCATCTCCGGAAAAAGTGGACCCCCCTGTGGAAATTCCAGAAGTTGTGCCAATTCCCAACACCACAAAAATTGAAAATAAGCACATAGTCAAGTGTTTGCAGCTGTACAAAACGTTCTACGTTGACTTTTTACAATTAAAAATAGTGCCCGGAGTTAGAGTCGATGATTTTTTCTCGGCGTTAGTGCATGATAAAGAAGAAAGGACGAGGAATTTGGAAGCATTGTTGAATAAGTGCCTCGCAGCTTCGTCCGAATTTATGCCAGTTAAAAGCGCCCTGGGCGTTAATAGCCAGCTGAAAGCCGTCATGACCAACAGGGACACGAGGACATCTGAATTCGAGAAGGCCATGTCCTTGGCTTCAAATATTTTGCTGGAGTTTTCGGAGTTTCCAAATTTGTTGAACGAGAACAACAGCGAAGAGGAATTGCCGCTCTGGTTGAAGGCCCTCGTCATGTGTGCGTGCTGTTCCCAAAAGTCAACCAAAGATGTGCAAGTAATTGCTATGAACACCATTTTGGAGTTGTTTAGCCTTTCCAAGAGCCAGGACGTGCATATGAGGCCAAACGGTGCCAACAATGCCAACACTAGTGTTGTAATTATGGGGATTTTGGAGTATTCACATGTTTACTTCATTGAGGACTCAACATTTATCGTTGAGGTAGGTTTTACAATAGTTATGATGTATTGGAAACATTAATTTACACTTAAACTGGACAGCTGATTGTATAGGCCACTCTATTCTAAAGGGTGTTCATTAGAATTTGCGGTCTAGTCGGCTTTGGAACTGATGAAGTCATGTCGTGCATTAAATCATATGGCTGATAACTGACACTGGTGACACTGTAAGTCTATGTCAAATTCGAGGTTAGCAGGTGAGGATTTGCGTCAGTCTGTGTAAAAACTGACGCAAAACATAACCTGCTAACATCGAATTTGACATAGACTTACAGTGTCACCAGTGTCAGTTATCAGGCATATGATCTAATGCACGACATGACTTCATCAGTTCCAAAGCCGACTAGACCGCAAATTCTAATGAACACCCGTTATATTATACCACCAGAATGGGCGCAGACATACTGAGTATCAATAAAGTCATAATGTGAACAGACAATTTCGCCTTTTTTTTAAACTTTGGTACCAAACGGTTGTCAGTGACGGACTATATTTTCTCCTGGATGTGAGGTCACTTACATGTGTTCAGTGCTTTCAGCAGCCCAGTTTAAGTGCAAGTTTCTGATTGAAAACTTTAATTTTTGTGCTAAAAGCTGATCTGTACACACTGAACTTACATTAAAACAAAAGGAACAGTTGTTTTGACGTCAAATCGAAATAATGCTGATAACAGCATCCGATTGCAACCACACATTTCTAAGAACTTAACATACCATGACTTATGCAAAATCACTAACAGAAGAAATACAAAACAAATTCCGCTTGGTTCTAAAACTTGTTCATGGCCGAATTATCACACTAAACGTACTGAAACAATTGAAAACTATGTTTTTTTAAATAGAACAATATGAGTTTCGTCAAACAGTTGCAAACTACAATAAAAGAGCCTTCCAACGATGTATGATATTCGCTATTTTGTTTAAAAGTAGCATTTAAAAAATGAAAAATACGTAAAACAATTCGAAAATAATATTCTTCCATTTAAAAAAATATGGTTTCAATTGTTTAATACGTTTGGTGTGATAATTTGGTCATGAGGAATTTTTAGAGTCAAGTGGAATTTGGTTTAAATTTCTGGTTTAATTATTAGTGATTTTGTATAAGTCATTATTATTATTATTATTATTCCTGCATTAAGCTGTTGACGTCTTCTTTCAATAGAAGGTACAAAGTAGGTCATGTTTTTTAACAATATCACCGTAAACTAAAATTAAATACAAGATAATATCACAAATAAAATAAAAATGCGATTATTCTAATTGCCACAAGAAGAAATAATATTTAAAAAAAACACATTTATATTCTCTCTCAACAACAACAACGGAGGAGGAGGAAAAGAGAGAGATTCTCTCTTTTCCGCCTCCTCCGTTGTTGTTGTTGAGAGAGATTATATCACGAATAAGAAATACATATTAACTAGCTGGCCCGACAAACGTTCTGTCCAAAAATAATTTGTTTCTGAAACCCCGTTTCACCACTATAGAGTTTTAATTTTGTCATGTCCATCGTCTTGGACTTAAAAATAAATGCCATTTTCGCAATCAACGTCCCAAAAAACCTCAATAACGACACCCATATCGATCTTTAGGCTTATTTACCCCATTTCACCCCCTAAGGGGTAGCGGACCCCACAGACGTTGTCCTGCCCGAACGTTGGTTTACCTGGTATTAGCGGGTTCAGCAAACGTTTTTTTCGATATTAGAATTTTTTTTATTTTACAAAATATTGGGGGCGGGGGGGGGGGGTGAAATTTTGGGGTTATATGTTTTAATATGCGAGAAATTTTTTAAAAATTCCTAGAACCAGATTGCAGCGTCACCTACCGGGTCCAATTGTGAATCTAAACCATCCAGGGGCCCACTCAAACACACAAAAAAATTTATCAAAATCGGTCCAGCCGTTTAGGAGTTCACTCACATGCACATGTACAGAGGAATTATATATATAAAGATTTTTATTTAAAACAATATTGGGGGGTGGTGGGGGGGTGAAATTTTGGGGTTATATGTTCTGATACGCGGGAAATCTTAAAAAAAAATTAAAAAAGAAATTTGCCAAAAAAAAATTTTAAAAAGATTTTAGAAACCGATTGCAGCGCCACCTACCGGGTCCAATTGTGAATCTAAACCATTCAGGAACCCACTCAAACACACACAAAAAATTTCATCAAAATCGGTCAAGCCGTTTAGGAGCAGTTCAGTCACGTACACACGTACAGAAGAATTATATATATCAAGATAAATAAAATTGATCCAAATGGCACAAGATGTATTGGAATGCAATGTTGTAATAGCTCCACTAACAGGTGCATGTTTGCAATGAATTTCCTGACTGCAAATGCTATTTTTAATTTAGAAAATGAGTATAAGTTAAAATTGAGGGCAAATCCACACCCATTTTTCAGATTATATGATTATATTTTTATACTGTGCTCACTCTTTGCCCGTCGGTAATTTAAGGCTGGTTAAAAATGAGCTGTGTTAATTAATTACACAAATAAAATGGTTGAATGCCCCTTTTCTATTTTATTTAACTGCAATACCAATTATGCTAGCTCTCGGTAAACACAAAAACCGCTTATCTCAGGGTGAGTTCTAAAATGGGCGGTATTTTATTAATTTTAGGTTATTTGTCTCAACATAGCTCGTTTGCTCGTTCTTAGTAGATAATTCACAACCTGTTTTTGCTGCTTTTCTATTAGTATCTGCATTCTAGCAAGTGGCGCGCGCGCACGAATGGCGAGACCGCATTTGTATTGTTAACTGTTTCTTTACGCTGGCCGGGCCAGATGTAGGCTGGCCACGAGTTCTAGTATATCAAGATAAATAAAATTGATCCAAATGGCACAAGATGTATTGGAATGCAATGTTGTAATAGCTCCACTAACAGGTGCCTGTTTGCAATGAATTTCCTGACTGCAAATGCTATTTTTAATTTAGAAAATGAGTATAAGTTAAAATTTAGGGCAAATCCACACCCATTTTTGAGATTATATGATTATATTTTTATACTGTGCTCACTCTTTTGCCCGTCGGTAATTTAAGGCTGGCTAAAAATGAGCTGTGTTAATTAATTACACAAATAAAATGGTTGAATGCCCCTTTTCTATTTTATTTAACTGCAATGCCAATTATGCTAGCTCTCGGCAAACACAAAAACCGCTTATCTCAGGGTGGGTTCTGAAATGGGCGGTATTTTATTAATTTTAGGTTATTTGTCTCAACATAGCTCATTTGCTCCTTCTTAGTAGATAATTCACAACCTGTTTTTTGCTGCTTTTCTATTAGTATTAGGTCAATAATGGATTTTTCGTTCCGACTGGGCCTCACTCTGGTATATTTATGTATATCTTTATGTTTGAAAACGGTATTACTTAATATCATATCATTCAATCAAAACCCTATTATTCTTTGCCCATTGTTATTATTATTACTGCTATCTTCACCGTATTGACCTACTGGGTATCCTTGTGTTACTGCTTCCAACCTTCCCCTATAATTATTTTATTGTGCACTGTATCTTTCTCTTCTTGTAATATCTCCCAAAATTCATCTTTATGTACCTTGTTCCCGTTTTCTGATGGCCCATATGCCACTAGTAATGTCAGTACCTCCTCCATATCCTCCCTTTTTACATCTAGTCTTATCAGTCTCTCGCTGATAAATTTCCAACTCGATATGTATTGTATATGTTGCTTATTAATTACAATTCCCACTCCTGCCATAGCTCGCTCGTGTCTGCACCCCACTGTATAGCAGCAGGTGGCCATTTCTTAAACTTACAGTTCCTTGGCCCTTTTTTTTCGTCTCTGTTATACCCATTATTTCTAAGTTACTTTCCTCGAATTCTTGCACTAATTCATTTTCTTTCCCATTTATACTCTGTACATTCCATACCCCCAGTTTCCACTTTTCTCTTCTGTTCTCGACACTTTCTTTTTTTATCATGTAATTCTGTTTGATTGTATTTACCATTTTCATGTCCTTTTCCGTTGCCAATTTCGTCGTCATATGCCCTATCCTGTTGTTAATTAGTTTTTTGCGTCTCTAGGAGTATGGTATGTTCCATCCACCCTCACTTCTAGCTCTCTGTTTCTATGGTTCCATTTCCATTCCGACCGTCTATTATCAGTTTCTGATACCGTTTTATAACCCTTCGTCCGTGCTTTTTCTCTTCCGAGGCTCTTTTCTGTTTTGCTTATCGATATCAATTTTCTGTTTTGTTAGGTCGTTATTTATGTATATCACCCCGTCTTCTTTGCTTTTCAGTTTGTTCTTATTCAGCATTACTTTCTTTTTATCTTCTTGATTTTCCAATTCTACCAGGCATCTTTTCTGCACTTCCTATAACCCTTGCCTTTTGATTCTTACGGTTTCCTTTAAATGCTTTAATGCCTTCATTCTTATCTGCTCGTTGCATGTTCATAAGCTTATTTATCTTTCAATTACCTTTCTTATAAAACCCTGACTGGATTTCACTATTGCGTTTGCGATCCATCTTGTAATTATTAAATTTCATTCGGCTTGGCATTTACTTTAGCACAAACGTAATCAGTTAACTGAATTTACATTCAACTTAGATCCCTGTGCGAATTGAGCTTTGCTTATTGCGTTCATTAATTAATTATACTGCAATTACTGCCATCTCATTACAACTGTATTCATTCTGGCAAATTCAAGTTTTAGCTTTGCAGTTATATAAAATATCTCACTCTGAGCTTTCATGAAATGTCCATTAATTTGGCAATGCTAACAGAGTTGATTTATAGGGCTTAAAACCGTAGCAATATAAACAGGTTCCATCGCATTTATTAATTGCACTGTCAACTGAATAGAAAGTAAAGTTTTCTATTTTGACTAGATTGTGGAGAATTATTTTGAACATTTCTGTATATACAATAATGTCGGGGCATTTTTCATTGTTTTAATTAAAACTGAAAGTTCATCAAAGTTTTTATTTAAACTCCGGATGTTCTGGCTAGCTCAAACCCTCGGCAGAATGAGGCGTGAATAAGGACCAGGCGGCAGTTCTTAAAGTTACAAAATACATATATTAATTAAAACACCATAGGGCGCCAGTCGTTACTCACAACAGCAAAAAAGGCTAGCTAACAATTCACTTCACCACCTACCTTAGACGTCTTTTGCTTTACAATCATAAAAAAGCGTCTAGGCTCATGAACAGATAAACAAAAAAAACTAATAATAACAGTAGAAGTAGATTTAATTACCACTAAGAGGTGTCACAATTATTAAGCGTAATTAATAGGTGCAGGAGGCTCAATATGCCCAGTAGTAATAATTAAAATATTTAAATTCAAGTAAACCTGGCGCACTACAGCAGCAAAATTATTAACAAATTGTAATGGGTGCCAACCCTAAAATTATATTGTCAACCATAACACATTTGGCAAAGCAAAATATTTTAGGTAAATCTAGGATGCCATGTAAACATCCTAGCTGCTGCGCTGACAAATATGGCCTGATTGCAGGCTGTAATAAAATGTTTAAAATGCCTTGCCATTGAAGTCGAGCAAAAAAACTGCACCGTGACTTGTACAGGGTTATTCATTATAAATTACCCACCCCTTATCATCGTTATTATTGCCTATAGAAAAAAAAGTTTTAAATAAAAGTTATGTGGTTATAACTGAATTTTGTTAAAATGCTATCAAAAGTACAGTGGCGTGCATAATTAAGGGGATACAAAAAAGTAATATATTTTTTTAAATGGAACACCCTGTATATTATTAAATTTTTGGAATGATCTTTCTTTCCTGATTTCAAAAATATACCATATGTTACCCCTACCGTTGGACGATTTGGATACAACACTCTGTATGCTCTTTTTGCTGCACGTTTATTTTTGTTATTTTGTATATAACAAGTAAATATTTGAACTTTTTCTTCCTCACTATAAACCATTTTGATTATTTCATTAAAGAAATGTCACTTATCAAACAAAGTAGTTGTTATTTTCATAGCTTACTTTAATAATGTTAATGATATTCGACGTTTAATAACTCAAAAACGGTATAAGGTAGGGGTAACATATGGTATATTTTTGAAATCAGGAAAGAAAGATCATTCCAAAAATTTAATAATATACAGGGTGTTCCATTTAAAAAAATATATTACTTTTTTGTATCCCCTTAATTATGCACGCCACTGTACTTTTGATAGCATTTTAACAAAATTCAGTTATAACTACATAACTTTTATTTAAAACTTTTTTTTCTATAGGCAATAATAACGATGATAAGGGGTGGGTAATTTATAATGAATAACCCTGTACAAGCTCTGTGCGTGATTTCACTAGATTCCTATTTAAAATCGTCAGTGCGACTGATAAGATATGCTAATAGGTTATTTTATCTGTACATGATTTTAATCAAAGGCCTTTGTTCATGGTTTGGCTAAACTGCCTGTTCAGTCAACAAACAAGTCCACTGAAAGTTAGTAAAAAACAGCACGTACTTACTGCGTGGCTATGTGGAATGCTTTGACAGGCCTCCACTAGGTGGAACGTAGCCGACAAGTGATATTCTGCAGCTGTTAGACGCAGGTGGAATACCGCAGGAAAATGTCAGTATACACATACCAGTCTTTCATACACTTCCCATTCCTGAGAAAGTCCTCTTGGTTTGCTCAATGTATGGCAGCTATTGTTATGCTATCGTTATGTGTTTTTGCTAAACTGTTCTGTAGGAAGATGCAAGGTAACTTTATTCTAAGGATTTTCCCCACCTTGATGCTGGTGCCTTATGAACGATTTGTTATAAAACTTGTTTTAAATTAAAAGGAACAGATTTGTTTGCAACAGTAAATTCTAATGTGATGTTATCAGCGTCAGAATACTTTTTAAATTTTCATTTCTAATCTTGTGATTATATCACAGTGGTGAAAAGCTTTGAAAAATCTTACTTAACTCTGCACATTCTTCTTCCACAGATTATGTCCCAGATATTATGGGATCTCCTTGGAATATTACACAATCAGGACCAAATCATGCTTTGTGTAACACTCCTATATCAGATCCACAACATTTTCGACACCAAGTACTTCGTCGAAGACGTGATTGCAACGTACATTATCAATGAGAACCTCACCGTGGAGTTCTTCAAGAGGTTCTCCATGTTATGGCACTTGGGAAGAGAGCTCGACATTAAAATACCAGCTCATCAGAACACCACCAGAAATTTTGACAGGTGAGCAAGTGCTCTAAATCGCACAAAATTTCAACCCGAATTTTATTGCAGGTCACTCCTGAAAGTTCTAGACAACCTCCAGAACCACTACAAGTCAAATCTCAAGCTGCTCTCGCAAACGTTCCTCACCCACAGCTTGCTCCGTAACGACGTCTCAAGGATCATGAATCCTCTGTTTTCAATCCTGCTTTCGCCCGCCACGGCCCGAATCTCAATCCGCCACATAAATATCCACAATGCAGACCTGCAGAGTGAGATATCGGCCCAGGACGTGCAGAGGCTGGAAGACGCCAAGGCCAAGAAGATTTACGCCATCAGCAGCGTTAACGGTAATATAATGTATCACGTTACGGACGATGCTGGTGTGAAGCCTGCTAAACGGAAAAGTTTTTTGTTTTCAAAAGCAGGCAAAAAGACCGTGGGCGTTGTGAATATGACAACGAGCATAACCGAGAATGCTAGTATCGTGACCAAGAAGAACAAGGATTTTAGGACTGTGGAGGTGTCGCCTAACATGGAGCGCAACGCTAAGAGCAATGTGAAGCTGTTTATCAACCCGTTGAGCTCGAAGGAGATTTATCCCAATGGGTTGACCGGTTCTTATACTAAGCTGGAAACAAATGACCTGCACTGTGGCCCTGGTAAGATGATGCTTTTGTTATATTATGTTTTTGTTAAAAAAACAAAATAACGGATAAATAGCTGTATCCAAACTCACTCTGTTTCTAATCCATACATTTTTATAAATTTTTGTAGGTTCTGAACAGTCTTCTAGTGAGAGTCTGTCTGATCTAACGCAAACCAGCAGCGACTCCCTAAGTAAAAATTTTCGATACTCAGATACTTATCTAACTTCTCACAATTTAGATCGTGATTCAGGCTTTGAGTCACAAAATGACTCGCTCTTTTACATGAGGTCTGGTGCCGAAGAGAATAACCGGCACTCTCTTTCCAGCATTGAAAAGGAAATGAAGAATAATCAAAAACGCACACTTTTAGAGCATATAGAACCCATTTCCGATGGAATTAGCGATAAAAAGGTGGAACCGCTGGGAAAGATTCCCAAATCTCGCAGTTTTGATGAGAAAAACGACCAAACCAAAATGGGCGACATTGAAAATTCTCTTGTGCACAGTTGGTCATACTGTTTGTCGGATTCGGAACGGCTGAATTGTGAGCTGGAGATGAGCACAGCTGCAGAAGAGTTCTTCAGAGGGGGTGATCACGCTATTATTGCGGAATTGCTCAATGAAATTCTGGATAACGTCTGTGGGCCAGAAGAAAATACGAATAAACAAGCTCCAAGTATGTAATTGCATGAAATTTTAATAAAAGTTAGGTTATGTCTCAATCCCCTTCTATTTTTAGGCCTAATTTTCAAACAAGCTGGAAAAAATTTCTCAGTCTACCCCATGCATTACCACATGTGCCTCTACTACAACATCTACGATTCGAATTTAATCCTGTACGCCTTTCAAACTTTGAAGAATAGCATAGTCTCCAACCCGCAGCTGTTCGTTCAGTGTCTCGCAACGACTGGCCTAAAGAATCTCAAAAATAACGACATCTTGTACTTGCTGGCACGGCATCGCAAGTCCATGCTGGGCTCGGGGTTTGGAGGGGAAGTGCACCAGGAGCACGTGAATTTCTACCGAGGCTATATGTTTCTAGACACGTTGATCTTGGTGTGCTTAAACTATGCGCGGACGTTCTTCCCCAGCCTCGACAACAAGCGGTTGTCGCAGGAGGACATCGATAAGAACCTGAAGATACAGCTTGCTAGTCTTGAAGTGCTGGATATTGTGATTAGAAGCATCATTAACATTGTAAATGAGAATTCTAAGGGTTTCTCGAGCTACATTGCCGACATGCTGCTGAAGTGCAAGCTGCAGAAGGTTCTGCTGCATTGCCTGCTGACGTCTGTTAGGAATTTCGATGAGGATATGACGTTTGCGGAGGAAATCCTGCTGTTCAACAACTTCCAGCTCTACAATTCGCACAAAAAGGTTTGTGAGCACGTCGAAGCCTTCCAAATACAGTTATTAAGGTAAGTTGTACTATATTTTTTTATAATTTATTAGTTATACAAATTTAATTAATCTATTGCAATTTATAAGTCCCACCTTATAAAATTATAAGCAATATGGCGGCATTGAGCAAATAAAAGAAACTTATAAATGTACCTGTAAATACAAAATCAGAGATTTACAACTTTGTATTAATTTCAAAGCAAAAATGTCAAAGGTTAATTGACTACAAGATGTCGAGATATCAAGTGTAATTGCATTGAATCATAGTGTAAATCATTACCTAAGCTACATACGTTTGAATTTTTCTATTAAATAATTGTAAAAGTATAAAACCAGTAACAAATTATGTAAAACATTTGCTGAATTAAATTTAACATCAGCAAATATTTTATGTTTCAGTGCAAACAATGATATAAGTGATTTATAAAAAGTAACTATTTACTAAAGTAAATAAAGAACAATGTTACGTTAGTTCTCTTTCATTAGCTCTCTAAACAAGAAATTATATTTTAATTAATTGTATTTACACTAGTTACTATAAGCACTGAGAGACAATTTAAATATTACAATGGCATTAAATACAATAAATACACATAATTGTGCATGTGTAGAAAAAGTTGTGCAAAATTGGCTTGCATTTTTATACTGGGTGTTTATAAATGCTCTTCCATCAAGTTGCCTATGAAATATTTGTTGTATGAATAATATGTTGGTGGCACTGTAAGTCCATGTCAAATTCGAGGTTAGCAGGTTAGGTTTTGCGTTAGACTGTGTCAAAACTGACGTAAAACCTAACCTGCTAACCTCGAATTTGACATAGACTTACAGTGCCACCAACATAAACAGTGCCAAGTGAATAACAGGCCGGCCTAAATTTATTGTCCGCCATTGTACCACCTTGGAAAAAGATTGATATCACAAGATTGCTATCCACCAAGATTGTGTGATCTTAGTCCTCTTGATTATTTCATGTTTCCCTTGTTAAAAAGCACCTCACCTGTTGCAAAAGAAGGCAGACATTTCCAACATCGTCTGTAGTTTAATAAGTAAATAAACGTGTTCAGCATAATTTTTATTTTTAGGTTAGATTTTAGGAGGAAGTGTATTCGATCGGCTTAGGCTTGTTTGTTGGAAAATTAATAATAATAATAATAATAAAATAAACTTTATTTAGCAATTTTGCTACATAATATCAAATTACATTATTGCACAACTATTATAGGTAGTCACAATATTGTACAAAGTAAAAAAATAAAAATTCTGGCTAACAGCGAATACTAGTAATCTATCTTATGCCTAAATAATAACACAAAATTGTACTTTAAAACTATTACCTATATAAGAACTGTATAGAGAACTGGAAACTGGAACTATCTTTGGTACATCGTAACTAGTTGTTTCCTAAATAATCTACTATTTAGATTGCAAATACTATTTGGTAAAGTGTTATACCTGATTAAAGTTTTGAAAAATAATGAATTTTGTGAGTCTTTCCTGTTTTTCTGATCTAATATAAATTTATCCTTATTTCTAGTATTGTGTGCATGAACTTGGTTGAAGGTGCGTAACACGTTACTAAAATATTCGGGCACTTCCCCTGTTTTAATCTTATGTATAAATGTTAACGCCCAAATTTCACACATCTCTTCTACTGCACACCATTTTAATGTTCGCAACATATCATCAATTTTTGCATACCTATTCCTTTTTAATATTATTCTCATTGCCCTATTTTGCAACAGCTGTAATCTGCTCATATCTCCCCTTCTTGCCAAATATAAAATTGTGGCACCAAATTGAAAATGAGGTAGAATAATGGAATTATAAATATTCAGTCTCGCATTTTTACTTAAGTAACCGCTGCATCTATGTAGCACTCCTAATTTGTTACAAATTTTTTTACAGATGTAATCTATATGTTCTGAAAAGTTTAACTTCGTATCAACTATAAATCCCAATTATTTATGTGATTTTACAAACTCCAGTTGTGTACCATTTATACTTACATTACTTTTTTTTATACTAACAATTAACATTGCTTTTGTTTTACTTACATTTACTTTTAATTTATTTAGTTCGAACCAAACTTGTAATCTTTTTAGTTCATCTTGCAACCTCTTTAGCACTTCTAACCTAATATCCCCACATATATGTATATATAAAACCATATCATCGGCAAATAAATGAAATTTGCAGTATTGTAATACTGTCTCAACATCATTTATATATAGTATGATCAAAAATTAATCTCATCTAGCATGGCTATGGGATTATCCCTAATTTATGAATGCAACTATAACTCACTTAAAAATCAAATGTCAAGTTTGACATTTAAGTGTAAACATAGTGGCATTCATAAATTAGAAAAAATTTCATAGCCACACTAGACGAGATTAATTTTTAATCATACTGTATATCAGAAACAGTATTGGTCCCAGAATACTACCTTGTGGCACACTTACGTCTATATTTAATGGATCTGATACCACATCACTACACTTTACAACTTGCGTTCTACCTGTTAAATAACTTTCTAACTATTTTAGCACCTTCCCTTCGATGCCAATACCTTTTAATTTATTATTTCTATTATTTTACCTATTGCTGGCATTGTGTTTATTGGCCTATATTGTTCAGCTGTTTTTGCATTAGGGACTTTCTTAATGGGGATTATAGTTGATAACTTAACATTTTCTGGGAAAATCCCTTCCTCTAGCGAACTGTTAATTAAGTTTATTAGTGGGTTAGATAATTCATTATAGGCCACTTTATACATTTCTGTAGTTATTTAATCTGCACTACCCTTATTTGCCATTGAATTTATAATTGAGTACAATTCCTATTTATCTATCAACCTAAAACTTGCCAAACATTTATCACTGACTGTTCCTGCATAGTCATTGCAGCTATTTGGTACTGTTATACCCTGAGCAATTTCTACAATACTGTCTACATAATACATATTAAGTATATCTACAATTTCTTCTGAATCGTCATATTTAATACCATATATTTATATCCTATCATAATTTTCCTGCTATAATACTTTTTAATGTCTTCCACATTAATTTACTATCCCCTTTGTTACCATCAATAAGCCTTTCCTCCCTAATTCTATTAGTTACATAATTTCTATACAGTCTATATTCTTTCCAGCCATCTCTCTCTTTAGTTAATAGACATTTTTTGTATTTTATATCACGTGTTCTTATTATTGTTTTAATCTCACTAAACCATGATTTACTATTTCTTAACAGAATTATTTTCTTTGGCCTCACTTCATTAATTATATCTAGCATACTACTATTAAATTTACAAAATTTTGCATCTACATTTTTTCTATAATTAAATGGTATATTTTAACTCTCTCCCTGAATGTATTTAGATTAGCCCCAGTCATTTTTTTCTCTTATGATTTTTCTTACTTCCTGCCTTGCTCCATCGTCCCCTTTGACCTTTATTTTTATCAACGAATGGTTATTGAAGACTGGTTGTCATAATACCGACATTAATAATTTTGTTGTAATTACTCAAAACTAAATCAATTAATGATACCTGACCGTTACTACTAATATGCGTATAATTATTTACGTTCTGCTTTAACTCGTTCTCATTACAGCATCGTCTCAGTCTATTAGGGTACGCACAATTTGTGTTATAATTAATGTAGAAATCACCTGTTAATAGTATAACACTCTTTTGTTCTGATAAGTATTCTTGACATAAATTCTCTATGAATTCCAGAAATATTGCATTCGAGCTATTTGGAGAATGATACAAGCATCCCAGTAACATATTTTCTCTTGCTAAATTAATTTTAATAAACAGAACCCAGTAGTTCATTTGTAACACAAATTCTCTGTCGATTCAGAACTTTGTCCTGTCTGATGTACATTAGAACACCCCCGGTAGCTCTGCTTGTGGAGTCCACGCGCACAACAACATATGCAACTTCACAATCACCAATTTTATCAGTTAAGTGTGTTTCTGTTAGGCACATCACTGCTGGCTTCTCTTCCAATAAAAAATGTTTCAATTCATCTATATGCGCGATAACACTTTGTGCGTTCTGACAATATACATCTTCCCCACTTTTTTGCCTTAGTTGCTATTCGTCAGTATTTAATTTTTCTCTGTTGGTCCTGCAACTTTCTTTTATACACTGGGCACTCTACATCATATAATCGATGATTTACGTTTAAATCTAGATTAAATTTATTTTTCGCCGATGTACAATTTACACATTTTGGTACATTGTTAGTACACTCCTTTGTTTCATGGCTATCTTGACCACAAGTTCCACATACTGCTTTATTAGTACACTGCTTACTCGTGTGAAAGAATCCACAGCATTTATAGCATTGCATGATACTAGTATGTTCGTATACTGTACAGCGTGACCATGCATTATAGTATTGTAATTTTTCACTTCGATTTCTATGATTGCGGTATGTGTATGTCTTCCCTTATACACAGTTATTATTTTGAAATCATCCGGTTCTATCGTTAAAATCTTTGTTTTGTTGTAACATACACTTCTTCAGTTCATCTTTATCTCTCCATTCTTCACTTAAGCCGACAATTTTCACCCTTGCGTTCCTTTTTACTGGTATTCTAGTACTGTAGTCGTCTCCTAGTTTGCTGTCGATTTATCTTTTTATCTTTTCAACTTCTTTCTTACTTTCACATGTTTTTATTGCACTGTTTTTGTTTATATTCATCACTGTTTATACCTATCTCTAGTTCTGATGGATTTATCTTATTTTGAATCTCTTCCGCCACTGCTATTTTCTGTGGGTCAATGACCTCAGCTTTCGATTTAACTATTAATACCTCTTCATTTCTTCGCCTATTCTTCAAAATATCAGTGTATGGCCTCTTTTCTACAGGTTTAATCTCGTTCATGTCACTTTTGTTATGCTTTTCTAACAATAACTTCTTAATTTCCCGTATTTCATTATATACGTTTGACCTAACCTTACTTTCCTCATAGCAGTCATCACAGTACCACTTAACTGTTTTACACTCTTTAATGACGTTATACTGCCTTATAGTTAATTTGGCACACTTCAAATCAAACCACTTTTCACAGTTTCCATCGCAACCAATTATTTGATCACCATTAAACTCTTGACTGCATTACTCTTACATGCTAATTTGCTTATTTCAATATGATATTCTAATAAGATGGATGAAAAGAATATTTAATAATGAAATTTGACAGTTTGAACTAAATATACCTAAGCCAATTTTTAAGGTGTTGGTGTCTGTGGTCTTAAAAGTTGATAGTAAGGCAAAATATGGTTTACTTACTTAACCATCTTCTACCGCAAGTGCAGCGTAGAGGTTAAAACAAAGTGGTGTTAAACAATAAACGTTTTCCAGGCCTTTGTTTTTTGTGCTAGAAGCTGGGCTTCACCCCAAGAAGCACCCTTTTTCTTCAGTAAATTTGCAACTTCTGCATTCTAGGATTTCCTAAGTCTACCCCTGGATCTACTACTAAACACTCCTAACTCACTCACTATTTTCCAAATATGTTTTATTTGATATATTGTTTGTTTAATTCTTCACTTTATTTTTTTATAATGTTAAGTCCTATCGTAAAGCGAATCTTCATTTTATTTAGATTTATAGTCAGACCTACGTAGTGCTATGGTTTTAAGCCCTGTAAATCAACTCTGTTAGCATTGCCAAATTAATGGACATTTCATGAAAACTCAGAGTGAGATATCTTATATAACTGCAAAGCTAAAATTTCAATTTGCCAGAATGAACACAGTTGTAATGAGATGCCAGTAATTGCAGAATAATTAATTAATGAACGCAGTAAGCAAAGCTCATTTCGCATAGGGATCCAAATTGGATGTAAGTTTGGTTAGTTAATTAGGTTTGAGCTAGATGTAAAGGCCAAGCCGAATGAAATTTAATAATTACAAGATGGATCGCAAAACGCAAGGGAATGAAGCGTAGAAATCGGGCATATTTTAATAGTGAAATCCAGTCAGGGTTTTATAAGAAAGGTAATTGGAGGATAGTTAAGCTTAAGAACATGCAACGGGCAGATAAGAAGGAAGTCATTAAAGCATTTGAAGGAAACCATAAGAATCAAAAGGCAAGGGGTATAGAAATTGCAATAATCAAAGTTGAGGTTATGTTTTTCTAAAAACCGACGCTATAAAAACAATTGAAATAGCGTGCCTGCAAGATATGAAACAGAAGAAAGATTAATGCCGGGAAAACAGTTTAATTCAAACAATTACCGATAACACTTTGACCGATTTCACAATATTTATCATTCAATTACACGCAATCTTGTAAACGGCGGTCATCTTGGTTAACACTTGAGCTAATTTCAGAGTTTTCGATTATGCGCGTTTGAGCTAAAAGCGGAGGACAGATCCATTCTTAACGAAATTCAATAAATAATGCATTCAGGGTGGACCTAACCGAGAAGAGCCTTGCTTTATCGATTTGAGCTGGCGTGTTCATTTGATTAGTTGCAGTTAAATAAGATATTATAAAGGGCATACAACTATTTATTTTAGCTATCAATTTACAAGTAGCTTTTAATCAACCTGAGATTTGATAACACGAATACACAAAATATATTTTGGGTGGCACCCTTATTATAACATACAAACAAACAAACACATAAATTAAAGGGATCTACCATCTCAGTATTTAATTGGGTTTGCATTTCTGTATAGACTTCTTTCATTGATGTAATCATTATATTGATATTACGTGTTAATATAAGCTGCTACTTAAGTCGATTGGTTGTACAGTTAAGTCGTTATTGTGAAGAAATATTCTTGTTACTAAATATTCTAAAGCCAAGAAAAATAGTGTTCTAATAATTGGTTGATCGAATGCAGTTGACTACGATTTTTTGAAACCGGTTTGTTCAAACGGTTGGCTCCCATCCAGCTTTTTATGTATTGAGAACGAATAACAAAAGCATTGGGGTGTAGAAACTTCTTTATTGTTTTTCAAAATACTCTCCTTTAAGATCTACACATTTTTGCATTCGATTAAACCAATTGGCATAGCAGTTTTTGCACTTTGAAGTAGATATCTCCAAAACATGGTTTTTGAATGCATTAACAGTTTCTTGTGGTGTCGTAGTTTGTTTTTCATTTGAGGGAACAAATTGGGTGCCAAATCAGGGCTGTATGGCGGATGACCCATCAATTCGACGTTTTGAGTGCTCAAATAGCCGGTTCTTAGAGCCAATGTGTGTGAGCTCGCATTGTCATGGTGGAGAATGATCCAACGTCGGCAGTTTATTTTACTTATTTCACTGACGACTTCTGGCAAACAAATGGTTGTGTACCATTCAGAGTTGACCGTTCTACGTTGCTCTAAAGGCACAATTGCTACATGACCATTTATACCGAAGAAACAGGCCACCATTTGCTTCGAAGTGCTGCGAGCACAAACAGCTTTTGTTTGGCTCATCTTGGAAGACTGCTGTTTAGTTTCGTGCTCATAACAACAAATCCAAGATTCATCACCTGTGTAGATGTTATACACTGCATTTGTATTGTTTAATAATTTCCTTGCACCAATTCACACGAGTCTTTTTTTGATTGATTGTTAAATTGTGCGGAATCCAACACGAATAAATTTTTTGTCTCGCTGTTGTGTCATTAATAATAATTTTTTCTATTTTTTGAAAAAGATAGTATTTTTGGATAAAGTAAACCGTGTTACGATGTAAGTAACGTTATCAAGTTTTTTACATTACTCGAGAATTTTGAAGAACTCGCTCCTAACGTAGCTCGTTCATTCAAACTATTCTTTTGTATTGTTATAATTTATCTTCTGGGCTATTAAAAATTATACGCCGCTTCTTGTTTTAAGCATTTATTTACAGCAATTTAATTTAACGATTTAACAGAATCACAAGAACTATTAATACGGAACACTAATTATTTATATACTAACAGGAACTATTTCCAACCACAAATACACTTTATTTATTTAAACATGAGTTATTTATATGGCAGCTTCGTGCACTTTAAGCTAGATTCGAACTGCCTGTTATTTCCGCTTGCGCTTATTTATATCTCGCCGAATGATTCATTCTGGAAACTTTGCGGCCTCACTCGATTATTCCGGCAATGCTGATGTGTTCGCGCGCATGAGTTACCGAAGTCGTTCTCGAAGTCTGGAAGGCTGACTCATCTGTTTCCCCACGACCCGGCTCAAGGTCGTTGCAGTATTGTAAACGGCTTGACAACATTACTTGCATCGTAAATTAGTATAATAATACAACAAATTAATTTCATTAATACACATTACAGAATACTGATTGCACAAACCTTAACAGTGCAGCACATCGATACAACACACTCTCACACAAATCATTACTGTTAACAACAGGATAGTCTTATAATAGGGTCAAGTTACAACTAGGCAAAATTTTAAAGATTCACTACAACTAATTTAGTGGCGAGAAATTTTTATATGTAATTGCTCTCCAAATCCACACTGCCAAAGAAATCCCATTCTACAGTGTTGGGTTTGTTACTTGGTTATAAAACAGGTGATTAAAAAAAACTTCATCAAAAGTGGCAAAAGAAAAAAAAAGATCAACTGTATGTGTATTATTAATTCAGAAAGTAGGTTAATTTAATGCAACCGTCACTTTATGTCAGCTTCATTTGACAAGTCCCAAACCGCTTTTGAGACAAGCCCTTTAATCACAGAATAAACATCTAACGGACTGAGAAGCGACAGTCTCTGTTTGGCAAGTGTCCAAAAATCGGTGCGTAGTCATGTTGTCAGCGAGTAAATTTGTATTTTCATGCATTGGTTTTAATGCAATTTGAGCGATTTACGACCCGTGTTTTATTAAAAATGAGTAGAAAAATGAGATTTATTTGAACATGAGTGCATTAAAAGGTGGTCGGTGGTGTGCAATCATATGTAATTTTTTGAATCTACTCTCTTTCAATCGGCTAATCGAACATCAAAGACGCCACTGCGAGTGTCGCTTCTGAGTCCGTTGGTATGTATTCTGTGCTTTAATGTTATATATTTTATCTACGACCACCACTAAAAGTAGGCCTTTTAGTGCTAGCTTGTTTCACTAAAAGTGACGTTTTATAGTTTAGCGTGGTTAAAGAAATCAGCTGTTTACTTTTAGCGCATGTGTGGTATAAAGTGAAGTGAGGTTATAAACCAGAATTTCAAACTGGAAGTAAGGTTGTAAAGTTACTCTAGTTACTTCTTGCATTACAGGTTGATCATCAAATACGGAGTATGCTAGAAATGTAGCTTCGGAACGTGGAACGGTAAAAAAATCAATTGTGATAGAGTTTACTTTGATAGAGTAGATGCAAGATTAAGTAGTTCAAATAGTCTAAATGCAAGTGGCAACATACGTCATTTTTGTCTAAGGTTACTTTGATGAATATTTTTTTGAATCACGTGTTAATAGATAACATTGATAAATTATAATTTGATAGTATTAAATCATTATACCAGGTAGTGACTTGCACGACGTAGCATAGGGATTTCAGTGGTACATCTTCTTACCCCTTTTTTTTGGATCTTTGACCTATTTTTTGTCGTTTAATCTTGCTGCTCTTGAGACTGATGTGCAGCTGTCTGTCCATCTAATCTGTTTGGCAGACATTTAGTCTTGTACCGTGTGGTTTCATATTATAATCTTTGAATCCTATTAGCCACTATTCTTTGTACGTGAGCCCACTAAATGCAAAACTCTGCGTTTACACTCTTCGTAAATTTGTGCTAGAGGCAAAAAACTATTACGTTGTGTTTGCTACACTCACGGCCTCCTAGATTAATACTGGTGTCTCTACGCGGCGCGCCACATTTGTATAATTTTTGTTGGGTTTTTGATAAAAAAATAAAACTTTTGAAATTAAATTGATTGTTCACCTAGATAGTGTTTTATTGTAGTTATTAACATAATTAACTAGTGAATCACCCGAGCTAATTTAAGAAAGATTCGTTAATATAAATTTAAAAAAGTATACATCGGCCGGGAATGGAACCCGGGCCGTCCGAGTGGCAGGAGAGCATTCTACCACTGGACCAATTTGACTTGATGAATAATGTGCTGCTATAATGATATATGAACATAGTGATTCACAAGCGCATTGTGTCTGTTTGTGTGTCTGTCTGTGAACAGAATATCTCAAAAACGAAAAGAGGTATGGCGTTGAAACTTCATATATAAGTTTTGTGTGCTATCTAGATGTGACAGCAAGCTTTTGAAGAAAATGGCATAACTGGAAGTATGATGTTTATTCTTGTGTTTTTTCAGTTTTTTTTTTGCAAAAACAGCTTTTACGAAAACTTTTTTAACATTCGAAATTAACCCATTAACATCGGGATACTGCTCACGAAGTTTTTCACAGACGCTCTTTAGATTATGAGCAAAACAAGTAATATGCATGAGATTTGGATAAAACACTCGAAGATTCACTGCAGCTTTTAGCATATATGCTGCAGCATCTGTAACCATTAATCTCACATTTTCATGTTTTATTCCTGTAGGCCACAGTATTTCTGAAAATGCGACTAATATATTAGAAATACTACAGTAAATAATACAGACATCTACATGACTTACGTAAAGTTTCATTTACAAATCGAGCAATCGTATTGGAGTTAGTTTTATCTAGTATCTTACAAGCAAGTAGATGAGGAATTGCAGGTTTTTCGTCAACATAATATTTGCCACATCCGACCCAAAACATCAGTAGTTTCCTCAACTGCTTGATCCTATGTCTTCTTGTATTTTTAAAATGGTCTATTGAGTATAAAATTATATTAGCCATAATTTCAGTAAATGTAACCTTACATTGTCGTAGTTTTTTCGCAATGTGCTTTCGTTTGGAATGTTTTGATTAATACAATACTTTTTTAAGAAGTTCCTAAATTCTTCACATTTAAGCTTGTTCCATGGTATACCTGCCGCAAGCAATGCTTGGCACAAATCTGTATTAAAACTGTTTGGTGTAGATTTTATATTTGTAAGAAGAGTTTGAGACGGTTGCTTCCTTTTATAAGAGTTTTCTTTATTCTTTGTGGTTTTTGTATGTTGATCCAAATGACACTTTTAGTGCAATTAATCTAAAAATAAATAAAAGACAATTCTAAATTACACTTATATTATTTGCAGGTTAGGGTAATTTAAATTTTACCTTGTGTTCACAATCTTTGCAAAACACCACACTTCCATCAGTTGTATAAAAAGATATACCGTAAGTCCATTTTCTTAACAATTCTAACAAACATGTTTCACCCACTTTAGGCATTTTATAGATATTAACGATACAAGTTTGATTATGAGCATCTTAACGATACGATTTTGATTGCCAAAAACGAGGCGGTGAGCCACTCAGTGCGATAATGAAGCTCTTTGATGATACTAAAATTAATTTGGTTAAGAGTCTATAACAACACCGATGAAGATAAAATAAATAACAAAACTCGGTAAACCCACACGTGTTTTAAGCGTCTAATTTTACGGCTTTGTTTATGTTTTAGGTTAGAAAATTAAAAGTTGATTTTACACCATGCAACAGCAAATAAAGTTGGTTTTACACTAGAAGCAAATTTTATTTAAGAAAAGTATAAATTAGGCTCTAAAACAAAACTGTAGGCAAATAAGTAGTAAAATTGGCATCATTAATGAAATTTATTAAATTAGGCAAAATAAACCATAGCTTAAAAGGTTGGAAATTGTATGAAACAAATTTATATTTAATTATAATACATGTGCCTTTATAAAGAAGAAAGAGGCATTTTGCCTAAAATCCGGGCTTTAGTTATATCCTCTACTCAATGCATTTCTTTAATTTATTATTTTCGTAAGCCTATCATGTAATGCCTTTTCTGTTAGGAAAATGTAAAATTGTACATAATAGTTATATATGGATGCAGTAATGTTTTCTTTACAAAAAACTTCTTGACACTTTAGCTCTAAAAAATAACTAAAAATATTATATTACGGAACGAGTGGAGAAACTAAAATTTTCACTCACGTGTTTGTCAATTTTATACACGAGGCGAAGCCGAGTGTAAAAAGACAAACAAGTGAGTGATTTAGTTACTCACGAGTGCTGTATAGCATTTTGTTCAATTCTGCCACTAAATTTTTGAATAAATATTAAAATTTTATAATTTGTATGTGTTATACGTTTGGCAGTACTGAAGTGTATTGTCAGTCTATGCCAGATTCAAAGTTAGTAGGTTAGGTTTTGTTTGTTAATCGACACAGACTGACGCAAATCTTAACCTGCAAATCTCGAATTTTACATATTTTGGGTGTGAGGAAAACAAGTGGACAAAAGGTTTTTACCTCGCTGCTTTTGCCTACGTTGTCATAACAAACGTGAGTGAGCAAAATAAACGTTTCTTGTTCTGTATCTAAGTAACACACATGTTTCAACGGTAGGATTGATCTAAAATAATTTACATTTAATGTTTAACATTGAAATTGCTATGCTGCTTCTCGCATGGCACCACCAACTTAATTTGCTATTTTTAGTTTATTTCATATACTCAATCGAAAAGTACTATACAGATTGTTTGAAATCCGTTTTGAACATAGGAAATAAATGAGTGTGACAAGGAAGACATAAACAAAATGAGTAGCAGGACAAAGATAGAACGTAATCATGGCTAGGTAAATTTTTAAACTAAAATTAAGTTAATGAAACAAACAAACACTTCTGTCTAGTATTTCATCTAAACAACAGTATATTTAAACCTCACTTTATACTCTTATTTATGATGGATAATAGTAGATTATATTATAAGTGAGAGAAATGCATCATTATTTGCGAGTGAGAATTTTGAATCGCGAGTGCCCCAGCACGAGCGATACAATTTCTCACGAGCTTATAATGGCATTTCGCTCACGTGTGATATACGACGTTTTATCTTACAGTAGCAATTCTTGTGCCTAAATAGTTTGCGCAGTCAGAATATGTCGCGAAATAAATTTATAATTAGTCGCCTATGATTTGTGATATACGTTTGACAGTACTGAAGTGTATTGGTAGTACTGAAGTGTACTGTCAGTCTATGTCAAATTCGAGGTTCGTAGGTTAGGTTTTGTTTGTTATTTGCATATATCTAATACTTACTATATTGCTAGCGGCTATGAGTGGGAAACTCACCAAGGAAGTGAGACAGACAACCAACTCTTCAATGTATAATGGTGAGTTGTGTGCAGGCGCGGCGGCGTCGTCCGGCCAATGGGGAAGTGGTCAAGTTTAAAATTCGCTTCTAAAGGCGGAGTTCGAATTCTCACGCATGCGCACGATACGCGTTATACTCTAAGTGAGACTATGTCGGCGCCGTAATGTTTTCTGACGTTTCCAGGCCCTACTAGCAATATATGTGTATTATATATATGGTTATTTGACACAGACTGACGCAAAACTTAACCTGAAAATTACGAATTTGACATAGCTTGACAGTGCTACCAACAATGCAGTAGTATAAATAATGAAAACTCACTTGTGAATAAAACTTCATTTTAGTCACTGAAAACAGTTGTATAATGTATGGTAATAGGTGCTACTGTAAGATAAAATATTTGACAGAAGTGTTTGTTTGTTTCATTGACTTAATTTGAGTTTAAAAATTTAGCTAGCCATGATTACGTTCTATCTTTGTCCTGCCACTCATTTTGTTTATGTCTTCCTTGTCGCACTCATTAATTTCCTATGTTCAAAACGGATTTCGGGCAATCTGTATACAGTTTTCCACTTTGGTTAAAAACCAATTTCATACATAGTTTGCAATTACTTTAGAATTATGTAGCGCAGCGTCTTTTTCCTATGGAGTCGCAATGATAGTTGTTTTCTAACAAGGCTGCAACTGCGGATCCGGACACTTTTGGCGCTGGCTTCTCCTTTAGAGGCACAATGAGCCAGCAGCAGATTGTTGCCGGCCACAGTACACTATATGATGTGCTGTTTCGGGCTGTTCTCAGCCCGCTTCGTGTCACTGGTAATTCGCCAGTTTGTCGGCGAACTCACAGCAACCGCACTGGTTGACGATCTGGTTACCAATTCCCTGATCCGCACTCTTTACCCACTGGGGCGCGAATCCCGCTTCTAACAGGCGTCCAATGCTGATTCATTTATTGGCCGGTTATTCCTCCTCACTGTCGACACAATTTATCACGTATTTGTAGCACACGGCACTTATAGTCATTGACTGCGCATACATTAAATATCACTCTATAATACTAAACTTCCTGTATAAATATAGGAGCACTTACTGTCAGGCTTTGTTGCTAATTAGCATATAATAACAAGATATAATTTGAATAAAGACAGGTGGCACGTAGTGTCCTGTTTCAATTATCATTAATGGTATTTTCAATTAATTATTAATTTTAATTAATTAAAAACTGTCTTTAATATTAAACTAACAAGGGAATAGTTGATCAAATATCGCCTATTTGAATAATCTAAGATAGTTTCTAAAAAGCACTTTCTAATTTTCAGACTAATCCAATCATTAATCATACTGGAATACCACGTTTTTCCAAAACAAGAAGCCACAACCCCGTCCCAGCCACCAAGCCTGCCAACCTCCGGAGGCGAGCATCTCACCTACACCCCCACTATTTTAATTCCCGAGCAGCACATGTTCCTTTCGGCCATCATGAGCGCTCTGCGCCACCAGAACATGAAGTACCTGCACGAGAGCTGGTGCAACATGGTGACATCGTGCCTGCCGTATTTTGGCCAGAATCTAAAGCAGATAGCTCTAAGTGTCATCCATCAGATTTGCAACAACATAGAAAAGATTTCCGACACGTACAGAAGCACCGAGCTGAACGGCGAGCTCTGCTCTGACTACGCCATCACTCAGCTGAACTCGCTGACGATTCTGTGTCATTATTGCCTGCTCGATTCCTCGCAGGCGGCGCCGCAGAATTCCGCCACGAGCCCCAGCTCGCCGATCCCAAACCCTGGCGAGATTTTCAACAACCTAGTCAGCGTGTTCTTCACTCCTACTGCTGCTGATTTTGCCAACAAACAGAACTGCAACTTCTATCAAATCGCCCGGAAGACGATTCTGAGCCACATGCCCCGCATCATTTCCAGCGTCGCCAAGTTGTGGCAGACGATCGTGAGCCTAGAGGTGGACTTTAATGGAGTGTTCGGCAACTCCAAGGTTGTGAAACAGCAGCTGTTGGAGTTTCTAAGCCCTATCTCTATCCACCACGGTGCTAGTTTCCTCGCGGCAATTGCTGTTGCATGGTACGAGAGGCGGAACCCTTTTACGAGTGTTAAAACTGTGAGTTGTGACTTTTTGTTCGAAGTGCCTGAAGGCTATAGAGTTTATTTCAGGTTTTGCCGGAGCCAAACTCGTCGCAAAGTAATTTGGTTTATTTGATATCTGCCATACGAGTGATTCCTTTAGATAATTTAGTACAGACTGTAACTGCTGTGATTCGTAACCCTCCGCCAACCGAAGGCCTTAGTCCCGACATTTGCCTCGAAGTGTCGGTTTTAGAATTATTTTACTGGTAAGTTTTTCAAAATTGTAAAATACTGAGAGTTCTATTTTCCATTTTTTTAGTTATATGCGAAACGCATCAGCAACTCAGCTCTCTGAAGCGTGGAGTTCACTGCTGACGTTAGTGAGGGAAGGGTGTTCCCTAAGTCCACCCTCGCAGTTCTTACTGGCGGCCTTACTGCACGAGCTTATGATCAAATGCTGCCCGCTAGAAGAGCGAAAGGACCAAAAGGATCTGCAAGATGTTACCGCAAAGGCATGTAGCTCTTCAGCTTTCTCACCTAACCTAACTCCGTTAAATTGCAGCTGATCGAATGCGTCTCTCAAGTATGTGGATCGTGCTTGGAGCAAACAACGTGGTTGCGCAGAAACCTCGCGGTCAAGGAACAGGAGGACGACGGCAGCAACACCATCGTCAACGGCAACTCAAATTCAGAAGTCGTGACTTCCTCAAATTATAGTGTACAAGCGCAGCTGGTAATTGTAATGAATATTTTGACCGAGACGATGGGTAAAGCTTGTGTTTCAGGTTTTGTCGGAAATTTTAGCCCCGATTTTAGATATTTGTTTCGGTTCCTCAGAGAAGGATAAGGTGAACGCTATCCTAGGCTCTTTGATGTACAACATTGTACCGTACCTTAAGACTCATACAGTGCGCAACATGCCTAGTTTTCATGCGTGCTCCAAGCTGCTGGCCAGCCTTAGTAGTTACCAGTACACGAGAAAAGCGTGGAAAAAGGATGTGTTTGATTTGCTGCTCGATAACGCCCTGTTTCAAATGGACTTTTCCTGTTTGAAGTATTGGAAAGTGATTGTTGATAATTTAATGACGCACGATAACACAACTTTCCGGGATCTCATGAGTAAGTAATAAATTAAGCTTCTTTAGATTATGGTTTTGGCACTTTTTTTAACTAATCAATTTTGGAGTTGTGTTTTTAAGATAATTCCAACCTAATAGTTCAAAAATGACTACATGGGGGTTTGTTGTGCAAATGTTTAATTTCTTCAATACAAAAGGTTTTTAAATTTGTAAGCTCTACAGGTGGTGACAATAATAACAGCAATATACGAATTCGTGCTAATGCGCAAGTTGTGAGGCGAAGAGTGGCAAAGCGGGTGTTAAACTATCAAACTGTTTTGCTACTGTTACATTCAGTATACAACATTTATCAAATATTTTATTCTGTAAGAAAACCAATATTCAAATTTGTACTCCATTTTGAACTGCCAACTGACTCTCCATTGATGCCATCATGTAATGTAACCTTAGTGTTGCTTATGATGGGTGAGTCTGTAAATGATATCCCTGGATTGATGAATATGGATCTTTGTCAAGTTCTTAACGTAAGAAACATTGACAAATCAACTAATGGCGAGTTTTAGATGTGGTTATTAATACCAATTTATATGTTATTGTAAAACAAAGATAAACAAGCCTGAGCTACAACCATGAGAATTTCAGATACACCTTTAAAAAAATTTAGTGACCTTTTTACTTTGGTCTCTAGAATGTCAAAACAGTCATGAGAACTTAAAAATGACCTTCAACTTTGTAAAACGGCCTTGAAAATGTACTTTTAAAAGCTCAAAACAACCTCAAGGGTTTCAAATACACTTTTTAACAACTTGAAATGATTTTAAGCATTTCAAAGATTATACCTCCAGGATTTAAAAACTGCTCTGAAAATTTCAAAATGCCTACAGAATTTGTAAAATGTCCTTAAAAACATACTGTTACAAACTTAAAACAACCTTGAGGGTTTCCAGTACACCTTTGAAAACTTACGAGCTAGAAAATTACAAAAAATACTTTCCAGAATTTCAAAATTGCCATGAGAACTTCAAAATAACCTTAAAAACGGCCTTGAAAATGTACCTTTAAAATCCTAGATTTTACAAACTTAAAATGACCTTGAGCATTTCAAAAATGATCGCCAGAATTAAAAAACTGATATGATAATGTTAAAATGACTTTCAAGATCTGTAAAGCGACCATGAAAATGTAACTTAGTGCTTAAAAAATACTTGAAAGTTTTAAGCACATTTTTAAAAACTTTTATCTTCATCCCTGTTGTTATAGACTATTAACCAAATTAATTTTAGTTTCGTTAAGAGCTTTATTACCACACTCTTTTTATATAAAAAAATACATTAAACCAGAATTTATTGATGAAAATAAAATATTGAACAATATACGTTTGCTTATGACACTTAACCAGACTCGTGTGGTTGTCGCAAAACTCGGCTTACCTCCTCGTTTTGGCAATCAAACGAGTATCGTTAAGAAGCTCATAATCAAACTTGTATCGTTAATATCTATAAACAACCTTGAGCATTGCAAACGTTACCTCCAGAATTGCAAAACTGTTATCAGAATGACCTTCAACTTTGTCCTTGAAAATGTTCCTTTAACAACTCGAAGCAGCCTTGAGTGTTTCAAATACTTCCTTAGAAACCTCAAACAACCTTTTGCATTTCAAAATTACGTCTGGAATTGCAAAATTGCTATGATTATTCAACACTATAATGAACGAGCCAATTTGTCAGAAACGGCCAATCAAAATTGACTGTATTTGAAAACACCTAATGTCGCAGTGTTTTCACACGAGCCCGACTGGTTTCAATGAATTCAATTTAGTGAGTAGCTCTTGACTGACATTTTGCCAAAATGTCAAAGTGAAGTTTGCAAATTGGCGTCGTTCTAAAAACTCATAATAATCTTGTTGGAAGCTCCAGTATTGAATTACTAGTGGAAAACGTTAAAAATGTGTATTGTCGAACACAGTAAAAGTAATATACCCATATTGTTGAATAATCTTTTCAAATACCACTCAAGGTAAAAATTTTTGAGAAAATCCTACGACACTCATTAATGACCAATAAAAAAATTAGTTCACAAGCCGTATCCAAGACAACAACAAAATTTCTTGGAAATTTTTTGTAGGTTGACATTACTTCTTTTTAGGGTTTGTGTCGTTACGATTTTCTTACCGAATCTGCATTCGAGCATCAATTCATATCCTGAAATTATTTTTCGTCCATTCAACAACGTCCTAATTTGCACTCGCGTCCCGCTCGGTCAAATTAATACGACGTTGTTGGAACGCACTCAAAAAAATTTCCGGAAAGAATTAATGCTCTTATGAGATTATATGTGACAATATTTTTGGTTAACATGCAAATTATTGTAAATTTTTCTCAACAAAAACTGCTCAAATTGTTAACGCAGTTTTAGTTTCGAAAAATTTAAAGGCACTAATTTGCATGTGAACAGAAAAAATTCTCAAACAATTTTCACATCTTGTGGTATCACTTATTTTGAGAATTTGAAATAAATTTCCAAATTGTTTAAAACGACCTTGAAAATGTACCTTTAATAGCTTAAAACAACCTTGAGGCTTTCAAGTACATCTTAAAAAACCACTTAAAGGGATCTTGAGCATTTCAAAAACCTTCAGACTTTTAAAACCGCTATGATAATGTAAAAATGACCTTCAAAATCTGTAAAGCGTTCCAACAAACTTGATGATTTTAAGTACTCCTTTCAAAACTAAAAACAACCTTAAGCATTTCATAAATTACCTCCAGAAATTAACCTTCAAAATTTGTAAAAAAAAACCTCGAAAATATTTCTTTAACAGCTTAAAACAGCTTGAAGGGTTTCAAATACCTCTTTAAAATCTTAAAACTTCACAATTTTAAAATGTGTGAATCAGCTTCAAAAATGTATCTTTAAAAACTTAAAACAAACTGAAGCATTTAAAGAATGACCACCAAGATTGTAAAACTGCTGTAAAAATTTCAAAATGACCTTCAAAATTTGTAAAACGACCTTGAAAAGTTTAAGACAACCTTGAAGGTTTCAAGTACACCTTTATAAACTTGAAACAACCTTGAGCATTTCAAAAATGAGCTCCAGAATTTTAAAACCGGTATGATACTGTCAGAATGACCTTCAAATGTGTAAAGCGACCCTGATAATGATTGTACCTTTAAAACTAAAACCACCTTGAGGGTTATAATTACATATTTACAAGCTTAAAACAATCTTGGATATTTTAAAAATTACCTTCACAATTTCAAAATGTGTGAATCAGCTTCAAAAATGTATCTTTAAAAACTTAAAACAAACTTAAGTATTTAAAGAATGACCACCAGAATTTCAAAACTGTTGTAAAAATTTCAAAATTACCTTTAGCCCAGTCAAATGTTACATCGGAACTTACATTAAATGGGGTATTAATAATTTTTGGAGAGGTGTTTCGGATCATTAGTGGGACTACAAATCCAGATTTGCAACCCTCAGAAACCTGTGCTCGCTGAATAGCGGTCGAAAAACAGCGACTTTTTCGGACTTTCGGTTTTTTGACAAGATTTCCTAAACTATGCGTTTGTTGGAAAAAATGTCTCACTGATTTTTTAAAGTAAATAAAATTTTCTACAAAATAAAATCAAAATCGTTTTTGTAAGTTATATAGTTATTGAGATGCAGTTTTTCAAAGATTGAGCTTTTTTTCCAAAAAGTGAAAATTTTAAATTTTCTTCATGTTTCGAGTTGGGATACCGGCAAAATGACACGTCTTACAGAAAAGTCAGTAGCATGAAAGTTGTAGGGAAGTTAATAAGCTTTAATATGAGCTAAGGCTGATCCTTGTAGCTCAGATAGTCTCGTCAGAAATTACAAAAAACAAAAAGATGAAAAAATGTCTTTTTTGGTTGAAAGTTAAGTAACATCGTTTCCTTCACCAACACCTTAATCAATGTTTTTTTCATAACATGTCGGCGGAAAATTTCGTATAACTAAGTTGAGAAAGTTTACAGTGGTTTTTATAGTCATTGAAGAACTTTTGAAAAGGGCCAGCTCACCAAAAAATTCGACGCAGAGTTGAAAGTCCACTTCAAGTATGAATTGGCCCCTTACCCAATGTCTCTGTTCAACTAAACTGAAATGAGGAAGGGAACTAAGTCAGCTCTATATTCGTGTCTTACATCTTTCACTACCAACATCTTCCGAGACGCCTATACCCACATCGTGCTGGATGGTGGCTACTTGTTCCACAAATATGTGTGGTACTGAAACACTTCAGTGAAGACCATCATTGACGGATACATTAATTTTGTAAAAAACCATTTTGGGACAGATGTAACCATTGTCTTCGATGGATACACGGAGGACGCCTCTCAAAAAAAGTACTAAAAGCGCCGAACGTCTCAGACGATACTCCGCCCTCAACTGCAGTGACATTGTCCTATCAGCTTCAACTACTCTCATATCGAATGACACTAATAAGCGTAGGCTGATAGAGCTACTGGTGATACACACGATAAGCATGATGTTTTGCAGCATCTGTGGTTGGTGGCAAACGGGCGAGGTTGACTTTAGGCTGTAGCTCCTGACCTGACGAACTGGAGGTATCTCAGGTCATTGAGGGTGGAGTCAGTCTCCTCCATATCCTGCGACGAGGCACTTCTTCCCAGCTGCAGCTATTTCATCTTGACTCACATCTGGGCGGAGGAAGACTTCTGCTTGCCTGAATAGTGCTGAATTCTTGAGGAAGGTGTTGACAAATTTGGTTTTCCCCTGCCAGAAAGGGGCAGAGGTCGTGTCGCACCCGCTAAATGCCTGTAAAAACATAATTACCCCAGCAGAGTAATTAGAGGTTCTGGTGGTGAACGATGTAGATGAATATTGGACATCTGGCTCCCCTCTTCTGTCTTTCTGGGGGTACTCGTAAATGGTGTATTTTTTGGAACTTAAAACCACTAACAACACAAGCAGGTCCACATCTTCCCCGATGATTACAACCTTCTCAGAAGAGTCAGCTTTGGTGATGGCAGCTCTAACAATGTTAGCATCAGCGTCCTCTTCTGAAACGGTCACCTCAACACCGTGCTGCTCAAATCCAGTAGCTCTATCAACCTACGCTTATTAGTGTCGTTCGATAAGAACTTCTCTTGCATGACGTTGAGAGTAGTTGAAGCTGACAGGACAATGTCACTGCAGTTGAGGGCGGAGTATCGTCTGAGACGTTCGGCGCTTTTAGTACTTTTTTGAGAGGCGTCCTCCGTGTATCCATCGAAGACAATGGTTACATCTGTCCCAAAATGGTTTTTTACAAAATTAATGTATCCGTCAATGATGGTCCTCACTGAAGTGTTTCAGTGCCACAAACATTTGTGAAACACGAATATAAAGCCTTCCTCATTCCAGCATTGTTGAACAGAGACATTGGGTAAGGGGCCAATTCATACTTGAAGTGGACTTTCAACTCTGCGTCGGATTTTTTGGTGAGCTGGCCCTTTTCAAAAGTTCTTCAATGACTATAAAAACTACTCTAAACTTTCTCAACTTAGTTATACGACATTTTCGGCAGACATGTTATGAAAAAAACATTAATTAAGGTGTTGGTGAAGGAAACGATGTTACTTAACTTTCAACCAAAAAAGAAATTTTTTCATCTTTTTGTTTTTTGTAATTTCTGATGAGACTATCTGAGCTACAAGGATCAGCCTTAGCTCATATTAAAGCTTATTAAATTCCCTACAACTTTAATGCTATTGACTTTTCTGTAAGACGTGTCATTTTGCTGGTATCCCAACTCGAAACATGCAGAAAACTTAAAATTTTCACTTTTTGAAAAAAGGTCAATCTTTGAAAAGCTGTATCTCGATAACTATATAACTTACAAAAACGATTTTAATCCTATTTTGTAGAAAATTTAATTTACTTTAAAAAAGCAGTGGAACATTTTTTCCAGCAAACGCATAGTTTAGGAGATCTTGTCAAAAAACCGAAAAAAGTCTGAAAAAGTTGCTGTTTTTCGACCGCCATTCAGCGAGCACAGGATTCTGAGGGTTGCAAATCTGGATTTGTAGTCCCAGTAATGGTCCGAAACACCTCTGCAAAAATTATTAATACCCCATTTAATGTTAGTTCACGCATTTTTTGTGTAACATTTGACTGGGCTACTTCAAAATACCTTGAGGGTTATAATTACATATTTAAAAGCTTAAAACGACCTTGGGTATTTTAAAAATTACCTTCACAATTTCAAAATGTGTGAATCAGCTTCAAAAATGTATCTTTAAAAACTTAAAACAAACTTAAGTATTTAAAGAATGACCACCAGGATTTCAAAACTGTTGTAAACATTTCAAAATACCTTCAAAATACCTTGAGGGTTATAATTACATATTTAAAAGCTTAAAACGACCTTGGGTATTTTAAAAATTACCTTCACAATTTCAAAGTGTGTGAATCAGCTTCAAAAATGTATCTTTAAAAACTTAAAACAAACTTAAGCATTTAAAGAATGACCACCAGGATTTCAAAACTGCTGTAAAAATTTCAAAATGACCTTCAAAATTTCTAAAACGACCTTGAAAAGTTAAGACAACCTTGAAGGTTTCAAGTACACCTTTATAAACCTGAAACAACCTTGGGCATTTCAAAAATGACCTCCAGAGTTTCAAAACTGCTATGAGAATTTTAAGAGACCTTCCAAATTTATAAAATGGCTTTGAAAATGTATCTTTAAAAACTTAAAACCGTAAGGGTTTCAAATACATCTTCAAAAACTTAAAACAGCCTTGAGCATTTCAAAAATGAGCTCCAGAATTTTAAACCGGTATGATAATGTTAGAAGGACCTTCAAATGTGTAAAGCGACCCTGATATTGATTGTACCTTTAAAACTAAAACTACCTTGAGGGTTGTAATTACACATTTAAAAGCTTAAAACAACCTTCAACATTTTAAAAATTACCTCTAGAATTATGAAACTGCTATGATAATGTCAAAATGATCTTCAACACCTGTAATGCGACCCTAAAAATTTACCCTCAAAACAACCTTGAGTACAAGGTGTACTTAAAGTGACCTCGAACATTTCAAAAATGACCTTCAGAATTTCTAATTGTTATGATAATGTCAAAATGACCTTCAAACCGTGAAAATTTACCCTTAAAGCTTAAAAAGACTTTAAGGGTTTCAAATACATCTTTAAAAAGTTAAAACGATCTTGGGCATATCAAAAATGACCTCAGAGTTTCAAAACTGCTATGAGAATTTTAAGAGACCTTCCAAATATATAAAATGGCTTTGAAAATGTTTCTTTAAAAACTTAAAACAGCCTTGAGCATCTCAAAAATGAGCTCCAGAATTTTAAAACTGGTATGTCAGAATGACCTTCAAATGTTTAAAGTGGCATTTTACCTTTAAAACTAAAACTACCTTGAGGGTTGTAATTACACATTTAAAAGCTTAAAACAACCTTCAACATTTTAAAAATTACCTGTATAATTTTGAAACTGCTATGATAATGTCAAAATGATCTTCAACACTTGTAATATGACCCTAAAAATTTACCCTCAAAACAACCTTGAGTACAAGGTGTACTTAAAGTGACCTTGAACATTTCAAAAATGACCTTCAGAATTTCAAAATTGTGATAATGTCAAAATAACCTTCAAACCCTGAAAATTTACCCTTAAAACTTAAAATGAATTTAAGAGTTTCAAATACATCTTTAAAAAGTTAAAACGATCTTGGGCATATCAAAAATGACCTCCAGAGTTTCAAAATTGCTGTGAGAATTTTAAAAGACCTTCAAAATTTGTAAAGCTACCTTGAAAATTTACCTTTAAGAATTTAAAAACAATCTTGATTGTTTCCAGTACATCTTTAAAAAATTAAAATAACCTTGATGAAGGGGTTGAAGGACCAGCCCCTGACAGGAAATAATTTAATAGTATTTACAATACAATACAAGTGCGTAAGGCTAATCTTTGCTATGTTGCTACTGACGACGTAACTAACGAAAACATGTTATTAAATAGTCGTTTTACAAACTTAAAAGTGTCGACTAAAAATAAATTTTACACACTGTCATAGATAAATGAATTTAAAACATTCGACATAGATTCTAGCCAAATTCAATAATGCTGAAGCAGTCATGTCAAACTGGCTACTACAAAAATTATTTGTTCTAAAACAACATGCGTCCATCTTCCCATCCTGATAATTGTTTATTGTTTTTTTAGGTCGAGTCTCCATGACGCAAAGTGGAAGCTTGAGCATTTTTTCATCAAGGGAACAGGAATACGAACAGAAGGCCCAGTTGCTGAAACGACTGGCTTTTGTTATTTTCTGCAGCGAAACTGACCAGTATGCAAAGTACATGCCAGACATTCAAGGTATTTACATTTGCCCTCTTACATTCCTTTCACACTAACAAACCTACTTGCAGAACAACTAAATAGCAACTTAAGGCTGAACGTGCCGGGCATCCAAGCACAAGTCTTTCTCTGCTTCCGCGTCCTTTTGATTCGCATGACCCCCATGCATGTGACGTCGCTCTGGCCCATTGTAATTAGCGAGATGCTGCAAGTGTTCTTGCAGATCGAGCAGGAGCTGTCGACAGACACGGAAGAGTTTAGGTAAGTGTAATCGCCATTTAATCACGATTGGTTAGACAATAGTACGGGTACTAATGGTAGTACTTGTGTACAGTTGTAATATCGGGATTTTTGCATATTGTAGCGTATTTACTTTTGTGTGATGAACTAACATTGGTTTGTTTGTCCCTGGTTTGCTGGGATTGGTTTGTGCCACGCAGGACAAATAGCAGGTAAATACCTTACGGCTTTCACTAACTTTTTATTTTGATTAGTCATGGAACATCTGTTGTATATAACTTTCTTTTTTTAATATGAATTTTGATTGTTCGAGAAGTTTTCATCATAATCTCAAGACAGAATTTTTTTTCATATCCAAATCGTCGTGAATTATATAAAATCTCCAGTGTCGATTCGTTTCAAGCTATTTCAATTGTCTGAGATAATCATGTTGTGAACGGCATCGATATTATAGAAATCAATCTTCCTCTTCTTATCTGCAATGGAAAATTTGTCGCTTGAGGCATGCAATCCAATTTTTCACAGTCGCATATGAAGGGCATTAATCGCCAGTATATTAAAAATATTTCAATAAATCTGGTTACCCCCGAACCCCATTTAAGTATAGGTAGTTAATCATTGATCAAAACCCCTATTTATCGATTTTTCCAGTTATGGTTGGAATTTTATTGCTGTAACTTTTTGAGGTTAAATCTCACAGTGACGTTTTTAATAAGTAAATTTTCTCGGAAACCTATTTTTTGTTAGAAAATTACATCTCATACGATTATAAATAGTAACCCAAACTGTTTTTGCGCATTGTAAAGTTACCTTATACAATTTACGTATTGCTCGGCTAGATTTCCAAATTCAAGACGTTCAATGCCGCTCTAGTTAATTAAACAATGACATCTTTCGAATTATTTGCGCTAAAACTTCTCCAACAATGCAAAGTTTTGATTTAAACTGTGTATAGTTATTTCTGTTTGAATTTGCGTTTGCTTGTGCTTGCTATTCACTCACCTTAACCTTACTAATAATGTTACTAGTTGTGCATATGAAAATATTGATGTGTCATGTGTTACAGTCGCAATTAACCACAATGGATTAAATGCCTCTCATGCCACAAATATGTACAGTATGCTGCCAACACTGCTTGCTTTACATTATAGCGTATTACCGACATTTTTTAAATCAAGGGGCAAATCTGAGAAATTTAATGTTACATGCATAAATATATAACAGTTTTCTTTAAAATTATATACACGGTGCCCTAGAAACCGTGTATCAACTGTAATATTAAGCTATTTTTAAGAAATTTTGGTTCAAACAAATGAAAATACAATAAGGGATCTTTGATTTTTGAAAATGTTTAGACACAGTCTGGGATAGCTCAAGAACTCTCGGTAGAATAGTGGCGTGGGTAAGGACGAGGCAGTGATCCTTGGGGTTACAAAATAAATTCAAGTAAAGCAAAATTTGGACGCCTTGTCGCTAAACACAACCTAAAAACAAACCTAGCTAGTACAACAAATCAACACCTACCTTGTAAGCTTCTTATCTCAGTCGAAATCTCAAAAGGACACTAGCAGGTTCAAGAAGGGGTAGTAACGCGAACAACAAAAAATACAAACAGTAACAGTCAAGAGAATATTTAATTAAATCATTTGGAGTCATCCAATTTACACGCACATTTAATTTGAAATATTTAAAAATCTGAACAACACAAACATGTTAAAAGCTTTTCGAGCCACCCGTCTGAAATTTGTAAAATAATTGCCAAACAGAAACAACATTTAGGAATCGACTTCCAAATTTTAATCACAAGATATCACAATGAGCATTGCCATGTGGACCCATGTCCAAAGGACGCGGCGGAAGTGAGTATTGAGTACACACGTATTTCAGCAATTTTAAAACGATTATCACTTTTAGCTTTATAAACTGATTGATTAAAAGAAGTAATTTAACATACTTCAGTTGGATATCCTAAGGTCTTGGCAAGAACTGAATATATTTGCGGCAGCTAACGCCGAGGAATGCATGTACTTACGGTTTATTTGAGGGGGAAGATCCTGGTATGTTGCATCTTGACAAATAGGGCTTCTAAGCAGGATTTGGCTGCTTCATTTCGTAGAACCCAAGGACGCCGCGAGCAAGAAGAGCAGTTAAGTATGGCAAAAAGTGGTCTTGTGCATTCTGTAGAGTCTAGCCAGCTCGCACGTCGAAGCCAAAAACTGTAGAATAACCTTAAGAAAGCCGCATGGGAACTGACCAAAGGTGAAGAAAACAAAACCGCTAGCGGTTTTCAATTTTTTAAACAACAGTGATCTGGCCTGCTTCTTTAATTTCAAATTCCACGAAGGCGCTCCGTGAAAAATCAATCAAAAAACTCGACTGCTTGCCAGCAAGCCTACTTAGGAAAAGCCAAGCGAGCGTGCTTCGACCAGAAATGCCTTGCAGGTGCCTTATCTCCAACGTCTGGCGGTTTATGCGATAAAGCTGAATTCCTCTGCTACATTATTTAAATATAAGGTGGTTTGAAAGAAGATGTAAATTGCTAGAACGCGCTATTCAAACGGGGATTTACACAAAGCTAAAAAATATGTTTTTAACATACTGAAGCTTAGGTTGCCACTGATGGCTTTTACGGATGGAGACTAATTTTAGGAACGACGGGCCTTTTTCGGGGTTGAACAAGAGGACCCTTAAGATTTTAGGTTTCTAGGAAACTGGACCACATGCTGGAGTACAGGAGTGACACAATTCGAAGAATACAGTCCACTTCCAAAAATTAGTGTAGACTAAAACACGAATCCTAAACTTACACACTACAAACGAAAAATATTAATTAAAAACTACAGCTAAGACTGTCTTTAATAGAACAATAGTTAACATACAAAAGTTGTATCATTGCTCAATGTGCACACTCTTTTGTTTTATTGCCACAATAACATTTGTTGATGACCAAATACAATTTTTTACTTTAAATTAGGTACATACATACATACATACATACAGCACTATAGGCCTTAAGGCCTTTGGCTAATTTATAAATTAGGTAGATAGGTGAAATGCCTTGTTCATGGCACTCTTCATTTTATTAAGATAAAAAACTTTAATGCCCCAACTGAAAATAATAAAAGTTGATAGCTAGTTGAAAATCAATAATTGGTGGTAGTTGTATCAATTGCAATAATATAATTTAATTCGGCATAAAAGAGTTTGACGAATGCTGTAAAAAAAACAATCTAAGACAAATAACAAATGCATGAGCTCATAAAAGATTTGTTTTTTGTCATTATATCAGAAACTAATAGAAAGATCGAGCAAACATGTTTTTCGAGTGTAAGGCAACATAAAATTCAACCATTTTCATATCTCTGTAAAGAAGTGAATCTGAAAAATATGACACATTTTATATACAGCACAATTTTGATTATCCGAGCTAATGTGGACCAGCTCCTGCTCGGATAAGAAAAACTGTTGGGAAAAACAAAACGTTACACGAAAAATCAACTGTATTGACACAATCAAGCTTGTTAATTTGACAAATACGATGTTATTTTACATTGTTTGGCATAATTACATCTTTTTCTTGTCGCAATATTTCCCCATCGTTTAATGAGCAACACATCAGAAGGAGTAGTCACCACTGTTTTATGCTTTTTTGGAGCTACGGTTCGGACATTTTTACAGTACTACACTGAATAAACTAAACAGAAGTGCATTTCCAAGAACAGAAAACAATCACGATGCCAGACGATGTTTTGTCTCATGCGGCATTTTTATCATGTTATTCTTAAATTTACCGAATAACTCTGATAAAATTCAGGACTAGCTTGGATAACACGGAGCAGTTAAAAAACATAGGTTGCTGGAATAATCAGGAGTCGGATAATCGAGATTCCACTGTAATAAGAAGCAGCTTATTTGAACTGGTGTACCATTAAAAAAAGTAAAAATGAAAGGGTGGGCCATTTTAATCGACGCATCCGAATATCTCCGTTGGTTAGCCGAATAAAAAAAAATTGTGCAGACGGAAGTTATTCAGGGCGATGGGGGTCATTTGACTGTACTAATAACTTTGACCTTGGCGTCAACGTTCAAGGTCATTTGAAGGTCACAATCATTTTTTTTTATGGAAACCCCTATTGTTGACGCCAGATTCGGAAAGAGCGAAAAATTGTTTGTCCAAAATGATAGTTTATAACTCCTTGGAGTGACCTTGAAAAGGTCAAATCAAGGTTAAATGTTGAAAATTCGTCCAGAAGCTGTTTTTTCGAATTTGGATGATTTAAGGGCGAAAAAATATTTGAGTAGACTTAGGGGGACAATAACCTTGACCATCTTGTCTTTTAGGTCAACTGTGAAGGTCATTTGAAGGTTTAAGTAATTGTTTTAAATAAAAAAATCTCTATTGTCCTTAAATCTTACTTTTAGCATTACCCAGAAACAACGACGTGGACGTAGTAAGCTCTGTTTCCTTTGGGGTGCTTTTTTACCGTGAGTCCCGTTGCCTCTCACGTTTGGGGTGAGTGTTTACCGTGAGTCCCCTTGCCTTTCATGTTTGGGGTGCTTGTTTCCCGTGAGTCCCCTTGCCTCTCACATTTGGGGTGCTTGTTTGAGGTGAGTCCCCTTGCCTCTCACGTTTGGGGTGAGTGTTTACCGTGAGTCCCCTTGCCTTTCATGTTTGGGGTGCTTGTTTCCCGTGAGTCCCCATGCCTCTCACGTTTGGGGTGCTTGTTTGAGGTGAGTCCCCTTGCTTCTCACGTTTGGGGTGCTTGTTTGCTGTGAGTTTCCTTGCCTCTCACGTTTGGGGTGCTTGTTTACCGTGAGTCCCCTTGCCTCTCACGTTTGGGGTGCTTGTTTGAGGTGAGTCCCCTTGCCTCTCACGTTTGGGGTGCTTGTTTACCGTGAGTACCCTTGCCTTTCACGTTTCGGGTGCTTGTTTACCTTGAGTTCCCTTGCCTCTCACGTTTGAGGTGAGTCCCCTTGCCTCTCACGTTTGGGGTGAGTGTTTACCGTGAGTCCCCTTGCCTTTCATGTTTGGGGTGCTTGTTTGCTGCGAGTTCCCTTGCCTCTCACGTTTGGGGTGCTTGTTTACCTTGAGTTCCCTTGCCTTTCACGTTTGAGGTGCTTGTTTCCCGTGAGTCGACTTGCCTCTCACGTTTGGGGTGCTTCTTTGCTGTGAGTTCCCTTGCCTCTCACGTTTGGGGTGCTTGTTTACTGTGAGTTCCCTTGCCTCTCACGTTTGGGGTGCTTGTTACTGTGAGTTCCCTTGCCTCTCACATTTGGGTGCTTGTTTACTGTGAGTCCCCTTGCCTCTCACGTTTGGGGTGCTTGTTTACCATGAGTTCCCTTGCCTCTTACTACTATTACTGCATTTTGCTTTGCATTTTGATAAAATGAAGCCTCATATTCCCTTTTATGCCCAAATTTTAATTTTGAATTAAATACAATTATTGCAAATAGTGAGATTTTTATTTAAAGAAATCACTTTGACTTTCAAATGACCTTCACAGTTGACCTAAAGGACAAGGTGGTCAAGGTTATTATCCCCCTAACTCTACTCAAATATTTTTTTGTCCTTAAATAATGCAAATTCTAAAAAACAGCTTCTGGACGAATGTTCAACATTTAACCTTGATTTGACCTTTTCAAGGTCACTCCAACCAGGTATAAACTATCATTTTGGACATAAAATTGTCCGCTCTTTCCAAATCTGGTGTCAAAAATAGGGGTTGCTATTAAAAAAAATGATTTTGACCTTCAAACGACCTTGAAAGTTGACGCCAAGGTCAAAGTTATTAGTACAGTCAAATGACCCCCATCGTCCTGAATAACTTTTGTCTGCACAACTTTTTTTATTCAGCTTACCAACGGAGATATTCGAATGCGTCGATTAAAATGCCGCACCCTGTATATTTTATCATAGTAATAAAATTCTTTATATGAGTGGACATTGAAGAGGCGCTACATATTTTATTGTTGTCAGCTGTTTTAATAGTTATTTATGGCATAAGGTGTTATATTACAAATAATCCACGAGAGAAAGGTTGAGCCCTCGAGGCCGCTAGACTGAGAAGGGTCATTTCTCGAGTGAATTATTTTTAATAACATGCACGTGTCATAGAAAATTTTATCCAGTAACTCAATAAATATCCGAAAAACATACATTTTGCAATAACAGCCTTGAAATGGCATAGTGACAATTAGGAAAGTACTGAGCAATGAAATAAATTTATAATTAGAGTCGCGTGTGATTCGTGTTATACGTGTGGCAGTACTGAAGTGTATTGTCAGTCGATGTCAAATTCGAGGTTAGTAGGTTATGTTTAGTTTATTTGACACAGACTGACGCAAAACTTAACCTGCAAATCTTGAATTTGACATAGCTTGACATTATTTTAAATTAAATAAAACCCTAGGGTTTTATGGCTATAAATGCGAATTTTGCAGGTTAAGTTTTGGGTCAGTCTGTGTCAAATAACAAACAAAACCTAATCTACTAACCTCGAATTTGACATAGACGGTTTGTTCATAGACTGACAATACACTTCAGTACTGCCAAATGTATAACATGAATCACAGGCGACTCTTAATTATAAATTTATTTGATTTCTCGGTGGATTAATACATACAACCAATCACAAGCCATAAAATTTGAATTTGGACCAATAGCAATTGTTTTGCACTGAATGAATGCCAAGATGGTATTCATGCATTCAGTGTAAAACACTGGTATTTATTTAGCTCATGTTTGACATTAATAAATTAATTTGACAGTGTCAATAACTTTTCATGTAATCGCCAAGGTTTCCAACCTAACTTTATGACATGTGGAAATGGATTCAGTGCTTGCTAATAGAAGTCTATTGCTAATTGTGGTTAAGTACTAGTTTTTATTAAAGTGTTGTACAATAAACAAATAACTAGTAATTGATATGAAGTTTCCGTAATATTGAGTGGCTTGATTTTATCGAAATAATATAGTTGGGATCTTTTAAGTACTACTAAATCTTTATTTTTATTAAATTTGGTCTTACGCAAAGCTGTTGCGTTCTTTAAAGCGTGTGTACTATACAGCGTGAGTTTAAAGCTTGCAGCAAGCTGTCAAAATGCAATTTTTCAATAGGAATCCTCAAATTTTCAATTTGAGTAGTTATTTGTATACCTAGGTCTCGAAATGACTTATTGGCGCACCGAGGAATGTTTGTCCGGTGAGACAAAGTCGAGTTCGCCAAATTATTCCGAAGAAGCCAAACATTTCATGAACATGGCATACACAACATTTTTTGTGCAATCGCAATGCATATTATAAACAGTAACACATCAATTTTTGTGCAACTGTGCCGATAACTTATGCTTCTGAGACAGTAACACATTAACATAGAAAGAGGCAAATGACCTAATAATAATGGAGAGTACAGGAATAAGATGAATCATGAGCTATTAAGTAAAATCGAAGGTAAAGATATAGTAAGAGGAATTAAAAGCTCAAAGGATTGCTTGGTTAGGTCATACAGAAAGCAGCGAAAAAAGAAAATAATCAAGAGAATAACAAAGTGGGCTCTATTAGACACAAGGGCAAGAGGAAGACCTAAAAATAGATGACTATATGAGGTTTTAGAATATATGAAAACTCTGAAAGTTGTTACGGTCTAAAATGGGTTTTACAACACCGCGCCGGCTCATACTAAAACTGCACGGCCGGCGCGGACATATTTTACATAATCGGGACGAAGACTCACCTAGGGCCGCTGCCCAACCCGCAACAAGATATGCCGGCTAAGCATCAGTGGAGCGAGGGAGAGTTCTTGACGAGATTAACTAAGGGCAACGGCCAAAGGGGCGCTACCCGGTTTGATTGACATACGAAAATACAAGGATAAACCCAGAGAAAACCGGGAAATCAAATGGGCCTACCTTTCAACTTATCATCTTGGCGAAAATTCAAAAACTCAACAGAAATGGTATAGTAGAACAGCCTGACGACTCCCACAGTGCAGCGACGAGTGTAGCGACCTACCTGTGATGTCTCTAAAGTGCTTTCCAGGCTTTGCCTCAAATTTATCTTTACACACGGATTGTTAAACTCGAAATTTCCAAAAGTTCCCTACCAAGGAATGGGCTAAGTAATAAATAAATAAACCATTCGTGAATTTTCTGTTGCCCAATGTGATACCGCTGTTTGATTGTAAACGTAGCTTTGTTAAAGAAGTCAATAAATTAAAGTACCTGGGGGGAGTCTACTAGTCATAAAAGTAGAAAAATAAAAATAAATTGAAATAAAAGTATTATGAACAACATTGGGATTAGTTAAGTTGATGATTAGTACAGATTTAAGATGAATCATAAGTTAATTAAAAATATAGGAGAAGAGATTACAAGATTATGGTGGTTAGGACATTAGAAAACGTAAAAATGATCAACCCATAACAGTGATAACAGACTAGAAACCAACTGAAGAAAAGCAGAGGGTAATATCAAAGCCGAGATGAGATGAAGTGATACTATCATACTTCTTAATTATCCAATAATCATTTCTGTTTACACAAAATATATTGTTTGGCAATCACGTGAGGCCGAAGAACGAGCGTGATCGAGTGGAAACAGAAATGATTTGATAATCAAGAAGACACGAGTTGTATTCGGCTAGATTATATCACGAGTCAGTAAACAACGTTGGAACAGTATTTATAAATATTAAAAGTAACGTTAGTGTGGTTGCCATGACGATTGTACCTTCAGCAGTTTACGCGATGTTTGTGAAGGTATTTGACTATCAGTTATTAGTCAAGAGGGTATATGATTATCACCGTTGCTATTTACATTATTAAAAATTAGTACATGGTAAATATAATAGTTGATCTTCAAACAGTGTTGTCAAATTGAAATTTCATCTTTTAATCTCTGCGAGTAATTACAATTTTTCACTCGGAATTAAGCAGGCGACACGTCTACCTGATGTTTTGTTGTCATTTCTCAGACATCCTGTATATAGCTGTACGTTTTGTGGAGTAAAGTTTTGTCGTATGTTTTCTTTCATTGTTGAAACCAATAAAGAGCAGTGCACACAATATAGCTTTCTTCCAAAAGCTTATGGTGGTAGATTAGTGTATGCTTTTATAATACAAAATGTCAACTAATTCGTGTTTGACACAACCCTTAACCACACAAATATTTAACAAGCACTAAATACGTATCTGACAGCTAAGCTGTCATCTTCTGTAGCTTTGGATTGAGACTAACCCGACAATGTTGGTCGAAGATATGCTCATCACCAAATTACCATTGAAAGTCAGCTTTCTGCTATCTAAACTGGAGGGCGTGTTCTATGCGACCAATCAGGTGTCAACTTCAATAGAGCGTAAAGATCAGAGTGGGGGGTGGGTCCTCCATCTTTGTTCAAAGGTTTATTATCGTGATTCTTAGAAATGACCAAACTTTCAAAAGAATTTAGCTACTTTGTTGAAGTAACGCCTTTACAATTTTTAGGTCGTTTCCTTAATATGATCCATTTTGTAAATATGTTGGGCGGTACTTGGTTTTTCGAATCTGTTGAATCTGAAATGACCTATATGCTTGTTAAACCTAATAGCAAAATTACAACATTTTTTGCCCAATATATTTAGAATTGCAATGTGAACATTTAATTTCGTAAATTCCAGATTTCTATAAAGTCTTGGGTTTATCTTTTGGATTCCCCAATAAGTTTTGAATATTGTTTGAACTAGAAACATGATAGCCTGAATTTTTACAAATTTTCTTTAGGTCCTTTGTAGCGGAGTGAAACTGAATGTACTTTGTGTTGGGTCCTTGACAACTCTGCGGTTTAAGAAGTCAAGAACAAAATTCTATTGAAAGTTTGACCATTTGTAAGAATCAAGATAATAAAATTTTAAAGATGGAGGTCCCATCCCCCACTCTGATCTTTTTGCTCTATTGAAGTTGCACCTGATTGGTCACATAGAACACGCCTTCCGAGTCAGACAGCATAAATAGCGTTAGAATGTGTTGGCTTTCACTGGTGACGTGGTGAAGAGCATATCTTCGGCCAACTTTGTCGTGTTAGTCTTTCCCCAAGGCTACGGTTGTTAAATATTTGTGTGGTTAAGGGGTTTTCAACAAATTGTGTCGTGATTTAAACCACAGGCTCCAGCAGTGTTGTAATTGTTCAGCAAAATCCTAAGGAATTGCTCATTTTAGTTGACATTTGCTTAGCTGCTGTGCTTGCGCTGCACATCTATCTAGACTACGTTCAATGTACATATTCAGGAATCAAATTACACCAGTTTTACACGTTACAAATTTTAAACTTTGGAAAATTAAACAGTTACTTAATTTCAAATGAAATTGAGCTGTGTACAACTGGCTTATCAGTAGCAATATTGGGGGAGGGGCTTCTACTGAATCTGTTCGTTGAACGTAGTATAGCCATTTTACCATCAACACTTTATAAAACTGTCTTTAGCTCCCACATAAAACTACTCTCTGCCCTGGATGCAAGTTGGGCAACCAACAGCAGCAACGGGCTGCACGCCCTCGGCCACCCACATTGGCTGCGGCTGCAGTTGGCAACGGCCAAGCTATTAGACCTTGCCCTACTGCTGCCGGCCACCTCGTTGCCACAGTTTCAAATGTAAGTAGAATCGTTGTTTTTGCACCCACGGTTGCGGTCAACCCCTCGTATTGCTGTTTTGTAGGTACCGCTGGGCGTTTGTCGGCGACGACCTGGCACATGTGGCGCAAAACCCCCAAGACACGCCTACTTTCACGCCACACGTGACGAGGATAGCGAATCTCATGGACCAGAAGTTCACCGACACGCAGATAGAGACCTTGCCCACGAAGCAGAACGAGCTGCTGCTGACGATGAACGGCATAACGCAGTTGAAGGACTTGCATAGCTTCTTTAAGACTTTGAGTTTGTGTTCGAACCGGCATCGGACGGAATGTAGCGGGTCGGTTTCGAACGACTACAACCTCTACGACAAGCAGACGGACAAGAAGCTGAATATAATTTTAGAGAAAATCGATAAAGTAATTGAAATGGACTTTTTGGATAAAATTAACAGATAAGCGGCGATTTAGGCCAATTGAGCTGTTGATTCTTCATCCAAGGAAGTCAGTATTATTGCGAGCATTTGTTTTCTTCGAGCACTGCTGATTTAGAGCTAAAAGCGAATATTTTTATGTACGGCGCAGATAATTATTGTGAATGATTTCTCGGTACAAACTTCAGTAACACTGGTTGTTTTAGTATTCCTAGCACAATATTGTTATTGTTATAACACGATTTTTAATGTTTACCTGTATATATGTGTAAGTAGCATTTATAATTATTGATTACGTGATTTCAAATGTGATTTTAACATAATAAACTGGCGATAGCTTTCAGTTGCTACGTCCTCTTGTTATATATATATACTATAATGTACACTTTAGTAAATGGGTATATATTTATAAATGTATATTACTACATTTTGCTAAAAATACAGTGCAATTAAATTGGTACCAATGTATTTAATTTATTGAAATCGTAGTAAACGCTCTATTTATTGCCAACTTAGTTGAATTTTATTTTTAGAAACTCGATATACTGTGCTTTAAAAGCTAAGAACCGTTTAATAAATTTTTTCATTGCGTTACTTTTTAGTTTGTTGAAGTTGCAGGCCAAGCTCCTTCATGGGGTGTAAGTGCTTCACCATTATTATTAAGTCTGTTTTTATCGTCAATTTCTTTATTTTTAAATGAGCTTACAGTGATACCAAAGATGTAGAATATGTGTTATAAATTCGCAGAATTGAGTTACTAGTAGCATAAATTATATAATAACTAAGATACCTGACCAATGTAGGAAAATAAAAATAAACTTAAGGGTTGTTAAGGTGTTGCTAAAGAATAATTTTATTTTCGTATTCTAATTGATGGGTACACCTTGTGGATAACAACTCTTTAATAAAATTCAATATTATTCATTAAAGGTGAGTTACAATGGGAGTAAAGTGCACGCCGTGCGATAACGAAAACTAATGACACATTGAAAGAGTTAATAGAAGAGAAAATCAAAATAAAAAGGAAAAATTAGGAGCTAAAAAGAATAAATGAAACGATTCAAACAGACAAACGATCTAAATACGAAATAACTCGTAGCTCTCGTACCTCTTAATAGCTTGATAAACGGTAGTACAGCATGCCACAATCACTCTCACTTTCACTTACTGATGGTTTAGGTACCAATTACCACTTCAAATGGTTTCAAACCATCTTGAAATTATAATATGAATAATAATTGTGACCTTTGGTCAAATTTGATCGTGAAGAAGGCTATCTTGCTATCACGTACCAAATATACAATATTACTCTCACAATTAAAGGAAAGTTAGCCCTTTAACGTGACTTATTAAACGTAGATTATTCAAAATTAAAGAAGTTTTTTCATTTGCAGTAAACAACCCCCTGGTTGCCTATTGCTACTACCACCAGTAATCTATCACCAACTGTTATCACATGATACCCTTTAGATATCTGGATATTAATATTGAATTAATTAAGCATCCACACAGCATGCTACATTACAGGTTAACTTTAATTCGTTGTTAAAATAAACAAAAGAGCATCAAAACGGCAGTGCTTACGACATTTTATTCATTAGTAAACAAATTTTGATGCTCTTTTGTTTATTTTAACAACGAATTAAAGTTAATGGTCTAAGACTGGATGATAAACAATTAACAGGCGAAAAAGTTTATATTAGTAATGACGAAAATTTTTCAAGGTAAAGCAGCTAATTCAACATTGACATCTCCTTGACGTCAACACATAATAGGAGTGTAAAATGCACAATATATATTTCGACAAATAACTCCTATTATGTGTTGACGTCAAGGAGATGTCAATGTTGAATTAGCTGCTTTACCTTGAAAAATTTTCGACAATACTCTGGCCTGCTACTGTAATCCTTATAATGTTTATTGTAAATCACAACAAGGTGTGATTACTTAATTTAATCCATGATGTCTTCAATCCAACATCTAATCGCTAATGCTACTCCATTTAATACTTTAAGGAAGCTTAGTTTTTCATATGTAAAGGTGAGTGAACGTAATAACTTTCTCAACAAATGTAATAATCAATATTTAATTCCTAAATTTTTGCAAAAAAATTTTAATATCCTTTTCCTAAATTTTAAAAATAATATAAAATTTAATAACTCATGTTTCGAATTTGTTAAAAAAACCATTCTCTTACTTATTAAAGAAGCTTATACAAAATTAAATTTTTAAAAACCAAAAGTTATACCCACAAACTATAGTAATATTTCATTTAAACAAGATAACAAATCAAGTAAATAATCTGAAAGCTAAAACTAAACAAAAACATACAAAAAAAAATCTAAAAACCAAAGAAACTAAATAACAACTATTTATGCCACTTGGATCCATTATTTCTCAATAAAACTCATTCTAATATAAAGTCTGCTAATGTAAATAATGAAAAATGGCTCAAAAATTTAAGTAACATTCAAATTCCCAAAGAAGTACAACAAATTTTAGAACTTGGACCAAACTTCAACTTTTTTAATCCTAATAATAAGATTCCAAATGAAAACATTACTAATATCGAACATGGAATTTCAAAACTACAGGATACTGATAAAAATAAAATAAGGTCATCCATTTGCAATATTTTAACTAATCATAATAATATAAATAATAAAATTAATTTATTAACTCCAATTGAAGCTAAAATTACTAAAAATTTGTTAGATAATATTAAAAAAACCAAAACATTTCTGAAAACTAATAAAAACATTTTAATTACAAAAGCTGACAAAACACAAACCACAGTAATAATGAATTCAAACGATTATAATGACAAAATGTTAAACCAATTGAATGATTTTGACACTTATATAAAGGAAAATAAAGATCCTACAGAAGCAATACAAAAATCAAATAATGACATGTTAAAAAAAGGCTAGATTCCGATTTTATTGATAATCAAACTTATAATAGTTATTTATGTATTAAGGGCGTTATCAATAGATTATAGTACGAGGGAATGTTTAAAGCTCGACGCGAAGCGGAAAGCTTTAAATTTCCCGAGAGCTATAATTGTGATTAGCCACGTGGTATAGTATTCCAACCAGAAATTGGAAAGCTATTTAAAATCAGGCCAGCATTGAGAACAGTAAGTCACTTCGTAATTTAATTCATAAAATTACTGTTTGAATGTCATTCAGTGACACTTCGATAATAACCTTCAAATTTGACAGATGCAATGGGAAGTTTGGAACACATATACGTTTTTCAACATTTTCTATGCTACTATACGGTTTTAAAAACTCAACTAGCACCTACTTAAATCATGCACCATGTTACAATGCTTTAACAAAACAGTTACATGTACAATTTGCAAATGAACTGTCATTACTTGAAAGCTGATTGACATTAGAATATTATTTACTGATTGTATGAAACCAACTTAGACACGACTTACACTTTTCATGGTGTACTAGATTTTAAATAACTTTCCAATTTTTGGTTGGAATACTATACATACAACGTTTTATTTCATTTTAGTCCTCAAAATGCAACTTTATAGGCCCTAGGGCTGTAAAAGCCATTTTACGCCCTCTATCGAGGGCCAATAAACAAGATTATGGTTCCAAAATGAAATAAAAGTCTTTTATCTCATAATGGACTTGCTCCTAAAATTTATGGCCTTCCAAAATTACACAAACAAAATTATCCTTTAAGCCCTTTATATAAACTGTCTAAATATTTATCAAAAATTTTAATTCAAATAACAGAAACTAATAAATACAGTGTTAAAGATTCATGGACCTTTAAAACCAAAATAGATAATATTACACTCCCAACAAATCATGTTCTTTTTTCTCTGGACGTTGTATCCTTATACACTAACATTCCAATCGATTTAGCAGTAGAAACAGTTGAAGCATATTGGAACAAATTAAAAACTTAACGCAAATTCCCAAAAATGAATTTATAACTGCAGTCAGATATATCTTGGAATCTAATTATTTTCAATATAACAAACAAATATATAGACAAAAATTTGGTGTTGCAATGGGTCAACCTTTATCTAGTACAATTGCAAATCTAGTTTTACAAGGAATTGAAGAAAAAATTTTGAATAATCTTAAAAGTATCTCTTTTTATCAAAGATACGTCGATGATATCATTCTAGCTTCTAATTCAAATGAAATTGAATCGATTTTTAATACTTTGAATAACATCCATTCAAGATTACATTTTACAATAGAGAAAGAAAATGATCAAAATTCTATAAACTTTTTAGATCTTACGTTACATAGAGAAAAAAATGAAAATATTATTACTAATTGGTATAGAAAACAAATCAAATCCGATCGATATTTAAATTTTCACTCTAATACTACTATTAAATACAAAAAAGGTTTAATTAATAATTTGGTGGACAGAGCAATAATATTATCTTCTAGTAAATTTCATTCTCAGAATATTAAAAAAATCAAATCAATGTTGTTAAAAAATAATTATCAATTACCCCTTATAAATAATACAATAAAAAAAAGAATACATACAATTATGACAAGAAATTCTGATAAAACAATAGATCTTCAACCTAATTGCTTAGGAAAAGAATTTAACAATATAGATGATAGCAATTCAAAATATATAACTTTACCTTACATTCCAAAATTATCTACACTTTTGCAAAAAGAACTTAATAAATATAATTTACAAATTGTCTTTAAAAATAATAATACTTTTGGTCAAATGTTTTTCAATAATCTTAAAAATAAAACTCATATTAAAGATGAATCTAACGTAGTCTATCAAATTGATTGTTTTAATTGTGATGGAAAATATATAGGTCAACATATTAATCAACATAAAAATTCAATTAAAATTAAATTAAGTTTACCAAGAACTCCTAATACTGCTTTAGCTGAACATGCTGTTCAACATTTTCATGATTTCAATTTTTCAAACCCTGAAATACTTCAAAGGGAAAGCAATCTACAAAAAATAGTAAAAATGGTAGAAATAAAAAAACAAAGTCCATTTACTATTAATTATAAAACTGACATTGAAAAACTTAACATAATTTATCATAATCTATTATATTATAACTCATAATTAATTATATATTTAAAAAAAATATCTTTCCGTAAGTGTTACAGCCGCTATTGAAAGGTCAAAAATTGTAAACAAAAAAACCTTGTGTTGCAAATTGCAAAGAATAAAAACATAAATAAACAGTGGTCAGTGGTCACACCGTTGGTAATTCAGTAAGTTTTTATGTTTGAAACTTGAAATCAAATGGAAACCTACAAAGCCCTCAAAAGCCATAAATCACTGATAACTGATAAAAAAGCATGCAACTTCGGCCATATCATATGTGTCGCCTGTCAATGTCGAACCTCTCAGACGAACACCATCATTGTTTGCTGTTCCCCCTCAACTTAAGACAAAACATTGTATTCTGTATTGAAATGGATTGAATAACGCAATGCCAAAGGAATGAATGTCCGTGAGAATTGACGCCTCGCAATCTTTTCATTTCTAGGAACGAATCCGGACTCGAAACTTGGATTCGATCCAAATTGATCCTGGCCCGGATTCGTTCCTTTGTACCGAATCCAACCGGATCGACACATCGCTAGTTGGATTTTTATTTTATTCACACCTAAAGAAGTTACTTGTAATGATGCGGCAAGTAACCTAATGCTTTTACATAGATAATTTTTGTGCAATTGCTTTCGTCATTTATTTAATTTTGACCTAGATAGCTCAGATGAAAAGGTCCAATTCATAACTCAAATGCATAGACAGAGAACACATTAGATATAAAGTTTCTATTGTTCTGTATAATTACAAACAGGTCTTAAACTAGATTCAAGGTAATAACGTATGTACACTATTGAAATTATAAATAAAAATTCCTTCTGGACGGTGACGGAAAGCTGCCCTGGGAGATCTGCAACCCACCATACACAGACCAGGTTTTCATTAATTCCCATTTCCCACGTGACTAAATTTAAATTTGCCGCTATAAATTTGTTTTTCCAAGGTTGGTGGTATTGGTAATATCCCTAAACAAATTGCCAACGTGACATAGACGTTCGTCACATCTAACCTATAAACTACATACGTTTCGTTTTGCTGTTTAGAAGCAATTTTCGGCAGTTTTCAACGGCCCCGACCGAGCGAGGTTGGCGGCCGACGAGCCTCCGCTCGGGGACCCATTGCGCGAGGACCGTCCGCGGCGATTGCTAAAATTACATTCGCGTCAGCTTTAGCAATTTTCGGCAGATTTCAAGCGTTATTTAGTCTGTGTCGTGTCTACGTCACTGATAATTTTGTGTTACTGTATTTAGGGAATACTGCCAATCGTGTAAGGTTGGTTGCCTAGCATTTAGAGTGAATACATGGTCACGTGGGAAATGGGAATTATCGAATTAATGAAAATCCTGTAGCTGGTAGTCGGAACGTTAATTCAGAACGACCGATTTTGGAATTAAACATTAGCACAAATTGGCTGTTTGTTTATTTTCGGTGTGAAACTAATGTTATGAAATTTTGACAAATATCCGGGTTGTTGTTTCCTCGGGAATGAATCATGCAGTATTGGTGCTCGATTGCCTTTAGGGATACATTTGAGGGCTCCGAGAGTGATACAACAAGCCAAATTTTTACCTCGCCAAATGCCTGGAGGCGCCCAGAAAATTTGGCCGGCTTCAGGCACGTATTTGCGCTTGCTCAAGGTCTAAGTGAGAGATATAATGTAATATTCATCTGACAGTACGACAGGACCTCGCCGATGAATAGGAAAGCGCCCTTATAATAAGCACGTCGTGCCCTTGCTTACTTCTGGCCAGGAATAACCTGGGCGATGTCCCAGAGGTCCCAATTTACACGATCGTTGTACCCTCTTTGGAATTGATTTCTTTATCCCTTGTTGTGATATAGTGTCGGAGTCCTAACCCAAATAGAATGCAGGGTTAGAGTTAAGGGCAAATTTGAGTAACATGTCTTGATACCGGTAAACGTCGGCAGCCAGAGATACGGTCTCAGGAAAGTTCTAGGTGCTAGAAGAGGTTGGGTCTATAGACTCGAATATATTATACGGTTCTTGACGGCCCAACCGGGCCTGCAGCTGGGGTCTTCCAGTGAAGAGCTGCTAGGCAGGTTGCTGAATCGAAGTGTCATCAACAGGTCAAACTCCTGGTTATATATCTTTCTAGGCCTGACTATCTGGGTGAATTTGTGGGAAGGAGGCTTGAGTGGAAATGCGCTGAGCTCTGGCTTTGTTTTATCTACAATCTGCAAGGGGTCAGGCATTTTCTATCTTTCCGTAATTCCGATAATTAAATAAACCTTTAGAATCGTTTTGGTACATATTTGATGAGTCCGCCTGTATTTCAGACCCATTTCGGCATCATAGTGTCTTTTTACGGTAGCTTTCCGCATCACGCAAGGTCCTAGCCCGCACGTGACTCTCGATTCATCACTTGAGGCAGCTACGCGTCCCTTTTTATTGTAGAGCGTCTGTTTTCTAAGTTCCTTAAAATTTAGCTCGTGAGAAAACCTTTCCGAATTTTTGTCGATTTCTGTCGAACCAAGACAGCTGCAGTTAGTATGACGCATGGCCCTGGCTTCTCATTGGTTACTCCAGCCGCGCGTACGGCAGCTGGGCTAGTAAACGCGTCTGGTAGTTTGGAGCGTCAGTCATTTAGACTCGAGCCGTAGCATAAGCCAGCTGACGTTGCAGGTTGTGTAGGCGTTTTCGCGCTCCGGCGTGGAGACGCTAGATTTTCCTTGGGTGCTGATTCAGCAGAGTTTCTGTGTTTTTCTTGATTCCGTGCTGCTACAGCCTCTTCTCGTTATGTTTCGCCAAGGGGGCAGTAAAATTTCACCCACGCTTAGTGCAAAAGGGGATCACACGTAGACGTTGCAACATTTCGCCCACGCCACGTTTCAAGAGCGTAGCGACAATTTCGACCTTGGTGCGAGCGCCTTCCGCCGTCTGCGGGCCTAGCTGCCAACCCAGGTAAATTTATGTAATAAACTGTTATAACTTGCTGTGTTACGAGCGAGCGTTGTTTCGAAACCAACCATTTAAATCTGTGCAACTGCGCAACTGTGCAAATTTATGCAATAAAATGTTATAAATTGCTGCGCTGCGAGCAAGCATTTGTTTTCGAAATTAATCATGTAAACTTATGTAATAAACTGTTATAACTTGCTCTGCCAAGAGCGACCGTTGTTTTCGAAAACAACCATTTAAATCTGTGCAACGAACTGTTATAAATTGCTGCGCTGCGAGCGAGCATTTGTTTTCGAAATTAATCATTTAAATTTATGTAATAAACTGTTATAATTTTCTGTGCTACGAGCGAGCGTTGTTTTCGAAATTAATCATTTAAACTCTGTGTAACGAACCTGACAATGTGTTCTAAATCGCTTTGCTGTAAGGCAGTATGATCTTGAGAATCTGACTCAAATACAAACCGCACGTCCGTGCGTTATACTTGTGTAGGTCTAAGCCGGCTTTTAGCAGAACCGTTTTTGGATTTGTAGTTCGCCTCAGCGTTGCGTCGTAGTTTAGGTAGAGCGTTCCCCAGCTGAACGCGTCCCGTTAAGTTGTCTTTCGCCTTTTCTTACAAACTGTTATACGTGCGATTACATCGGTACCACAGTAAGTTGAAGTTAGGCCATGTGATGTGGCCCAATAGATGTATTAATTGTACTGTCTTATGATTTTCCCTTTGTGTCTTGTACATGTTTGTTTACAGGGTGACCGAGTCATTATGTTACGATCAATGTAAAGTGGGGCCCGGACGTGGCGGATGAGCATTGCAGGTAGGTTGTCGTGTTTGTCGCTGCGCTGTGGCTTCCATAAATAGTTATTTGAGTGTTTGTCGCCCCGTTTGACCCTCAAGGTCCGGTTGAACGTGGGTCTCCTGATTAGAATCTTGTGGCGCCCATTTATTTGGTAACACCCTATATATACCTCAACACGCTTGCCCTGTAACGTACCGTTTTGAACCACTCCCATCTCCTTGAGCGTATTTGAGCCGAGGCCTTTAGCCCGTTTCTTACCATTTTCAGGGTGAGCGTGCACATTTCACGAACTTGTCGAGTTATTTGGTACTCATACAGTCGTGAGTGTCGATAAGTCAATTTGATGACTGTAACAAAGGACGAAAGATACAAGTCTTGATTGTGACGTATTAGCGCCGTACAGATTCCAAGCATAGTATTTATGCGTTAATTGAATTTCGTTCAGGTGCTAACGTTACAGTGTTAGAACATTTGTGACTCCCTCGAGACCCCCAGGTTAAAAACCCTGGCGTGGATGAACCAAAAAGCACGTTGATGACGGGCAACGGACAAGAATCGAAGATGGAAAACGATTGGAAAAAACATGAAAAAAGAGAGTGAAAGAAAGACAAAAACCAAAGATGGGAAAACTAAAAAAACTGAAAACATGGGAAATGGAACAGTTTAAATGGCTATATGGGAAGTGAACAATGTAACAAACAAGGAAGAGGAATTAACACAGGAGATATCAACGTTAAAAATAAACTACATGGAGGTTACAGGAACAAAAAGAAAGTAAAGGGTTGCAAAAATTAACAAATGGATACTGGATGTATTGGTCGGGAGTAGGATATGAGAAGCACGCTAAAACTTGGCTAGTATTAATAAATTAGAAAAGAGGAAAATATGATGTGTGAAAAAGAAATCCAACAATGGAAATGAAAGAAGGGGAAGGAATAGAAGAATACATAATAGTAACATATATTGAGATGGTATTAAGCCCACAGCTTGGCTCTGTTTGCAGTGCAAGATAATTAACCTATTCAATAAAGCACAGAGTTGGGATATTTTGTATAATTACAATTTTAAACAAAAGTTAAATGTTCAATGCATTGATAATGAGATGCGAGAAACAGTAATGAGTCTGTGGACGGCGCGCAAAGGCAAAGTATATTTCAAACGGTTTGAAATGGCTTGTGAATAAATTAATATAATCTAAAAGGAAAGGTTTGTGCACATGTAAAGCCAGACCACATACAAATTTATTTGACACAAAAGGTTTGTTAGCTGCATTTTAGAAAGAGCGTAGTTGTTAAGTAAAAGCAAAGGATAGTGAAAATAGTGAGCAAAGCAGAAAGGTATAGCAAGATGAAGCATAATATAATATAGAAAATTGCAAAGAGCAATGCTAGAAGAAGGCAATAGAAGAGAAAAGATAGTGACGCGAAAATGGTGAACTCAAAAATCAGTGTATTAAAAAATAAAGTGCAATAGTGCAGAGCAGAGCAGTGACAATAATAAATAAATAACGTTTGTGTGTGCAACGCTATCGAACAATTTTAATTATAATGTTAAAGACAATATTTTAGATTTAAGAAAATTGTATTAATTAAGTACTCAAATTTACTTCCATTTGTAACTTTTCATTATCAAAATTAATTTCCATTAACATAAGAAAATCAACAGTAACTTAGCAACCTGATGCTATTTTGTTTAAAAAAGGGAGAACAATTGAATTAATGTTTATTTGAAGTTTGTAGAATTTGTGCTCCATGTTTAACTACAATTTTATAATAATAAAAGAGCATTTTACCAGTTAAAAGGTATTTCGTTGTATTGTGCCCATCTCAGAGTACCTGTGACAATGTTTGTGGAAGTTTCCGCCATATTAAAATATAAAATTTTCGAATCTCATCTGCGGCTGAGGTTCGGCAGCGAGCACATGAAAATTCCGAAGTTCGATTACGAGCAAATTAGTCATTGCAGCCCAGAGATCGGCACTACAAGTGATCAACAGAGTCTGCAAGAACGCCCAAACCAACGTCTGCACTTGGGGGAGCATCTCCAGCAGGAAATCGAAGCAGCATCACTACGAGCATCTCCTAAGCCATCATTACGAGGTAGGATTAAGCTTGCAATTTGAGGGTTAGGTTTGGGATAACGCACCAAATTACAAGATCAAACCTTCCCGGAGAGGCCTAGCGTATTCCCAAGGTCCCAGTTACTTCGTCTTTTCCGAAAATCGAGTGGCGTCAGTAGATTGTGCCGGGTTTGGCGAGAACCGAAGCGTCCATAAACAATTGAAAGAATTGGCGCGCCTTCTACGTCAGAAGAAGCAAGAGGCGGTGACGTCATCCTAAAAACAAGCAAGGGGATGTTCTTTTATTAGTTGCCAAGTGGGGACAATTCAAATAACTTACCTGACGCGTTTTTCACGAAATTTTTACTCCTAAATGTTCAAAGAATCGCTAAAGCACTGGCGACATTTTGTGTCATCTGTCAGATTGTGAATTATATGATCTACTAAGAACAGTGCAAGTCAAATAACCTAAAATTTATGGCGATAGTACAATAAATTCTGATCCCACCTGAGAATAGAGCTTGTGTTTTGCCGAGAGCTAGCGTAAATAAATATTGCAATTAAATAAAATAGACAGAAGGGCATTAAACCATTTTTACTTGTGCATTAAATAGTAAATTTCATTTTAACCAGCCGTAATTGATTGACAGGAAAAGTAAAACCACAGTACAAAAGTATTAAATCTGAGAATTTCGTGTGATTACAAATTGCCAAAAACTTAATTAATTAATATTTATTTAAATTCACAAACAGGCACCAGATAGTGGAGCCTAAACAGCATGTTACGGTATTAAAACAACTTTACGACACCCACCCAAGGTGAGCATCGCACCACGGAATCAGTCCTGGAAAACTGGCACACTTGCCCTGAGATTTGCTAAAAACAGACTAAAGGCCACGGCTGGAACGCTCAGGGAGTCGGGCGTGAGTCACACGATACGTTCTGGGCAAGCGTGTTGAGGCATATATATATATAGGGTACGTCAAAATTATAAGGGCGCCACCAAACCTGACTTTAAATGGGCTCGGGTAACCGGGCTTGGCCGGTTAGACGAGGCAACAAGTACGCTAGTTACTACTTGATACGGGTACTCGAGAAGTATCGAACTCGGATGACCAAATCGATAATTTGAGGTTTGAATCGTTAGTTCGGGTTTGTGCTGCCACTGCGGGGGCGGCTGCTCCACTTACCTGCACACTCCACTACTCAGAGGTCGTCGTACATCTAATCGTGACACTAGCTGTTTATTCTGAAAAAGTAAAGCATGCAGGGGTTGTACACAGTAATAAGCCCCGCGCTTGCACAATTGTCTATTGAATGACGTTATACAGGATCAGGCAACGAATGGGTCACCATACTAAACCTAGGGCTTAACGTAGACCCCAGCTGGAGGTAATCGCACTATAACTAAAGCGTACAAATGTTACACACAAAAACAATATCCAAATGGAATATTAAGAAAGCGTTCGAAACGCCTAAAATTAGCAACACAGCGAAAGTCAATGTTTGCACAATTACAAACTAGGGGTGTACTACTGAATGAATGCGACCAAAGTCGATCGCTTACACGGAACATTCGCGTAAAAGGGGGTCACTAAGTTACATAATATTTTTAAATGGTACCTGGTATTTATTCTGGACTTCTCCTGAGCAGTGCGGGTGGCAGTCAGCAACGCCTGCATTTGCAAGCACATCTCCTTGGGCAAAGACTCCGCCGAATAATGGCGTATTATTTCAATGTAGTCACTCACGTGGGATTGGTGTAACAGAAACGTATGGGCATTATTCACGTCCTGCAGCGAGTCCCCAACAACTTGTAGGAATGAAAGAACCACTTCTTTTCACGACATGGCCGGACGTAGCCCCCAACAACAACGCCAAGGAAAACGCGCTCACAAAACGGCACGTGCGTCACACACAAGAGCTTCCTGCCGACCTCCTTGATCAATGGCCTGAGTTGAACTGCCGAGCAAGAAGCGTTACGACGCCCGAAGTGGCGTGAGCCAAAACGGCGTTACCACGTGACTCTCGACAGCCAATGGCGATGCGCCCAATAAAACAAATACGTTCCGGTGACAAAGAGAGCGCGAGGCCTCGCAGTCGCACCAACAGCGTAATTTCTAGAAGGTTCGAAAATCTTGCGAGCGTTAACACACGGCTGTCAAAGTACCAACAAAGGGGTGCCCCAGATGACGAGAAATACTGCGCTTGAGGCCAAATATGTGCAAAATCATTATTATGGAATTAGGCGATGAAGCCAAATAAGTAACTAAAAGGGTTTAACATACGGGCACGCTGCCCTAAAGCCTAGGTGGCTAATTAAAATACAAAATGACCTGACAAGTTTTCTTAGTATAGGTGACAGGCTAACTGGTCTGTACCACGTTTTAGTACCATGACCACTTGGACAACCTTTCACTGTGCGTGGAAATAGTCTACTTTTAGTACTGCATTATAGAAAATTGTTAGCATGATTACACCTTTTCCAGGAAGTTCTTTAATTAGCTGCTCTGTTATTAAATCAAAGCGAGGAAAATTTTTGGGAGATGGTTCTTTTCAATCTTATCTTTGATTTTATTGACGGTAAACCATTCTGGTAGTGGAGAGACATTTGGAGTGTCTAGATAGTTCTTTATTTTAGCTTTTCTTCTGTTGTTATCATCGACGGCAAAGGTTAAAACACTTTTTCAAGATGTTGGGCAAACATTTCTGCTTTCTCAAAGCGCTTACGTGCCCAGCTGTTGATTTCTTTATGTAATGGTGGAATTGGTTATTTTTGGAATTTGATCCTTTCCATCGCTCTCCATAATGGTAGCTTTTCCTGATGTTTAATACATTTCTGGGTCATACTGCCGTTACACCTCTAGCCTGTCTTTAAGCATCTAGTTGCTCTGTGGAATAAGTATGACTATTCAATTCACCTGTCATCTGTCAAAATGTGACCAATGAAAATCCAGAATTCTGACTTTTCTTGGCCAATCAAAAAAATACCAGTGGATATATCTTCCTAGAAGGTAAAGTCTACACATTATCCTATTTCTGTGACGTCACAATTTGCTCTCTTTATTTAACTATAAGGAACTGGACGAAACAAAAAATCTGCAGTTTTGGTCAGGTCCGCTTTAAGTATGGTTTGTTTTATAATACTGTCAATGTAATAATAATAATAATAATAATAATGACTTTATTCATTTTGTTTGTATTTACAAAAATGAATCGCAAGGCGAGGTTCAGCAAAAGCTGCTCTACCACCTAACCTTGGGCAAAATAAATGTTATTATATGGCTTACAGCCTAAAGGAGTTTCGTGTGTTACCGCAATATTAAAAACATATAAATTACAACGACTACAAAAAATTGCGAGTATGTTATCTCGGCAGACTAGCGAGAATAGAATAAGGAGTCAGCTTATGTTTTGCAGAGAAAGGAGATGCATTCTATATTTTCTCTTGAATTCCACAAAACTTAATAAAAAGTATTCAGGTTTGAGCGAGTTAATTACTTTAGACATTTGATAAGTGCAACAAGATTTATATTTCTCAGTTCTATGGGAAGGTATGGTGACAAGAGATGTAGGGTGAAGATTCATATTGATATTAACATTAAGTGAAACAGACCTAAAATCAATTTTTGAATACAAATAAGTAGGACATCTATCACGATATATCTTCATGAACATACATGCTGCATGAAGCAGTCTCCTATTGTGAGTAGACAACCAGCCCGCATCCTTGAGCTTGTGTGACACACTATCATACTTTCTCACTCCAAAGCTGTAACGCAGACACGAACGCTGCAGTTGTTGTAATTTATTTTTATCTACAACGCTCAAGCAAGGCCCAAATACCACATCACAGTAACTCAAATGGGAAAGCACGAGTGAATTACACAGCACAGCTTTAGTCTTAGTTGATAAAAAATGTCTATAGGGATACAAAGCTTTAAGTGAGCCATAAGATTTTTTAAGAATTTGTACAACGTGTTCCGAAAAATTAAGATCCTTGTCAATAGTCAAGCCTAAATTCTTAATGACATCAACCATAGCAACAGACTGGTTGTCCACAACAACAGAAACGTGTGGAGAGACAGCTCGCCTAAGATGAGGTGGTCCAAATAAAATTACTTGAGTTTTCGAGGCATTAATTTCTAAGGAATGATTTCTAGATATTTCTAACAGTCTTTAGATCATTATTAATTTGAGAACAAGCTAAAAGAACGTCTTCATCCTTGAAGGATAAATATATTTGAGTGTCATCTGCGTATTGATGAGATGAACAAAATTGTAACTGTTTAGCAAAAGTAGCTGTGTAGATGGTATATAGTAAAGGACCCAAAATGGAACCCTGGGGCACTCTGACTTCAATCGCAAAGGAGTGCATATGAGTCCCCTTTGCATGATTGAATAAGAAAAATGATACACAACGTGACTTGTTTCCAGTTTTGATAAAGTTTTCGAATTCCATGATTAACACTCTACAAAAAAATCCTCTTGGGGTTTTCTGTTAATTGAACCGTTCTTGTAAAATTTAAAAAAATAAACCAGGTGCTACCAATTTTTTTCTTTTGTTTATTACCTATACAAGGTGCGTTTGATCGTGTACGTTATTCAATGAGACAAAGAGCTGAAACGTACATCATTTATTTATTTTTATTTACTGCCATAAGCCATATTAGAACAGATTGGTAATTGTCACAAATACGAGTATAACCATATTACACAGATACAGTACACGTAATCAATACATATTAGATATAATAAATAGTACAAAATACTAATATTAAATAATATTAAAATAGAAAAAAAATTGAAAGCGAAAATGTGAAGTATTCCTGTATAGTTTAAATACAATTTTTTAATTAAGAATTCTTTAACGATAGTCGTAAACTGGGTAAATGTTTGGTTACTTTTTATAAAATCGGAAATAATCTTTTTTTATCTATAAATGATCTCTTCCCAAATTATATTAAGCGATAAGCGGGAAGGTTAAGATCATTGGCAGTTCTTGTTTGATATTTGTTGTTTTTTAGAATCTTAGATAAAACCGATAGAAGTGCGACAGGTCTGTAATTGTTGCTATTAGCCGAATCCGTGTTAAAAATATTAGGAAGTTTACTTTATCCATTACGTTACGTTGGTTTAGTAAAAACTGTTGGTAGATTTAGGTATCGATTTAAAGCTAACAGAGGTTTTAGACAAGAAATTTAATACTTCAATGGAATATCTATTAAACTCAATAAATTTAAAGTTTTATTTACGCACTGACAAAATAATTATAGTAACGCAATTTTTAATAGCTACGTTCAGTAAGCCTACGCACATTACAATTAAAGTGATTTGTGTTAAGGCGTAGTAAAACTGAGATGTGTGTTAAGAAACCGTTGCTTGACATTATTTTGATTATTTTCGATTTTAGTGTTGGAATTTTAACATATTTGTGGTTTTACATTGCAGCTCATTTTTCGTTAATTTCTGTTGAATTTGCAAAAAAATTAAGTGAAAATCAACGTGTTTAAGTGTGTAGATACTTGTGTGATATTAACTAAAATAATAGTACGAATCAGGTCATTTGGGTGTTTTTTTGTACATACAATTTGTTTCTTGATGTCATCATGACCATGATAGGACATTGCATTCCCGAGAAAATTAGCCCCTTTCTAGAAACGCTCATAATCCATTTCTTGAGGTGAATTGCTTTCAATAGTACTTCAGTCTGGTGATATCATAGATTCGCTCATTTGCAATTGAACTTCATAGCTTTGTGTTTCTAGTTTTCTCGAATGTTATATTCCCATCTCATTCTTGGCTTCTCTATAAATGTTCCATATCGTGGTTCCCATTTTTCAAATAATCCTACCCTCTGTACTTATGAGTATACACTGAAGTCGCCCTAGTATTTCAGTTTTTACGACTTTGACGATGACTCATTACCTCTTCTACAAGTTTGATTTATTCTTGCTCTGTATCTTTCCTGCACATGTTATTTACAATATCTCTAGTTCGAAGCTTGTAGCTGCTCTTCTTGTCTAGTAAGGCACATGATCATTGTTTTCTAGCTGACTTATTGTTTAATATACCCTTATTGACATAATATTTTTTTAACCTGCTTGTATTTCCCCTTTTATTTTTTCCCTTACTTTTCTGCTTTGTAATTGAACTTCAAGGTAGTTTAATACTTCTTGAATGGCATAATGATATATTTTTATCTCTTACCTGACACCATATCTTTTCGTTATGTATCTCAGATATTTTTTCTTGTCTTTATTGACTTTTAGTTCAGCTACTCCAGCTTCCTTTTCTAGCATTATAAACATTTAGATTTACACTTTTCTCATAGAGTGCATCTTAGTCTGACTTATCTCGTACTATGGTTTTGATGCAGGCCTTTGTATATTTCAATGTCATCTACAATAATCTTATCAACATATATAGAAATTGTATTCGCCTCATTGTTGGAAACAATTTCTTTCTACTGATTATCAAACCTAAAACTAATAGTAAACTGATACTCTCATATGATCTTCTGGCTGATCTTGCTTCTGCTCTGTTACATTCAGAAGTTCTCTTTCTTCTAGCTTGTTCTTTCTTATCTTTTCTCCTTATTTTAATGTTGTAGTTTCCTGTTATACCTTTTAAGTTTTTGTAACCAATGTTTAAGTGACTATTTTTGTTGTCTTTTTCTGGTCCATTCCTTATATTTTCTTTCTATTATGTTTTTCCCTTGTGTTTGGCATTTTTCATATTATTATGTTTATTGGTGCTCTACTATTTTAACTGTGCGATTTTATTCTGTTGCTGTTTATCGGGACTTTTTTATTTTATAATTTTTTATTTCACTTTTCTATTACTTTTTTTTCCTGCTGCTCAATTTCTGCCCAGTTTTTTCCTCACGCTGTCCTTATTTTTTTCCAGGTTTGTTGTTTTTACCACGAGAAAATGGTGTCTGTGTTCGCACGTCTTTACGTTCTAACGTGTTTTATTGAAGTTGATTTATATTTGGTCAGTTTAATTTCCATCGTTACTTTCCCTCCTAGTCTTGCCTTATTGGTGTTATTTTGTGTATCCCCTTGTGCTTATATTTAGTACTACTAATAGTCATAGTCGTGAATGGTGCAGAGTTACATTGCTTGCTGCAGTTATTATTGGTGCTTTTATGTGTGCTGTATTTACGAGCGATCTACTTTAGGTAGTCGAAAGTCTTCCTGGCCTCTTTTGTCATCTCCTGAAATGCCGTAGAATGTTTTCATTTAACTGTTCTAATACACTCTAAAATTGCTCGTATTAAAAGACACCATACGGCATTTAAAATTTTACTTAAAATAAGAATACATTACATTTGTTCGCTATTTTGTCCATGGTGCCTAACTAACGGGTGGTTAAAAAGTTCTTCAGTCCCAGGCGGCTATGGAAGAGTTCTTAATTTATGAATGCAACTATGTTTATAATCAAAATTGATTTTTAAGTGAATTATTCATCTATTCCAAAGCTGTCCGGGACTGAAAGACTTTTTGATCACTCGTTAGACGCAAGATTGGACATTTCTACTATCCCAATTTGAAGTCAAAATCCTAAAAAAATCGTGCAAATAGACACACATTACGAATTTTGTCCGCCATTTTGTCCATGTTGCCGAGATAGAAGGTTGGATGTTTAGACATTCCTATTCTAAGTTTTCATCCCCAACAGGAACATGAAGTAAAAATTTAAAAATTTTGAAAAAGCAAACAAACACAAGGCCGACAAACATAATTAACGAATTCAGATACGGCTTCGTTCGTGAAAATATATTGATTACGCAGATTCAATTAACATTTGTTTATGCAACAGGTGCTAAAAGTGAATGTTACACGCGACATGAAAATTATCCGACGAGGCCAAGTGCAATAACACTTTTTGCATGAGTTTGCATACAATATTTTGTCTATGACCGTAAATTTACTGTTATTACTTCATAAATATCGATTTAAAAAAGTCTCAATTTTAATAGTCGTAGAATAGCTATTTATGCAACAAATGCTAAAAGTCGACTTTTATGCGCGAGACATGAAAATTATGAAACGAAGCCGAAGGCTGAGTTTTATAACATGTCTCGCGCATAAACGACTTTTAGCACGCGTTGCATACAATATTTTATCTACGACCTTAATTTTACCGTTATTAATCCATAAATATCGATTTAAGAAAGGTTCGCATCTGCGACGCTGTGTCATAATGAATAGTAGCCTACGCAGCTGGCGATTGTTTGGCCACGCCCGTGCTGTCAAGGTGACTTACGAAATGTAATTATTGATACTCCACATATGACTGTATTCATTACATAACGCTTTAATTATTTCAAAAACGCTTTACCTGTAACGCAAGAAGCAACTAGAATAGCTTTACAACTTCACTTGCAGTTCGAAATTGTAGTTTTGAACCTCGCTTCACTTTTAGCACATGTGCTAAAAGTAAACAGCTGATTTCTTTAAACACGGTAAACTATAAAACGTCACTTTTAGTGAAACAAGCTAGCGCTAAAAGGCCTACTTTTAGTAGTGGTCGTAGATAAATAATATTGTATGCAAACTCGTGCTAAAAGTGTTATTGCATTCGACATGTTATAAAACTCAGCCTTGGACTTCGTTTCATAATCTTCATGTCTCGTGCATAAACATTCACTTTTAGCACTTGTTGCACAAATAGTTATTTCTACTGCCTTAAATTTACTGTTATTAATCCATAAATGTCGATTTAACAAAGATTTGCATTTATGAAAGTTATAATTTATGTCATAGTAAAGAGATGGTCGTGACCGGCGCAGGTGATTGTTTCTGCAGCCGGTAGTTGTCAAAACTAGTTATCAAAGGTAATTATAATAGTACACATTTTATTTTATTCATTACATAATGCTTTAATTATTTAAAAAACACTTTACCTCTAACGAAAGGAGTAACTAGAATAACTTTGTAACCTTACTTCCGGTTTAAAATACACAAATTCGAAACTAGCTGTTTACTTTTAGCCCAAGTGCTGAAAGTAAACAGCTGATTTCACTTTTAGCACGTTGATGTATAATACGTAATTTTTAGTTCGGCAAGTTATTGGTAAAGGACCTACTTTTAGTAGTGGTCGTAGAAAAAATAAGTTAATGATAAACTCTTACGTTGATCCATTTCGACTGTTTTGAATTTAGAATGTTCTACCGTTGAGTGAACTTCTCCTACGTAATTTGTAGTTGGGAATGAATATTTTGATACGGAATGCTTTTTAAGACAATCAATCAAATTCTGAAATTTATGAAATAATTTTGCAGCAAGTAAATACTTAATTAAGAAAAATATTTTTGAGGTAATTTAAAGTAACTTCTGCTTTAACCAATAGCAGCAGCCATTATATGAATGATTCCATATTTGCGTGCAGATATATGGTAAATTAGCAATAAATGCAACCTTCAGCGCCCTTGTAATTATCTGCAATTAGCGATGTCGAGCCATTATTTGTGATTGTGAAATATTTCTCACAATAAATTGGCGCTCAAAGCAGGTTAATAAATTTAATAGAATATTTGATGTATCCCATATAGCCGGAAATAGATGCAGCCGATAGTATATCGAACAGATTATTATACAAATCGTCAACAAGATGATCTCAAATTTTATGGTAGGCTGATCGGGACTAATTTATTACTTGTTTATTTAAATATCCAGAATATACTTCGTACTAGAAATTAAGATAATTTCTATAAGCACTAATTTGGCGAATTATGAGTGTAGTGCCAATTTGACAGAAAATAGTCAACATTATTGAAGAAAATATAATAGAGATGCGTCAGTTGTATGACCAAAGGATTATGAATGGATTTTATCAACACAGAAACATGCAGAAATAAACTTGCATACAGCAGAAAAGGAACTTGAAATCTACACCCAATTATGTGATGACAAAAAATAAAGAAGCTACAACTACAATTGGAGATGTGACAATACAACGGAGAGCGGAATGCGGAATTATTTGTGGATTATTGTTGACAAAAATTTAATTCCGATGATGATACAAGAAACAAATCAAACTGATGAGAGGACAGAGAAAATAACCCAAGAAAAATACTGATTGGTAAGAGCTTTATATCAAAAGCGACTTGATCAGAAATTGTTAGAGTTAGGATAGCGTAAATACTGTATACGAACACATAAAGTAAGCCAGAAAAGAAGTATGGAGAGATGGAGGAAATACATAGCAGACGAAAGGTAAATACTGTAAGAGCCAAAATAATGAAATTATAGGATATAGTTGTAAATCAAAAATTAAGTATTGAAACAAACATGCAGAAACATTGATCAATATCTTGAGGGAGCAAAAAGTTGCGTGAAAAACCTTGAAATTACTGAGGAAAAAAGAAAAGAAAAAACGCCTCTGCCATATAATTATCGTCCAGCCTCTCTTGTCCACTGCTGAACGTGCCTCCTCGAATGTTTTTCACTCTCTTGTGTTGTGGCTTGACTACATTTCCGCGCTATCTTTTTTAGATCATCCATCCATCGGTCTGGTGGTTTAGATAGAGTCTGTTCAGTAAACACAAAAACATGTAAATATTTTTAAGTTGGCATATATATACAACTTTTGTACTAGGGATTCTGTAGCTTATTTTGCAATAGTATATTGTATACTAAGAGCTGAAAGTGCATTCTTGCCGCTTGCGCATGAATATTGCTGGTTGAGACGAAGTCGAAACCAGCAATCATGCAAAAGCGACAAGCGCACTTTTAGCTCGAAACATACATACTATTTTTTCGACGACTGAGCATATTATTAAAGGAAAATATCAAATTTCATTTTATCGCAAAAATTAATTGACAATCAAGTTAACATTACTCGCGCAGTCTATTAGACATGTGACGCGATTATTTCGACAAATGACGGGCATTGTCAAGGAAACATTCGGACGTGGCTACCTATTTTGTTCACGCGGAAACCCAAAACGCTCGGCGAGCGGCAAAATGATGAAAACGCACGCTCAGCGGCAAATGTCAACTTTCTGTTGTCAAATGACAGTGGGAAAAATCTACTTTCGATGTCAGTCGTCGAAAAAATATGTTTCCACACCTGCATAAAGGCGGGTTTGAATTTAAAAGTGGCAATCAATGACATTTAATATTTCTCATAACTTCAGTGTCAATGTGAATATTTTTCCAGAAATTCTGGCCTGAACTTTTATAAAATGTAATAAAAATATTCACTTAAAATCAAATGTCAAGTTTGACATTTTTATTTAAACGTAACTGAAAATAATTACTATAGTTATTTATCCTAATTATAAGGTTATTACTAGATCGATTTTGGATCTCTAAAGTGGCCCACAATCCACTAGTGAGGTAAAAACCATAAGCAACTAGTGAGATAAAAACTATGTCACTCATTACTGTATTGTTGGTAACACTGTCAAGCCATGTCAAAGACTAGATTTGTAGGTTAAGCGAATTTGAATTTGACATAGACTGACAATATTCAATATTGCCGGATAGCACGGGTCACGGGCGATTCTAATTATAAATTTATTTGATCCCTAGGTACTTCCTAATTTGTCACTATGACTTTTCACGACTGTCAATATAAAATTAGTTTGTTAGATATTTATTGAGTTGTTCGATAAAATGTTTTATGACACGCGTCTGTTATTACAAATTATTCACTCAAGAAAGGACCCCCTCAACCCAGCGGCCTCGAGGGCCCAACTTTTCTCTCGTGGATTATAATTATGTAATACCATATGTTCAAAAAGAAATTAACATAGGAGTTGGCCATTGAAAATAAAACTAATGTCAACAGCAAGCTATAGAGACAACAATCTTTAGAATGTCTAATCACGATATCAACGTATAAAATAAACTTACAACAGTGATGACAGTTAACGAATTCTAAAGCTTGCTGTTGACATTACTTTTATTTTCCATGTCCAACCCACATGTAATTTCTTTATGAACACACGTATAACACACTTGTACCATAAGTAACTATTATTGTAGAAGTGGATCATAATAGAATTTATCCAGGCAAAAGATATTTCATATACGATTCCGTGAACAGACGAGTGGGATAAATTTATTAAGAGGTTATATTTCAATGGCCCACTTGTGTTATATAAAGTTTTATCCAGCGCCTCAATGTTCAAAACATTCTAATATAACGAATAATAATAATTTCTACAAAATGATATTTTTAATTTGAGTTGCATTAATAATTAACACCTTCAGTCGGTATTTGAGAGAATTACCATTCGTTGCCATTAGCAACGTAAGTATTTCATTACAGCAATATAGACACCCACTTTCCTTGCTTAAAATCGCAATGGTAAAATCGAAATTAGTAGGAGGTATTGGATGATAGTAGTTTACGTAAGAAGTCCGGAAAGAGTATCTTTACAGGACGTGTAGGCACATTTCGGGCCGATGCCGAAGGCACAAGTCTTGTGAAGTGCAATTCCGGATGAGTTACGTACACTACTTTTTAGGCACCTTTCTTCTGGATTTTACCTAAATATTGAAATATTACAATATCAAACAAGCATTCTACATTTGTAAAAATCAAGAGATGTGTGTAGTAACTACAGCGAAATATTGCAAAGCGATCAAACCGTAAATATTTCAAAATAGTTCTGTAACGTTGATATTTAATCTTTCATCCACTATGTCTAATTTGCCTGATAATCAACGAGTATTGTACTAATACAGACGCGTTTTCTTCGTAAATTTAATCTCTCGCCGCTCGGACAAACTCCATCAATAAATGCGATTTTGAGATGGGTTAGAGATTTTAATAAACGAGAGTAAGATGAAGATTTCATGGTACCGTTCATACACCAGAGAATATTGAAAGAGTAGCATTTCAGTGAAGTCCACAATGTTCTGCAATTCAATATTCACTCGCAATACAGATATCAGAGCGAAGTTCGTAATGTGGTCATCGATTACATCCTTTAAGCTGCAATGGGCCAGAAATCAAACTTGCTTTCAAGCACACGAGAATTCTTATCAGTACTATACACCAGGACTTGAGTTTCCACCTGTACAAAGTACAGACTGCCCAGCATAAATAAGAATAAGGTTCGTCGTCTTAATTTTAGTGGGCAAATGTTATAAACTTATAAATAATGAACGACGATGCAGAAGTTCTCAATAAATTAATCACGTCAGATGAAGCCCATTTCGATCTTACCGAGTATGAAAGGTGAGAGAACTATCGTTACTGGGCAGCAGAAAATCAAAGAGAGCTGCACCTCTTTATGATCAGAGAGTGACAGTATGTTGTGGGGTATCGACTTTTGGCGTAATTGGATCATACTGTTTAGACTAAAGCGTTACAGTCAATTCTGATCGCTATGTTGTACTGTTATAATCTATACTATTGTTGAGCTACAATGTTTAGTGTCAACAAGATGGTGCCACTGCACATACAGCAACCCAAACTATGGATTTTTCATATGGCATGTTTTTTTATTGCGTAATTTCAAGGTTTGGTGACATTGCTTGGCCGGTAAGAGTTTTTCTTGGGGTTTTTTGAGGTCTAAAGTTTACCAGATACGTTCTTAAATAATTCAAAAGGTAATTATCGCAAGTGGTAGTCGATGCATGAAACCAGACGAGACAACGGAAGAAGAAGAAGAAGAAACACCAATGAAAGATAGCAGGCGGACAACTTTCTAAAAGAGCATTGTTTGACTTAAATTAATTGTTCATTTTAATATAATTATTTCTGGTTGTCTACTTGATAGTCTTTTACTATATGTTTTGTTCAACGTTCAGGGAGAGCTCTATTGCGAACTGTGCCCAATCGGTAGACGGGAAATATTACATAATCGGTTAAAGAGATCATTTATTTTAACAAAATGTCATAGAGGAATGACAAAAGCCTTGCAAGTAATACATTACTGCTTAACAAAGGACTGGTCTGAATAAAAATATAATCCTAACAAAAAATCGAACATTGGATAATTTAACAGAATGTCACAAAACCTTGGAATTATTCCCAGACCTTCCAAATTAAATGTCACTCCGTCTCTCGTGTTATTAAAAAAATTACTTTTATTTTAAATCGGCATTAAAGTACCTCGAAGTCGTCACTAAAGTACGAGAAATCGGAATTAAAGTAATCCATTGTTTTACGACTTTTTTGTAGGCAGCGAGGTGACAGCTAAACGTCAACCGACGTTAACATAACCTACAAATGTTGGTTAAAATGTTGTAATTTCACGATCTTTCGATTTCAAAGAAAACATAATGTACTCCTCGGCACTGAAGTTCCTTTTTATCCTTCATGTGGTTTATTTGCCTTGGCCCTATGGGCCTCGGAAACTAAATCCACATTAGTGATAAAAAGCTAAACTTCAGTGCCTTGGTATACAAACTACTATTATTTGAAATCGGCATTAAAGTACCTCGAAATCGTCATTAAAATACGAGAAATCGTCATTAAAGTAATCCATTGTTTTACGACTTTTCTGTAGGTGGCGAGGCTACAGATAAACGTTAACCGACGTTAACAGAATCTACAAATGTTGGTTAAAATGTTGTAATTTCACGATTTCTCGATTTCAAATAAATCATAATGTACTCCTCGGCACTTATTTTTCTTTTTATCCCTCATGTGGTTTATTTGCCTTGGCCCACAGGCCTCGGCAACTAAATCCACATTCGTGATAAAAAAGCTAAACTTCAGTGCTTTGGTATACAAACTACAATTATGGCATATCTTTGACAGCTGTTTACTCAAAAATAAATAGTGATATACATGTTTAAAAATATCAAAATTGGAGTGAATATTTTTTGTTGGTTTCGAATGAATGGGGAAATATTTCACACATTCATACATCTTCCACACTATATATTATATTATTAAAAATTTAATATAAAATCTGGTATGATACACTCACACAACTTCCTTTTACAGTGATCTTATAATTAGTTAAATATTTAATTTTTCATTTTTAAGCATTTGCCAAAAATTTTCAAAAATTACGAATTCTACAAAAACGGTACAAAATAGAGCGTTAGTTGAAGAGACAAATTTTCTCTAAAATCTTAAGCAGAATTCAAAAATGTAATAATATACCGGGTGTTCTATTTAAAATAGGAGTTAATAAAAAAAATAGAAAAAAAAACAAAAGAAACCCACTTTAGAAGTATTCAACTGGAAAATCACCTATCTCACGTTAATGCACATTAAAAATGTAATAAAAATGTAAAGTTTGAAAAAAATCGTTAGAGCCGTTTTTGAAAAAATCGAAAAAAACTAAAAAATCACAAGAGTAAACACCTACTTCCGGTTATGCGATTTTTTTAAAAAGCTTGCTGTCTCATCTACATAGTACACAAAACTTATATATGAAGTTTCAACGCCATACCTTTTTTCGTTTTTGAGATATTCTGTTCACAGACAGACAGACAGACAGACAGACAGACAGACACACAGACCAATGAAAAAAAAAAGTTTTTTGGTATCAGGGGACTCTAAAACGTGAAGATCTGTTGAAAACTCAATTTCGAATTTTTGGGGTGAATCCAATACTTCCTTTACGGTAAAAGGAAGTAAAAAAAGGATCAAAAATAAAAGATAAGTTCGAATATCAGGGTAAACAAGCCTTTTAAGAATAAGTTAAGAGTGTAACTTGGAGCCCCTTACTTCTTAACAACTATTATTACTAAAACTTTCGTACTCTTTTAACGCTACATTTGCACATCTACGGCATTCATGTTACACTAAAATAACGTCGATCTTTTCTCTGTTTCTTAACATCACCTAAATTTTATGATTTAAGTGATATTACAGGTTTTTAAACCCACCGTTCTTCGAATTAGCGGCCATTTAGTGTAATGTCGCAAAGGCGCAACAGCTCTGATCAATATGTCATTTAGATAAGTAATGAGTATTTGTATTGACATCATATTACGTTGGGTTGTAGTCGTAAACAGTAAGGGACTCTTTATTTAAATTAGTAAATGCATTTTATCGCTGGAAATACTTTTTATTATGTATGCACGTGTTCGCAATGCAACGTCAATTTTCACTGCATCGTCCCTAAAACCTTTTTATACGATTTGAGCATTGATTTCTTTGAAGTATGTCAAGGGAGAAACCTGTGTGACATTGTTTTAGAGTTAATGCATTATGCAAATATCAAAGGCTCAGTGAACTTCAGTCAGCGATGCTCTTACTTGCTTTGTAACGATTGCAGTTGTACATGTCTAGAATCAATAATGGTAAATCCCAAGTTTCTGCTCGAATTTAAATTTTGTTTTAATAAATAGAAGGAATCTTACAAATATCGCATAGACCAAAATAAAGTTATTACATATACATATAAATAAATTGCCATTGTTCTCTAGTTTCCCAGTCGTTTTCTTCCAAACTTTATTCTGCATTGTCTAGTATATGTATTGTTTCTATTACGCGGCTGGTTACCCTCGTCTTCTGTGCATTTGGTGAGATTTGTATACTATACAGCTCCTTTTATATTTTTTGTTTAGGTTTTTCCACCTTTAATTTATTTTTTCAATTTTGTTCTAATTATTTCCAGTCGCATATTCTCTTTTCCTTTGGTTCATACAGCTTTCACATTTGCTTTGTCTAAACTTATGTTTAGTTATTCGTTTATCCCATTTGGGGTCTTATTTTCCATGTTCCAGTCCCTTTCTTCTAATATTGCCTGATATAATTTTATAATTGTAATAATACGGTTGTTAGGCCCTCCGTTAGGACGTTAAACTCAAAAGAGACCTATCCTGCGCATTAGCTTTTTTATAAATTATTTGCTCTCTTTTTCCACTAACTAGCTCAGTTCACATTAAACTCTTAAATACCTCAGTCGGTGTTACGAAAGATCACTAATTGTCAGAAGCAGGAAGCTATCTTACACCTGTGGTGTTCTTGGGCTGAAACTGACTTCAAATATCTGTAATGGTAGGTTCTTCTGGGGTATGCTGTGCTCGTAGATTTAAACTTGACGTTTTGCTGTTCATGCTGTCAGCTTCTTCAGAAGTTGTTAGATACTGATGTTGGTGTTTCATGCTTCTGGTTATATACCAAGCAGTCGTCCCAGTTGGCTGCCCATGTAAATCTTGTATGCTATTGAGACTTGTTATTCCATGTTTTGAAGAGCTACCTTCCACGTTTTATTGAGTTGTTCGGATTTTTAATAATTTCAAGAGATTCCCGAATAACACAAGGGTAGTATTTTTATTCTTGGCTAGCATGTTCACGGAGTCATTATTTATTCTGTGTTCCAGTGGTCCTAATAAGTGTTTGCGATGGGGATTCTTTATTGGATAGTTCTTCCCGTTCGTCCGATGTAAGATTTTCCACAGGTACACTGAAGCTGATAAATGCCTTCTGTCTGTAACCTGGGCAAGAAATATTTGTTGGAAGAAATTAAGTGTTCGACCTTTCTCATTGTACCGTAGCGGACCCCGATGTTGTTCTTCTTATTCTATCTGTTACTCCGGCAATGAAGGGAAGGTGAGCGTAATTCATAATTGTATGTTTAGGTTCTTTAGGATTCAAGGTGTTTTAGTATACTTTCTTTCATTCCTCCGTAAAGCTTCTTCCTAGTGTCTTAGTTCTTGTGGTTTAATATCTTCGTCACGAATAGCGTTGTCTTGATGAATAAGAGTCTTGATCAATGATCTCTTTTATTGTGGATGATAATGAGACGGACATGGTACAATGAGGAAGGTCCAACACTTGATTCCTTCCATCAAAGATTCTTTGCGCACGCTACAGACAAAAGGCGTTTATCAGCTCCAGTGTATCTGAGGAATATCTTACATCGGACAATCGGGAAGAAGCATCCAATGTAGAATAAAAGAGCACCAAAGCCACACACGACTTGGAGACTCAGAAAAATCAGCCATCGCGAACACTTATTGGGACGAGCGGACCACAGATAAATAAAGACAGCACGATCAGCAAAACGACAAGTTTAAATCGACGACCACGGCATAACCTGGAGGAACCTACCATTATGGATAACGGAAGTGAAAGACTGCATTTAACTTTCAAACATCTGCACAAGAAAAACAAAATTGTTTACACAAATAAATAAATAGAAATCGACTTTTAAAACACACATAAAAATGATGAAGAAAATAAAAATTAAATAGGATTGCAACCTTAAAATGATTGGCCATTTCCAAACATAACAGTGTTAAATAAGAATGGAAACTCTATTTGCCCCAATATCAAAAATATGATAAAACAAGACCATTGGCTATTGACCACCTGACCTTCTTCATTGTGTGGTATACTTTTGACCTATTTGGCAACGGCACTTTTGGTGCTGTTATAGTGCAGATTTATATTTCCGGCTTATATTGCTCATCGTCTCTATTTACCTTATCTTCAAAATGTTCATTCTAAAGCAAAATAACAGCTCGGCTTTTCTTTGGCACACACGACACAAGCGTCGTTCTATTTTTTCTAAAAGCAAACGTCGATGACACTGATGACAGTAAAGGTTTCTGAGGCGATGAAAGAAGTTCTAATGCTATGAATGTTTTGTTCTTCCTTAGAGCACCACAGAGCATGAGCTTTCTTAACCACAGCTTATCTGCTAGATCAAGACTAGTAAAGAAGTTGTCCATCGTTATACCATAGCCTTCAACTAAATGGTCCATGAGTTTTCGAGTTTGTTGCTCTGATTTCCGGGAAAACAGTTTATGAGATATATTTCTACCAAGTAACAAAATTTTCAACACGTTCAAATTGGTTTCAACGCATAGGATGCTCACACTTTCTTCTGAAAAATGATTTATTCGCATCAACTGACCAATGTCCACTTGAAAACAAGATTTTCAGACGGTTTCCTATGGATTTTTTTTTGTCTTATTTTTAAATTTTTCTCATGGTCTCCTGGGTAAGTGCGACACTACTGGTGTCTGAAAATTGTGTTTTCAGTATCTAAAATCTATCATTGAACTACATTCTGAAAATCTGACAGATTGCTATAAAACAGTTCGGTAAAATTTTTTGACATATTTGAAAATGCGGTCAGACCTCTTCTAATAATAAACTATGAGATCAATAGTTCACCTGAGCCCCAGCATTGGATGTCCCCATGTTATATACGAATGTCTCGTGTTTGTTATCATTAATCTGTGTTCTGCGTATACAGGGTGGTGACTTGCGCGACGCAGCATAGAGATTTCAATGGTAAATATTTAATGTTTGATTATTGGCTCCTTTATTCTTTTCATTAAAGTGTAAATACGTTTTTTGTAGAGAAAAAAATACTGCATCTGTAGATATTATTGTTTATAATTTTCCAATCTCCGGAACCCTATAAGAGCGTACATAAATCAAACAAGTAGAGACACTAACTATCGGTTCCTTTGATGTCAAAATACCGATTTGGATGATCTTGAAAGGCTCTTGGGGGGTACTTTCCGATAGTACTAACAGATGGCGCCACTACTTTGTCACATATAGAGACCCTGTATATTAAGATCTTACTTTTTATACAGGGCCTCTAGTCACATATGATTAGTACCAGAGTCAGTAACTGGGCTCTGATTGGTAGACCTTTGTGCTGCCATCTGATAGTGAAGCTTAGAAATTCCCCCCGAGTTACTGTTCCAGGCACTCTAGACAGGTTTCAACATTTGCAATGAGTGTCTCTACTTGTTTGATTTATGTACGCTGCCTATAAATTAAAGAAATAAAAAATGCTATTTTTGAAAATATCAGTGGTGCCTTGGAAATGTGTAAACAAACAACATGCACATTTACTTTTGTCATTGCTGTTTGACGTTTATAACAGAACATTAATAGCTATTAACATATCTAGGAATGTTATGATTCATAACATCCGTGATTTGTTCAATAGTTTATCGGTTGCTATATGGTTATGGTTGCCATGTAGGGTAATATTCCATTACCCTACAGATAAGTTATGACCTAGTTATCAGCCTACTTTTGTATATGTAAACAAAGGATTAATATCCTGAAACCGATAAATATTCTTCCCGTGACAATGTATTCAATTGAAGAAAAAGTAGAAATGATAAAATGGTTTTATGCTGGAAATAGTGCTCGTCAAGTAAGTGCCTTGTTTAGCGTAAAATATCCAAATCGGCAAATTCTAAGTAGCTCAACGATTGACAAATTAATACATAAATTTGAATCTACATGCACAGCATTAAATAATTGTAAATGTAACAATTACGCTGAAAACGTGCAGCAACATGGGGAAAATTACAACACCTTGGATGTTTTGGCAGCAGTAGCTGCAAATCCCAGTATAAGTTTAAGGCAAATAGCGCAAGATATTGACTTGCATCACAGCCGAGTCCTGCGAATTTTAAAAAAACACAAGTTTCGCTCTTACAAATATCAGTGTCATCAAGAGTTGCTTGAACGTGATATGGAGAAGAGAAGTGCATTTTGCTTCCAAATTATGGAAAAATGTAATGAAGACAGGGAGTTTTTGAATGACGTTTTGTTTACGGTATAATGCACATTCACACTGCATAATGAACCAAATGTGCAAAACTGCAGAGTATGTGCTACTGAAACACCACGCAACATTTTACAAACCAGGACCCAATATCCCCAAAAAGTTAATGTTTGGGAGGGAATACTATGTGATCACATGGTAGGAACATTTTTCTTAAGTGAAAGCCTCACAGGAAAGCGCTTTTTGCAGTTGTTCGAAGAAGATATAGCTCTGGCGGTGACCGAAGTTGCTAGAGACGATCAAGAGATTTAGCTTCAGATGGATGGGTGCCCCTCACACAACACTTGTAAAGTGCGCGACTTTGTAAACTACAGTTTTTCCAATAAGGTGATTGGTTCAAATTATTTAATTAACTGGCCTGTTTAAAATCAAAAATTTACTCTGGAAGAACCTTTCAAACTATTGAAGAGCTAACAAATTATATTCAAGCCCAATGCGATAAAATATGACAATATCAGTTAGCAAATGTTAGACGGCAATTTTACCACATGTTGGGTCATTGTTTAGTAGTTAATGGTGCTTTGTATGGCTAAAATGCAGAATTCGGGGCACATTCCCCTACTTTTATTAGCTTCCCTTATAAATTTAGTTATGGTTACTAGAGAAACATGGTTAATAATAATTAACATTAACAATAGGAGGGCAATTGGCCCCGGATTCTGCATTTTTTCCCTTTGTTTGAACATTTCTTATAATTTATTAATTTTTGTGTTTTGGTATTATGATTATACCTATCATCGAAGTCATAGAAAACTGGGACAGGAAAATTACGCAGTTACCCTATTTTTTGAAAAGTGTAGTTTAGATGTAACATTTTGACTGAACTGACCGTTATTAAAGGAGACAGCCCACCTTTAATAATGTTCAGTCAAAATGCTACATCTAAACTACACTTTTCGAATACAGTGGTAGCTGCGTATTTTTGCTGTCCCAGTTTTCTATGACTTCGATGGTACATAATTATGTTTTGTTATGGTGTTTAATTAAATCCTGCTTCCTATAGATACTAATTTCGTTGATTTTTCCGGTTCCGGAAAATTATAAACGATGGTATCTACAGATACCTTGTTACGGTATTAAAACAACTTTACGACACCCACCCAAGGTGAGCATCGCACCACGGAATCAGTCCTGGAAAACTGGCACACTTGGCAGATTTGCTAGAAACAGGCTAAAGGGCCACGGCTGGAACGCTCAGGGAGTCGGGCGTGAGTCACACGATACGTTCTGGGCAAGCGTGTTGAGGCATATATATAGGGTACGTCAAAATTATGAGGGCGCCACCAAGCCTGTCTTAACTCGAATAACCGGACCTGGGCGGTTAAACAGGAGCGAAGTATTCAAGATATAGGAATAATACGTCCCTTAACTAAATATGCGTCTATTGATCGCTAATTACATCTGGGCAGCAAATCGTGCCGCCAAGCTTATGTTACTGCTTACGTTAAGCACCAGCTGATGGACGCGCTATGCTAATGAACAACACGCTATGGGTGGCCAGCCGCAGTTGGCTAGACCCTTTACATATTACATATTAGGAAGCAAAGCACAAAGCCCTCGCAAACATAAACAAAAAAACTCGAACAGATTAGGGCGCGCCAGGCTCAGCACGGCGAGGCGTTAATTCTATTTAGGTATTAATCGGTACAATATAGCGAAGCTCGCGCACCTAACGTTACTGAATTAAAAATTAGCACAAACGTAACACCAAATCATAGGCGCAGAGTTCTTTAGCTATTTAGGAGATGAAACGCGAAACTCGCGCACATGAACTTACTAGCAGGCTACCAAAGTAGCGTCTTGCAGCATGGTGGCCTCAAACCGGCATTAAAAGCCGCGACAAGCAAGCAAGGGGCATGCATCCGCCCACATAAAGTTGAGCACAAAGCACCAACGCTCGCACAAGTGACAGTTACTATGTTTAAATGGTTGCAATTACAAATACCTCATTCCGCAGACGGCCCAATGAGAGTGGCGTGCAGTCAGTTGGTAGAAGGCGGCAGTCTGTGGCAGCTCAATCGCCAAAACACGGCATTAGGGGTAAACGGGCTGGAATCCGCCAAGATGGCGGCGTTAGGACGCTCTCCTGAGAGCACACTACAGCGGCAAAGAGGCCTACTTCGTCCTGCCTAGAAAGATCCTCGAAACAGCGAGTTGCAAAGGGAAAGCCCCCTTTCTCACCAACGCAGAACTGGCCCCAAGAAGCCCTTCACACACCTACGCCTTGGCGTAAAGACGTGCCACTCACACAACCACACGCCACCTCTTAAAGGATGGCATATTCGACAACATTCGCTGAAACAGCACGAGACGGGAAAAACAGGCTGGCGTCCCCGCAAATAGCGGGAACGCCGCGAAACGGCACACTCTGCGACTTCTTCGATCAACGGCCTGACTTCAACTCCTCAAGCAAAAAGCGTTAGGACGCTTGAAGTGGCGTGAGCCAAATGGCGTTGCCACGTGACTCTCGGCAGCCAATGGCGATGCGCTCCATAAAACAAATTAATTCCGGTATCAAAGAAAGCCAATGGCGAAGCGCCTCAACGAAGTGATTTCTAGAAGTTTCGGAATTCTTGCGAGCGATAACACCCGGCTGCCAAAGTAGCAGCAAAGGGGTGCTCCAACTGACGAGAAATACTGCGTTTGGGGCCAAATATGTGCAAAATCATTATTATAGAATTAGGCGATGGAGCCAAATAAGTAACTAAAAGGGTTTAGCATACGGGCACGCTGCCCTAAAGCCTAGGTGGCTACTTAAAATACCAAAATGACCTGAATCAAATGTGCGGAAGATGAGATTGTACTTGTGCGCAAAAATTGAAAATGGTTTTAACATAGCAACAAGTTGCCCTAAAGGCGTGCAATGCAATTAAGCATCTACAACAGCAAAATGACTTAACAACCTACAGCTTTTCTATAGAAAAAACGAATACATTTGAACGAGAACAAAATTTAATAATCAGTTATAAACGTTAAACAGCAAAGACAAAAGTAAATGTACAGGTTGTTTGTTTACATAATTCTAAGGCACCAGTGTTGTTTTAAAAAATTGCATTTTTATTTCGTTGATTTCTATGGTTTCGGAATGGAAAATTGTAAACAATAGTATGTACAGATGCAGTATTTTTTTCTCTACAAAAAACTTATTTACACTTTAATTTAAAAAAAATAGGAGAGCCAATAATCAAACATTAAAAAATTACCATTGAAATCCCTATGCTGCGTCACGCAAGTTACCACCCTGTAGAGTAACCGGCAGTCTACCGTTATGATTCACGTTTCTTCTCCAAATTTTCCTATAATATCAACATCTCTTTTCTTCTTTCTTACCATAGTTGGTTCTTGCTGACCTTTTATATTTCTTTGCTTAATATGCTATAAAATTTGTTGCACATATTCCCAGTATTGTCATAGCTTGTTCATTTTTGATAAGTATTGATACCCCAATTCAGGCTCATTGTATTTTGGCATTCCACTCCCAATATACAAATATCTTCCACACTCTTTCATTTTGTCTAGGCCAGTATCATCATTTTAAGGTTCAGTTTTGTACTTTCAGCATTACTTAGTTTTTTCATAGCTATATCTAGTTCTTGTACATTCCACGTCTAACTAGTAAAGTCCCTTTCCGTTGCTTTTTTCGTCTTTGATTTTCCAATCCGGCAGTTCTGAGGTTTCTATATGCGACTTCAATGTTTATAAGTTCTTGATTGGGACTGGCAACAGCGGCTGTTGAGTTAATCAATCCACCAGCAACTAACCGCATTTTTATACTAAAACAAACAAGTAAAATATTGCCCTACAGATCGTTCCATACTTCAAATTCAGTACGGGCAGCGTAGGGCAATGTAATTCTTATAGTTTTCTGACGTTGCCACTTTTCGGCAGCGATCGACGGTCTAAGTTGTTTGAAGTACTTAGAACCAGATATTGATAAGATGAAGCAAGCTATTAGTAGTTGTTAAGTGCCCCGAAATACAATGCGGGGTTAGTTATGATTAACAGGTGCCTATTTATTTCAACGAGATTTGTGCTGAAATGTAGCAACGCTGTTCTGCATAAGACTATTTTTGAAAGGCTGCCGTTTATGGACAATTATATCATTCAGTCTGTGTTCTTCTTTGTTCGTTGATTCATCACCTATATGCTCTCTAAGTTGTCGGTGTCGAGGACCATTAATTTCCTTTTTAATTATTATTAAAGACGAAGTATTTTAATCAGGAAAAAATCACCTTCTGAGATTTCTTCAGATCTTCACGTTTCAGGGTTTCTAGATGACGAAAAACAGATTTCCTGTCTGTCTATCTGTCTGTTAGCGGTATAACTCAAAAACTATTTGTCGGAGGAAGACGATATTTTGCATACACATTATACAGTGAGCGCCAAAAAGCATTGGTCAGTTTCAATACCTAATAAAAACCCATACACTTCACCTATGGAATAAATGATAATTTCTTTATAAATAGGAAACTTGGGAGTTTTGTTTCAATGTTTGACATCCTTCGAAAGTGACAGTGGTGTGCTGTTTCATCGTCAAAGATTATCGCGGCTTATTTTTTCGAGGAAATTGGTTAAACGGTAACGGTTACATCTCAAAGACATTACATGCTTCAAAGATCTTTTTATCGCAAATAGAGGAGGAGATAGTAAATGAATATTGTTTTCAACAGAACGATGCTACCAATTACACCGCAAGAATTAATGCGGATCTCCTACGACAATCGTTAAACTGATTTCGTGCTATGGTGACCTTCCTTGGCCCTCGAGATCGCAAGATATAACCACTCCTGACTTTTTTTTTGTGATTACTTGAAGAGCAGAGTCTTTACAAGAAAGATAAGAAATCTGAAAAGCTTAATATGTTTATTCGAGAAAATATTGAAGCTATACTGCAGGATATGCGGCAACGTGTGTTGAGAGATTTCGGCCGCCGGCCTTTTAAAAGAGTGCATTCAACAAGAGGAGAGTCATTTAACAGACAGCATTTTTCATAAGTGATTCTCCCATTCTTGCATCTGTCAAATGTAACGGCAACCAAATAAACAGCAAACTAATTTGTTGATGCTTTGAGATGATTTAGTAATTTCAAGGCACCACTGATTTGTCTAAAAATGGTAATTTTTTTCTTTAAATTTTCGGTTTTCCGAAATGTAAAATGACAAATTCTGGCGTAAATGAACACAGAATTTTTTTCTCTACAAAACACTTCCATACAAGTTTGCTCTAAAATAATTAGGGAAGCAAATATTTTCATATGAAGAAATTACCATTGAAATCCCGATGGTGCGTAAAGCATTTCTACACCCTGTATATATATACCTGGAATGAAACCGGAACAATTTCAGAGAAATATATACAGGGTGAGCACCTTAAGGAAATAAAGTATTGTTTATTTTTTATTCAACTCAGTAATGGATACAAGTAATAATTTGTACTTAGTGCAGGCTTTATTCTTACCAAAAATGGGAGCAACTAGATACAGAATAACGTTTTTACGATACAAAAAGAGGCACAAATTAGCTTGTTACTAAATATAGCTGCGACGCAGGAATGCGAGAGGTCGGTACTTCGTGGCGCAGGTAGAAATTGCACAGTCTCTTACTAATCCGACAAAATGTTGTGGGCAGCACACGCCTGCCGTTCGAATTCGATCACCGGTTACGTTTTTTTTTATTTGAAAATTTATTTAATTTATTAGAAACGCGAAGATATTTTTACTCCTAACTTAATTTTATTTTTAAAATTATTTATTGTCACAATGTCGACGAGGGAAATTTTTGGTAAATCCTTTTACAAATTTTTTTAAATGCATTTTTTATATCATAATTAATCAGTACTCGTATTGGCGTATCTAGAGATTAGTTGCAGATTGCGAAATAAAATAGATACATTGCGAGTTTATTTTAATTTTTTTCCACGACCGGGAGTAGAAGTCGGTTTCTATAGCATCAAAATTTTGACAGAAGTAAAACATTTACTCCCTAGAGACTAAATAAGACAAAAATTTCCCTAGGGAGTTTTCATTATGACTGACAGAACAATTATGTCAAATTCAAGGTTATCAGGTTAGGTTTTGCGTCAGTTTTGACACAAACTGACACAAAACCTAACCTGCTAACCTCGAATTTGACATAATTCTGAGCTCTTGTCATAATGACTTACAGTGCCACCAACTTTAAAATTTACTATAGGCGACTGATTTTAAAATAATTGTAACTAAAATGTCAATAAATGACGTTTAAAAAAACGGGTTTTCTTTTTAAATCTTCCTGCAACGTGAAAAAAATAGTATATACAACTCGGAGAGAATGCGATTTTGCTTCAGTGCAATTTCTGACTCTCGGGCTTCGCCACCTCAGCAAAATAACGCATGTCTCTCCCTCATTGCATAATCTACTATTATCATCACTCGAACGTTCCTATGCGTAAAATAATAGTAGTTTGTATACCAAGGCACTGAAGTTAAGCTTTTTATCATGAATGTGGACTTAGTTGCCAAGGCCCGTAGGGCCAAGGCAAATAAACCACATGAGGTGCCGAGGAGTACATTATGTTTTATTTGAAATCGAGAAATCGTAAAATTACAACATTTTAACCAACTCTTCTAGGTTATGTTAATGTCGATTTACTTTTATTTGTCGCCTCACCACCTACAAAAAAGTCGTAAAACAATGGATTACTTTACTGCCGATTTCTTGTATTTTAATGACGATTTCGAGGTACTTTAATGCCGATTTCAAATAAACTATTTTAAAATTAAAATAAAACTAGGCAACTGAATAATTACTGAAAGGCCCTGAAAAAATCTGGTTCTTACAGAGTTTAACCATCCAAGTTATCCAATGTAATTGCATATCGTCAGAATGTGTAATGTAAACATATTACATTTTAATGTTATTTCGTTAGCAGTTAATTTTCTTTATTAGTTGTAGACAAAACAAGAAGTGGAAGCCTAAAATTAGATAGATACGTATTCGTATTCTAGGAAAACTTAATACATTTAAAAAAATAATTCAACGCTTCCTATCCGCCGCTATGTTTTTTCACTGTGTTCTATATTAAATTCTAAGGTCTACAAGTCAAATATTTATGTAAATGCAGAAAATTAGTCACCTTCGTTATTTAAAATGTGTGTAATACAGTGCTTATATCTTCCATCGCAGGCGTCAGAGTATTTTTATTATAATTAATATACAAGGGAGTAAAGTTCAGAAAGTATATAGGAATTATTATTATTATTAAAGAGATAAAATACAAGGCATCAACGACACTGGCTATTAGCCCCGGGAACTATAGATTTATATTATATTATTTGATATTTTAGTGAGACTTAGGTAACACATAAGTTTTTGCACATTTTGATAGTCATTATTTAGGATAACACTGAGGTCATTGGACGTTATCTCAGCTGCTCTTCTTGCCTGGTTGTATTTTGTACACTCAACGAGTAAATGTCGAACGGTGATTTGCGTATTGCAGACTTCGCAAATTGGTGGGTCCTCATGACGAAGAAGGTGAACATGGGTGATCCGGGTATGTCCAATTCTCAATCTGGTTAACAGCACTTGTTGATGGCGACTGATTGAGCAATGCCAGGGTTTCACTGTCGGTTTAATGTCTCTTAATTTATTGTTAGTGACGTTGGTCCACTCGATCTCCCATCTTTCCCTGAGGAGATTTTTAATTATGGTCTTTGCGTCATAATAAAATATGCTTGTGGTTGCGAATTCGTCCTTCCCGATGGCAGATTTAGCTGCACGATCGACTTTTTCGTTACCAGCTATACCGATGTGCGAGGGAATCCAGATTAGTTGTACGTCTTTGCTTTGTCTCGATATGATGTGTAGTTGTTTTAAAATGTTTGAGATAAGTGGATGTTTGGAGGGATGTTGCAGGCTAGTTAGTACACTTAGTGAGTCTGAGAGGATTACAAATTTGTTGTGAACGTTTGTGGATATGTGGATGAGGCTTTGCATGATACTAAAAGCTTCCGCTGTGAATATGCTCATTTCATTAGGTAGATGGTATTCGTAGCTATTTTGTTCAAACACATAGGCCGCTCCTGTGCCATTTTCCATTTTTGAAGCATCTGTAAAGATATGTTTGTGCAATGGTAGTGAGTTAATTAATTCCTGATATTTCATTTTGTATATATCTGGGTGTGTCTCATGTTTCGAAAATTTTGCTAGGTCTAATATGATGTTTGGTGGCAGCATTGTCCAGGGGGGAATTTTGTTGGCCGTAGACGGTGTAATAGGTGGAAGTGTTAGGTTAAGGTATTTAGATTTTAAGCACTTAATTCGATTACAAAGGGATTTTTGGGAGATTGCGTTTAGGATTGAGTTCAGCTGGACAAATTGGTGAACGGGGTTTGTGGGATGTGCGGCTAATTTTGCAGCGTAAGTAAGTACTGCGTTATCTCTTCTAAGTTCTAGTAAGGGTTCTCCACTTTCTGCTAATATGCTCTTTACGGGGCTGCTTCTAAATGCTCCAATGGCAATGCGAATGCCTGTGTGGTGGACAGAATCGATAATTTTGAGTGTACTTCGTGCAGCAGAGGAATACACAATAGAGCCGTAGTCGATTTTTGACCTTATGATTGTTCGATACAAACGCAGCAGAACATCTTTTTCTGATCCCCAGCTAGTGTGAGCTAAACATTTAATTATATTCATCCGTTTTGTACATTCATTTTTCAGATTTATTATGTGCTCTTTCCACGTTAATTTTCTATCAAATATTAGCCCAAGATACTTTAAAGAGG
>OW679201.1:51344803-51553245 GCA_940337035.1 Agriotes lineatus | reverse complement strand
ATAGGAAGGGATTTTATACAATATAAAGATAGGATCATGGAAATAATCGAGAAAAATGAAGACATATTAAACCAGAAGACCGGACAAGCGACGGAATATTGCCATAAGTTGTTTGTAGACAAATCACAAGTTGAAATCATATCCTATACCATTTGCACAACGCAAGAAGGTGAGACACGAAAAACAAGAAATGTTAGACGAAGGGGATAATAGAACACTCTAGAAGAAACTTCATGAACCCAATGGTGGTAGTAAAAACAAAGCGACGGTAGTCTTAGCATATTTGGAAAATATAATTTAGAATAGAGTAGTTATAGGACCAATGTTGTACCACACACAATAGTTTAGTTAGAATAGGAGATAGGTTAGGTATTTTAGTAGTTTAAAGTAGGATAGTAAAGCATCAAATATCAAATGAGACTGATTAATGATAACAGTTTGAAAAAAAAACAATGAATAATTTTGTGTGAATTAAAATAACAACGCATTACAATCTACTAATGATATTAAAAAGAAAACATGCGTGGTGATTTTAATTAACAAAAATTAGGGGGAATTTCATGCGATGGTATTTAGCCCTCAAATCGGCTCTGATTGCAGTGCAAGCAAATAGCAAATTAAATCATTAAAGCACAGAGTTGTAATAATGCAAGCATCTGAGAAAATTCACATAAATTGCCAAATCATAATAACACTGGTATAATTCGCCAATGACATTGATGGTATTTGAATAGGCACAGAAATATGGAAGCTCAAATTCCGTGTATTGGGTTTAGCAATGTAATTTTAATCGTAATGTAATAGATTTGCACAAACTAAAAGCCGAATCTAAAATTAATTAAGAACTGGCACATTAGCTCAGATGGCTAAGGCCCCAGGCTTTCATTGTAGTGGTAAGCGGTTCAAATCCGCGTAGGATCCCACAGGGACCAATGGCGAATCAGTAGATAAGCTGACGTCATTATAAACACAAAAAGAGAGCAATTGTTCTGAATAAATTATGAAAGTTGGTTAAATTTTGCTCTATCTTTAATTATCAAAATTTTATAGAAGGCATAAACGTATTAAAAAATAAATAGCACCATCGTAATCAGCGAATTCGAGTGTATCAGCACAATTGGAGGCAAGAGATTCCAGGTATTTGAGTTTTTGGCGTTCCGAGGCAGGTTCGGCAGTTGGCGAATTCCTGCGACATCAGTGAGCAGCATCGTGGGAAGGCATAGAGTGGCAGGATTTTTCCGGCAGCTCCACACATCAGGCCAGAACACAGCCCAGCATCACGAGCCGCCCGGGGAGCAAGATTTTAGCCAGAATCATCATAAAAAGGGGTCCCGAATCTACGAAAGTGAGGTTAGTGGATTTTAAAATTTCGACTCGCGCAATCGGCGTGAAAATTTGGGCATACCGTGATTGCGACCTGGAGAACACGAAAATCGTAACAGTTCCCGTGGATCGCGAGGTGTTTTCCCAGGATTTGCAATTAAAATCGTCAGTTGGAGGCACCAAGAAACAAATGCAAATACGGCGTCCTTTTTAAGAATGCACCAATAGCACACGATCTGGAAAACAAAAGAATACATAGACGCCACTTGAAGGCAATTATTCAAAATCTTACCATAAAAATTTGTTCATTTAATTGTTGATAAATCAATTTCAAACGCGAGCTGATGGTAACTCGAACTTGGTTTGATAGAATTGACATTTCAGTTTAACAACGGCACATTACGCCTACATTTCAGGTCAATCTGCCTACTTTTCAGAGGCGTACCGTAAAATTTTTAACTAGGAAAGTCAGGAACCCAACACCTGAGATTTTGAGTTTTAATTTCATGTCTCTGTTTAAAATTGAGCTAGCGAAGTCATTAAATCAGATGAATGGATTAGATAAAGGGCAAACTACCACAAGAGTAATTCTCAATTTTGGCGTACCCAACGAAATAAATTAAGCAGTCAGTTTGATCTTAATAAATAGTAGAACTAAATTAAATATTGTGTGGTGACTCTTTTTATTTATTACATTAATTATAAACATACAAATATTATTGGTATAGGGTCAGTGCAATATATTCCCGTACAACGCCTACAAGAAAGCACAAATGACATTAATGAATGGTTACACAAGTGGCGCATAAAGTTAAATCCCGGTAAATGTGCAGCGAAGATATTCACGTTACGTCGACCAAACACTCCGGCAAACATAGTGATCGATGCCCGCGAAATACCATGGAACCCCTCAGACAGTGCAATAAGGTACTTGGGCATACTCCTAGACAGGAGGCTAACATGGGGTATACATATAAACCGAAAATTGAACGAGGCACACGTAAGATATTCAATGCTGTACCCAATAATGAACAAAAATTCTTCAGTAAAGCATGAATGTGGAATCCTAATATACACTGCAATTATAAGACCTATACTTATGTCCGCGTGCACTATATGGGGAACAGCATCAAAACCACACCTAAATAAAGTTCAGCGATTTCAAAATAAAGTGTTACGTACAATTCTAAACGCACCATGGTACGTAAGAAATGCCCAAATACACCGTGAAACAGGGCTCCCAACAATACGTGAACAAATATCCAAAACAGCGAAAAAATATTTTAACAATATAACAGAGTGCCCCAGCGCCACACTACACGAAGTAGGTAAGAAACATATCCATAGGAGACTGAAACGAAAGCTAGCACAAGACCTTTACCTATCACCAATGTCGACAGAAGAAAGTGATGATTAAAATGCCATAAAAAAGTTAACAATTTAATGAAAGTGAAACACAAGTTCTAGTTATCAATTAATTGAAGTGACGGAGACGCTTTTAAAAGTGGATCTCATTAGAGTGATTAAAGAAGTGCTTGACTAATCAATAGTGAACTCAGCTGTGAATAGCAACTGATTGCTGAACCGGCTAAATAACTTTGAAAAAAAAAAGAAATCTGCCACATTTCTTTCTATATTGATTTAATGGTCGAATTGACCACCTCCGTTTCATCGGAACATTTGGAAGCAGTAGTCCTTCTTGATGGGCTATAGCAGCTAACATCAGCAATTTTTTCTCTTTTGTAAGCATCTATAGTAAAGCATTAATAAATAATATAAATATAAATAATACATTATACGCTAAGGGAAAAATGGCATTCTCTCCCACAGCGTTCCTATACCTATACTATTTTTTCCACTTCAGTTAATAAATAAGTTACTGATATTTCTTATAATATTAATTTTGAATATCATATTTTAAGGTACTCTTGATGGAATAATGCTTTTTTGCTAAGACATTATCATAACCTAGAAACTGATTTCTACTTTAGTCGCGGAAAACGTAATACGTTTAATAGATAAAATACTACTTATTACTTCATAGTGGTTACCTCTACTACCAGAATTTTGAGTATTCAAATAGCAACTTTAGTAATATTATACGTATTATTGCGCACCAACGGAAACCTGCACTCGTATACAAGAATATTTGAAGAGTTGCAGCCAGTTGCAACGACTTCTACGCGCAAGTTATTTTCCGTAGTTCTGCGTCGGTAACATTCTGCGTACGAGCGAGAATCCGCCTTAAGTCGACGGCGCAGGTTGCAGCAATTTGCAGCCGTTTCCGTTTAGAATGCGTTGTCGCCAAAGTTTGTACAACCTCAACTTTTGATGCAAGACGTTGTATTCCTGTGTGCGGGAAGTTTTCGAAAACGGAGGTTATAAACGAATTTCAATTGATTAACTTCGTCGATTTGAAACCGGAGGTGTGGGACTCGAATTCGGTATTATTTCGCAATAAAATAATAAAAGCAGCGGCATGGCAAGTAATATCTGCTAGTTTAGGGAGTACAGGTATGTAATAAATTTTTTAAACCATTTTGCTCTATAAACATTTAATTTTTTAAAACCATTTTGCCCTATCAATATTTATGTAATCATTTTTATTATTAGTGGACGAATGCCAGTCAACGTGGAAAAGCTCCGAGACAGTTACACCAGGACGAAACGCACGCTGCCTTCAGGCAATGAGGGAGGCCGAAAGTCATGGGATAATGAGGAATACATGCGTTTCTTGGATAAAGTGCCTGTTTCGAGAAAGTATGTTATCTCAGTAGTATAATTTTCATAGTATAAAATTATTCCAAATCTATTTACAGAACCACTAGCAGTACCGCTGCAGAGACGTCGAGTTCCCAAATAGGGAATATTGAAGGCGTTACAATTAACGATGCAGCTACAGCCAAATCTGTTGCATTGGATGATACTATCGGCAAATTGGAATTCGATGGTGAGGCAAACCAGGAGTTTGACACTGTTGTAGTAGTGGACATTCCTGAAGATGTTACAGCTGGCATCGAGATAATCGACTACGAAGAAGACACTGTAGCATCTGTTGCTGCAGAACCTCCCCCATCAAATACAAATGTAGCCGTTAGACGACAGAAGGGCACCAAACGGAAATTATCCAATGCCAACGGAAACCGGGATGTAGCTGCATCGTTAATTAATGCAATTAATAAATTAAGTGATGCACCTGACCAAACAACCGTCTCTTTAAAATACCACACTGCGCAAATAATAAACCTAATGAAAAATAAAACTCACAATTCAGAGACAAATTAGAAATCGTCTGAGTTGGCTTATAGATGAATTGTATGAGGAATTGAATGAGTAGTTTGTAATTATAATAAATATAAGATATGTAGATACTATACTATTTTATTGCCTATTTAGTTTCATAACAATAATGTACTAATATTCAGAATATGTTTATGTACTATAATAGTTTTTTATGTATCTAGAACGAAAAGTTAAAGCAAGTTGTACTTGCAAGTACCTTATAGTATATTAAGTATTCAGAACGGTAAGGACATTTTACCAATCGAAGACAATTGTTTGGAGGAGAAGCGAAGCGACGACTCCAATTATTGTCTTCGATCGGTAATTCCAACGTCCGTGATGCTTATTTAATTTAATTTAATTTTTTTTTAATTTAATTTAATTCGCACTCAGCCAACAGCCGTTAGGCCAATTATAGGCGTCGCTGTGCAGTTATGACGACTTCCAACCCCACTAACGACTGTCATGATGTTGTATGACCGCCGGGACCAACTTTTTTCCGTGATAGCCGTACTACGAGGCGCCGAGAGATGCAGCCGTGGAACTCCCATCCAAGTTCTGACCAGAGACAGCGTTGCTTAACTCTGCTGATCGAACGTGGACGCTTGTTCAAGCTACACCACTCGGCTTATGCCGTTTTTGCACGATAGAAATGTATTTTTTTACGATCGTGTCAAAATGACACCTTTTTGCACAGTTTCTACTGTCAAAAGTGACGTTTGTAGCACTCTTAATATTAGCGCCCAAATTCGGTGTTTTTAGCACGTTGCCATTGGTGGCGTAAATTTGAATGTCAACATAACTTAGAATATCTAACACAATGTGACGGAAAAAGTGTTTCCGAACTAAGTTTTTATATTTCTGTTACGATTGTAGAAAAATAGACGTGCATAAGTGCCATTAAAGGCGTACTTATACACTAGTAACATGATATACTATTTCTTCAAACGTCAGTAAAATGTGACATTATACCACAGAATAATATGTTGGTGGGACTGTAAGTCTATGTCAAATTCGAGGTTAGTAGGTTAGGTTTTGACACAGACTGACGCAAAACCTAACCTACTAACCTCGAATTTGACATGTACATGACATGTACTAACTTCGAATTTTTACTTACCGTTCTAGAACGGTAAACAACTTACTGATTTGGCAACAAACGCAGTAACTAAGTAAAATCGTTCTATCGTGCAAAAAAGCTACTTTTCATTCGAGATACATCAACATTTTTACTTCATAGTGGTTTAAGATGTCATTATGAAAAGAAATATTTAGTTTGTCGTTTACACAAATGATTCATAATTTAATGAAATGATAAGACATCGCATTCATGGCAACAAAAATGTATTCAGTACAAGCACAACAAATTTGCTAGTACCTTAAACGTCTTTTTGAATTATAAATAATATAAAAAATAACTTCAGACACTAGGATCAAATAAACTTATTTGCTGGAAATTGCATACTCCTGCCAAGGAAATTGCCCTACTTCAGAGACAAAATAATTACACAGAACATATCTCTGTTCCATAACTTCTCGAGAATAATTCCTGGAGCCTTGATTAGATATATTCACTAGAACATTCGGCTGTTGACGCCATTCACCTGGTACAATCTAAAAGTATATAATATTAATTACTGGTAACGCTACAGAATAATTGCGTTTCTAAAATACTTACATGGCCCATTCCATTTTCGGAATCAGCCATGTTATTTATGAATGTATCGGACCGCCTAATAACTCGCAAGAAATTATGAAGTACGGTAGCAGCTTTCGCTATACTGTCCACTATGTTTGGATGACCTATGATGGGTCTTCTTAACCCTTTCAGACCCAGTGCCCATTACAATGGACATCAATTTTACTATTATTTTTTGTGTACGTTGTGATTTTTTTCCGCAATGTCCAGCCTGATGGACATATATTCAGCACATAAATTACTTGGCGACATCTCTTGGCAGGTAGCAAAATTACAATTGTCATAAGCATTGCAGTGAAAGATGGCTGAGGGCAGAGACATTGACAGACGTAAGCAAATAATTTTTTTTAACCATTTATAATAAATTTTTTGTCAAAAATATTTTTGGTTTACAAAATTAACATGTGATAGCATAATACAAAACACTAATCAAACTTCAACATAAAAAATACCTTTGCAAATAAGGTTTCAACGTTTGTGTCCACTGTGATGGACACCGGGACTAAATCCATATTTTGATTCAGGATTGTACAATTTTTGAAGAACAACCACAAATATCAGAAGAGGCTACCCAGCCAAAAATAGCGGAAACTGCTGACAATGAAAAGTAGACATTAGGCACAGAACAAGTGCAGAAGAACGAAGGTTGCAATGTTACTCAAAAGTCAGAAATAAAATGGAACAAAAAGTTTCTTGAAATACCGATTTTCGGATGCACTAGAAATAAGAAACGAAGATGAAATCAAATTGTTAAATCCGGTTGATTATTTTCTACGTTACATACCAGAAAAAAGTTAGTCAGATGGCTGAAAAGACTAATTTGTATGCTTTGCAGCATGGGAAAACTTTCAAAACCTGTGACTCCAATTAAATCACAAGCCTTATCGGTTTACATATTATCATGTCATGTCTTGGATTCTTAAGAGTTAGAATGTATTGTAATCAAACTGTGGGAATGACTTTGTTTCGGGAGACACGAGATCTTTTTTTCCAACTGCGTACTAATTTACATATAGTGAATAGTTTGGAAAAACCAGACAATTGCGAAGACAATCTTTAGAAAGTTAGGCGTCTTTATGAATATGTCAGGAAACGATGTCTGAAACTGGAAATGGAACAGGATCTGTGTGTGGACGAGCAGATGGTACCATTCACTGGATATCCCTCCATACTTCAGTACGAGAGGAAAACCCTGCCCATGGAGAATCAAAATATTCCTGATGTGTGCAGAAAGTGGCCTAGCCCATGATTTTATAATATACCAAGGAGCTAGTACAGAATTTGATACGCAAATTTTAGGAAAATTTAGCTTAGGTGCGACTGTTGTTTTGACTCTGTCTGAACGCATCCCTCGTGGCCACTTGCTACATTTAGGTAACTACTTTACCACATACAACTTACTCGAAATACTGCAACAAAAACTATACATGCGGCTGGAACCATCAGGGCTAACCGATTCAGTAACCCACCTGTAATATCCGAGAAAGATGCTACAAAGAAAAACACAGGCTACAGCGAGGAAACAATAAGCAACAATGGAATAGTCCTATGTAAGCGGGTTGATAACCGTTCTGTCACCTTAGCTTCGAACTTCGTCGGAATTGGCGAAGATCAAGTGAAAAGATGGTAAAAGTAAAAAAGGGGTATAATCACAGTATAAATATCTTCGAATTCAGTAGCGAAACTCAGGCGTATTAGTGGTGCTAGATTTTTGTGCGCATGCGAAGGTCGCGCCATGTTCAGAACGGGTATCCACACGTATCCGTCTCTTTATTACTACTGTTTTACTAGCGGCAAAGCACTGTAATTAGATTATTTTAGTACCAATTTGATTTTCTGTTAAGTGAATTGTATTGATTATTGCTAATAGAAACATAATGAGTAAAAAGAAGGGTGGTCGTTGGTGCTCAGCACCTAATTGTACGAACGATTCGAATTTAAATAAGGATGTGAGTTTCTTTGGTTTCCCCAAAGACGCTTTAAGGTAAGGACGGATTTTATTTATTAGTAAATTTTGTACAGACAAAAGTTATACACATAGCGAACGTTTGTAACTATAGATTTTGATTTTTAGATCAAAGCAGTGGGTAATTGCAAGCAGGAGGGAAGATCTGCTTAAACGCGATGTTGCATATTTAAATAAAAACTGTGAAATTTGTAGTGTTCATTTTGAAGAACCAATGTTTTTAAATTTCTTAAAAAATCGTTTAAAACCCAGTGCAATACCTACCCTATTTAATGTTCAAAATCCGCCTCCTGTATTAGGAATGAAAAGAAAAGCTCCAGTAAGCAGAAAATTAAATACTACCATTTCTTTATCTGCATCATCACCCACGTATTCTCAGAATACTATAGATACCAGCACGCCCGAAGAGGCATGTTTGGCTTTAAATAAGCCGCCAATGGTTAGTTTCGATTACATTTAATTAATTTAAGCAGATTAAAAATCATTTTTTCTAGGAATCAGAATCACTGACGCAAAGGACATGTGCGGTTCAGACACCTGCTATTTTTGCAGCCCACACCCCAAGAAAAGAAAAATTACGACGTCAAATTAAGTTGATTAGTAACAAAAAACGTAGATTAGAAAGTGAAGTAAATTATCACAAGAAGAAAGACAAAAGTTTGGTTGAAAATATAAACGCCCAACAATTTTCAGATTTGTGTGAAATTTTTTTTTCAAAAGAGTTGGCACAGTTTGTTAAAGTACAAATTCACTTGAGTAAGAGACGACCTAATGGTCGTCGCTATACATCTAAATTTAAAAAATTCGCTCTTAATGTTTATTTTTTGGGCCCAAAAGCGTTTAGTGCTAAAATGTTTACATTGCCAACCAAAAGATGTTTAGAAAAATTTACAGTTTCTTAAATTTTCATCAGGCTTTCAAGAAACTATATTTGCATTTTTTAATATTAAAGTCACTAATATGCCTGAGGTTGAAAACTTTTGTGTACTTTGTGTAGACGAGATGTCTTTAAAATCACACTTATTCTATAATATTACCAATGATGAAATTGTGGGTTTACATAATACGCTGTACCAAGAGAAGTTACTTCTCGCAAACAGTGCATTGGTACTAATTGTTAAAAGTATATATGGTCGATGGAAGCAACCCGTTGGGGTTCTGTTTAAATAATGCTTCTTGTACAGGTGGAGAACTAAAGGAAATAATATTTAAGTATATAAAGGAATTACAAAAAATAGGGTTAAACGTATGTGCTTTCGTCAGCGATCAGGAATCAATTTTTTTAAAATTCACGCAAAATTTAGGCGTTTCTCCAAAAACTCCCTATTTTAGAGTAAATTAAAGTATGTATGACACCCCCCCCCCTACTAAAATCCATTAGAAACAACTTAATGAAATATGATATTCATTTTGAAGGCAAAGTTGCTTCTTGGAAGGATATTTTATCATTTTATAATGAAGATAGTAAACAAAATATACGACTAGCTCCTAAACTATCCAACTCGCATATATATCCAAACTCTTTCAAAAAAAATGAAAGTGAAATTTGCTGCTCAGGTTATTAGTCACACAGTTGCTAGTGATATATCCACATACGTCAGTTTGAAAAAAATCCCACCCCGTGCGTCAGGTACTGCAGAGTTTTTACAGATGTTTGATAGACTGTTTGATATTCTCAATTCAAACTCTAAACGCAGTTCTAAAATATTTAATCGAGCTTGGATGGGGTCCAAGATGCAAACTGGGCATTTAAATACGATGTTACATGTAATAAAAAATTTTAAACTTATTGGTAGCAACGGTAAAGACGTGACAAAAAGGATAAAGTGCTTGACTGGTTGGCAAGTGCTTTTCTTGAACTGTGGCAGTTCCTAAAAGAAAATAAGTTTGCGTACGCGTATACAAGGCGAATCAATCAAGATTCCTTGGAAATTTTTTTTGGGTCTATTAGACAACAGGGTGGAAATTGCTATAATCCCACTTCCAGGCAATTTATTACAGCATACAAAAAATTATTTTTTATTATACCTGCATCAGAATCGCCGTTTAAAGCACGCCTGAGCGTGCGAATACAGGCGATTAAAGCTCGCCGAGCTTTAAAGGTTGTCAAGGAAACGACTGAATGCAACAACGGACATGGACGCGACAAAAACGTAAATAATTCTCGTAACTATACTGCCGTGCTTAACGAAAATAACGTATCTGCTAATTTGACGTTTGTGAGAAAATGGCGATTGAAAACAGCAACCACTAATTGGAGGATATAATAAAAAATAGTAATAAAAATGATACTTCTTTTTAAGATTGACTTTTTCTTATTGCTATTGAATTATTTATTAACTTATTGATATCGTAAATTATTTGTTCAATCTATTTTTTTGCACATACGTTTTTTTGTTTGTGTTTTAAGGGTATCAACACATAACAAGTTTAACGTATATACACTAAATATGCAGATACGCTAAAATCGTCAGTCATATACTTTTATTTTTCTTAGCAAATTTAGCGTATGCTCATATTATTAACAATTTGTTATTCATTTTTTATTTAAAAACGATCAAAAATATTGAAATTAAAAAAATTATTCCAAAAAATAATATATTCATAAACTATATTCAAATACATATTCAAATACATATTAAATACAAAATTAATAATAAAATTTAAGAAACCTCAACGATTTCCAAGAATAAACACTGGAATATAAGTAACACTGATTACTCGTCTAAAAACTCTTCCTCTAGCAAGGTGGTGGTACTTAACTCTTGCCAAAAAGATAGTTTGTGAGCAGGAATTAAAGGTGCTAACTTTTGAAGTATGTTTGCCTTCCGTTCAGGTGCAATACCACGGTCTTCTTTCTTTGCTGCTGGTTTTGTTATATTTTCTTTCTGGTATTTTTTTGCAATTAAATTTAATTCTTTGAATTCTGTGCAGTTAAAATCCTTATAAAACAGTGTCTTGAACCCCCGTCTGCTTTCTATCTCTACAATGTTTTTCAGATGAGGTCCATCAGTTTTTTTTAATTGATATGTTGATGTTAGATCTGGCCACATAAAGAAATCAGAGGCCTTCATATCTTTAACGTCACCATTGCCAGCGCTTTTGATGGCGTTAAGGAAGTCTTGAAAGTCGTATACTTTATTAACTTTTCTTAAAGCCAGTTCGATCTGGTGATGATAACTATCGGCCGACATAAAGGTGTGACCAGGTTCAAAATACTTAATTGTTACTTTTTCAATCGCAGTTTCTTGGAAATTTGTAATATAAATTAAAAAAGAAAAAAAACACCAATTTTTGTTTTGGGCAGTACAATTATCCACCCAAAATACCAAGTGTTTGACATCTCGATACTGCACGAAGAAGGCATAAAACGTACTGATTACATCTTCCTTATTTCTTCCAGAGACGCCTTCGTGCCACACTGCTGCAAATGGTTTTGCAGAATTCTTTTTTAGTTTTCCCAAGGGTACAAATGTTTCGTTATATGCAATAATGCGTGGACAGAATAAAACTTGTTTAAACATTTCTAGTCGTGGCAGCATAATATTTTTTTGCATATCTACAGAAAAAAACATTTTATCGGCAGTATTTTCGTTGGCAGCGTCGATTCTATAGTTTTCTCTCGTAAATTCTGCATTTTTAATGTGTTTTTCCCATTTTTGACATTCATCACAATTGGCGACAATATTTTCACTGGTGTGGGTTCTGTCATGTAGACGAAAGTTTTCACACTTTTCGCATTCCTCGTGTCCTAATTTAGTAAACGAGATATTTAAGTCACCGGTGACCACATTCCTGTATGTTTCATATGAGCATTTTATATCGGGATAGTGTTCTTTAAAATTTGACCACATACCAGTGATCGTCAAGTCGCTAGGTAAATAAAGTCTTTTTGGGGCGTGTTCTCTTCGGTAATGTGAAATACAAGGGGAAAAGCTTTGTATGTGCTTCACAATAAGTTCTCTATCAACTGCTCTTTCTTTGTTTCTTTCCGAACGTTTGTCTTAAAGGAATAGAACCTACTTGCTTCTCAGCAGCGTTTCTCGTATACACTCTTCTTAGAACAGCATCATTGTTTATAGAAAAACCCAGTGTTGATAAAAACATTTTTTTACACACGTTTTTTCGAATATCTTTGGATTTTAGAAAATATTTAATACTATTATCTTTTCTCTGCGATGAGTCATTTTGCCTTCTTTTCACAATACCCTGTTCAATATGGTTGCTGATGAACAACTCCCTTTCACGATTATTTAAGTTCCAAAACTTTTCGTTAATACGTTTTCGTTCGTTCTCATTAATTTGTAAAGTGCATTTTTTTTACATTCTTTTTTGCAACCTTCTTTTAGGGCATGTTTCTTTTTTTTTCTCGTTGTTGCAAAACGAAATTCTTTCTGCTCTTGATTTAATAAATTTCTTTCTTATTCTATCAGTACCAGCTTTTGTTATAGACAAATCGAGGGCAAATAAATATGTCTTGTCTTGAAATTGTAGGTACATTTTCTTTATTATTTTCCTCGCCGTTAAGAAAATTATCCAACGGAATTAAATTTTCATCTAAAATTCCCATATTTATTAAATCCAAATTTTCTTCAAAACGATCCTGCTCTTCTATATCTTCTATAGTTTCAAATTCCATTTCTTTTCCTTCTGTTGTCGGCTCCAAGGCTTTACCTAATTGGTTTTGTTCTGTATTTTGCAATTCCATTTTTTTCTCGTCCGCCGTTGTGTTTACATTTTCGATTAGATTTTCCATTTCGTCTAGCATTTTGTTTCCATCGTCTCTACATTTTTCTTTATTGGCACCATTATCCAAAAAACTTTTTTTCAGTATTTCAACTTTAGTAGTGTGAAAAACACCAGAATGGAATGCACCATTAGTTAAAAGTTGAAGTTCCAAATATTTTTCATAATTCTTTTCGACATGACCATTTCTCTCTAAGAATTTATTATTATTATTATTAGACGTCGCCATTAACGTCAACTTCTTCCCACGAAACATTTTTACCACTAAAAAAATATGAGAAAAACTAGTATAGATGCGAATCTAACTTTCAGTAATTAAGAATAACTTACACAAAAGTACGTGTCAGACCAGAAAAACTTTAAGCGATTAAATAAGAATTATCAATAATTACATAAAACAACTGCAACTTATTAGATTACACCTCTACACAACACAAAGCTCTGTGTGGAACTAAACAAAAAGCCGTTAAATCAGAACATTTGCCGCCAAATGCATCACCTACACGTCCAATTAAAACAGAAATAAATCGTATGACTACAAAAGAGGCGGGCCGTTGCTAAGCAACACAGACGTATCTGCGTTATTGCAGATGCGCTTGGGGCAAATCCTGATTTTAATAACCGTTTACTAGATAAAAATAGCGTATCTGCCAAATACGTTTTGTTTGCTTGGTAATACAAACATTTAGCAAAGAAGATACGTTTGATTGTTGTAAGAAATGCAAATACGTTAATTTTGGTTAATAATATGTTACTCAAAAAAACTCAAATTGCAATACGCTATATTTCAAAGTCAAAATTCTTAACAAAAAAATACCATATTTAAAAAATATATATTTTTTAAAGATCTTCATTGTTAAAAGAATATATATAAGTCAAAACCTAAAAAACACAAAATTTGCGGATACGTTGATTTTGTTAAGCACGGCAGTATAGTAGCAATAGTATTATGCCCTCCCGATTTATCACGACAAAAATTATTTCTAAGTTTTTAGTGCGTAATTTATTTCCAGTATTGCATGTATAATAAAAAAAACAGCATAAAGTATTCGTGGATAACTGGTCTTTAAAACGGCTACGCCGTCGTGCTCGAAAACTCGCGCGTGTTTTAAAGACTTTGTTATCCACTCATACTTTAATATACTATTGTTTGAATATGTTTCAGCATGCTGAAAACGGAAATTGTGCCGATGATTTAGATGTTATGTTAGGAAATGTAATGATTTGCCGGATTTATTACTTCCTAGTTTCTGTACTACTCCGAAATCAGAAAAAGCAACACCACTATATATTGATACTGTAGATTATAGGGAAAACTTGCCAGCACAAAATGCGTTAAAATATGTGTCCGGGTATTTAATTGACAAGTGCTTAAAAATTCACAGCTGTACAGATTGTTTAAATTTTTCTAAAAGCAGTTCTAACCACATGGACAGTACAATATTTTATATTCATTTCAGGGCATATCAAGATAAAGACCACGACTATTTTGGAAATTTAAAAACACCGGATATTTCCTTTTATAATTATGTGGAAATCTTGGAAAACAATTTTGTAAACATTTTTAACAAGTATGCCGGAGGAAAGAATGTTGGTCTAAATATTTTCAATAAGTTATACATGTTCAAATTATTTGTGCGAGTTAGAATATTTTACACATTAAAATTCATCAACCGAAGCTTTGTAGGGGCTTTGGGTAAAAATCGCAAAATAATTAAGATTACTCATTTGTAATTCTTCATATGTATGGAATAAATATTCGTATGTTTGTAACGCATTAGTATTTAATTTAACATGTTTGTAAAATTATTTTTAATTTAATCATTATAAACACAATTTCCGAAATTTACTACTACTACCTATATAAATTTTACAGGGCAAGGGTTTCTTTTATTTTATGGAAGCTTATGTTTTTAAACGTTGCTGTAAAATATAATAATAAGTTTATTCTGTTTAAATTACATTTCGAGGTTTCTTTATTTGTTATTCGCTTTGTTAACAACTATACGTGTTTCTTGAGAGTAATTACATATAATAATCACTCCATGGTTATTGAAAATTCGAGATTAAATCAACTAAAAGTTTTTAAATACGTGTTTTCTACGTAATTCACTGGACCGTCTATAGGAAAATACCCGTTATCAACATGGCCGCTGCGTATAGGCAAACTGGGCATCACGAACATCAAACGAGCCGACACGAGTTTCGCTACTGGATTCGAAGATATTTATACTGTGGTATAATCATATATCAACCCCAGAAGTTGTGAAACTGTGTAACAGAAAATAATAAAACATATTCGACGTAGAAGCTGATATTCTAGGAATCGCTCCTGCTTGTTCTCAAACCAAGATTTTGAGAAGATCAAACAAATTCATTAATATACAGGGAGTTTTTCGTTAAGGAAAGTTGTTTATAATTAAGAGTGATGGTAGACGCTCGATTTTCAGACAAATCGGCCTACTTTATCATATTTTTTTTTGTAAACCGAGAGCGATAGTTAGGTCAAAATGCTCGGTCTTAATCATCCTACTTCTCGCTCTCACACTCGATTCACTACCGCCGCTCTCGTTCTCAGTGCGAAAATGAGAGCGAGAACGAGAAAACGGCCCCAGTTTACTTTAGCTCGATGCTTACCGAAGTTCTACCGTTGAATGAAGCAATAAGCGTTCTCCACTACTTTGTCAGAAACAGAAAAGTTTAACTCCACTACAAGTTATTACCTATTTTTTAAACACAACTTAAGTTTTTTTCGGTAACAGACACGCATCAAAGCGGGAAGTATATTTAAAACTGTTACTATAACGTCTATAACCCCGAATTACAAAGGCGATGGGATGGTATAGCGACGCAGCATGGAGGATGATATTCAAACCAAAAATAATGAAACGAAACTTTGAAAATGCACATCTTTATAATCAGTTTTTAGTGTGAAGAAGGTATAAAGTAATTTATAGTAGTAATTATTTCACTGTATATATTTTCAGCTGTAGATTACAAAATAATATTAGAAACTTTAATGTAAAAAACCTTAACCTTTGACTTCCTAGCTCTATCTATATAGATTTGTTATATTTTTAAAAGCTGTAGTTATTACGAGAACGTCTAGTACGTGGTACGCCACTGCGTATTTGTTCGTTAATTTTTGGTTTTGCAACGTGTTTGACCGCTTCCAAGTTCCATTGCAGCAGAGTATGCAGATACTGTTCGTACTTGCTTCCTAGCTCCTACCATCTCAGTAAAGTGTACGTTTTTCATCACGTTTGCAGCGAAAAAGGTAAGCTGAACCCATTTTTCTCTATATATAATTTAGCTAATTAAACATTTATAGAAGAAAATGACTGGTCGAGTTCGAAAGCACAGAAACGTGGACAAAATATACAAAAATTTTATTAGCGCAATTTTGAAGGACCAACAACTACAAATTAACGACTTAATACCGCCAAATCCTAATAGTACTGTCATTGTACAGTCAAATTACATGCCACCTTTAGCACAATGTTCAAGCGACTTTAATATTTTTTTCGAACAGTAACCGCGTTTCTCAGGAAGATGGCAATTCTGTAAATAGTGTAAATAACCATACCTACCAAAATGCGGATAATGTTAACGAGTGTAACATAGAACAATTTTTAAAAGAATGGGCCCTCGAACACAAAATTACCCACATTGCTGTAAAAAACTATTAGAGGGTTTAAATAAACATTTGCCCAGTTTAAATTTACCCCATGACCCCCGAACGTTACTAAAAACAGCTAGAAATACCGAAGTTCGTGAAATGCAAAGTCAACTTTCCACAAAAGGTGAATTTAAGTAGTTTGGAATAAAAAATAAATTAGGTAGTTTTCTGGAAACGGATGAAATAAAAGAGCACATACAAAATTTTCACTTCAAAATTTCGTTACTATTTAATATCGACGGTATCCCCGTATTTAAAAATTCCAGTGCGCAGTTTTGGCCAATTTTGGCAAAACTTTGCTTGCCCAATTAGAGAATGGAGCCGTTTGTAGTCGCTATATATTGCGGAGATTCTAAACCAAAATCGATCGGTGATTACTTTTACGATTTTATAAATGAAATAAATTTTCTGATTTCTTCTGGAATCTCGTATGACAATGTTCAGTATGCTATTAATATGAATGGTATTGTTTGCGACGCACCAGCTCGGGCTTTTATAAAATGTATTAAAAACCGCACAGGTCGGAGCAGTTGTGAAAAATGCTGTGATAAGGGTTTCTACATAGAACACCGCATAATGTTGATAAATAATAATAGTAGGAAAAGGACCAATTACAGCTTTCGAGACCAATTAGATACCGATCATCATGTTAGCGAGATGCCATTGATTAAAATTGCTAATTTAGAAATGATTAAAATGTTTCCCCTGGATCACATGCACTTGTGTTGCTTGGGTGTTATGCGAACATTATTAAATTATTGGATGAAAGGCCCAATTACAAAATAAGCAATCCGGCTATCAGTAAGCGCTAGATAGGTGGAAAGGGACTGAATTAAAGCTATCCATATTTTATTTAGGGCCCATCATTCTACACAAATTATTGCCAATCCATTTATACGAACATTTTTTACTATTTCGTTGTGGTATGATAATACTATTGTGTTCCAAATTTATAACAGACACTACAAAATTCATCTTCCCAAGAGAAGTATTAGCAGCATTTGTTACACATTTTTCACAACTGTACGGTTCGAATTCTGTAGTTTACAATATTCACAATTTGCAGCATATAGTCGATGACGTTGAGTATTTTAAGTGTAGCCTAAATGACATTAGTTCTTTTCCATTTGAGAATTTCTTAGGGCAATTGGTAGCTATCATGCGATCACCCAACAAACCTCTACAACAGATAATTCGTAGATTATCGGAACAATCCAATTTTGGTAGACCGTCAAAAAAGAAAATATAAAATAAATTTTACAATTTTACCGTTTCTACAACCCATCAGGCTGATTCTTTCGTTTTTTTAAAAGACGAAACACTTTTTTATGTAATTTCCAATCATAGCGGCGGGAAATTGCAGGGATAGCGATACACTTCATACGAGGATTTTTATAGTTACCCTTTGCGGTCACGGAATGTCGGTATATATAAATTTTCAAAAACATGGTTCATTCACTACAAATAATGCTGAAGTAAAATCTAAATGTTGCGTTTTCCCAACTGAACAAATTTTGGTTTGTTTGGAGCTTTTACATTAAATTCATAAATTTACTCTACTAATAGAATGGACTTGGGATGTTGTCTTCTGGATATCGGAACGTGCCGTCAATTATGTCCCATCTTCGTGGGCTAATGAAGAGAAAACGCTATATAAATGGTCTACGGGGCCATCTCGCCCAGGATAACCATCTCTTGCCGAGTTAATAAAGGACTGCCAGGATATTACAAAAAATTATAGATTTTTTGCTGCGAAATGTAAAAAAACCGTTACAAGTTTACAAGAAGCTGAACGTTACACGAGCAAGAGGGAAAACGGTTTCAGCGACTTGGACTCCACGCGGATGATGCTGTTTCAGAAACAGCATCGGTGTCGTCCGCCAAAAGTAATGCTCTTATGGAAGATGGATAGTCCACGGACGAAGAGGGCGCAAAGGCATGGTTACGGCCCAGTTTTAATATGTCAAATAATGGTATTTATTATGAGATGTCAGTACAATATTGTTGTCATTTTTAAATTATTTTCCATTACAGTTAATGTCGGAACACTGTTGATTGGTAGTACCACAGTGCTAAAGGATGATACGTGGTGATCTTGACAATACCCTTATATCAAACGGTAATTAAAAATACTAGTTTGGCGTTGTACTGTGTATCAACTTATTTTTATTTATTTTCATTGAAAATTCAGAGCCTCGATCAAACACTGACTCCGGCCAGGAGAAATTAAACCAAAGTCAAAGTGACACCCAGCCAATACAATTATCAAGTAAGTGCAACAATATAATTATAGGAACAATCGAAGAGTTTTGCCTACCAAATAAAAGGTTTTAGAAATCAAATGAATTATTCATTAAAACTATCGAATGAATCGACAATCCATAGACTACAACTGCCTAAAAGGTTAGAAAAGCAAAAAGAAGTTCCAACCCCACCCTTTTTAGGAACACTTTTATTAAATCAACTATTTGAAGCCCCGTGCTTCGCACAGGAGTGATTTTATTAACGGTTTACATTTTTGTTTACCTTTTCGAAAAGAGCGCGAAAAATAAAGTACTTTTCCTTTGATCAACACATTGCCGCCTCAAACCGTTACGGAGATATGGCGGTTTAATTTTTTTTTACCTTTTCAAAAAGATGGCGAAAAATAAAGTACCTTTCCTTTGATCACCATATTGCCGCCTAAAACCGTTGTGGAGATATGGCGGTATACATTTTTGTTTACCTTTTCGAAAAGAGGGGAAAAAATAAAGTAACTTTCCTTCGATCAACACATTGCCGCCTGAAACCGTTGCGGACAAAGAAAGGAGGGAAAAGAGGGCGAAAAATAAAGTAGCTTTCCTTGGAGGGCGCAAAATAAAGGATCAGGATATGTTTCAGCATAAGAGTATATAATAAACATCACCCTGTATAAAGTGACAGTATAGAACAATTAAAACGGATTACGAAACACCCTGTACTATCAAAATTATTTGTAATATATGCAGGTTGTGATTCAGCATAAGAATATTTAATATACGTCTATATAATTTGTGCCCTGTCTAAGAACATGAATATAACGTACGCCTTTTTTTTTAACGCCCCCTACCTAGCACATCACATTTTAAATATTTATGCATGTAATAAGATCACTGCTTTTGAAATGTGGGCGTACAGACGCATGCTGAGAGTACCATGGACAGACAAGGTGACCAATGCGGAGATATTGGAAAGAATGAATAATTGTTCTCTTGAAATTATGTCCACTATCAAACAGCGTAAGTTGGAATATCTGGGTCACGTGCTGAGAGGGAAAAAATACGAATTGCTACAGCTTATACTGCAAGGCCGAATTGAAGGAAGCAGAGGTCCTGTTGGCGTATTCTCGAGATTCTAGCGCCCCTAGTCGCATACGATTTTGACGTCATCTCGAGCGATTTTGCAAAAACGATATTCTTGAACGCGACCACTCGGCGCGCACTCGAAAATTGCCGAGTGTGCGCCTTCGACTTGCAACAAGTGGTAGGATACCGTTCGCATTTCGCATTTCACTTTCGAACGATAGAATTACCACGTGTTGTAAGGTGTAAAATGGCAGGAAATTTAAAGAAAAACGTTTACACAAGTGCAGAACAGCGACGTATGTTGTCGCTGTTACTGGAAAAGAAGCCACCTTTGGTGTCAGGGCAATTTAATTCGTCTTTTACTTACAAAGATGCCCAAAACGAGTGGACAGAAATTGGGGCCACTTTGAATGCCATCCCTGGAGCCAGCAAAGACTGGAGACACTGGCGAAAGGTAGGTTGAAATTAGTTAACTTCCATGAATATTATTACTGTAATTATTCGTTATTTCATTATAGACATGGCAAGACTTGCGTAGCAAGGCGAAAACAAAAGCAGCTGCCCAGCGGTCTTATATGACCGCCACAGGGGGTGGGTATGCAAACCCAGTAACATTGAGTGTGGTGGATGAAACCATCCTCAACACTATTAGCCCCACAGTTACTGATGGCATAAATGTTGCAGAATCGTTGGTGACCATTGTAAGTTGAAATCCAAATATTTTTTGCGTTGCCTATTTAATATTTTCAAAATTCCTGAGTATTTGAACGGCACTCCCGCTACTCATACAGAACAATCCAGCCATTCAGTTGCTGTTGTAATGGATTGTTCTGTATCAGTACCTAAAGATATATCGGCACCTGCCAGCAGCTCTGTAACAGTACCTGCTGACGTTGTATTGGCACCTGCTAGCTCTGCATCGGTACCTGCAGTTGTGCTGGCACCAACCACCTCGATAACACCCAGCCATAGCAGACAAGCTGCAAAAAAATAGTACACCAAGAGGTAACTATAACTACCTCGTATCTTATTTAATTACAATTGTACAATTCTTTTGTTTTTCTAGTTATCCCAAATGCAGCAGTGAAGAGGCTGAAGAGAGAAAGTTGCGGAAGCAAAATTAGAAATGAAAAGGAAGTATTACGCAGACAAGTTGGCCCTGTACTAGCAAGACTTGGTTGCTAAAGAAGAATTTCGACAAGCATCGTTGAATTTGCAAGAGCGCTCTCTTGACTTGCAAGAGAGACTTGTGGTTGCACATGAAACTCTTGCATGTGTCTTAGGAGTAAAGCTGCAAAATTAATTTTTAATAATTAATACATAAGTAGCTGGCTGAGGTTAATGTTAAAATATAATATTTATATATTTTATGTATATATAATAATATTTTTAATTTTTAATGTTAAAATATTAATTCAGCCGTATAATTTTTACATCTTCCTTAAACATAATTGAATCATTGGGAAACTGATTCTAAAATCTACCAATATCAACTGGACATCTATCAACTGGAAATGGACCTCATACACATCCCTATCAACAGAAAATTCTTCGACGATATCAAGAAAAACTTTGGCGGCAATTTTGAAAAATGTTTTCGTACTTTAAATAAAATTAGTATTTCAATTGTCAAGGTGAGTGAACGGATAGAATTTATTAAGCAGTGTAAGCATTTGCAGTTAATTCCAAAGTTTCTTAAAAATAACTATAAAAATATTCAATTTACAAATATCAACAATAGTCAGAAATTTAAAAACTTTGAACTTGATTTCGCAATGAAAACACTATCTATACTTTTAAATGATGCTTATAGTAACAAAAATTTTTTAACTCAAAAAGTAATGAACTGTAAAAAATTTCTTGAACGTAAAATCCCCCAAAATTTAATAATATCTTTTATTTCTCATAGAACTTTATTAAATTACAAAATTACATACAATTTAAAAGCAAAGCATGAGAAAAAAATAAACATTTTAATGAAACAACAGCACATTAATAATGCAAAACCAAAATAATTTTATTAAAACTAACAATATACAAAAACCAGATTCATGGATAAAAAATTTAACTAATAAAACTTTACCACAAGATGTTGAAGATGTTTTGAAACTTGGGCCAAACTTTAACTTTTATAACCCTACAAATAAAATTCCAAATGAGAAAATTATTGTAAATATTGAGAGTGCAATTAGTAATTTAAATTCAGACAATCAAACCAAAATAAGAGCTTCCCTTTGTAATATTTTAACCAATCACCAGAATAAAAAAACAAGATTTCATTAAATTCAGATAAAAACATAAAAAATAACATCCTTCTTCAGAAATTAAATACCACTAAAAAGTTTTTGAAACAAAATGATGACATTATAGTCACTAAAGCCGATAAAACACAAGCCACAGTTATAATTAACAAAACAGATTATATTAATAAAATGATGAACCTTTTAAACGACGAAAATACTTACAGCAAAGTTGATAAGGAACCAACAAATAAAATTCAAAACTTTAACAAAATTTAAAAAAACTGGAATGACAATAAATACATATGTGAAACTATGTACTTATAAAAAACTAATAACACATAATGGACTCATACCAAAAATTTATGGCTTGCCTAAATTACACAAAAAAGACATGCCTTTACGACCTATTGTTGCATCATATATGAGGCCATTATATAAACTTTCAAAACATTTATCAAACATATTAATTAATATCACTCAAAAAAACCAACACAGTGTAAAAGATTCATGGACTTTTAAAAAATTTATTGATACTGTTTTACTAACTAAAAATCAAGTTTTGTTCTCTTTGGATGTTGTTTCACTATATACTAATATTCCCATAAATTTAGCCATTGATACTATTGAACTATATTGGTCTCAAATAGAAAAATATACAGAAATTCCTAAACAAGAATTTATCAAAGCGGTTGAATACATTTTGAATTCTACTTTTTTCTCTTTCAATAATCAAATATATAAACAGAATTTTGGTGTTGCAATGGGACAACCCCTATCAAGCACTATAGCAGATTTAGTTATGCAAAGGATTGAATCTGAAATTTAAATGATATTAATTTTTATAAACGATATGTCGATGATATTATAATTGGTACAAATAAAAACAACATAAACAATATTTTTCAAACTTTTAATAACTATCATCCAAGACTACAATTTACAATTGAAAATGAACAAAATAAATCTATAAATTTTCTCGATTTAACACTAATAAGAACTGATTCTGGTATAATTGAAACAAACTGGTTTAGAAAAGATATTAAAGCTGACAGATATTTACATTTTGATTCTCAAACAACAGTTAAATATAAAATTAGTGTATTTAACAGTCTAACTGATCGTGTAATTTTACTCTCTACCAATAAATACCATAATGAAAACATTATAAAAATTAAAAATATATTAATAAATAATTGCTACCCCATAGAATTCATAAATTCAAAAATTAAAATGAGAATTAATAAACTTAAATTCAAAACCACAAATAACATAAATGATTCTTTTGACTTATACCCTAATTGTTTAGGAAAAACTTTTAATAACGATCAATATATAGAAAATTCATGTTACATATCTCTTCCATACATACCTAAATTGGCACAACAGTTAAGTAAACTTTTGAAAACTTTTAATTTTAATGTTTCTTTCAAAAATAATAACACCATTGGTAAACTTTTCTTTAATAATTTAAAAGATAAAACTGGAATTCAATCAGAATCTAATATTGTCTATCAAATCAATTGTAGTGACTGTGATGGTAGTTATATTGGTCAAACCAAACAGTACCTCAAAAAAAGAATATCACAACATGTAACATCTATAAAAAAAGAAAACTTTAACTCCGAATAAACCCAATACTGCCTTATCTGATCACGCTGTTGATAATTACCACAATTTCAATTTTAATTCCCCAAGAATATTACAAAGAGAGTCAAACCTAAGTAAACGATTTTTTTATGAAATGATAGCAATAAAACAAAATTCCAAATCTATAAATTATAAAACAGATATTGAAAACCTACATTCAATTTATTTTAATCTTCTCTAAATATTGATTTTTTAATATTTTTATATTTACCTGTTTTCATAATAACTTTTGTGCTTTTTGTTTATCAGTTTTTTGGAAATTTTCCTTCATATAACAAATATTTACAATTTCTTTTCAGAATTTATCTCCAATAAAATATTACAAAGATTATCAAACTTTAGTAAATCGTTTCCTTTGATTCGATAACATAAAAACAAAATTTATATTCTATAAATAATTTTAAATAATTGAAAATATTTGCATTTTTGATTTTTTTTATAATTTTCTCTAATTTATTAACTTTTTAATATTTCATATTATTTTTATTCATTATAGTATTTTGTCTGGATAATTGAAAAAATTTTGAAATCTCTGTCATTATTAATTTTCAAATTTTGAATTTGGCCCAATTTTGGAAATATTTTCATATATCAACATTTTGAACCAACGGGATTTCTTCCATGATAACTTCACATCAAACTTTATATTAATCTGACGTGACCGGCATAAATCAAGTCACAATAGATGATAAATATCCTATACGTAATATCAGTACAATACTAGATTTATTAGGAGGATCCAAATATTTTTCGAAACTTGACCTTAAAAGCGGTTATCATCAAATAGAAATTAAACCGGAAGATAGGCACAAAACAGCTTTTTCAACTAGTCAAGGACATATGCAATTTTTACGTATGGCTTTTGGGTTAAAAAACGCACCAAGTTGTTTTGCAAGAGTCATGAATAACATTCTAAAAGGATTACTGGAAAAAAATCTGTTTAGTTTATTTAGATGACATAATTATTTTTGGCAAAGATTTCGAAGAACATCTTAAAAACAGAAGAAGTTTTTGATAGGATAGCAAAATCTTAATTTAAAATGCAATTAGAAAAATCAGAGTTTTATCTAAATGAAGTTGAATATTTAGGACACCTAATAACTACAGAAGGCATAAAACCAAACCCCAAATTAGTCGAAAAAATTAAACAAGTACCAGTACCTAGTACAATGAAACAAATAAAATCTTTTCTAGGATTGACAGGTTATTATAGGAAATTTGTTAAAAATGATGCCACAATAACAAAACCATTAACAACGTGTTTGAAGAAAAATGCAAAGATAAAACATACGCCGGAATTTGTAAAAGCTTTTGAAAACATCAAACGAATAATAATTAATCCACCAATTCTTATATATCAAGATTTTACTAAAACTTCCAATGTAACAACCGACGCATCTAACGTAGGTGTTAGAGCAGTATTATCACAAGGAAAAATACGGTACGCTAAACCGATAATGTTTATTAGCAAAACTTTAAGCTCACAGCAACAATACTATTCGACAATTGAAAAGGAATGTTACGGAATCATATGGGCTATAAAAATTTTAGACCTTATATTTATGGACAGAAATTTAATATAATTACTGATCATCAACCATTACAATGGCTATTTAATATAAAGGAGCCAAATTCTAAATTAAATCGATGTAGGTTAAAACTCTCAGAGTTCGAATACGAAATTCATTATAAAAAAGGTAAGCAGAATAGCAACGCGGATTTTTAATCAAGACTTGAGGAAATGGAAATGCAAAGTTGTGATGATTTGGTATCTTTGTTCAATAATCCAGGGGATATTAGTACCAGGGAAATAGATGGTTTGGAGGAATTACATAAAATATTGGAAGATTCAAACAAATCAGAAAAAACAAATATTCTAGATGAAAGTAAGAAAATTCAAATTATATCCGATGTACATACGTATATCATCCGTAATTATACAACAGCCACACTCGATTAATGAAAATGATAATTACGTAAGTGATGTGAGTCAGCGCTCACAATCCGAAAACGTTAACGCTACTTTAGAAATTACAGAAAAACCATTAAATTTATTCAAAAATGAAATTGCTTTTATGTTCTATTCTAAACCAGGTATGCAAGTAATGCATCCTTTCGATAAAACTAGATATTTAATACATATTACAAGGGAAAATTATGAAAATGAAATCATTAATATTTTACAAAATCATATTAATCCAGACGTAACGAATTGTATCACTGCCAAACCTTTGGAGTTATACGAGGATATTGCCAAAATTGTTAACAGAATATTTGATAACAATAGTAAAGTAATATTTACTCATCCAGTATTAAAAGACGTTTTGTTAGAACCGGAACAACAAACAATACTCAGACAAAATCATCTACCATTACATCGTGGAGCATTAGAATTATACAACGTAACAATTAGAAAACATTATTGGCCAAATAATAATAATGGTGAGGCACTAACACCCCATGAAGGAGCTTGACCCGCAAGGCGGAAGGTCAGAGCTTCCGTATCCTTGCTCTCACACCCGACTGTCGCGTGTCAAATCCATGACACGTGGTGATGTGGTGAGCATCACGCATTAGACAACCGCCAAATCTTCAAAGAATTTGTCAAAAGTTAGTAGACGAATGTGAAATTTGTCAAAAATCAAAATACGAGAGACAACCAAAACAATACCATCTAAAAGCACATTACACGCCGAAGGAACCTTTTGAAAATGTCTATATGGATATATTTTCAATAAATAAAAGAAAATGTGTAACTGCAGTAGATGATTTGACTAAATATTTCATGTATCAAGAGTTAGATTCACAAAATATACCTGACCTCTTGGATGCTTGTATCAAGTTATTTGCGCATTACAGATTACCATGAAAAATCATTACGGATAATCAATTTAATGTATCATTGATCAAAGACTGGTTTAAGATGCATAAAGTTGAACACCACCTAGTTACTCCTTTACACCCAAACAGTAACGGTCCGATCGAAAGAGCTCATGGCACAGTAATTGAAATTGTTAGGACAATAGTATTTTCAAAAGAGCGAACATTAATAAAGAATCCATTTGAAAACGCCGTTATAATTTATAATAGAACAATGCATTCAGTTACGAAATATAAGCCAATAGAATTACTCTTTGGACATTTGGAAGTGAAAGACTAGTTGGAAATCTTTGGTGAAAACTACTATCACGAATATACAAGTGAGTTATATAGAAAAATTAAAAAACTATATGACATAGTCAATAAAAGAGAATTTGATAGCAGAGAGAGAATAGTTAATTACCAAAATACACGACGTGAACCATTTAAGAATATACCTGCGGAAACTAAAGTTTATCAAAGAGTTACCTAGGGATAAAAAGGCGGTTAGATATAAAAAGGAAACAGTTAGGGAAGATTGTGGGGATAAAATCAAAACTCAATCGGACAGAATTTACCATAAACAAGAAGTAAAACCTAGATGCAGAGGACGGTGAAAGATATGATAATGCAATAAAAACTTGAGCACAAAATCAGGAGAATATCATGAATCACTATAATAAACAAATATCGTTAAATGCTGAATTAATGAAAGAATATAAAAACATATTTCAGAACATAACTGAAAATTTTCAAATCTTAAATAATACATTACAAATGGTTAGTCTACAACAACAGAAAAATGCTATAACATTGTTGAGAATAAATGTAGAGGAATTTCACAGAATGATAGAAAATTTGCAAACTGCATTAAGCTTTGCACAATTGGGTATATTACATTTAGGCCCTGAACACACGGGATTCCGTATCCGAGATTCGGTATGCGGGATACAGAATCTGAGTCCGTTCAGACACGGCGACTGAATCTCAGACGCGGGCCTTCAGTCACTTGCAGTGTCGTGCTGTTATGGACCTAGCATTGCTGTTCTTTGTTTCTGTCGAATTAGTCTAGATGTGCTGTATTTAAAGTCAGGGATTGGGCTCTACTAAGCTAATAAATTTTTCATTGTCAAATAATGTACGCTCCATGATCTTTGTATACTAATGAACGCACTGATTATTCGATTTAAATACAAGGTGAAGAAAATCTGCTACGCCTATGATATGATATCGCGAGTTGTGGCTCGCAAAAGTATGTGCGTCCAGGCCTTGGACACACGTGAATTCTGTATGCGAGATACGGAATCCCAGATACAGAAAATACACGCGCTCAAATGGAGCTGATCACACGGCATTCAGCGACGCATACAGTATCTGGCTGCAAATTTTCCTTATCTCTCCTTTTCGGCCGCCGGCGACAAATTCTGTATCTCGGATACCGATTTACCATTGGAGCATATCCAGCGCATGAATCCACGTGTATCAGGGCCTGGACAGGCCTACTTTTGCCAGCCAGAACATATGATATCATATCATAGGCGTCGCAGATTTTCTTTCATTTCTATTTATTTAGAATAAATCGACTGAGCAAAGCGTTCATTACTATACGATAGTGATGGGCTTCTTCGAATCAAAAATAACCGGTTATCCGGTTATTGAAATAACCTGTGTAACTCGGTTTTCGTTCCAAGTATTCGGATGAAAAATAACCTCATCCTGATACGTACTACGTGCCGCGTCTCAGCGACCTGCGAGTGATCGAAATTCTGTATAATACGGCATTCATAACTTATATAACCTTTTCTACGTATGTACTTGATTGACCCAAGTGAGGCCGCGGCTGCTTGTCGATGTTATTAAGACATTTGATACTCCCAGTCGACGAGTTAAATTTATGGGGCCGTTCCTATTAAAGATAACGTTCTGCTGAGTATGAGATTTGCCGAAGGTTGGTATTAATTTATAACAGCCTAAATTTTTGCTTCGAAACGCGGTTGATTATGCCTAATAAGGAATAAACAGAAACCGAAATAAGATTTTCCAATATCGTAAAAGATTTATATTTAATTTTTAATAACGGAGCACTCGGGACAAGAAGTGGATTTCGATGTTGAAAATTTTTTAAGTGTGCGTCCTTAGAACCGCGGAAGGCTGAACGTAGATAAATGATGGATTCTAAAATATACCGGTATGATGTGCAAGCGAAAAGGGAAGGGTGACTATTAGAGAATTTTAGGAACTAAAAATAGATTCAATAGATACTTTGTATAAGCATATTTATAATTTCTTTATGATTAGTATTGATATAGCTATTCTCAATGGTTAAAACTCCTTAGAAATCAAATAAAAATCATTTATACAATTATTATAATTAACGATTAACTGAGTTCCTCTGCTATCTGCAAGTTACGATGCCGATGCAGATGACGGTGAACCGCCATCCGGCAAACCGGCTGACTTAATCGAAACGAATCGAGAGCCAAAATTGATTCGAATGATTATTCAAATAATCAATCGGTTATTAATATGATTCGAATGCAAATAATTCGGTTATGAAAATTGTCCGGTTATGCCCATCACTACTATACGATCATGGAGCGTATAATATTTGATAACGAAAAGTTTATTAGTCTAGTAGAGCCCAATCTATGTCTTTGGGATACAGGAAACCCACACTATTTTGACCGAAATAAAAAACAGCAATACTGGGTGGATATATCTAAGGAAATGTGCGAAAATTTCGAAGAATTAACAGCAGTTGAACAGAATGAGTACGGTAAGTAATTAATACCTACTACCTACGTACCATGAACTGCAAGTGACACTTTCTAGGCCGAGAAAATACATAGTTTCCTAAGCATTCGAGACCAGAAAAGTCGCTTTCAGTTCCCGGTTAATACATTTTATGTACAATGCCTGTGAAAATCAAAGAAAAGTAATAAATTATGAGTTAAAATTGAAGTATTCACAACGACATGTTAAAATGGCATTTTTATATTTTTTTAAATTAGGTAGTCAGAAACTGAACAAAAAAGCTTAATAGATAAACAAATGAGTAACTTATTTTCAAAACCCCTAAGCCGGCTTGAATAGATTTTACAAGGAACTAAAAAGACCGTTGCTTCGCCTATTTATGATCTTTTGAAGGAATTATTACTGATTTTTGAAAGTAATAAATTATAATGTGTCTATATTGCACAATAACTCAATAATCTCAAGTTAGAGATTTTCTAAAAATAGTTTTGATTTAGCTGATTTTGAAATTATTTCTGGATTAATAGCGTTTGTTACAAATGTATGATGCACGTGAGTACTGTAAATAGGCTGCAGTTAGAAAAAACTACATTAAATTTGGTGTGAAGATAGAATTATAATTGGCACTGGTCATTTACAAAGGTTATATTACTTATAAAGTTTTGTAATATTTAGTTCACATGAAAGGTATTGCCTTTTAGACTTACCCCAAAAGTAATGTTTTTCTATAACCGTGAAAGATATGATAAAATGTATAATATTGATTGTAATGTGTTCATGTTTTTAAGAGGGATGGCCGTCTTCACGTTTTTTAACAGATATTTCGTTATTATTAAAGCCGATCAAGAATTCCTTCTGAGCGTAGATTTCCAAGGAACGAATCACTACAAACAGGCAGTAAACTTTGTTCTTTTGCAACAAAGTAGGCCACAACGATTGTTTGAAGTCTATTATAATTTGGATTTGTAATTCTCTTTGCTATAGATACGGTTTAATATTTTAAAATAAAAATTTTTTGAGCAATTTTCTCGGGAATACAGTAAAACCGTTTATGCTGTTTAGTATATCCTGCATAGTTAAGCTGTTGCACTTGTAATTTTTTCTGTTATGATTGCACGTGGGATATTTGGTAGTGCCTCTGCACTATCACTAAAAGTAATCTTAATTAAACTGCAAAGCAAACTTTCCCATAAAAATGACGAAATACATACATACGCTTTTTCTTAATATCTGTTCCCATCCGTTAGCATCTCGTTCTTGTTTCTTTGCTTTTTGTAAATTGTATCCTTCACCTTTTTCACATTACATTAAAATTTTCAAACAAGCATCTACTTCACTTGTTTATTATTATACACTCGTGAACATAAATATTACATATAAATTTCTAAATTTATATATGCACTCATTATTTAGTGGTTTAAAGTTCAGTATTGTGAAAACAATAGCAGCAGAGTTTTGTAATCGTTAGATAACTGATTTTCATATTATATAAATGCAAATAATAATGTAGTTTTTACATGTACTAGTTACTTAAACAAAAATCAGTACAATAACAGCACAACGTTATTTCAGTTATGTTGTAGAGATAAATTAGTATTAACACATACTTCATCCTCGAGATGAACTTGTAATATTGACAGGACAGATATTAAAAACACCAAACCTTCCCCATGTATCACATTTAATGAAAGCAAAGCTAGGTTAATACAGCAGCGACATGTTTCGACTAAAGAGTCATCATCAGGCTAACTACAATTAATATTACAAATTAGTAAAATCGAACCGGTAAAAAGGCGAGAACTTAACGGTTCTATTTTACTAATTTGTAATATTAATTGTAGTTAGCCTGATGATGACTTTTTAGTCGAAATATGTCGCTGCTGTATTAACCTAGCTTTGCTTTCATTAAATGTGATACATGGGGAAGGTTTGGTGTTTTTAATATCTCTCCTGTGAAATACAACCCCATTTCGAGGTACCTATGGATCCTTTTGTTGTAATATTGAGATACTGAAATAATGTTAAATACTTTTTGTCACAGTCTGTTACAATAAATAGTATACGGGAAACCTGTATTATTATTATAAGCAAATACCTTGTATTTGTTTTAGCAATATAAAATGTAAATTAATTACTTAATGGTTATAGAACCTTTGCTGCTACTATACAGATTGAGGCAGGCAACTACGACCATAGCAAAAGCAAGCGGACTTTACATGTGGCCATAATTGTACTTAAAAAATCTGGTGTGATACACTCACACAACTTCCTTTTACAGTGATCTTATAATTAGCCAAAAATTAGATTTTTAATTTTTAAGCATTTGTCAAAAATTTTCAAAAATTACAAATTCTGCTAAAACGGTACAAAATAGAGCGTTAGTTAAAGAGACAAATTTTCCCTATAATTTTAATCTGAATTCAAAAATGTAATAATATACCGGGTGTTCTATTTAAAATAGGAGTTAATAAAAAAATAGAAAAAAAACCAAGAGAAACCCACTTTAGAAGTATTCAACTGGAAAATCACCTATCTCACATCAATACACCTTAAAAATGTAATAAAAATGCGAAGTTTGAAAAAATCGAAAAACTGAAAAATTACAAGAGTAAACACCTACTTCCGGTAATGCGATTTTCTTCAGAAGCTTACTGTCGCATCTACATAGTACACAAAACTTATATATGAAGTTTCAACGCCATACCACTTTTCGTTTTTGAGATATTCTGTTCACAGACACACAGACAGACAGACCAATGAAAAGAAATATGTTTTTTAGGATCAGGGAACTCTAAAACGTGAAGATCTGTTGAAAATTCAATTTCGAATTTTTGGAGTGAATCCAATACTCCCATTATCGTAAAAGCAAGTAAAAATTAAAAAAACGAATATATACCTTGTATTTATAATGATCCTAACGACCTACCGCCATTGTACACTGATTGTTCGCTTGTTAAACACCACTACGGTCATGTGCACATTCCCCTTGCTTTTTCAATGGTCCTAGTAGCCTGCTACATTCTGTATTTGTGCGACTTGATGACAAAAATAAATAGATTTTAAAAAGATATGCAATATTTTTGCCTATGAGTGTAGTAAAAGTTAATTAACAGTTTATAAACTACAAATGGGCACGTGATTTAAAAGGACTATTGTGGGTTAGAATGTAAAAAAAAATCGCGCAGTTTGAATTATAGCTGTAGGTTACTACCTAATTTAGAGCACTTTGCTTGCCAAGCAGTTTTAAAGTTTTTCTTAATTCTACAGACTCACCTACATTCAAAAACCATATTGAAGTTGCTTTAGCGGATTTTGGAACAAACATTCGACTTTACCATTAATTTCAAATACATGTTAGTGATATTTGAAAATAAGTTCTTTAATAGAATATGTGGCTATGACAATGCTCTACCAGAGGGCATTGCATTATTCACTCAAGACCATGTGCACTGTAAGTAAATATTACAGCCCTGTAACCATGGTAACTAGTAAATAAATTGTAAGTTCGACTTACTCTAACAAAAATCGTTAATAATCATCAACATATCGTGCAAGTATTGCAAAAAATATTTATATGTCAAATATTTAATGAAATCTAATAAGCATGAGTTGTATAATATAAGTATAACATTTCATAATCTCTTATCTAATTAGTACATGTATGTATTTCAAATATACAAATTTTGCCAGGGTAATATATGGGTATTCATAAAGTAATCAGCAAAATAGTCACGAATTGCAGATGCTGACCTTTCAGAATATGTCTCAGCATTTATGACATCATTATCATTAAGTCCTTGGTAGAATAAGGTATCGTCGTGTCTATATCCATCCCTTATACGTACAAAATTGTGGAGTACAGTGCAAGCTTTTACTATATCCTCAGAAAATTCCATTGACACGTTAAACGGGCGGTGGAATATTCTCCACTTGTTAGAGAAAATCCCGAAAGTACATTCAATGTATCTCCGTGCACGACATAACCTATAATTATGTATTCTTTTTTTTAATGACAAATTTTTTCCACCATATAGACGCATTACATTAAAAGATAAGCCAAATGCTTCATCTCCAATTAGAACATACGGTACTTTGTGGTCGTTCTTTCCTGGTAGATAATATGGGTCAGGAATGTCTAGCTTTTGTGTAGTTAATTGTTTGTAAAGATTTGAATTTTTAAAAATGCTTGAATCATTATTCTTGCCATAATCTCCAATAGCAACAAACGTGAAGCAATAATTCGAGTCACACATATCCAGTAATTGTATTGAAAAGAAATGTTTATAGTTAAAATATAATGACCCACTATGTTGTGGTTTTAGAACCCGAATGTTTTCCGTCAATGGCACCCAAACAGTGGGGAAAATTAGGATTTTTTAGAAAGCCGTCTTCAATTTCTAACCATTTTTCTCTTGTGGGTTTTGGCATACATTGCTCTTTCATGACTGCCCAAATTTCCTTACACGTTTATTGAATTATTTAACTTGCTGTTGATTTTCCAACTCTGTAGTTGTAATGAAGGTCGCAAGTGAGCACCCAGTTGCTAGGTACCTGCAAATAAAGAAAAAACTAACAGCCAGTTTTATAAAGGCCACTAATCTGACGTTAACTTTAATTCGCTGTTAAAATAAACAAAAGCACATCAAAATTTGTTTACTAATGAATAAAGCTAGGATAGTTAGGCAAAATAAAGTCTCGAAAAAGGCAGGCAAAAAGGCAAAATAAAAGATTTAAAAAAGCACTAAAAAGGCAAAAATAAAAAAATGCAAAATTAAAAGAAGTTTAACTGAGAAATACAATCGATGCACTTCACAAATCACAATGTTAACACATTCAAAAATTGTGACAAACTGGCTGATATCTTTTTGATTATATCATTGCTATAGTTTTATATTTTACTTAGTGGTTTTTGTATACATTTGAGATATCTTAATTACAATTAGTTTAAATTAGGTTTTAAATATTTATTACGGTTTTCTCACACGTTTGGTTTACCTTACTCTGGCATATAGGCAACCTCTTTCACATGTATGCAAAGCCTTCAGCTCTGCTTTTAGAAGTTTTCAATAGTGGGCGTTACTTTTCAAAACTATTTCCGTTCTGGATTCGATTAATTATTTGTTTACTTCCTCTTTAATGGAGTCGGTTGAAAGATGTGGGCCGTTGGCCTCGTGTTTTACTATTAATTCATCACCCTGTAGGGGAAAATTTAAATTTAAATCTATGTTAACATTTTGATTTATAAATATTGTTCTTCCTCTGTAAGTATATATTTTGATTGTAACCTGTCATTTGTCTAATTTTCGCATGTTTGTTTTTAGCAAATTTAATACCTAATTTTTACAGATGTTATAATGGTTGCCTGAGATGTTAATCGTCTTATTTAGTTTTATCCATGTCATGGTAAGATATTACTTTCGATTAAGTTATCTTGTATTTAGCGTTAATTTTTTACAGACATTTGTCCTTTGTACCATCCAAAGTTTATAACCTTCAAATTTTGAATTTGCCCATCAGGCCCAAAATGTTACTTGTTCTTTTCACATAGTGTTACTATGATTACCCTTTAGGTAAGTCTATTTTTGTACTATTAGGGTTTGTCCTAACATTAATCGTTTTAGCCATTGGAAATGTTGCGTCTGAGGATGACAACTGTCGAAACTAGTCACGCACACATTCTGTAACTTCGTTTATCACCTAATTAAATTTGTGGGGAAGACTACAAGTTCTTCATTTTATTATTTAAAATCCTACCCCACTTCAAGCAACAATGGATCAACACCACATTAAACTGGCTGATTCAATAGAAAACTTTCTCCTGACAATACTGGTACCCTCATTAAAATTACCCTCATTAAAATTAATCTCAAGAAAATAATCCTTCTGAGAAATTTTCAGCCCATAACAATATAGGGTTAAACCCACTAAACCTCTTACCTGTAAGTGCTTGGGTATAATACTTTTCACAATTTATTTCAAAAATTTAAAATGTGCACTTTCTTGGAAAATTGCTAGTACATTCTTTTTAAATTGAAAATGTAAGAACTAAATTTCTTAAAATTCTAATTTAATATATCATAAAAGGCACCAAAAGGCAAGAAAAATAGGAAATTCCTCAAAAAAGACAGAATCCTTAAAAAGACGCAAAAAAGGCAAAATAAAATTTGCATTTTTGAATTTCACGCATTCTAAAACAGATTTAAAATTGGGTCTGCCTTTTATCCTTCCATTTACTAAAAAAGGCAATTTGCCTAACTATCCTAGCTCTACTAATGAATAACATGTCATACGCATTAACGTTTTGATGCGCTTTTGTTTATTTTAACAGCGAATTAAAGTTAACGTCATATTAGTGGCCTTTATAAGACCGGCAGTAAATGTTTTGTTTTACTTTAGGAAAAGACCTCCAGAAAAAATTGAAGAGTTTGAGGAATTCGTTTGCACGAGAACTGGCCAAACGAAAAACCAAAAAAAGTGGAGACGGAGCTACCAGTAAGAGGAAGACATATGTATATTTTGAACAACTGTCATTTTTAATACGATGCGCTGCAAATAAAGAGTAAGCAAACCCAAGTCCAATGAATTAGTAACTTGTTATTGCGTTAGGACATCGTCCAACTTTGCAGAAGAGGAGCAGGAGATGGAAGCTCCAGCGTTAGAAGCAGATGACGGTACCCCAATTCTAAGCCCTGTACGCAAGAACAAAAAATCTTCAAAAAAAGGGACGAATTAGAAATTGTACAGTTATTAAGGGAAAGTCTTCATCAGCGACAAGCTAAGGAAACGCTGTTAGACAACGATGAAGGCCGACATTTCCTTCTTTCTCTTCTTGCTGATTTCAAAAGAGTACCCATTGAAAGAAAGGTGGATGTGAAATTAGCAATGATGCAAGCAATAAAATCCGCAATATTACCCACTCAACCTGGTTTTGATGCATACAACACTTTTAATTCGACACAACATTTATCCACTCATCCTTTTACTCCCACTCCTACACAACATTTGTCAATTCATCCTTCGGCTTCCACTCCTACACATTTATCCAGTCATCCCTTCGCTTTCACTCCTACACAACATTTCTCCATTCATCCTTCGGCTCCCACTCCTACACATTTCTCCAGTCATCCTTTCGCTTCCACTCCTACACAACACTTGTCCACTCATCCTTTCACTGCCACTCCTACACATTTGTCCAGTCATCCTTTGGCTTCCACTCCTACACAACATTCGTCCATTCATCCTTCGGCTACCACTCCTACACATTTTTGGGTTTGGGTGTTTTGAAGGTTTTGTTTATATATATTTTGTTTCACTGAGGTAGTATTATTTTTGTATATAGAAATAAACATTATTATTAGCATCTTTTTTATTATGAAATAAATACTGTAATAAATTTACAATACAACGTTTTCCAATTGCTTTTCATAATGTATCAGTTGTCCTTCACTTTCTCTCAAATGCCTTTGCCTTCTGTCAATATTAACAAAAAGGAATTACATTTGACAGACTGTGAAACACAATTAATTGATACATGGTGAAAACCAATCGAAAAATCCTATAAATACATATACTATATTCAGGATTGATTTGGTCGGCCATGAGTTGATTTTCTTGAGTTTGCAGTCTTGTATTAATTGCTTAATTGTTTGTAAGCCTGCAAAGCTTTGTCAAAATTAAAAATTAAATCAATGTTACGTTTATATGACTCCTTGTTGCCTAATAAAAATTTATAATATTTTTCTTAAAAGTGAGGAGCGAAGTTCGCAACCCCAACTTTTAGCTATGTCAGACGACAAACAGTTTACACAACAGCCATCAGCTAACCCTGGTGCAAAACCCTACCTCGGTAGGCCTGCCAACCAGCGCAACCCACATGCGCAAAACAAAATACTAATAGAAAGTATTAATGATGAACGATATGTATTAATATTACCTAAGAAAACTTTAATTCATGAACAATTTGGACAAGAGGAAGTACACGAATTAAAATGTGTGTATTATGTGAATGTACCTTACTCTTGCTCATTCACTGCTAAAATTTTTAAATATGTTAACCTAGGGACACCTTTACGTGAGGAACCGGTATATTTACCTATGGTCCCCTATCCAATATCAAATACTCAACCTATACAATTTCGCTTGAAATCAATTAAATTGGATCAGTTATCAAAGTTAACTTTAGACTTAGGAAAACTAGATTCAATAACACCATTGTTAAGAGGGAATACACATAATGTTACTTTGTATATGATATTAATTATAACTAGCAGTCCAGTGAGACAAATGTCTCATTTAACGCGCCTTCAAACCTCGATCGGTTAGGCAACCACCCAGACCTGGAAGGTGTCAAAGTGGTTGCCTAACCGATCGAGGATTTAAGGCGCAGAGGTCGCAGCTACGTTTGGCGGCCGAAACAGTTTTTATTTAATACGCGTTGTATTTGAAAAACGGTCTTTTTGTGATTTCTCGAAAACCGAAAGTGTCACGTGACTGAAATTCGGTTTCTGACCTGACATGACCATTCCAAACATATAACTTTAATAACTTTTTTCTCTATCTCTTACGGTTTGGCTGCTGAAACAGCGTCCCGGATAAAACAGCGTCCCAGACAGACACGTCTATTAGATAAAGGATTATTATTACATTACTTATATGTTATAGAAAAAGGATTTATAACAAACTCCCAATTCAGAAATTCTTTAAAAAGAAAATGAATAAGGAAAAGGAACAAACAGTTCGGTTTGAAACTGGAAATCCAGAAAGTTTACAGTTCATTTATTGAAGAGAGGAGTTATGACTCTGTATTAGCATATAAGCAGGATATAGGGGATATCTATTATTCATGTGGTCTTGGGGATGTCCTAGATGCGTGGTTGATAAGAAAACTAATAAATACGCTTTGTAATCATAGCTTAAGTTACGACGTTACTTTACATGTACTAATCAGATCAAGCTGTGTACATTAAACACTTACAGTGCTATTCACTAACTTACTTTGTTATCTAAACGATTTTCGTTAGGAACGAATTCGTAGAGGAGGGTCAGACGATTTTCGTTATAATTCGTATTCAGTACGGGAGCCTCAACGAATTCGGTAACAATTCGTTCGTTTTTTTTTTGTTTTTTTTTTAATATTTTTATTTGCCAGCTCAGCACATATGCTATTCATGGCAGAGATCATAATACAGGGTGTTTGAACATTTAGTCACTACTAACTATACTAACTAGTTGTGTAATATTTACATTTGTTTTTAAATTTTGCCTAGTGTTAACATTTTTATTTTACTGGTTACTTGTCGCTTCTGCCTGCTATTGCTAATCACTATCACTATTTATGAGGTTGTAATAGACTGCACCGCCGCACTCATTAATGTTCTTATAGAATGATTTTGACAATCTCGTTACAAATTCTTGAACTGGGGGGATACCGGTTTCTTTATGAAGTTGGGTGTTTCGTATGAACCACTCCGCGTTTGTTATTATCCGTATCACTTTATTTTGGAGTACCTGGAGCTTGTTCAAGTTGGTTTTGCTAATTGCACTCCATACACTGCATCCGTAGGTGATGATAGGCCGGATTATTGATGTGTAGATCAGGATCCCACATTTAATCTTTAGAGCAGATTTTTTATTTAGGATGGGGTATAACATGCTTAGTCTGGCGTAGGCTTCGGTTAATTTTTTGTTTATGTGGTAGCTCCAGTTTAATTTCCGGTCTAAGTAGATTCCCAGGTATTTCACTGCACCGTCCTTAGGGTTCCACTGTATAGGGGCATTGTTGATAATTAAGTTCGGTGGGTCAAGCGGCCGTCGTAGTGTGAAAATTTTAGCTTCGCATTTATCGGCGTTTATGGTTATACACCACTTTTTGCACCACTGGTTTATTTGGTCAACACTTTCCTGGAGTTTAGTCGCCGCATCGTTAATGTCGTAGTCCTGCGCTATGATTGCCGTATCGTCCGCATACATTTCTATATCATGCATGAACACGTTGAATAATACCGGGCCCAGAATAGAGCCCTGTGGGACACCAGCTACAATCTTGTAGGTTGAGGAGAAGCATGTATTTACTCTGACTTGAAAGGTTCTATCTTTTAAGAATGATACAATTATATGTAGTAGATAAGGAGGAAAATCCAATTTCGTAATTTTGTGTATAAGGCCTTTGGTCCAGACTTTATCGAATGCCTGCGCCACGTCTATAAATGCTATTGCTGTGTGCTTTTTATTTTCGAATCCCTCTTCAATTAATTCTGAGAGTCGCAGTATCTGATGTGATGTAGAGTGAGAAGATTTAAATCCAAATTGCAGTTTTTGTAGTGTGTTATTGTCCTCTAGGTGCTTATTTAGTCGAAATAGTATAGCTCGTTCTAAGAGTTTGGATATAGAGGACAGTAAGCTTATGGGGCGATAATGAGATGGGTTATCATGTTTCTTTCCGGGCTTGGGGATCATTATAACTACAGCTTTTTTCCAGGTAACAGGGAAATACGCTTTTCTCAAACAAGCGTTGAATATTGCTGTTAGATAACAAATGGATTTTTTGGGTAGATTTTTTAGGAGCAGATTTGGGATCAAGTCCGGCCCTGGAGCTTTCCTTACCTTAAGGTTATTGATGTATTTTGCAATTTCTGATGGAGTTATAGGTTCGGTTAGAGTAACGTTGCGAGGATCTAGATTTTTTAGTTCGTTTTCTATTTGTCGAAGATGGTTCTTGTTGTCTGGGTTTTCCGTTGTTGTAAATGTGGTCTCCAGGTATTGAGCAAATGTTTCAGATTTTTCTTTGTCTTCAGAAATGCTTTGGTTGTTTATTAGGAGAGGTGGTATAATTGTTGGCTGATTTAGAATTCTCTTCGTAGCCCTCCACATCTTAGGATCTCCGGGATCCAACGATTCTATGTAATTGTTGTACATAGAGATTCTATGTTGCTCTAACTCGTCTCTTACTTGTTTAATCAGTTTATTAAGATGTGTTTTAATCACCGGGTTCCTGGTGTTTTGCCACAATCTGCGAGCCCTATGTTTTTCTTTTATGAGTTTAAGTATATGTGGTGGGGGTGTTTTGCTAGCTGTATAACGATTTGGGGGTATAGTTTTTGTAGATTGTTGGATAGCTCGCTGGATTTCCGAGTTAAATGTGTCTACGGCTTTGTCGATTTCTTCGTACTTTTCGATGTTATTGGGACACTTCAGACGATTGTTCATAATTGTCCTGAAGAAGTCCCAGTTCACTGGCCCATTGATTAGCCTGGGAAGTTGAGGGTAGTTTTTAGGTGTGTTATTAAGCGTTATTACAACGGGTAAATGATCCGAGTCTAGCTCAGTTAAAACTGTCTGGCTTATTGGCAGTGTGAGATCTTTATGGAGAATAATATCCAGGATGTCCGGAAGTTGATTGGTCCTGTATGGAAAATAAGTGAATTCGGGTGGAGCCGATATGTTCACTGCTAGTTGGGAGGTGATCTTACTCAGTTTTGCGCCGTTTGGGTTGTTAATTCTACAGCCCCAGTTGGTATGCTTGCTGTTCAGGTCGCCTGCTAGTAGAGTGGGGCAATGACTTGTAAAAATGTGCTGCAACTCATTTTGGAGGAGTTGGTTATTGGGTGGTTTATACGCAGACACAATTCTGAGTGCCGTATTGTCTTTCATTTTTAGGTCGATTCCAACAGCTTCTAACTTGTAAATGTAACGATTTTCGTTATAATTCGTATTCAGTACGGGAGCCTCAACGAATTCGGTAACAATTCGTTCGTAAACAGGCCGTAACGAAAGAGTTGATGTTTTTAACTAGAATAGTACAGGTACAGCAACGCGTTTTACATCCGGTCATCTAGTGGTCAGCTTTATAAGGAGTTGTGACGTGCAATCTGTCTTTTTCATATTAATAAGTAGATGTATATATATTGCATTTTAACTACCGTTGCTACAAATGTTCTGCTTGGCGGCATCGTACAATCAGTTGCAAACTTTCTTGTTTGTGTTATACTTGTGTTTGAAAAACAACGATAATGAGCAGTTGCGGCTTTATTTTACCTGGGAATGGCAGCCCAAGCCCCAAAAAACGCACGGCGAAGACATCAACTGCTCAACAAGCATTATATTTCGAAGTGACGCGGGGAAATGTGGCATTTCGGACCAATAAAATGCGCCGCCAAATCCGAAAGCAGTTGAGGAAGCATGGGAGGAATTGGTGGGCCAACTGAATTCTTGCGGCAGTGGGCCACAAAAGTCGAAAGACATGTGGAAAAAGGTAAAACTCACTTTTTAGTTTACTTTCGCACAAACGAATAATTCTACATTATTTGATTTTAGACATTTGCAGACTGGAAGAGTGCTACGAAGAAGAAGGCACGGCTGCAAGTTGTGCACTCAACTGGGACCGGGGGAGGACCTGTGCTGGACAAGCCTCTAACGAACCTGGAGACCGATCTAATAAATTTGATTGGAAATGTGGTCGTGGTCGGTGTTCCAGAGCTGTCCGAGGGAGGCCTCAACGGTCTCAATGAGGCTTTGTTTCCCGAGGATCCTCCGCTAGAGGAACATCCAGTTGTGCAGGCTGCAGATGTGCTGCCAGCTAGTGTTCCAACTTGCAGTGAAGGTGTGCAAATTGCAGGCACGAGCAGCTTAGGGGTTAAAAGGTTGGTTTTCAGTTAAACCCATTGTTAGGTACATTCTAAAACAAATGCATTCTCGTTATAAACAGGAAACGTCGTACTTCTGAATCCATGTATGAGAAAGCTGCATCGCAGTATGCGGAAACGGTGGAGATTCAGAAGGAGACGCTCAAAACATTGAGTGGTTCGGTGGAAAAGCTTGCCAGGTCCATTTCGGACTACACTGCTATGAAGAGGGAAGAACTGGCGCTAAGACGCCAAGAATTAGAATTTAAGATGCGTTATCCTAGTTTAGATTAGAATAGTCAGTTTTTTTTTTTTTTTAATTATTATTTGTAGATAACATTACAATCTGTTCTAGCATGAACATTAAGTAATTGGTTTGGTAATGATAATTGACAGTATTGGGCGTTGTCCTTTGGCAATGCACCTCAGATTTAGCTGTTAGTTTGCGTCACTAGAGCACTTAAATACATGATTTCACAAGCACTACTATCACTTTTAATTTAATTGTCAAACCTGTAGGGTAGGTCTAGCGGGTTAATTTTCCGTAGTCTTGTAGTTGTGGAGCTGTTGTCCAGCAGATTGATAGCTAGTGGGTTTGGGTGGTTTTCGAGTCTCTTGAGATATTTGGCACTAAAAGAGCTGATCACTTCTTTGACCGATTCAATATTCAGATCTCTTTGAATAACAGAGTTGCGGACGTACCACGGGGCAGTAGTAATTATTCGAAGGACTTTCGATTGGAATCTTTGGATTATCTCTATATTGGAAGTACTTGCTGTTCCCCAGAGCTGAATGCTGTACGTCCATACTGGTTTTAGGATAGCTTTATAAACAAGTAATTTATTTTCCAGAGTGAGCTTAGAATTTCTTCCTATGAGCCAATACAGTTTGCTTAGTTTGTAGTTCAACTGTTTTCGTTTTTGCCATATATGCGTACGCCAGGTGAGACGTCTATCTATGTGCATACCCAGGTATTTTACTGACTCGGCTTGGGGCAGGGGTTGATTATTTAGCGTCACTTGCGGGCATGTTTCTCTGCGATTGGTGAATGTAACTTGTGTCGATTTGCTTTCATTTGCTCGTATTCGCCACTTTCTTAACCAAGTTTGCACCTCGTTTAAGTTTGCTTGTAGAATTTCCGACGCGTGTATAGGGTCGCGATGGGAAGCTAGAATGGCAGTGTCATCTGCGAAAGTTGCTAATAGTGTAGTGGCGTGTACAGGCATGTCTGCTGTGAACAGGGTATACAGAACTGGTCCCAGAACGCTGCCTTGAGGAACTCCAGCTTTAATTTTATACGGTCTTGACTTTCCTTGAGGTAGTTTTACTTGAAACATCCTATCTGTCAGATATGATTGTATAAGAAGTACAAAGGGATAGGGTAGAATAGATTTGATTTTGTAGATGAGGCCATCATGCCAAACCCTGTCCAATGTCTGGGATATGTCAATAAACGCTGAAGAGCAATATTTCTGGTCTTGCATGTCCTGTTGAATTCTGGTTACCACTCGGTGAATCTGTTCAGTTGTTGCGTGTTTCTTTTGAAAACCAAATTGGTGTGAGGGTATTAGAGCATTTTTATTTATTATAGGCTGCAATCGCTTTAGAAGAAGCTTCTCAAAAACCTTTGAGATGATAGGGAGAAGACTGATGGGCCTGTATGATTTTACTTCGCAAGGAGGTTTACCTGGCTTCGGGATAAGAATAATATGAGCCATTTTCCATTGTTGAGGGTAATAACCTGTGCGTAGAATTGCATTAAAAATTGCAGTCATCACTGCTATGCCTCGGATCGGTAGTTCTTTTAGCAGCTTGCCAGAGATAAGATCATACCCCGGAGATTTTTTGGGGTTGAGTCGTTTATGGATGACTTGCAGCACGTCCTTTGGTGAGAACGCTGCGATTGGTTTTGACATTTGGTGGGGTGCATCTAGAAACTGATAAATTTCTTCATTGTCTTGTATATTTTCAGGAGGGTGTGGGGTAAATGTGTTGGAAAGATGTTCAGCAAACGTTTCGGCATTTTCGTTGTCACTTCTCGCCCATGTTCTGTCTGTTTTTCGTATTGGCGGTATTCTTACTTGAGGTTGCTTTATTCTTTTAGTAGCCTTCCAAAGCGAATAATCACTGTCTTTTGTGGCTGACATATTCTGTAGATGATTTTGTATGTTTTCATTTTTTAAATCTTGAAGTAGTTTCTTCAGTTTGTTTACAGCATTATTAAACTTGTTTTTGTCTTGCGGGCTTCTTGATCTCTGCCATGTTTTTCTGAGCTTCCTTTTTTCAGCTATTAGGTGTAGGATATTTGTTGGTATATAGGCGTTGGTGCCATGTTTAGTTGGGATTTTTGTGGCATTGATTGCTGCACTTTGTATATTTGTGTTTAGATATTCGACCGCAAGATATATATCTCTTTCTGTTTTTAGTGGTATTTGGGCAGTGAGAGTTTCTGTGAGTTGTTCCCTGAATTGTATCCAATCGGTATGTTGGTTGTAGAGTGAAGGAGGTCTTTCTACTTCTAATACAACAGTGCTTAACGTGACGAGTGTTGGTGTATGGTCAGACGATAAGTCCAGGCTTGGCTCTGCTTTGATGTAGTTTTGAGCTAATCCCTTAGTAATACAGAAATCGAGTAAATCTGGAATTTTGTTTCTGTCTGTTGGCCAATAGGTGGGGTGACCGCTGCTAATGTGACCTAGGTTGTTGTCCACTGTTGATTTGAAGAGTGCCCTTCCTTTTGGAGTAATGGTTCTGGAACCCCAGTGGTGGTGCTTTGAGTTGAAGTCTCCTCCTACTATGAATCTGGGTCCCAATGTATTAAAGAACGTTGTGAATTGCTCGCTCGATATTTTATGCCTTGGAGGACAGTATATTGCAGTCAATGTTAGCGGGCCGTTCCAGTCCTCTATAATAATACTTGTGGCTTGAATATGTTCCTCTTGGTATTTGTCTGATTCATAATGTTTTATTGATGTCTTTATTATGACAGCTGATCCTCCATGTGCTGTTCCATCCGGGTAGGGAGTGTCATAGATTTGGTATCCTGGTATATTGATATAGCTTTTGTTAATGAAGTGAGTTTCTGATATTAGTAGAACGTCGATTTTGTGTTCTTTGATGAATATTTTTAGCTCTTGTGCATGTTGACATAGCCCATTAGCATTCCATATAGCTAGTTTGTATATTTTAGCCATTAAAGAAGTTTGTTGACGACAGCAGTGAGTAGGTTTAACATAGTACGAAAATCCTCTGTGAGTTTTGTCTGCATTTCTGCTTGTTTTATTAGGAGCTGTTCTAATCGTTCTAGTGATTGCTGCTGGTTGTTTGTCGGCTGCTGCCAAGTATCATTTGTCCAGTTTGGTTGATTATTTTCAGATATGATTTGTGAATACGAGATTCCTGGTACGACTTTTGCCGTCTGATGCAAGGTTGGATGTTGTGTTTGATTTACGATCGTATGAGTTGTTCCCGGAGTTCGTATCTGTCTTAATGGAGGATATCTGACTTTGTATGCTTCCCTGTATTTTGGACAACCTTTATAATTTGCTGTATGTTCTCCCTTACATAGAGCACATGTCGCTTTTGTATCTTTTCTTTTGGTGCATGTGGAGGTTGGATGGCCTTTGCCGCATTTTACACATTGGAAAGGTCTTCGGCAGTATCCTTTACTGTGGCCTAGGTTCTGGCAGCGAGCACATTGAACTATCTCTTTCTTTTTATGCGGAGGTTCAAATGTAACTTTACAGTTCAGTATGGAATCAATTGTGTAAATTTCTTTGTTGTTTGAATTTGGATCTAGGTCTATGTAGAACATTGAGAGAGGTTCTTTCGTTGTTCTATTTTTAATATTGTATATGTTACGCACTTTGTGGCCTTTATTTTCAATGCTGGTTTTGATGTCATTTACTTCGGTAGAGTAATGTACATTTTTTAGCACTACTCTAAAACTTCGATTTTCTTTTAATTGATAGGTATTAAAGCAGATTTTATTAGTTTCTAAACATCTTACAATGTTTCTATACGCTTCCGCATTTTTAGCTGAAACTTTTAGGGTATCTTTGCCTATTATTTTACAGTTGTAATTTTCTTTTGCTGCATTGTCTATCATATCTATAATTGGTTTGATAACTTCAACGCTCGGAATGGTCACTGGCGGTGGTTTTGCCTCTGGTGTTTCATCTATTACAGCGTCTTCTTGGACTCCTTCTTGCGGTTCTTCGTATGCTAGTGCTAGATATTTGTTTTGTGTAGATGTTATTTGTTGACTGCGTTTTCCTTGTTGCTGGCTGTTATTAGGATCGCCAGCCCTTTTGTTTTTCCTTGGCTTTGCTAGAGTCCAGTCTTGATTCAAAACGTGGCTGTTTAGCGGAGGGAATTGGGTTTGGTATTGTTGCTGTGATTGAGATAATTGAGGTGGGTCAATGAACATTTGTTGTGGGAGATTGCGGTACGTTGGTGTTTGAGTTGCCGGCATATATTGTTGCGAATGAAATACTGGGGCATTATTATCTACTATTTGCATTTGTTGACGTTGATAATAGTTTGGGGTCGGTTGGGAGCAACTAGGTGTAAACATACCGTTTGAGTTATACATTCTTCGTATAAGATTGCTGCGTCCGCGCGCTCTTATCAGGAGCGCGAAGAGCGCGCGGAACAAGCTTAAATGCTATCTGACCTCTGGGTCCGGGCTATCTGGTGTGTCACTCGCTGCACTCGGAAGATCACTGCTGACACGTCTTAACACTTCAACTGTGCAATAAAGACATAAATCTTTTAAGATGTTGGGATTTATTATACGTAATAGTTTTAACTTTAGCAATACTTTAACTTTAACAAAACTCTATAGAATAGTCAGTAGGTATGTAAATATAATGTAAATATCTAGAAGTAAGTTGTAAATATTAATTTTTAGATTTAAATAGTTTGTAGGTAAATATGTAGAAGTGGTAAGCAATAAAAGTTGTTATCCTGAATGTCGTACACTTATCTTGCAAATTTTAATTATTGGTTTAACCTGTAGAACGATTCGTATAATGTAGTTTACTGGTTAATTATTTCTTCACTTGGTATTTCACAGCTTTTTTTACTTAAGTTTGTTCATCTTTTAAATTTTAACCTCACATTTTACAATTTGCTTCATACGTTTATGACCTGATGATAAATAAAACCAATTTGGTTTTGGAACATGTCTCAACGCACAACACTAATAAAATTGTGAAGAAGGCTAAAGGGTTTTATTGTTGCATAGTTATATATTAATATTTACAACTTATTTTTACATATTTACCTACAAACTATTTAAATCTAAAAATTAATATTTACAACTTGTAAAATTTAAAATATTAGTATATTTGAATGAAAATTACCAGTACATATTGCACAATATGTAACAGTTTAAACTAGTTGGTAGGTTTATGACATTTTGGCTATATCTATCGGCTAATCAGAAATTATGTCTAGTATCTTGGTATAAAATTTTATCCAAATCGATTCGTAAATAAAGAAGATATAAGCATGGCCCTAGTCTCATTGTCACCCGGTATACTCGTATTAGTTTAAATATAGTGTGTAAATACTAATAATCTTAAGTGCCAGATTTTGTGGATTTTACTTTGTATTGTGTTATTTTAGGAATTTTACAGGCGGGTTCATAATTAGTGAACCAAATTGAAATAGTAAATTCCTTGTGCAAAAACTGACAAGACTTATGGATGAACAATGAACATATCTATTTAACCAATAGGTTAGCGAGATACGAGGTGTTGGAATTACCTTTTTATTTATTATACACCGTACTGATTTTTTCTGAATAGGATGGATGGATGGTCATTAAATTTTCAGAGAAATTTCTGTGTGCATTTTTGAAATGTATATTAAATTTTCAAAAAAAAAGAAGGGGGCAAGTTACCCGTTATCCTGCTATTTCAAATTTACAAATGCACCGTGTTGGATAAAATACAATTAATATCTGTTTCCAATTAAAAATATGAGGGAAATTTCAACACCTTGTATCACGGTAACCAGTGGCGTAACTATGGGGGGTGATATGGGTGTCGGAACACCCCCCAGAGGCTTCAGGAATAACTAAAATTCGTCTTAAATAAAAAAATATGAAATTACATTTTAGGTATAATAATTGAATATCAATTATTACATTCGGAATTCGGACTCGACCATTTTTAAAATCCGATCTCAACGAACCTCTTTCGGGCGTGATTGCTGAGTTCAAATTGCCAAAATGTACAAAATCTTCCATATAAGACAGCAATGGATGCGCTAGCTACGTACAATAAGGACATGTTTCCAAGCATATTCAAGTTGCTGCAAATTCTTGCAACGATTCCTGCGTCAACTGCAACAGCTGAAAGATCATTCTCCACCTTAAAAATAATTAAGACTTACCTTCGAAATACAACAGCGCAATATACGCTGAATGGATTGGCAATGCTCTCCATTCACAGAGAACTGCAGGTGAACGTAGATGAAATTATAAACGAGTTCGCAAAAAAAAGACAAGAGAACTTGAATTGTTGTTGTATTGCAATTGTAATGATTTTATTGGTTATAAATAAACAGTATAGTTGCTTTCATTTCTAAAAGACTTGCAGTAGGCCGTGATTTAACTAATTTTCTACAGTCAAACTAGCATTTAACATTTTCATAGGTTATAGAGTTATTGCAAGGATATGCATTATCTTCGAATTTTGTTTTGCAAGCAAGCTGTAATATAACTCTTTCTCGCGGTGTTATTACAAATAATATCAAACCCCAAAGTGTAAGTCAAAATGTAATAGCTCTCTTTTTGGAGCACTATTACATATCAAATTAAATATATCCTTTTTATACTTATCAAAAAGAAGCACTATCAGGTATAGCTTACTTATGTACTTACCCTACTTCTTAATGTAATGACTAGTAATTGACGTATCTCATAAATCAATTTGACATTTAAAATTATGTCATGCCATTTTTTTTAAACAACTTTATCTTGCTGTTAAAGACTGAATTACTTTTAAAATATAATAACTATTTGACTTTATGAATCAAATACACGTTTCAGGTACTTCAGTTTGTTAGTAGCACATTGAAGTTTGATCCGCATTACAAAATAAAATACAAATTGCCAAAAACAATTTAATCGAATATTAAATATGTCCAAACTTGATTTATATGAAAATTGTAAAAATAGCCTAATTCCAAGAAGTAAATTTCAAAATAGAATTGTCGAAAAACGTCGAGAACTCGAATCACTATTAATTTTAGAAAAATAATTCTAAATTAATTTCTAAATACAATTACAATTATCTTAATGATTTGCCGCACCAAACTTGCTATATAACTTCTTAATATTTCGTAAGAAATGGGCACTAACCTTCTGATTGTTTCTCTTGTACCTGAATGCTCTACCGCAGCTTCTAACTGGATAAATTCTAGTCAGAAAACACCTGCATGGGTTGTTCCCGGCCAAATCAAAGCTCGTTCTAGCTCTTTGAAACCTCTATTATGTGGATAGACAGTTCAACAGCATACCATAACACTGGCTTTCACTGGTTTTACTGGCTTCGTAGTAATATACCACGTTAAATGGAATCAAATAGTCTTGAATATTATATTTGTATAATATTTGTGACTTAAAGTCAAATTTGATCGTAGAGAATACTATATTGCTACTACGTATCAAATCATCAATTATTATTATGCTTCACAATTAATGGGAATTTAACCCTTAACGTGACTATTTCTCGTAGATTATCAATTCAAGTTATTTTAGTACTACTAAATATAAACAACCCTCTGTCTGGTTGTTTTTACAACCCCACTAGTTAAAACATACAACTGGTACATCACATGATATACATTAGATATCTGGATATTATTTAAATTAAATGCATCATTCGTACGGTATGCTGCATTACAAAGCTAAGTTGTTATTTATTTAGTAAATAATTATTTCTGACTTCTTTTGGTTAATAAGCAAATAATAAGCAAATAATAAGCAAAAAATAAATTCTTAAATGTAACTAGGTGGTCTATATACTGCTAAGAAGTTAAATCAAGGCCTACCGCAAGTTCTGTAGAAATAAAATCAACTATTTTTTTTAAATTCTTATTGTAAGGTTGATCACATGATCACTCTCCCAGAACACCCCCCAGATCAAAATCTTAGTTACGCCACTGACGGTAACCATTTGGTTAAATCCACATATTGATATAAACTTTCTGCGTTCTTTATGCCTGAGGTTTTGTTCACTAATTCTGAATCCCGCAGATACGTATATTACATATAATCTGTACAAACTAGGTGGTTTAAGTGTGTCATCTTGTGTATTTTATTTTGAATTATGTATTATTAGTATTACTGATTTTTTCACGGGTTCTATATTAGACTAGAACTCGTGGCCAGCCTACGTCTGTCCCTGCCAGCGTAAAGAAACGATTAAAAATAAAAATGCTTGCTTAGGCTGGCGGCCAGCCGACGTCCGGCCTTGCCAGCGTTAACAATACAAATGCGGTCTCGCCATTCGTGCACGCGCGCCACTTGCTAGTATGCAGGCCGTTCATGCTGCGTGTGCGCGCGTCTGCTTACGTCTGGACGGCGACCGACATCAGCGCTTATAATATAAGATTATCGGGCTACATATTATTATAATTAATCTTCAGGTCATAATCTGTTTTAGAGATTTAAAAAATTTGATGTGTTCAAAAGGACTGATTTTTAGGTAGATGTGTGTATATATGCGGGTACATTGAGTGTTTGTAGGCCTTGTATAAACCATTGTGGAGTTATGCCAGTGACTGATATTATTATTATTTTTTATACAAGGTGTTTCAAAACAAATGCGAAAAACTTAGGGGGCTGATTCCTTGTTCAAAATAAAGGATAGTTTATTATATAAACATTCGGTCAAAAGTCAACCATTAGGGATATATCGCACTGCACTCTTATTACTGAATAATTAAATGATCAGATAATAAATTTTTGATTAAATTAGTCGTATTTTGTATACAAACTAAGTGAGCATGTCAAATAAAACAACAATAAGAAACGTCTTAAAAAGTGATAACAGCCAACTAGATTATTTTTCTAAAATAAATTTCTTTTTCTCGACATGCAATGCTTTACGTTTTATTTTTTTATTTGGAAACGGTAAGTTTTATGAAAAAAATTGCAAGAGACAAAAAAGTTTCTAAATAAACCAGGCTATCAATTGATATTTTTCCATGTCATTGCGTAAGTTTTTCTTACATTTAGTTAAGAAGAATGATAGCGGTAGTCTAATTCAATCCCCTCTACTGTTTTTAAAAAAGTTGAGAAATATGCAAAAAGTGTGTTTTTATAATAGTAATAATTCCATAACATTTTATTGTTTTTCCGCCATATTTGCAGTGAGATATCTCAACTATCCTTTATTTTGAACAAGGAATCAGCCCCTTAAGATTTTCGCATTTGTTTTGAAACACCCTGTATATTATTATTACTCAGCAATATTCAGCATTTTCTGTCGGGTAATAAACCACGTTTTTCTAACTCTGAAACGTTTAATAGCAAGAAAAACCGCCATTGCAATATCGGGAATCCATTTTCTGTATATCCACAAAAACTAATTTTCATGGCTAGGCATGTTATAAATCCTAGAACACGATTCAGTTAAAATATTGCTTATTATTTGTTTCCAACTTTAGTCATATGGTGTATTTGAACTTTTTTATTAAAAAATGCAATTCTTTATCGAAATGTCATAATATAGAGGGTATTTCATTTAAAAAATGTTGTTTGAAGAATATCTCGTAATGATCGTAATCAGCGTAAAAAATTACATAGTTTTGCTAAGTTAATCGACCTCGTAGCTCCAATACTAACAAAGTTACAAATAGTGAGCACTTAACTTGTAATAGGCTGTAAATCTTGTATTGGGAGTTTTTTATTATTATTGTTATAATGGAAACATACCCTTTACTGCGACAGTGCAGCATTAAAAGCGGCTTTTAGCGCAGCAATTTTTTAATGCTGCGATGCCGGAAAAGCCATCTTAATGCGTCATAGACAAATTTTCTTATAGAAATTAGTATCTTATTGCAGCAACTTCCAGAAATGAAAACAGCGCCACTTTTACATTAGCACGAGATGGCGGTGCAATGCGCTTCGGGAAGACGGCAAGTTTCAACTAAATATGATAGTGGCGCTGATTTCAGATCCAAAAATTAGGAGGCATTAAATATAACTCCGCGTGCAGGGCAGCGGGCAAGATGGTGCCATACGAGTATTCGACACTCAGTTGTGGTTTGCTTCTAGAATGTAGAAGCGCGCTTTTAAAACTATGAATTCGTATTATGTGTATCGCTATTTTAACGCATAATTAAGAAAACGTAGTACAGCGTGATTACTAAAAAGTGGGGAAAGAGCGGGACATTTTGAATTAAATCCTAGTAATATTTTGCTTTCATGTTTCTCGCTGGTGTATCACCTCAACTTTCTGGTTACATGTTTTGACAGATATGTTTTATGGGTTAGAATATTGAATAATTTTATTTCATTTTTCTTACAGCATTTGTAATACGATGGTTATTAGGAAAGAGCATGATGCCTTTAATTTAATGGCTCATTATTGTTACTGCTCATTTGCTGCAAATTATTACTTATAAAGCTATAAATTTTTGGAATTATTTAGCCACCACTGGTACAATCAATTCTAGTGATAGATCTTACCAGTAATTGTTAAAACCTATTCGTACAATGTGTTGCCTACAATACAATCCCCAGGCAATTACGCTCACACTGTGCTACATACTTTCTAACAATCTATGAATTCTCATGGCATCATTATTTATGAATCATGTCATGTGACGCCTTGACATTGTCAAGTAACCACATAACCCCAAACTGCGTCGAGTTTACTTGCTAGATAGCATGTTTTTAAGCACTCGCAGCGTCGCAGCTCCAGTGCATCTGATGAGATAATTGAACAGAGAATGTTTTTATCGTTGTCGTTTAAACAAACGGTGACAAATTTGCTATACGAAATCAAAGATATGATTCGGTTACCTACAAATAGGCGAGTGTGTAACTACGAAAAAATTATTTAATATTTAAAGCGAGTAAAAATATGTATTTGCTTGTTTTAAAGTATGATATGCAGAACCGCAATTTCTACAAATGTTTACGAAATATGAAAATTGCTTTGATATGATGACACGTTGATTGTGCACATTTCTCGATATTTTGGGGTAATGGAGCATAAATGCTGGGCTTAAAAACATTTGCAGGTAGGTTTTCGTCAGAGAAAGAGATTGATACCGCAGTTCACGATTGTTTTGAAGGAGTGCGTAAAGAAGTTGATTGGAAACTTTTAAGCAATAAGAGAACGGAATAGTCGTGTGTACTATTGCTGAAGGGAATTACTTTGAGCACATTTAAAATAAAACCCAAATTTTATGAAACCGGTTTCGATGGTATTTTAAATAAATTTAGCTTGACCTTCGTATTAACTAAATTAATCATAAAAATGTATACAAAAATCAGATGTCATAACATAGCTAAATCTGTAAGTTGTCCAGCAAATGAAAAATCTTTAAGGCAATTCTAACGAAGACGATTACGTTTTTAAATCAATAAAATGATAAAATAAATGATGGTTTCTGTTATTTTTATATATTGATATGTGTGAAGACATTATGGTCTGCAATATAACAAATTGTGTGATTATTATCGATTATTAATCATAGTTGTATTTAGTGCGAAGTTAAGGTTATATACAAAACGATAAGAATCAGTATAAGTAAATTGTGAAATTATAAACAAATTTATGTTATCATATAATATGCCCAGTAATAACAGTACTTACATAAAAGTATGAAGCAAAGGTAGGTAAATTACGATTCGATTTATTATATATGCACCGTTTACTACATATGTGGTATTAAATACTAGTAACAATAGGTCCTGTAGGTAATGTTTGAGTTTATAATTATTTCACACTGATTTTAAACTTTTAAATGGCATAGTTCTTTCCCCTTTCAATGTTAATTTGTATTTTGCGTAATTCAACAGATCATCCCAAGTGAAATTTTTATTTATAGACTGCAGTGCGAACATTTTAACTTACAAATTTTTCTTAGATATACAGAGTGATCCATTCGAAGAGAGGTATTAATATGCACAAAAAACAGGATTTTTACATTATCTAGTTGGCTTAGCCAAAGAATGGCCAAGATCGTGATATGAACAAATCCAAAGTTTTACGGATGTTCAAATAATTTACTAATTTACCAACACGTGGGCGGTGACCTAGTACAGCGGCACGACGCCGTAAGAGGCCACCATACTTCGACATTGAACTATGCTCTTATGCAAAAATGCCTCTTAATGCAGCAATTAAACCAGCACCAGCACCTTTTTGTGAGATCTGACAATCTGACATGTATATAGTTTTGATTTGTCAAGGTTTATAACGGTGCCTAGGAATTCTATTTGCGATTATAGCAGCAGGAATTATTGAAATATAGGTTTCGCCAGAAGAAAAACTCTGCAGATGTTTTTAAAAGGATCTATTTTGACAAATACCAACATAAAAGACGATAAAACCTTTCACATGCTGCTCCGTTTCTCTATTGAACGCAAAAGTGGCGCTGTTTTCACTTCTGAAAATTGCGGCAATAAGATGCCAATTTCTATAAGACAATATGTCTATGATGCATTAAGAGGGCTTTTCGGGCAGCGCAGCGCTGCAATAAAAAAATTGCTGCGCTATGAGGTGCTCCTAATGGAGGCTATTATAAACTTAAAATGTGATTATATAATTTGGTTTTAACTAGTTAAGTAGATATTGCACTAAGTATAAATTCAGTTTATAATAGCCAGAACTACAATTTAAAATACTTGCAGTCATTGGTTTCTCTAGATTGCATTACCATATGCAAAAAAATGAAGTGTGGTCACCACACGACTTTCTTTTACTGCCTGTAAAAATTTCAATTTGCGATTTATCATTAAGTATACTAACAAAAAACTTTTTTGACAAAAGTTATAGATCATTACATAATATACAAGAGATTTAAACATTTTATTCCCCTACGTTTTGGAGAAACTTTTGTGTTTGAACTTAATATAATTACACAATATATGATCTTGTTTTATGAAATTTAATGTTTAACAAACAACTATAACATTTTCTGGGTAAACAGAAAACCACAAGTGTAAAATATCACTTCCGGTTACAGGATTTTAAGCAAAAATGATTGGGATCTCCAAATTTATATTAAAAACAAAGATATAAATTTTGAGGCCGATCTATTAAACCATCTGAGAAGACAGGAAAACTGATATTTCATATGACCATTGAATACGTGACTAAAAAGCATTTTACCGTCATTGTAACTATTATAGCTATTTATTTATCAAGTACATAATGTAGGATTTTATTGGACGAGTATTAAAGATGAATTCCTTTTTATTATTTGTAAATTTTTCAGTTAATATAATCTTCTTTCCCGATTTGAATAAAATTATATTTATTTTGAAAATAACTATAGGACATTGACAGGCTGCCGTTTTACTTTACTCTACGGACTAAAGTGGCACTTTATGGACGCTAAATAATACTATAATAAAGTGTTTATGGAACAGTCGAACATAATACATAAAGCATAGTTATGTTAAAACACTCAAAAAAATGTTTTTCCACCCTTAATTACAGTAGTGCCTGTGCTGCTGCGTTTAGGTATCTATGCCCAATATAAATGAAAGAAAATACATTTACATTATATTTGATGAGATTACAAACATCTTGCCATTTAGTACTTAAATTTATACATTCATTTCCACTTTCACGCTCCTTGTAGTTATTCAATATCTCCACTACGTTATTTATGAAATAACATATAGAAACTCTAAAGATGATGGAATTTGGCATTCAAATTTAAAAATCCAACAATAGTATGCCAAACACCTTCTCAATTTTACTTTGGTTTAAAAATTATAAGAAATTATTTCTGAACTTATTAATTCGATCGTATTCCTTTACTAATTGTTTTAGAAACACCAAGAATATTATTACAAAACAGTATATAAATCTCGCTTTCGGGAAACTGTCAGCATCTTTATTTATTTTTAACAGTTTGTTTTACCGACAAACATTATATGTAGGTACTTAAAAGTCATCTTACACACAGCCATACAATTTGTCGAAATTGTTTCTATATGTTTTAAAAATAACCAAGTGCACCTGCGTGCCTTATCAACTATGTTAATTTTTAGTTTTTCCTTGCGTTTGCGCTTAGCAGCTGAGTGCAGATAAATATAGAATCGGAGGACACGGTGAGACGGTGACGCAACGGTTTGGTGTGAATTTGCGGGATGTTATACCGGGTGTCCGTTCTCAAAGTCGAACATAGGCGATTAACATTGTATTAAACGATTTTGCCGATTCCTGCTCGCCAATTCAACTTACAGGAAAGGTAATGGTATCAATGGAAAGATAAAATTATTCCGCATCAAATGATACCAATAATAATATTCAAGATGCGATTTTTATTTTAAAATACTAATTTAAAACTTGGGAATTTTTAAATATGCCATGCCTTGCTTTTCAAGTTCGATAGCATTTGTCAAAACAAATGGTAATTAGTTGGCGTAAATCAGATATTTTGCGTCAACGTCTATTAAAATTATCTACAGAAAAATGAATTATTTCAATGAAGAACGAGTGAATGCACTAATGTTAATTGCCTATGTTCGACTTTGAGAATGGACACCCGGTATATAACATTAATTAAGAACGATTTTCCATACATACTTTTAAGTTTTTACAATGTAACTATGTTATACTAAAATTACATTGACTTTTATTTTTATTTGTCGTTGTTTTATTCCTGACGGCAGTCTTCAGAAATATCAGGAGATTGTAACAATAATGGAAAGAGAAGTACAAGAAATTAGAAGACTATGAAGGAATGGCGAAGAAAACCAGATGAACAGACCAATATTAATAGAAATAGCAACATTGAATAAGAAACAGGAGATAATGAAGGCCACAATAAACCTAAAAGGAAGAAACATCTGGATCAATGAAGACTACCCAAAGCAAATCCTCGAAGAAAGGAAAAACCTAATAAAATACATAAGAGAGGCAAAAAGCAAGAGATATACTGCAAATCTCCGAAACAATAAGTTAATAATCAACAATGAAGCGTACACACTGGAGCAATAAGAAAGAACGGGAGAAGTAGAGGAAGCAATTGGGGAAGAGGCAGTAAGAAGGCACGAGACAAGCAAGAAAGAGGATTATATGGACAAACATCAGAAAATAAGAAAGCTAAGTGAAAGATTACCTCTAAACATAGGAGATGAATAAATAAGAAAACACATGAGACCAATCACTTATACTGGAAGACGCACAAAAAACTAGTTAACAAAGGAACATGACTGTCAATAAACTAGACGACCGCTAAGAAGATGGGAAGACTAAGAAAAATAAATCATCAGATACGCCTAAAACAGAAGGAGAATGGAAAATACAGAATGAAAAGAAAACACAATATCGAGAATAAAAACTATAGAAGTAAGAAAGCCAAAAGAGCTAGACATGTATTAAAATTAGGAACATGGAACGTAATGACCATGCTAAAATCAGAAAAAATGAAATAAAGCTCAAAAGAAAGAACTAGATATATCAAAGATATAGCAGCACTGCAAGAAATACGATGGGAAGGACAGGGTGAAATAAGCTCAGGAAACTATACATTGTTTTACAGTGGAGAAGGAAAGAAAGGAAGAAACGGCACCGGCTTTCTTGTAAATATTAAACTGAAAAAAATACCAAATACCATCTGGTAACGTGTAAGTTTGGAGGACAACTGGTAACGTGCAGTCTGAGACTGGCACACCTTTGAAGCGAAAAAAATTAAACTGTTTTAATTATTTTTTTAACTATATATATATATATATAGAGGTTTGTTAGGCATATATTTTTTAGTAATAATAACCGAAAACTTAACGTAAAGAAAAAATTATAAGATAATTTTCAACTTGAACACAAATTGGCAATGTACTTTTTACCAGACCAAGATAAAAAAATTAAAACTTTTGATCAAAAGTAATTTTATTTATTTTACGATTAATAATAAGTAAAACAATGCATTTGTAAAAAAACTTAAAGAAATATTGTAATTCACAGGGACTGCCATGCCTTGAGTGGCAACAAATTCTCACGTAAATCGTAACGTTCCGTCTCACAGACTGCACTGAACTAAAAATAAAACACATCTCCAGCGTCAGTTACCCAAATTTACCAATAATTGTCCGATAGATGGGGCACCAAGAGGAGAAAGATTAGGGGAGATCATTCGCCGAAAAGCGGTACTCTTTTGCTGAAACCTTGAGATTAAAATTTGTTTGCAGTCTCACAGACGGCACGTTACCAGTTAAGGGTATTCAATGCAATAAGTGGCTGACTCTCGATGATCACGATAAAATAAAAAGTAGCTAATGTAACTATAATCAATGCATATGCACCGACAGAAGATGCAGAAGAAAATGTAAAAGACCAATTTTATGAAAAACTGTTAGAAATAAGCGAAGAAGTGCAACCACATGACACGGTAATAACACTAGGTGATTTTAATGCACAAATGGGACAGGAAGAATACATAGATCGAGTAGCAGGAAAAGAAACAATACACAAACAAACAAACAATAATGGACATAGACTATGTAACTACGCCGAAGCAATGGACATGGTCATTAGTAGCACAACATTTAAACACAGAAGGAAGCATAAAGTAACCTGGAAAAACCCAGGAGGAGAACATGAAAGCCAAATAGATCATGTGCTGGTAACAAAAAAACTGACAAAAAAGGCATACGAGATGTGAGACATTACAGAGGAGCGAACGCAGACTCGGACCACTACTTGGTAATTGTGAAAATGAAACAGAAAGTAGCAATAGAAACAGAAAATAACGAATAAGTGGATTATAAACAAATTTCAATCCGAAAAAGAAATCCAAGGATTACAGAAACAATTAAGCAGAAAAACATTAGAAATTACACCATCAATTGATCTAAATCAAGAATGGGTAAATATAAGAAATACAATGATAAAAGCAGCTGAAGAAACTATAGGAAGAAAGAAAATACAAAAAAGAAAAGAATGGTTCGACAACGAATGTCAAGTGAAAATCCAAGAAAAAAATAAACTAAGATGAAAATGGATACAATCGGGACTGCAAGAAGACCATAATCAATACATTAGATTACTGAAAGAAGCAACAAAAATATGCAAACAAAAGAAGAAGCAATGGCTATGCAAAGCAGTAGAAGAAATGGAACACAGTAATGCAGCCAAGAATTCAAAAATATTTTATAGAGAAATAAAGGAACAAGAGAAAGAAATCAAAATGAACATAAGAGGGGTAAGGAATAAAGAAGGAATAACTGAGTATGAGAAAGAGAAGATAAAGAAGTTATGGAAAGAACATTTCAGTGCACTCCTGAATAGCGAAAAAGAAAATGAGAAAGAGGAAATAGAGCAACCTATACAAACATCACAAAATACCCATGAACCTACATATGAAGAAGTCATGATGATAATTAAAAGAATAACAAATTGCAAAGCGCCAGGCTTAGACGACATAGTAGGAGAAATAGTAAAACACGGAGGCAAAACCCTACACGACCATCTGTACTCACTAATCCAAAAAATATGGACAAAAGTAGAAATGCCGGAAGATTGGAAAGCTGGGGTAATAGTGCCACTGCATAAAACAGGGGAAAAAGAAAACACCAATAACTACAGAGGAATCACACTGCTCAATACAACTTACAATATATTATCATCATTAATCTACAAGAAGTTAGAACCATATGTAGAACAAGAATTAGGCGATTACCAAAATCGATTCCGACCAGGCAGGTCCACAACAGATGCCATATTCACAATGGACCGACTACTTGAGAAGAGCCACGAATTCGGAATAGAACTACATTTACTATTAATTGATTTTAAGTTAGCCTTTGAGACTTTAAACAGAAACACACTGATAGAAATAATGAGGAACTTTAATATTCCTAGTAAACTAAAGAAACTAGTAAAAATGACGATGAATAAATCCAAAGCTGTAGTCAGAACAAGTTTTGGCACAACAGAAAAATTCGAAATAAATACAGGAGTAAGACAAGGCGATGCTCTGTCAGCCATGCAGTTTAACATCGTATTAGAAAGCATAATAAGGAAAACTAAAGACCACGGAAAATTATATATAAACATGACACAAATAATAGCATATGCAGACGACATAGCTATAGTTAGCAGAACAAAAGAAGAACTTGAAAACACATTAAAAAGCTAGATAGAGCAGCAAAGAAAGCAGGATTAAACATAAACCAAGAAAAAACAAAATACATGAAAAGTGAAAAACAAAAAGACTAAACAAGCTCCCAACATACAGCAAAAATAAAAATAAACTCCTACAGCATTGAAGAAGTATATAAATTCAGCTACTTAGGAACCAATCCCATCATCAATTTTCAAAATTTGAACCAATCAGAATCGAATACAACGAATATTTTGTGCAATACCCGGGTATTTGCACAAGTGCCATATCGAGTATTTGCGGGAAGAAAAGCAAACCAGCTAGGTACACAAGACATTTCAGAAGAAAAACTGAAAACTCTTTGAAAATGAATAGTGTGGTATACAAAGGATGACATTTCTTCGAGGAATAGTCTTGCAATATTCCCCGCGATATAACTACTGATGATGTAACAATAATAAGACCAGTACTTTTCGACATAATGCACTGCTAGATTAAAAGTTTAAAAACCTATATGTAATTAATTGAGCGAGAATAATCAAGATGCCTAAAATGTTATATTGCGAAAATTTAAATGCGTAGGTACGTCTGGACCATCGATAAGCGTAACAATACGTGACAATACTCAAAGCAAATCGAATCGTTGAGAGGCCCACTTATAAAAATGGGATTAATATGTTATGAGACTGATATTTGTATTAAGATTTAAACGTTTTCATTGCAAATAACTTTTTCTTATAGAATATGCCTGAAGTAAAATTGAAAGCACTCTTTAGTGTGTCAAACATTTTAAAAAGTATTGGAAAAATTACTGCAAGATGTAAACTACGGCTTGAATACTATGCCCCATGAAAACTTTTAAATAAATGAAAGAAGTAGGTTTGATAAATGTATTTTTGAACGGAAACTAATATACAGGGTGTCTCAAAAAGAATGGGACACCGATTAGTCATAAATTCCTTACGTTATAATAAATCGATTAAACCTAATATACCTTAGTACAAAGTCCCTTTAGTAAGAAGTTATGGGGCGTTGAAGTTCAAATTTGTATTTTTTATTTTTTTGTTAATTCCCACAAATGCAGCGATGTCGATTGGAATTTTGGTATACATGCTTACCATTGTGTAGTGCACCAATAGCAAAAATTTCATAAAGTAGACTTGACTTTAAGGGGCACTTTACCTACCTTTCAAAACTTGTTTTAGCTCTAACTTCATTATCTGCTACATTTTCAAAAATTTTAGGTTACTATCTGAAAGAAAATTACAATCCACAAAAATAATGTACACTCAGTTCATAAGCGTAAGAGCAACCGTTTACCTTAAAATGCCTATCAAAAGTTTTTGATTGTCATTAAGACGAGCAATTATCAAGTAGCCATGATCAGAAAAACAATGGGTAATGATTGTAATCTAGTAAACAACAACAAGAAATCAATTAATGACGTTGGTGACACCAGTTTTTTGTCTTTGTGATTAGGAAAATGCTGCGACATAACGAACCTTTCAGCATTGGAGAATTCGTTATGTAGTGGCATTTTCTTAAACATAAAAGAACAAATTCTTGTGGCTCTAATGTCATTAATTGATTTATCACTGCTGTTTACTAGATGACCATTGTTTTTGTGATCATGGATAATTGCACGACTTAATGACTACCAAAAACTTTAATGGCATTTTAAGGTAAACGGTTGCTTTTAGGCTTACGAACTAAGAGTATATTATTTGTGTGGATTTGTTATAACGTAAGGAATATATGAATAATCGATGTCCCATTCTTTTTGGGACACCCTGTATATTAAAATTACAAATGTTAATAAACTCAATTTCTCAGTCTGTACTGCTAACAAAATCTAGCTCTTTCCGATTTTCATGCTTACTGTGTAACACTAAATTTTTAGGCGTTCTATTTCTTTAACGGCTTTACCTTATCTTCTGTAACCTTCATAATAGCGCTAGCGCAATAACGTTCTATTGGTCGTAGTTCTGGGACGTTGTAGGGTGGATTCTTGTCACAATTTTACAATGTAAATCCGGAATACTCAGATTTAACGCAAAATGTTATAACTGTAGTTACGTACAATTAACGTCAAGCATTTTCAAATAAAAAATAAACTATTACACTGTCCACGAAAAAACTCATCCATTTTGCAATTCAATTGTTTTGTTAGGTATGCTTTGAAAACAAATGTCAACAACAGTTTACACATCTGTCAAGCATGCGTATTCAACACGATTAACATTAAAATAGTTCTTAATTTAGTTAAGAAAATGCGGCGTTTTCAATTACAAACGAGAAAACTGTTTTTGTGCACAAAAGAAGAAAATCTCAATTGGACTTAGGGACAGTCTCGGAATTGACCAACATATCCAGCGAGAGTAAACGTCCCGCGATCCCGGAAAAAACATTTTTTCACGTAAAGCGGAAATAATTCAAACCGAGCTAATATTAAGAAACTGGTAGGGCATTGCTTGTACCTCACAGAGACCAATGTTCCCAAGGGGCGATCCCGCAGTTTTTGAGAATATAATTTGTTTTATTTCGAGCCAATCATCATCTCTTAAATTTAGGACATTGGCCAACAGGAACTTCTACCATGCTGACAATAGAGCGAATAGATCCACATGTGCCCCACATGGGAATTTAGCTGAAATGTGACAGAAAAAACGTATGGTATACATTGAGCTTACTTTTAAGGCCAAGATAATTTCTATATACCGTGCACTCATCATTGACAATATAGTGGATTCAATATACCTAATCTAAATGATCTGACCAGTTTGTTATTTATTACTAGACCTAAATATTTCATCCTGGCTACACATTCAATTTCTTTACCATTGATATTTACACAGGGAACTTGTACATCATTATTTATTTGTTTAAATAGCATACATTTAGTTTTGTCTATAATAATTAGAAATCACATTCTCTACCTCCTCAACATTATCAAAACGATACAACAGTACAGTATCATCTGCAAATGTGTAATATCTAGCAACTAACCCTGCATTATTCAAGCTGAGAACATACAGAGAGTAGAAGAGAGGCCCCAGGACAAAGCCATGGGGAACCCTAAAATTCACTTACATTATGGTCTAATTTAACATATTGCCTTCTCCTTGCTAGGTATTATTGAATAATACTATGCATCTTACCTAAATATGAATCCCATTCTCTCTAACTTATCAAGTAAAATATCAAAACTAATGTTTTTTGTAGGTCTACAAATATAGGTATGACTATCTTTCCTAAATCTAGTTCAGTTGATATATTATTCACAAGGTCGATAGTTGCACTTTGAGTGCCACTATGTTCAATAAAGCCATACTGAAAGACAAGAGGTACATATATATCAATAACGGAAGTCATCCGGTTTTTGATCCACAGTTTCTAGCATTATTGAAAATATTGTAGTTACACTTATTGGTAGATAATTATTAGAACCATATTTAAATATAGGACTAATTCTATAAATTTTCAGTTGATTTGAAAAAATACCACGCTTAAAGCATTTGATGACTAAATTTGTCAAGACAGTCTTAATATTTAGTATATCACAAACTGACACCTGGGGCAGATGTTTTTCTAGATTTATTTATAATATGTACTACTAATTTCTTGTTCATCAGAGGCAGTTACAAATATAGATTTATCACATGAAATTTCTCTAAAGCTAAGGTTTTCGCGCTCATTTCTGTTTAAGTTACCTATTGTAGCATCTATATTTTGTATAATATTTTTCCCTACGCTTGAGAAGTGCCTACTCAGCTGATTTACTGTACCTAACTGATCACTGACCTCTCCGTTACCTACTATAAGTGTCACTATATGTGTCCTTTTACCTTTTTTTTCACTTAACTGATTATGAAACGTCACAGTTTTTTTTATTCAGTTCTACACGCTGTCCATTTATTTCTAAAGTATTGATTTTATTGTTGTTGTTAATTCTATTTTTCAACCTTTTTATTGTAACGTGGTACGTGTCAATCAGATCATTATAGAACTACTAAGGCAATATTTGGCAATCCTAATTGTTTAACGAAAACAAAGGGCGGATTTTTTTTCTCGCATTGAAGTGTTTTGTGCCCAATAATAGCAGGGCAGATGAAATATGTTTAATATCGCAAATGAGTAGCAGGTAGGTCGTCTGAATGCCGCTCTATTACGCGAGCGGCGAGTCGCCACAAGAATCTTGTAGTTAATGTATCTCACATAAATTCAGTTCAACGTAATCTGATCCAGTAGAAATGAGAGAAGTGAACTAAAATTATCTGGAAAACAATACTTCTACAATAAGATCCGAGACTGGGGGAATCGAGATTTTAACGTGGTACGTGTACGAAGACAGTATTTGGCAATCTTAATTGTTTAACCAAAACAAGGAGCGGAAATAGTATATTACGTACCATGAACTGCAAGTGACACTTTTGAGGTCAAGACTAGAAAAGTTACTTACAGTTCGCGATTAGTACATTATTTTTTTGTAATACCTGTGAAAATCAAACACACGTAGTAAATAATGAGTTAAAATTTAATTATTCACAACGACCTGTCAAAATTTCGTTTTATATTTTAAGAAATTAAGGAATTAGCTTAAAACTGAATCAACCAAGGCGTAATAGATAAACAATTGAATCGGTGACTATTAAAAGGAACTAACTCCATAATCTCGACATCTTGAGATTTATAAGTATTGGTATATTTTCAAACCCAGTGGATCGAATGGTGATAAAAGGAACTAACTCCGATTTGATGTTACCTGGTCTAGGAATTTAAATCGAGTTGGTGGGAAAAGGAACTAAGAACCTAAAATGGCATACTACCAACACTGAAGAAAATAACTAAAATGTATGATACCATGAGTTTTGTAATTTTCAAAACTGTTTAAAACACTGAATAAATTTTTTCTTCTTGGTAATTTTTTTTTCAAACAGTTTTAATTTGGTATTAAAGGGAACTAACTCCATCGCCTTTTTTTCAAATTTTGAACTTATTATGGCCCTAACTAAACCAATTCTAAGTTTTAGCTGATCCTTGACTTAACAACATTGTACCAGGCAAACTAGATTTTCATAACAATTTTCAACAGGGTTGTGAGACAAACTTTTGTAGTTTGCCAAAAACTAACTTTTCTGGAGTTAGTTCGTTGCAACAATCACCGATTCAATACTGAAAATGTTGGTACTTAATAGTCACTTACAGTTGAAGGTGGACTGTAAGTAAATATTATGGCCAGTAACCGTGGAAATTAGTAAATGAATCGTAAGTTCGACTTACTCTAACAAAATGTTGTTAATAATGATCAACTGTCCGTGCAGGTATTCCAAAAAATTGTTTTAGCAATACCTGTACTGTAAACGTGTCTCTATATTTGTCCTTTAACCTTATCTTTTCACTAAAGTCCCGCACTCTGATTTTTAAGCGACTTTATTTTATTTCATATTCCATTTTTCAAGGTTTTATATTCACTAAATTACAGTATTGTCCCTATTTTTTGAATGTTTTTATCAGCCTGTCCTTTTGCTTGATTAATTGTAATATTTCGCTATTGACCCACATATTATTCTAACGACATATTACAACTTTTATGTACTCTGCTTGGGATTTACAGATGTTAACGGTATCTGTTAGCTTTTGAAGAGACTATATACTATTATTTACTCTGACTAAATAGTTCTCTAGCCTTTACATGATTTACATTACACATTTCATGTCATTTGTAACTTTTTGTTTGTACAATCTAACCCTGTCCATTATATTAAAAACAAGCCTGTTATGATCAGACAGTGCGTTTGGCTCTAATTTTATTTCTAAACAATTTACACTTTTTGTGTTCAACCAATACATAGTCTATAAGAGTTTAGGATTCAGGGGTCACTCGAGTGACCTCTACGCTTATATTATTTTTTATAACATAATTATTCAACATTATGAGATTCTTGAAATTTTGGACATTAACGATGCTTTAGATATAATAATTTAAGGTTAAAGACCCCTACTATCACATCACATTTTATTTACTATTGTATTTTCCGACTTTTGGAAAATCGTAACGATTTGTGTAAACACTATTAAAAACCTAACATTTTATGTAATATACTAGCTGACCCGGCAAACATTGTTCTGCCCAAAAATAATTTGTTTTTGTACACACATCTTCTGAATATAAGTACGTTAAATCGCACCATACATACACATTTTCGTTAATATCTTGACTCCAGCGCCACCTACCGGGTTCGTTTTTTGCATAATCATTTCTTTCTACGTAACCAACGTATATTCTGAATATCAGCTAAATCGCACTATAAATACACATTTTCGTAAATATCTTGACCCTAGCGCCACCTATCGGCTCCATTTTTTGTAAAAACATTTATTTCTACGTAGCCAACATATATTCCGAATATGAGCTAAATCGGACCATAAATACACATTTTCGTAAATATCTTGACTTCAGCGCCACCTACCGGGTTCGTTTTTTTCATAATCATTTCTTTCTACGTAACCAACGTATATTCTGAATATCAGCTAAATCGCACTATAAATACACATTTTCGTAAATATCTTGAATGTAGCGCCACCTATCGGGTCCATTTTTTGTAAAAGCATTTATTTCTACGTAGCCAACATATATTCCGAATATCAGCTAAATCGCACTATAAATACACATTTTCGTAAATATCTTGACTCTAGAGCCACCTATCGGGTCCATTTTTTGTAAAAACATTTATTTCTACGTAGCCAACATATCTTCCGAATATGAGCTAAATCGGATCATAAATACACATTTTCGTAAATATCTTGACTTCAGCGCCACCTACCGGGTTTATTTCTTGTATAAAGATATCTTTTTACGTAACCAACATATATTCCGAATATGAGCTAAATCTGACCATAAATACAAATTATCGAAATATCTCGACCCCAGCGCCACCTGTTGTAAAATGGTTGTTCATAAGCCTTCGGGGGTGTGCTCACAACAACTCACCAAAGTTTCGTCGCAATCGGATGAATGGTATTGGAATGCATGCGGGACAAAAAAACATTCATTTATATAGAGGGTGTAACATAAATGTGGGCCGCTACTTCAGGAGCGTATTCTAGTCATCAAAATGATGATAAAAGTTGAATAAACATATGTCCAAAAATCTGGTGTGATACACTCCCACAACTTCCTTTTACAGTGATCTTATAATTAGTCAAAAATTTTCAAAAATTACAAATTCTACAAAAACGGTTCAAAAATGTAATAATATACCGGGTGTTCTATTTAAAATAGGAGTTAATAAAAAAATAGAAAAGAAAACAAAAGAAATCCACTTTAGAAGTATTCAACTGGAAAATCACCTATCTCACATCAATACACATTAAAAAAGTAAAAAAAAATGCAAAGTTTGAAAAAAATCGTTAAAGCCGCGATTTCCTTCAAAAGCTTGCTGTCTCATCTACATATTACACAAAACTTATAAATGAAGTTTCAACGCCATACCTCTTTTCGTTTTGGAGATATTCACAGCCAGACACACAGACAGACAGACAGACACCCAGACAGACAGACCAATGAAAAAAATATGTTTTTTGGGATCAGGGCACTCTAAAACGTGAAGATCTGGTGAGAACTCAATTTCGAATTTTTGGGGTGAATCCAATACTTCCTTTATTGTAAAAGGAAGTAAAAATGAGTCGTTTTCCTGTTACAGTAATTTTTGTGTTGAAACTTCAGATTATTTACGAAGAATTATTATTTTATTTTCAGCCATAATGAAATAAAAGAATTAATTATCCATGGAGACATGACACGAAGCTGATATCAGTTACCATTTGAAGAAAGTTAAAATGTATCTAGTGGCCTTCCATCAAATAAACAAGATTGTAGTTGTTTTTCACGGCAAAATGTTATAAAGAAAAATTGCTGCAAATAGTGCCCTTATGTCACAAAAAAATTGCCATCGCTTAATTCCGCTTTTGAAAAAAAAAATCGTGTCTACCCACTACCTACGGGCAAGTCCGGCGGGTGAATATATCAGTTTGCTGGACATATCTACCCGTAGAAACGGGTAGATATTTCCGCAAAACTGATATATTCACCCACCGGGTTGGGTTTTAGTGCGGCGGGTGAATATATCAGTTTTCTGGACATATCTACCCGTACTAAAAAATCTCGTCTAACCACTTCGTACGGGTAGATAATTCCGTAAAACTGATCTATTCACCCACCGGTTTGGGGTTTAGTGCGGCGGGTGAATATATCAGTTTGCTGGACATATCTACCCGTAGAAACGGGTAGATATTTCCACAAAACTGATATATTCACCCACCGGACTTGCCCGTAGGTACTGGGTCGACACAATTTTTTTTTTCAAAATCGAAATTAAGCGATGGCAATTTTTTTGTGCCATAAAGGCACTATTTGCAGCAACTTTTCTTTATAACATTTTGTCGTGAAAAAAAAACTTCGGTCTCTTGTGCCAGAAAAAATGGAGCATGCTACTATCTAATGCACCTAGGTTTTTTTTAGCGTAAAAGATTGAAGTTGTTTTCTCACGGCAAAATGTTATAAAGAAAAGTTGCTGCAAATAGTGCCCTTATGGCACAAAAAAATTGCCATCGCTTAATTCCGCTTTTGAAAAAAAAAATCGTGTCTACCCACTACCTACGGGCAAGTCCGGCGGGTGAATATATCAGTTTGCTGGACATATCTACCCGTAGAAACGGGTAGATATTTCCACAAAACTGATATATTCACCCACCGGACTTGCCCTCCGAATATGAGCTAAATCGGACCATAAATACACATTTTCGTAAATATTTTGACTCCAGCGCCACCTACCGGGTTGATTTTTTGTATAAACATTTCTTTCCGCGTAACCAACATACAATCCGAATATGAGCTAATTCGGACCATAAATACACATTTTCGTAAATAACTTGACTCCAGCGCCACCTACCAGCTTCATTTTTTGTATAAACATTTCTCTCTACGTAAGGAACGTATATTCCGAATATAAGCTAAATCGGTCCAAAAATACACATTTTCGTAAATATTTTGACTCCAGCGCCACCTACCGGGTTGATTTTTTGTATAAACATTTCTTTCCACGTAACCAACATATATTCCGAATATGAGTTAAATCGGAACATAAATACAAATTATCGAAATATCTCGACCCCAGCGCCACCTGTTGTAAAATGGTTGTTCATAAGCCTTCGGGGGTGTGCTCACAATAACTCACCAAAGTTTCGTCGCAATCGGATGAATGGTATTAGAATGCATGCGGGACAAAGAAACATTCATTTATATGCAGGGTGTAACATAAATGTAGGCCGCTACTTCAGGAGCGTATTCTAGTCATCAAAATGATGAAAAAAGTTGAATAAACATATGTCCAAAAATCTGGTGTGATACACTCCCACAACTACATTTTACAGTGATCTTATAATTAGTCACAAATTTCATTTTTGTAAAAAATTTTCAAAACTACATATTCTACAAAAACGGTTCAATAATGTAATAATATACCGGGTGTTCCCTTTAAAATAGGAGTTAATAAAAAAAATAGAAAAGAAAACAAAAGAAATCCATTTTTGAAGTATTCAACTGGAAAATCACCCATCTCACATCAATACACATGAAAAAAAAAGAAAAAAAAATGCAAAGTTTGAAAAAAATCGTTAGACCCGTTTTTGAAAAAATCGAAAAAAAACTGAAAAATCCCAAAAGTAAACACCATACTTCCGGTTGTGCGATTTCCTTCAAAAGCTTGCTGTCTCATCTACATATTACACAAAACTTATATATGAAGTTTCAACGCCATACCTCTTTTCGTTTTTGAGATATTCTGTTCACAGACAGACACACAGACAGACACACAGACAGGCAGACACACAGACAGACACACACACACACAGACACACACACACACAGATAGAACAATGAAAAAAATATGTTTTTTGGGATCAGGGGACTCTAAAACGTGAAGATCCGTTGAAAACTCAATTTCGAATTTTTGGGGTGAATCCAATACTTCCTTTATAGTAAACGGAAGTAAAAAGGACAGACCAGATTTAAAAGAACACTAGTTGATGTGGAGACTAGGGCATATATTTTAGTCGCGTCAATAAAGCCTTTTACTCGGAAGTCCTCAGAAACAGCTCCGATTTTGATGATTTTTTTAAAAAAAAATTTTTTATATTATTTGAAATCAGAAACCTTTTGAAGCGGGGACGAAATTATTTATATTGTTTAAACAATATGTATGATAATTATGTAGAAAAATACAGTTTTTTTATACCTTATCCATTGAAAATGAGGAAAAAAGAGATATTTATGTATGTTTTCATATTACTATTGAAAACAATTGTTATACAGTGTGTCCCAAAAAGTTTTATACAAATAGAGAAAAAGTTTATCTTACATTTCACAAAAAAAAATTCTTGATAAAAAGCTCTGCATGACTTGTAGATCCATAATCAAGTACAAAATTTTTAAAACATTGGCTGATATACAGGGAAAATCAAAATTATGATTTGGAATGAGAGTAAAATACGTTCTAACTGTAGTGGAGAGCACAATGTTCATATACAATACCGCGAGCGGTCGACAAATTGCCGAAAATTTTTGTCAAGTGTATGAGTGTTTATTGCTTCGATATCAATTCAGACAGACAGACAGACAGACAGACAGACACACACACAGACAGACAGACCAATGAAAAAAAATATGTTTTTTGGGATCAGGGGACTCTAAAACGTGTAGATCTGTTGAGAACTCAATTTCGAATTTTTGGGGTGAATCCAATACTTCCTTTATCGTAAAAGGAAGTAAAAATGAGTCGTTTTCCTGTTACTTACAGTAATTTTTGTGTTGAAACTTCAGATTATTTACGAAGAATTATTATTTTATTTTTAGCCATAATGAAATAAAAGAATTAATTATCCATGGAGACATGACACGGAGGTGATATCAGTTACCATTCGAAGAAAGTTAAAATGTATCTAGTGGGCTTCCATCAAATAAACAAACCAAAAATTTAATTATTCAGAGTGTTGACATTACTTGTTGTCAGGTTTTTGTAACAGGAAAACGACTCATTTTTGGACATATAATCCGTTCACGATCTTTTTGAGATAGAGTTGGCTATGATTTTTTTTCTGTCTGTGTCAGTTCGACTTTTTCTTGCCACCGCATTGCCAAATTTATTATTTTAATATTCGTAAGAAAATAAATGATTTATCAAGTATGTAAAAATAATTTTAATTTCCGTCAAAGGAAAAGTCAAATGTCCAAAATAATTTTTTGCACTTCCGGGACTAAAGTTGATACTTTAGTCCCTGTTTACGGGGACTAAAGTAGCTCATTTAATCCCTAGGGACTAAAGTAAAAATGATACCGTAACTATGGTAAATTTATGTAGACACGAGGTTAGTAGGTTAGGTTTTGTTTGTCATTTGACACACACTGACGCAAAACTTAACCTGCAAATCTCGAATTTGACATATACTGACAATACACTTCAGTACTGCCAACTGATTCAGGCTATCCAGGACCTGCTGCAATTCAGTTTTTAATAAATTGTAATTGTCAGTTTCCAAATTGACAGATTTCAAATTTTGGAAATGTTTGATGATAATGTTACCAAAAGTGCAAAAAATAGCGTATATACCTCGGGACTAAAGTGCCTAAATTAAATGGTGCACTTTAGTCCCTCATGATATAATATACTATTGTTACAACAAAACATTTCCATTCAACGATGCTACTTCAAATTAAAAAAGGACAGACCAGATTTAAAAGAACACGAGTTGATGTGGAAACTAGAGAATATATTTGCTGTACGTTAAAAAATGAAATTTTGGAAAGGAAAAACAATCCAGCGCAATGTATAATAATTTACTACCTACCTACTTATTACTATTTTAGCGTTGAAACGTTATGTGGCAGAAGTGAAATTCAGCATGAAGTAAAATCAGCAAGTAATAATCCATTTGACAAGATATTTACATTTTTCACATGTTAATTTCTATAAGACCAATCCTGCTCAATTGCTCTACTAAATTTATCTGGCATTAGTTTGTGACGTCTTTATCCTTCCACACCAGCAAACAAGCAAACATACAGCAAGTATGTAAAATAAAGTGGCATATTCATATAATGTACACAATTCTTATCCAAATTGCAATAAACATTAATATTGAATGCTTTTCTTATGCATTAGTTCTCATTTTCGTTTCTGTCGTCAATTGTCAAATCATTTCCAATTCTTTATCTTTAATTTAAACAGAGATCCGGCAACAATGTACTTATTCAGAAAATATAACCTTAAACTGAAAACAACCTAACCTAACACAAAAAGTGTCAATTTCCATTAGGGAGTTTAGTTGCCACAGAGGTACTGCCAACAAAATTACTAGATGGTCATAGCCTCACCTGATCCAAAAAGATCATGAAAGGCATATATGTTTATATCAACTTTTTTAATCATTTTGATGAGTAGAATACGCTCCTGAAGTAGCGGCCCACATTTTTGTTACACCCTGTATATACAGTGTGTCTACTTAAGTTGGAATCATATGGAAACAAAATTATTATTGGTTTTATGAAAAAAGGTATTCCTGATAAAAAGTTCTGCATGGTCCAAAACTTAAAATGCAACCGTCAGATATACATTTTTTCAAGCCATATACGAGGTTTGTCAAAAAATATGAATTTTGCTCAAGCGTAACGTACGTTTATTTTTGACAAAATCGAAAATTTTCATTGACAAAAGTTGATTATAATTGAAAACTACATTCAAATATGCAATTACACCGATCTATCATGAAAAATTAGATTTTATTATTTTTTTACTAAATTTTCTACACATTGATTCTAAATATTTGAAAACGTTATAAATTACGTTTAGTTTTGAAACATTATCTTTCTTATCTACTATAAACATAAACATTTTCGATTTTGTCAAAAATAAACGTACTTTACTCTTGAGCAAAATTCATATTTTTTGACAAACCTCGGATACGGCTTGAAAAAATTGATATCTGACGGTTGCATTTTAAGTTTTGGACCATGCAGAACTTTTTATCAAGAATACCTTTTTTCATAAAACCAATAATAAAAAATTTTTCCACATGATTCCAACTTAAGTAGACACACTGTATATATAGATATAGAGATTTCAATAACCACACTTGGATGAAGACTGTAATTATAATTAGCATCGTAATGGAATGCACCAACATTTAAATCAGCGTGCAGGGTTAGTCTGGATCGAGCAGTGCGTACTCGAGCGGTTTCAAGTCTTGCTTCCCGTTGCTCATCTGTATCTGAAACTCGTATGCCCTTTTCTTTTGTGCTTGAAGTGTAGATCGACCAATCGCTTGTCGTTTGGGTGGCATAATTGATTTGACAGCGAAAGTAATGCTTTGTGACAACTATTACAAATTCACTGTGAAAAAGCAAAGAAAATGCATGTGATATCTATTATTATCTAATGCCGACCGGCAATTGGAATTATACAATCAACACCACTTGTTATGTCACACACGAACCGAAATGTCGCTGTTTGTATTCGATTCAATTCAATTCTATACTCCTACACCGAAAACAATGGTTGTCCTAATTCAGAAACCTTCCCCGGTATGTGCACAATAACTCGCCAAAGTTTCATCGCAATCGGATGAATGACATAAGAACGCATACGGTACAAACAAAATCAACATTCATTTTTATAGATATAGCTAGAAGATGATACTTGTATGTCGATCTTCCTTTGGATAATTTGTTTCTTTTCAGTAGTGTAAAATGGACTAGCTTAACAAATGAATTCAAAACACCAAACATAAAGAGTGGATTTTAAGCAAAAGAGATTATGTCAAAATTGGGGGCAGTAAGACCCAGCCCGTCGAAAGGTGTGATTCTCAAACCACCCGTAACTGGAGGGTTAATGCAGTTCAACTCGAATTTTATGGGCATGTCGATCGAACGGGACATAAACTGGACATGGGCCTCTCCTGCTACTCTCCACGTACATCTGGCCTGTACAATTTGAAACGAGTGTCTTATCTAGTATAGCTACATATATAAAAATACTACGTGCTCCTCAGTCATGTAAAAATCAACCGAAATATTTTTTTCAAAAAGAATAGCATCTTGCGAATAAAATTCGTCCTCTGTATGATATTGTGAAACTTGAGGCTTCATTAATTCAGTCAAAGCTGTATATGTTATATCATTAAGTACATTTTCACATCACTGCCAACATAAATTAAATTTTTAAAACATCCACAGCCCTCTAGAGAGTACATGTAATTTACTTCCGTCTTTCTCCTTTTTTTCGTGACTTTTATATCTTGGGTCAATAACCCTCCAGTGCTAACATTCGGTCCCACGCACCGACTCCCACTATTTTCCCCGAATATACAGGAATCGCGCGCCCCTTACGGTTGAGCGCTCCGCTATCTTAATTTCCGTTAGTTAGTAGTCGACTGTCGCAGTTTAAGGTGCGTTTGAGTGTTTTTGCTACTTTTATGCGACTTCGGTCTTATAGACCTGTGTTAGTATTGGTGTTAAAGATTTGCGAAGGAAAGGTAAGTCTTTTTACATACTTTTTGTAAATACCATGGTGATAAATTGTTTGTGTAAAAAGTGTCCTAGCTATTATTGTTTACGTGGATGGCGTGTGTCAGCGTTTTTGCAGGTTTTATATCACTTCGGTCTCATAGACCTGTGTTAGTATGGATGTTAATATATTTGTAAAAATTACAAAAAACAGTTATTTTTAATATTTTTAGTAAAATGACATAGTAATTATTTGTTTGTTTTAGACATGAGTTACGAACGTGAACAAGAAAGACTTCTGAGGTTATGGGAGGAGTTAAACGAAGAAAATGTTTTGTTAGAAGGGGATGATCAAGAAGATTCTAGTGAAGAGGACTATGTGGAAGAGAGGCAAGAATATTCAGATACGGAACAAGAGCTAGAGCCGGAAGACGAAGTTCTACGTAATCCTTTGCAACCTAAGAAAAAGACAAAGTACGCGGATCCCTTTTTTATCGGTAAAGACAAAGTTACACAATGGAACAAACACCCGCCGTCTCAAAAGATTAAAACCCGTGCGAAAAATATTGTCATTCATTTGCCAGGCACGAAAGGACCAGCACGCGAGTCTTCGAATAATATTATGAACATTTGGTCATGTTTCTTCAGTGATGACATAATAAATCTTATTGTTGAATTTACCAACCTGTCCATATCACAGCATCAATATTCTAGAGAATATCGAACAGCAACTATTACAGATACAATCGAAATCAAGGCATTACTAGGTCTCTTATACTTTTCTGCAATACGAAAAACCAACCATTTAAATGCAGAAGATTTGTGGAAAACTAACGCTACTTCAATTGAAATGTTCAGGCTAACAATGTCATTAGAACGTTTTCGATTTTTGTTGAGACATTTGAGGTTTGATGACAAAAATACTCGTCCAGGGAGGCAAAATACAGATAAGTTGGCAGCAATTCGAGAGCTGTTTGATTTGTTTGTTTTGAGATGCAAACAAAACTATGCGCCATCAGAGTACACTACTGTCGATGAAATGCTAGCAGCTTTTCGGGGAAAATGTAATTTTCGGCAGTATATACCAAGCAAACCAGATAAATATGGTATCAAAATATTTGCTTTGGTTGATGCCAAAACTTTTTATACCACGAACATGGAAGTGTACGTCGGAAGGCAACCTCCTGGACCATTTTTGACTGACAACAGCGCACAAGCAGTTGTGGAACGTCTTGTAGAACCTATAGCTAATACTGGAAGAAACGTTACGATGGATAACTGGTTTACCAGTGTTTCACTATGTCAAAGCTTGTTGGAGAAAAAACTAACGGTGGTAGGTACCATAAAAAAGAACAAACGCGAACTACCCCCTGAATTTGTGTCGGGAAGTAGACCAGTAGGCTCAAGTATGTTCGGTTTCCACCAAAGCGGAACATTAGTTTCATATATTCCTAGAAAAGGAAAAAATGTTCTTCTTCTATCAACTATGCATGACGACGACAGCCTTGACGAAACTACGGAAAAACCAGATATTATTATGATGTTTAATCATACAAAAAGTGGTGTCGATATAGTCGACAAACTGTGTGCTAGAAACACGAGAAGATGGCCTATGGTAATTTTTTATCGCGTACTAAACATAGCTGGCACAAACGCCTTTGCAGCTTTTAATTCAAAAAATCCAGAGTCAAATATGCTTCGAAGATTTTTTCTAGAAAAACTTTCGACTGATTTGGTTGCGGCTCATCTAAAACGGCGTGCTTATATCCAACAAGTGCCACAGTTATCCCGTATGAGGATTAAAGAAATGTTCCAAATTGAGCCACATTCTGCCATTCAAGAACAAGACAAACCCTTTGGTAGATGTTCTTTTTGCAATACAAAGAAAAACCGGAAGACAAAGTACAGATGTATCCAGTGTAATAATTTTTTGTGTCTTGAGCACGTTATAGCAATGTGCAGAGAATGTGTTGGACATGTCAATAATGGCAACCCCCAAGAGAACTAAATAGCGTTGTAGTTTTAAAGTATTTATATTAATTTTATTATCAGTTACAGTTACTTTACGTTTTCTTTGTAAAATTATTTTCAAATAAAGCAATAAAGGTATTTCAGTGTTTTTTTAACATATACATAAATTAAAAATGAAAAAATTATAATAAAAATCAGCTCTTGTTGAATTCGGTCTTACAGACCGATGTTAGTACTCGTGTTGCATAAATCATGTTAGTACTCTAGGGATAATGGTTGGATTTTTATCTTCAAACCTAATTTTTTGTGTTTATAGAATTTAGGAGTTTAAATTGACATTTTAAAGACGTTATTTGTTATGCTTTTAAATAAAGCAACTTAAAAGAGGCTAAACTATATTTTTCTGTTTTAACTCGCCAATAATATAATAAATGGTAGAATTCAGCGATAGGAAATAAGATATCAGACGAAAGTTCATTACAACAGGTTTTCAAAATTTAAGATATCTAGGGTGTTCCGTTTAAAATCCAAAATTATCGAATTTGCAAATTGTGAGCACTCTGTGTAGCATTAATGCTCAGAGGCACTATTTCTCACTCGTAAGGCAATTCACAAATAACATACTTTTTGGTAACGTTGAGTATTTTTGAATAAAATCGCTATTATGTCCAAAACCATTAATTTGAGACCTACACAACTTTATGTGGTATGATCAAAAATGATTTTCATCTTATATGGCCATGGAATAGTTTCTAATTTATGAATGCAACTATAAACCACTTAAAAATAAAATGTCAAGTTTGACATTTAAGTATACACGTAGTAGCATTCATAAATTAGGAACTAGGTACATATACCATAGCCATACTAGATGAAAATTATTTTTGATCATACTTTATTATACCAAACTATAGGGCATTCTATTTAAAAAAGAGAGAGTAAGTTTGGTACGCCACACTTTTGTGAGCCACCTTGTACAATAAAAACATTTTACTAATGTGCATCATTTTAGTATCTACAACTTTTATCTAGACAAATGTTATGTAACTCTCATACTTTTAGAACAATCTTCCAGCCCCGCATCGTTGCCGGGCCCTGTATATACAGGGTGTAACTGAAATGCCTGTCCATATTGTAGTGACTGAATTTACGCCATAAATAGACAAAAAAGGTTCATATAAACATAAGTTCAATTCCCAACCTTTGCAGAGATATTAGGGAGGATTTTTGTTGTTTCACTGAAAATTCAGAATAAATCTCCAAATGAAACTTGACAAACCTTTACTACCGGTAGACTTATTTGTGATTTTCTTTGTACGGGTTTAAGGGGTTAAGTAAAACAGGCTTCCCAATAAATGTCTTATCTACTTTCTTGTTGGTTCAAAATCTCGAATAAATACATTATGCGGGTTGCTATATTTAGTCTTTTAAAACCAAACGTAAACACTATATGAACTTGATACCAAAGAGCATATATGCTCTTTGTTGATACGTAAAAGCTGACCTCACTTGCGCGCGAAGTTTGCAGGACGCGATAAAATGTATCTACGTGTGTAAACATTTGCTTTAAAAATAACGTATTCTGTTTTAGCGTTCTCCTTGTGTCCTTGTTCGAAGTGAACAAAACAGTTGTGGGTGTTGTTACAGACAAGTGCAGAAGTGTTAACTACTGGATAATCATTTTTATTAGCAACAAGAAGGAATGTAAGTGCAATTGTTTTTTATTTAATAAACCTCGTGGTTCACAATGTTAGTGCGTTACATGTTTGTGTGTTCTTTATTGACGTTGAAACAATTTTTTTTATATTTTGCGTTTAGAATAACTCCATTATACGCCCAGTCGGTCTTATTTTGTTCATGCATTCCTTGTGGTGTGAGTTGATGTATCTACTGATTAGTGTATTAACAATAATTTCTAAATTAGCATTATTTTGGAGATTTACATGCCAAATTGCTGATAGAAATTATTATTAATTATTCATGAGCACCGAGTACGCAGCTACTCGTTGCAGTCCTAGTTCAGGGTTATCATCATCGTTTAAGTTGTTCCTAAACCATGCAGAATAGATTTGACGTGCAATAAAATCTCGTAGGAAAATTTGGTGATTCATATGAATTTTATAAGGAAAAAGCTTTAAATCTTTTTTTAACATTGTACTTATGGCAATTTCCATAAGATAAATTAATTTGTTGGCTTAATCTTCTTACTGAAGTTGAAGGATTAGTCTCAATAATGTTTTGTGCATTATCAATAACCTCTTGCGTTCTTCGGATTGGATGTCCAGACCACGGTTTTCTTGCTACACTACCTGTTTGTCTAAAATTTCTGATTAGTCTATGAATGATTTCATATATCACTTGAGAAGAATGCATTTCGAATTCAGCCGGAAAACGCTCTATAAATTAATTGCAACATTCTTGTTTAGAATATTCCCATACGCCGTCATCAGTTTTATGTCCATTACGAAAATATACTTCTAACAAGAACGACAGTTTTGATATGTCTCTGAAGTTTATTTATTTCTATTCGTATTTATTTATTTATTTATTCAATTTATTTAATTTATTTATTCAATTTATTCATTCATTCATTCATTCATTGACCGATAACTACAAGCATGTATGGAGGTTTAAAATAAATAATTAATAAAATCAAATAATTTTTCTAAACTATTCCTTGACATGCTTAATTTTAATTCTTTATTGTACTAATTCTTTGTTGTATATATATATTTAAACTTTCTTTTTGAGTTTTGTGTTACCTTTTAAATCCATAATTATAATACAATTGAGATTTGCAAATTTTGAATTAAGATTTTATTTTAACAGCACCATCATCTACTTGGGGAGTACCACCGATCATTGCAAGAAATGAGCAGCAGTTAACTCTCAAAATTTTGAAATGCATGCCACTTGGTCAGTTTACTGGAAATGAAATCTATGATGATGATTTTGGATGCTACATTGTTCAACTACCTAGTAAAATTGACAGACTGTAATTATGCATCTTCTGAGACATCGTTATGACGTTATCCCATTCAACTGGTAAGTGTTTACAGTTGTATAACTAGTTTTATGATTTTTGTTTTTTTTATACCGTAAAACGGGGTGAATAGAATCAATTTTTAGGCATTTTTCATCTTCTTGCTGTTACCAAGCAATTACCATCCATTGCACAAAATTTATAAATGGCCTAAAAGTTAGGTATGTCCTTTGGTAACAACATTAGCACCAAAAAATTTTCAAAAAAAATTGGTATTCATTAAAAAAAAAAATTTTAGTCAGTGATCCTATTCCCCCCCTTAGTGGGGTCAATAGAATAACTCAGCTTTTCCAAAGGATGATTCTATTATATTAAACGCCGGGTGTATAGGATCAACAAAAATGTTTTTAAAAGTTAAAATGGACAACTTTTGTTGTTAAAATTTGTTTGGGCTTGAAATTATTGACAATTATATTATGATTTATATTTTATTGGTTTTTCATGAACATAGAAAAGTATAAAATGTCATTTATTGATACAAACTTTATTCCTATACTGAGATACATTTATATTAAAACGAAGTAAACCCCGTCCAAACTTGCTTGGACCTTCTAACTTCCCAATAACTTGGTTATAACAAAATTCGTATATGTCTTCTACATCTGGAAATGTGTAGATGTGACCGGAAAAATCTCTGGTGCGTTTTTCCCTCAAAAAATTTCCTGTAAACGATTCTGGATAAACTGCCACCACTTGTGCAATAAAAAATCGTACAAATTTTGCGGAAGGTTTAGCTCTTGATGTGCTAGCTTCATCAATTTCATCGTTGAATCTTACAAGCAACCAGTCATTAAGCTGGATATCTTTTTGGTCAATAGGTAAAACATTATTAAGGTTGTCACAATCATCATGTTCACTTATTTTATTTGTCAAATGCTTATTATCGGATGCGTTGGAAACAGCTTTACATTTATTGGATGCTGAAACATTCTCATTCTCCATTAAGTCCTCATTGTCATATTCAATTTCAGACATTGGATCCATATCTGAGTTAGAGTCGTGGGTGCTAAAATGATCATCAGTGTCTTCCTCAGAAGATTCAAAATCATCAATCGCAACACTTTTGCCGGCAGGAACTTGTAGCTTTTTTCTTCTCTGCTTCGGTTGGGCACAATCATACCGCATAGATTTTAATAAATCCATAACCGTATTTTCAATATCCTTGCTTGTATCCTCATCTCCGTCATTCTTTGATAGTCCATCTTCTGGTGGTAGCATATCTAGAACTCGATTGGGGTTTATGGGTATAATCCCACACTTATTAAATCCTGCAAGCATATTGGCTTCCTTGTTGGATTCAATAACAAGAAGTAATTTCTTCAAAAGGGTTGGAAAAATGTCCTTTGGAATACTGGTCGTATTTCTTCCAGGTCCTTTTTTATAATTTTCAACAATTTTACGCCACGCCATTTTTAAAGGCCTGAAAAAGGCTACATCCAGCGGTTGAGTGATGTGTGTCGAATTGCTGGGCAGAAAGATAAAGGATATATTATGCTCTTTGCATTGCTTAATTGATTCAATGGAAAGATGAGAGCTTAGATTGTCACCAATTATAATTTTTTTACCAGGTAATTTTTTTAGATAAGGAATTGCTATTGACAAAATCCAGTCATCAAAACAAAAACCATCGAACCAACCTGACTTGCTTCTGTTGTACCTGGTTCGTGGAGGACCTCCTACTGTCCAAGAACTGTAAATATGTGTAGCCTTGTACACGACATAGCACGGTAATAAATCACCACTACCTGATGCTGCAAACATTATCGATGTTGAGCTTTTACTATGGTTGATAATCCGCTCTGGATATTTACAACCACGCTTGGATATCACTTTCTTACGACCTGGGTCATCACAGAGATTACTTTCATCATAATTCACCACATTGCTCGGTGGAATGCCCTCTAACTCCCGTGAAAGGTGATTAAAGTAATCTGTAATCGTTTCTCTAGTTACACCAGCCCTCGCTCTTTTTATGTTTTGACAGAAACGTTCAGATAGGATATTTTTATGACGCTGTAGAAAACCGTATGCAAAATCGCCGCCTGGGTAGTTGTTTTTAAATTTTGGAACAATTCTGCCCTTTCTGTCCAGATATTGTTTAACAATCACTCGTAAATCTGTGGTATCAAGAGGATATCCCCACTCACTGCAAATAAGTAAATTGTTTGCTATATGTTTTTCTTCTTCACAACTTAATACAGTTTGTCCTCCTTGAGTTTTAATATCTTTATTTTTCACATGTCTGTACAAAACAGTGTATGCTATATCAAACTTTCTGGAAGTTTCTCGTATACTGTGACCTTCCTTTACATCATTTTTAGCTTGCTGCAGTTTTAAAGGATCGATTTTCTTATAATGTTTCCCACCTACTTTCGGTGTGTATTTCCTAGGCATGTTGAAATTTACGATCCTATTCACCCCGCTGTAATGTTAAAAAAAACATAGAAGCAATTTATTTTTTTGATAGGTTATTTTACTTACATTTAAAAGAATTTGTATCAGTAATATTAATGGCAACACTACAGAGATAAGGTACACCAATATAATTAAAAATAACACTCGATGCTGAAGATTTATAACTAAAGTTTTGTACACTCACAAACCGCCACTTGAACAATAATCATAGGTTAGGGTCCGGAAAACAGGCATGCCAATAGCTAGGAAATTAATATTACTATATTTCAGTTCTCTGTAATGTATACTTGCCAACGTGCCAAAATTTTAGCACTACGTTTGAAATTTGAAGTTTTTATCGGAACATTTAAGAAATTCCCTCTTTTTTAACCTATACACCCCGGGGATTCTATTCACCCCGTTATACGGTAGTCGGTGGCAGGTGGCACTAGAAATGTTGCATGATTTATATATCAACTGACATCAATCAATATACGTTTCAAAGCAAAGCAAATATGTAATTGAAATAAACATTATGGAAAAAAGACCATTTCAAAGTGTATCATTGGTTGCTGTCTAAAATTTAGATAAGTCGCTGAAATTATATTTAGTTTCTAATGGCACAAACTGGACTATGTCATTCCTGAATGCTTAAATTTCAAACAAGTCGGACTAAACCGATAAAAAATTGTGTTAATTGTTGTAATTTTGCACACTTACACCGGGTCTTTCCATTTAAATTGCAGAAACTCTCGAGTTTGATACATTATTGAAAAGTGTTGTGGGTTTTATGAACTATTTTTTTAGAGATGCTTGGTTTTTTAATGTTTTTTTATTTTTGAAAGTTTGCATCCATAACATCAAATTATTTTTAGGAATTTGCTTCAGAATTGGCATTTAAACTTATGAATTGCTCAAAATATTTGTAAAGCATTATTTACTTTATCGTAAATATGGAGGAAACGGTCGTTTTTCTAAAATTATATTTTTTCTACGATCCTGTCAAAATGACCACTTTTTGCACAGTTTCTAGTGTCAAAAGCGACGTTTATAGCACTCTTAATATTAGCGCCCGAAATACGTGTTTTTTGCACGTTGCCATTGGTGGCGTGTTTTCGCTTTGCCGTAAGTTTGAATGCCAACATAACCCAGAATATCTAACACAATGTGACCGAACTAAGTTTTTATATTGCTGTTCGATCGTAGAAAAAATAGCATCACTAGCGACGTTAAAAGCACTCTGCTTTGCGTCGTGCTCTTAAACTCATCGCACGTGCTTTAAAGGCGTCCTTATACACTAGTAATAAAATAGCATAATATACCTACTATTTTTCACTATCTTCTTTGCAAGTGATCCTTATACTATCAGATTTAAGGGATGTAGGAAACATCTACAAAAATTGTTACGGTTTCCATAACAATGTACTTACTTTCCTAGAGAAATAAATTATTTACATCCCGCATTTATTACAACTTGACAGGATGCCATGTCTGCCATTTGGTTAACTCGAAGAAAACCATTATCCCTCGTACTATTATCCATTTTTAATCAGAATTTATTCACAACGCTCACAAAACAGCACTCGCAATCGTATTTACGCCGTGCGGTTTTTTTGGTTCGGTGAGATTGCTAACTCGCTACGCTTAAGCAAACTCTCACCTCACCAAAAAACATCACTTTCATCTCTTGTTGTAAAATATACTAATTTTCACCTATGGATTTAAAAAAATATGCTTTTTTTTCATTCCTTTGTTTCCTTAAAATAAAATCAAGTGTATTTTATACATTTTTGATATTCTTAATAATTATTGACCAACTGAATTCAAAATTGTCTTTGCACAGTATCTGTTCATCTCAGAAATCAAGTATTGAAACACATTCATAAGCCAAACAATACATACTTACTTTTCACTAATCTTCTCGATTTTTAGAGTTTCTGTTGTTGAGGTGAAATCACTTTGTATCTTGCGGGTGTTTTGTTGTTCAGAATAAGATTTTTTTTAATGAAACATCGGGTCTGCGTTGTAGTCTTTAATTAGTTGAAAGGGGTCTTAATAAGTTCAATAAACATTTCAAAGGGGCCTTAACGAGTTCAAAAACGTTATATTTAATTTGCAGATCCTGCATCAAATGCTATCGCCAAAGAAAAAAAGATGAGACTACTCAAAAAGAAGTGACTGCCAAGGATACCAAGCGAAAAAGCCATAAGTATTTATTTTGCGGCAAGTTAAGTGCAACTTTGTCTCGCCATATCATCCTGATGCATGGCAATGGACCACGCGTTACACTCCCACAAGAAAAACATCCATTGTTGTTGATAAAGGTACACACCCCATAATTGAATACACCTGTGCAAAAAGGAGGCAGCTCCATTTTTACAAAATTTTCAGGGGAGCATTGTGAAAGTAAATTCTGAATTTAGAAGATATTTTTCATTTTCACATCAAAGTTGGTCTTATATCTTTCAATTTCCCGGAAATTACACTTTTTTTGTCCCATACCTAAATAATATTTCAGAAAAAGAAATTGGAGCTACCTCTTTTTTGCTCCGGATAACCATATTTGGTAGTACAAAAAATAACATCTAAAAACGTCGGTAAAAAACTATTTGTATTTATTCATTAAATATACATAATTGATTTCGGAGGGTTCCACAGCCATTGTCGTTAAGTAACAAAGTATATATTGTTATAACCACTATTACGTTAAACTTGCATCAGCATCCGGAATATTTAATATGCTTAGCTTTTAATTATTCCGTTCTTGTCCCTCACACTTAAGCTTCTCGTAGAACCACATACACTCTAGTGAAACATACTTTCTTGCAAGTTTTTGTACTCGAAGCGGTAAAAACCAGAACTATTTCGGTGCAAAAAGGGGGTAGCTCCGGAGCTGCCTCCTTTTTGGGCCAAATCAGTATTGGGTTTTAAGAATATTTTCTATCTTATCCTCGTATAAAACATCGGAGCTGCATCCTTTTTGTACCAATCGAACCCATTTTTTTCACTTTACTAATGTCATTAAAAACCCTAAAACGTATAAAATGTGGAGCTGTCTCCTTTTTGCACCGTCTTCACACTGTCTTCAATTGTTCTACAATAATTGCTCAGCTCTATCTTCAGTGTGCAGTTTATTTTAAGCATTGTTATATTTTCTTCATAGTAATTCGTAACTGCTTTACATTGATTACACTTGCATGTAAATTTTGTACTTCTACTGTGCGTTTTTTAAAAAAATTATATATATTCTGAAATGTTCCAGATTCGAATGTTGACGGTGGTTGTTCAATTTTGAAGACCCCTGAGAGTGAAAACTTCAGGACAGGTATTACGAGTGACTCTTCACCAAGTCCATCAGCCTCCGAAATTAGAATGCAAATGAAAAAGCGTCCTTGCAGTGTCACTGATTGCAGAAAAGATTGATGCCATTGGTCAAAACAAGAGGATGCTAAATTGTTGAAGCACTTTAAACACCTACTAATACAAGGAGACAAACCTTCTAAAGCAGCACTACAAAATGTTCTTAAGGCAAATAAGAATGTCTTCGTTGGCAGAACATACCAAAAAACTTATGCGCATTTAGTGTACTTTATTCGAAAAATACCTTAAAACTAACAAATCTAAAGTCTCTTAAACCTGAGCATAATCTCTTACATTTAAGATGCATATTTATTTATTTATTTAGAAACTGCAATTTTGCTCATAAATTTTTGGTGTATAGCATGTCTGCCTTTTGTATTATTCACATCTGTGGTTGTAGTAGTAAGTGCTTACTGTTAAGTAATTAGACGGAGGGCCTGCTACAAATATAGTTGCGTCATTTTATTAAGAAAATATTCCTTGCAATTATATTCTCTTAATATCGCTGATAATTGATTTGGATGTTGGCCTGGTTTTCGATGGTGGGGAGGGCTGCAGCAGTGGTGCAAAGGGGTAGAGAAGAGATCAGCTAGGGTGGCCTGAAATTCGTGTTATATATTGGGCAGTACTGAAGTATATTATTGGTGGCAGTGTCGGTGTATGTCCAATTTGAGGTTAGCAGGTTAGGTTGTGTTTGTTATTTAACACAGACTGACACAAAACCTAACCTAATCTCGAATTTGACATACACTGACAGTGCCACCAACAATACACTTCAAAACTGCCAAACTTATGACACATGTCACAGGCGACGCTGATTATAAATTGATTTGATCTCTTGGTAAACTCGATCCACTATAGTCCCGGATTGTCAATGTCAAAATCCAATTTAAAAAATCCCGTATATCATGGTTAATACTTTTAAGTCAAGCTCTGGGTAACTAGAAACAATTAATTAAGTTACTAATGTCAAAACTATAAATTATAGGTTATTTTTCGAAGTGAAATTAAGCAAAAATAAATAAAAGTTGCCAGGTAACAAAAACCCAATTTTTCAAAATTACGGTTTTGCGTTGTCCAACCTAGTGGTAACAAAAAAAACCAATCGAAATTCAACAGTGCTACCACAAAACATCATTTTTAACAATCCGGGACCATAGTGAACAGAGTACATTTCAATTTCTTATGGTCCTTGAGAAAGGTATCCCCAGTAGGTCATGTTTAGTTATGTGAAAATGACCTCACAGACATGTCACGTTTACTTTCCAAATTAGGTTATACTTTTTTACATTTGACAAATACCGGTATAGCTAAAAATATTTGTCAAACGTCAAAAATTATAACCTAATTTACAAGTATATACCTGACATTTTGTCAGGTCGGTATCACATAACCAAACATGACTTACTGGGGATACTTTTCTCAAGGACCATAAGATATGGAATTATCTCTACCCCTTTTGCGCCCCTGTCGTAGCTCTTTCGACCACTGGAATCCAGACAGACTTCCCAACCAAATATCAGCAATGGAATATTTTCTTGATGAAATGACTTAACAAATTTTGTCGCTGGCTCTTACACGAAATATGTAACATCTCATATCAACTGCTACTGCCTATGCACGCTTAATAGTTTACTAGAAAATGTAATTTATAGATTTTTATGTACTAGCTTAATTATACAGGGTTATCAGTTGGATTAGGGATAATTCAAAATGTATGTATGATATTCAGAGATAATGCCATCATCATATGCACAAAACAGGAGTTCTACATGATCTAGTTAGGTGAGCCAATTTTCTGCCCAAGATCATGAAACGAGTGTACAAAATGGTACATACAATCCAGCAGTATGTGCAGTGCATTTTGTGCTATGAACAATTTATTCCAAAGTGTAACGTGTGCGAGTTTTGATTGAGTGTGGTGTCAGAGAAGCAGCTAAATACGATGACATGCGATGGTATCAGTCGTTTGAGGAAGACTACAGTGTTTCTGATATTCAAATGCTGTCGTATGCCTTAAACGACTGTTACCATCGTACTTAGGTGCTGTTCTGATACCGAAGTCACGTCTAAACCGTCTTTTAACACGTGCAACACTTTGGAATTGTTCATACCACAAAACGCATTGCACACGCTGTTCGATTATTGGTACCTACTGCTTTGTTGATTTTTATCATGATTTTAGGAATACACTGGCTCAGTTACCTAGATCATGTAAAACTCATATCGTACCTCTAAAATCATGTTCATGTGCGCAGCTATGGTATGGGTATATTTTGAAATTATGTGCATATTTTTTCCCAATTCTAGTTTGTTTTATTATACAATGATTAGAATTATATTAGTTTAAAATTTGTAATTGAAGTTGCATATACAGTGTCCGCCAAAAAGTCGGCATAAAACTTACGGTAATAATTTGTGCTTGTCTAAAAACCTATTTAGCCCCTATCATATATACCGAGTGATTTTTACTTCTTTAGAAAATTGAGTTTTTCGAACTGTCAAAATCCGAAGTGCTATTTTTCGGAAACTAAGTAAGATATCCATGAGATTTTTTTTTAAAGGCGTGTTATTTTTAGCGAACTGAACAATCTCAAGGCCAGAAAACCCTAATATTTTTTAACTTTAGCTAAAAATTAATTTTTCAGTTTTTCAAAATTTCACATATCAAGACTTAATATTAAAATTCAAATTTTTTTATGTGAAGACTAAAAATTTATAGTGGGAAAAAATAATATAAAATGTTAATTACTTCTTTAGATTTTTTATTGTTTACCGAAAAGTAGTATGTTTGCATAATTTTTACGTTTTTTATGCAAGGTGCTTTTTAGGAGAAATATTTTTCAATTCTTATTAATATCTATTTAAATGGCTTCAAGAAACTCTAATCTAGCCCTGTAAATGAATTACTGTTACAAAAATCCTGTAAAATGAAAAATAATTTTTTTTTCCATATGCCGACTTTTTGGCGGACAGTATATGTTTAATTTACTATTCCAACTGATTCAATTGTTTACTGTCTTTCTGTTTCTTAATTAGTTACAAATGGTTAAATTTTATATTAATTTTTTAACAGTGTATGTCTACATTTGAAATATTTGTTTTGTTATTATTTGTACTTTTTACATTTAAAAATAAAACTATTCTAATACGTCTAAATTTGTTTACTTTTGTCATCTGATGTTATCTTTGATAATGTAGCGTAAGTTACAACCTCAAACTGAGAGTAGCTGGAAAATCCTATTCTATTGAAGTAGTAACAATTTAATGATGAGAGTGAAAAATATGTCTCTTTATTCACTGTACCATATAACTATTTTTAATTATCACCTTTAGCACCTTTCTTATTTTATTCTAGTAAAATTGAAATGCAAAATACAAAAAAAAATTGTAGTTTATGTAAAAGCAGGCAACCATTGTTGCACTTGCGATTTGCATGTGGTCATATGTGGATGTAGCATTTATGTGAAAAAACATTTTTAGTGTTAAATCACTTTTGCTTACCTTTTCGTACAAGAATTTTGTTTTAAAGTAGTGTACTAGTTATTTAGATTACTGAATTAATTGTATGAGAGTATTCCATGTTTATATATTTAATAAAATCATTTTACTGATTTCCTATGTAAATTCCACATAAGCCAAGATAACACCCATTTTTATCAGAGCGCCATTTGTCCGTTGACGCGTGGTGGAGTTGAGTACTAAAATTATAAGCGATGTAGCGCTATGCAGTGTAGCACTAAGCAGAGAAAACCATTATTATTATTATTATTATTATTATTAAATTAAAAAACTTTTTTATCGGTGGGAGGCCACGATACAAAACTATAAACAAAAGTTTAACTCAGAAAAACAAAACAATATTTATTTACAAAAGGAAACACAAAAAACTAACCATTTATAACAAATGTTCGGTATGTAAACCATTATTGACAATACAAATTTGACATCGTCTATTAACACTTCTTGCGGCGTTTATAAGCATATCTTGAGGAATGCTTTGGCAAGCATTTTTAATCTGTGAGATCATCAATAGTTTCTGGTGGTGTAACGAAAACAAGGTCCTTAAGGTATCCCCACAAAAGAAATCAAGGGGAGTTAAGTCTGGGGACCTAGCTGGCCACTGAATTGATGCATTTGTGCCAATCCAATTCTGTCCAAAATTTTCGTTTAGGAAATTGGTGTTTATAAGAGAATTATGGACAGACGCACCATCTTGTTGAAAAATGACGTTATTAAATTCTGCAAGAGGCAATTGTTCCAAATATTCCTGTAATTGGTTTCGTAGAAACTGGTTGTATCTAACTGAATTTAGAGTTCCGTCAATAAAGTAAGGTCCTAACGACCTTCCGTTTAAAATCCCACACCATACATTAACGCTGAATCTTCTTTGAAAGCGATTTTCTCTAATATTTCTGGGATTTTCTGTACTCCAATAATAGTGATGATTTCTATTAAATAAGCTGTTATTGGAAAATGTGCATTCGTCAGACCATAATATTTTTCTATAAAAATTAGGATCCTCTTGCTGTCTGTTTACAAAGTAATTACAAAATTCAATTCGACCTGGAGGGTCATTTGCTTCTAAATTTTGCACTAAATGTACCTTATATGGTTTCAAATCATGTTTTTTTTAAATGTGATGTACTGTACTACATGACACCTAAATATTACGTTCAATTTCTCGTGTTGAAGTATTTGCATCTTGCTCTACACTTAACAAAATATCCAACTCCAAATTTTCATCTCCTACTTGGCGGTCTCTCTTTATTTTCTGTAGGGAACCCGTATTCCTTAACGTTTCTTCTAATTTACTAAATTTTCGCCGGGAAGGAGCCTGTCTATCGGGATACCGTGTTTGATAAATACGTAAAGCTTCCTCACTATTTTTCCTGCATTGAAAGAATACTTGCAACATGTCAACCATTTCATTGTTAGTAAACCTGGCCATATTTTGATTTGAATATTAAAGCACAAGAGTATAATACAAGAAAACACTTTAGATTGTTCTGAAATCTGACAGTTAAAGCGTTTGTCTACTATTTGCTTTGTTTTTCTGAGTTACGCTTTTGTTTATAGTTTTGTATCATGGCCTCCCACTGTGAAAAAGTTTTTGTAATTTTTCACGAAAATTTTCTTATGCAAGTGCATGAAATATTTACATTGCTGAAAAGAAAAAAAAACCTCTACCAGAAAATTTAAAAAAATATATACAGTGTCATTTAAAAAAATTGCATGTGACGTCACCACTCTGAAAAAATTGAAGATAAAAATTTTTTGATTGTGTTAAAATGTAGGTTTTTATGTGTCATTTGATTTGATATAAGGTTTATTGGGTCTAAAATAAATAATAAAGTTGCTAAAAGGCGGGGCCTTTTTTGTAGAACAGACTGTATAGGCCATTCAGTAAACACAAAAACATTTGAATTTTTTGTTGGCATATTCATACAATCTTTGCACTAGGGATTCTGTATTTTGTTTTGCAAAGGTTTCCACGCATGCATAAAGGCAGGTATGAATTTAGAAATGGCAATCAATGTCAATTAATATTTATCATTATTTCAGAATCAAAGTAGATACTTTTCTGGAAATTCTCGCCTGAATTTTTATAAAATGTAATAAAAATACCTATTAATAAAGTCTACGTCAACAGTATAAAACACAGTATTTGTATAGTATCCTTAAAAGTAGTTATTCATAATATTATGACAGATGCTAAGTAAATGTCACACCCTTAACCTATTTGCTTTAGTAACTTTTTGTTAAGTACATTCTTAGACAGAGATGAATTTTAGAAGTACCTTCATGCAATTTTGGAGATCAGAGACCACTTTCTGTTTCTGTTTCTGTTTATGTTTACTGAACAGACTACCTATAGTCACTGTTCTCCAGACTGATGATTCAAACGTTTAGGTTTTGACTGAAACATCTACGAGTTAATTAGTATTGAAAATAGCAATACCAGTAACATGGAGCGACAAGTCACGCTGCTGGGCAGAAATTGATTTTGTTACGGGAAATGTTTCCCAATCACGTAATATCGTACTTCGAAAAAATGTCCAGGCCATTCAGCAGATTTATCGTATCGAAATAATTTCCTACCAGGATATGTACCTGAAATGCCAACTGTATGTTACTGAAGCAAACACACTATAAGACTCGAAAGAAAATATTCTAGAAGAATTTTTGTAATTCATGTCAAAAGTTAGAGAAAATAGATGGCTCACTCCATCTTCATGCTAATAAAGATGTGTCTTCTACGATAAACTATTCAGCTACAATCGATTCTTTTATTTATTTTAATTAACAACATGCGCCAGTTATTTCTACCTGTCCTTACCAGAGTACCTCACTACTTTCTGAGAATGATACGTGAAACCTTAGAAATAGAAAAACATCCAAATAATATTAACAGGGAAGATGGTTTTAGACTTAGTAAAACTTGGACTGTTGTCATTCACGGTCTAAAGCATTACAATCACCGATCGTCAGCCGATCACGCACCGCTGCCGAGAATTGCAATGGACTTGAACCACCAATCAACGTTACTCCGTTCTGCACGCTGGCACAGAGGACCATAAATACATTAATGCCGTCCTCCAGCTCTTAGAGCAGCTTTGACTTTGATCATATAAGCTGCAATATTTTGCAAAACGTTAGTCTATATGGGTGCACAAACAGTAAAAAGGTCATATATGCCTAAATATACTTGTTCATAAGGTACTCTAATAACAGGGACCAAATCGTGGGTGGCTTGTAAGAGTTAACGAGCCACCAAAGAACATAACCGTTACACAAACCCTTGCTTGAGTTCAGAAGGTGTTAGACACATTAAGCCAACCAATGCTGGGTGTTTATCTACAAAAACGACTCGGTCTAAGCCGAAATATTATTCTAATATTGACAATTCCAGTAACCGCGAAAGCCTGAAACGTTATATAACGTAGAAAAATAATTAAGAAATATAAATATGCTGAAATGCACTGGGGTATTAAACAATGGTTTAAAATAACCCCATATAAAGAAATCCATGGTGGATAAATCTAGACTTCTGAGCGGAAAATTGATGCCCCCCGTTTAGAGATATAGTCCGAATGCAGTTCATATAAAAGTTTGCTCAAACACATATGGCACGTTATTCGCCGGTGAACCGATCCATTGCAACTAAGTTTTCAAAGAGTGTTCTTTAACCACAAGATATACTGGCAAGCCTACTCCCGCCACGTTTTTAGATATTCAACAAGCAAATGTAGAGAACATTCTGAGATACACTGTAATTCGTTTGATACCGGATTTATTGCAAGGATTTGATTTGTTCTATTTGCAGTCTCCGCATTCATTTGCGGTGTGCATGGGACAATTTGCGACAAAATTTATACTACCCCAAAAAATTATTGATACACCCAAAAAAAAATCGTGGATCTAAAGGTTTTTTATGAAAATTTTAAGTATGCACAGAACATATCGGACTTCTCTGACAACGATGAAGAAAATTCAATTCGTATTCACACCTGACGGCATTGATGAGTCAGATGATCGCCAATCGCCAAGTATAATCCGAGACACAGATTTTGAATCAGATTCTTCATTTGAAGATGCTGCTATAGATATTTCTCTTTCCGAGTTGGACGAAAAACTCAATCCTGGTAAATGGAGATTAGAAAATCTAGTAATAAGTTTGATATTATCGTTGGTTCCCAAAGCAATCAGTAGCAATGCTGTCGTTAAATTAGCTTAATCGATACATAGACAGAAAAACCATAGCATATTTTTTGACAACTGGTTTACCAGTACTGCTCTCATGATCTATTTGTCTAAGGAAGACATTCGACTCCTTAGTACTGTTCATTTCAAATAAGTAAAGGGTTTTGCAATTTTTTCTAAAGAGGAACTAAAGAAGAAAGAAACATGATTCACACATGTGATAAAGAGCCGCGCTTTCCATTCGTCAGATCGCAGCTCAATTAAAAATTTATCACATGTTAGTAACGCCCTTGAACCTCGCGTTCATTTTTCCAAGGAACAGAAAAGCAAGCAATTCCAGCCGTTTTTTTGCTAAATAAAAACGCTTCGGTTTTAAAAACAAAGCCATAAACCAAGCAGGCCAGCAAAGCTGCTGCGTCCAATAAAGCAAAGTGCTGCTAGCACCAGAACAAAACTTTCATGATCTGGCCCAGCAAAACTTGACGATTTTAAAATAAATCCCGGCCGCCAAACGAAATATGCTCGGTTATAAAAATACCAGAGAGATGCGACGCCACATGCTAAACACAAAGAAAAACGGATGATAGCTACCAACTGTGCATTTTTCGACACAAAAAGGGCAAGACAGATTTTGTAATCTGCCCAGGTAAAAGGATTACGCATAAATAAATCCTTAACGCCACACAAGTGGTATACAAAGAGGCTTAAAGTGTCAATCTCGAAAGCAATACAACAGCGCCTGGGCCGCTCGCAAATTCTATCGGAAATACATTACACATAATTAATATACCCCCTTGACGATAATACAAATATAGGCATGTGATATATAGTTGGATGCGTTTTCACGCCAGGAAGACGATAAATAGCACGAGAAAAATTATCGCGCGCAATTAATAACACGAGAACGAAAATTAGTTAAAACCAGCCAAATCTCTCCCCACACCGTGTTTGCGAGCCTACGATCCCAAAATATGCAATTCGGAAGAACCCGAGGGAGGTGGTTTTTCCTTTATAAAAAAGGAACTGTGGAATAGCAGGAGATCTGATTGAACGCTGTTCTCGGATCAACTTCTCCTCTTTTCCAGGGCTAGAACTTCTAGTAGCCCTGGAGAAGCCAACCTGTAGCTAAGAAAGCTGCCGCATACACGCCGCCCTCCATCGAAGGAGCCAGAAAAAAAGATCTGATTAAACTCTGTTCTCGGATCAACTTCTCCTCCTCTCCAGGGTTAGAACTTTTCATTCGCCCTGGAGGAGCCGGACAACGCCGACGCGCTCCCATCCCCGAAAGCCCGCATCGTACCGAGGAAGCTAGACACCGTCTAGCGCTTACACCCAATTTACCGTCCGCTCGACACCGCAACCTTCAGCACCGCACCCTCCAGGCTACCCATTGTACCATATGCCAAACGCCTTCAAAAAACCTAGATCCTGCGCCTTCCAGCGCGGCTTAGTCACAGCTCACCGAGGATGAGAAGCATGGACAACCGACGTCTGGTTTCGCACGCCGCCTTCCCCAACCTCGAGGTTCGCTGCAGCAGCCTGCATCTGGAGTGTGCTGTCGTCAGACGCGTTCTGTACTGCCCCAAGACGCCCCAAGCTCCAGATCGTAGCTGCTTGCGGATCAGAGTGTGCTCCCGCCCGGCGCCCGCCGTCCGGCTCCACGTCACCACCAAGTCTGTTTAGGAACCCCAGAAACTCCGCGCTACGAGGAGGACTTTGCATGAACTCACGCTCACAGGGATCGACGCCCCGGCTTCGCACAACTCTGTCGAGAATTTACCTGGCCACGGTACGGACGCCCCAAGCCTCCGCCGCATCCCCTTGCATGCCTCCGAGGTGTGTCACGCTGTTCCAGGTCATCCGGCACGTTGAGACCGACCCCGCCTTTAAAGGGTTTCGCTAGAACGCAAGCTCCAGGTCCCAGAAGTCCTGGTCGAAGTTTTCCTGTCTTCAGGTCGACTGACACCATCCGCTTTTCAACCATGGAGACGCCCTCCACCGGGCCACGCGTTTTGCATATTTTATTCGATTAGTTTTGATCTTTAGGTAAATTTTATAACACTGTAAATATTAATTGTAAATAAACAAATGCATAAACATGATCTGTCTACAGGAGCTCCAATCGTCGTTTTTCGTTGACACCCTTACCCTGAGCTAGTTTGGTGATGGACCTAAAAAAGTCATTCTTAACCGCTGTCACGCCTCCCGCAAGCGAAAGCGTCTCCGTATTGTGTTAATTGCCTAACCAACGTGGGGCTTCTCTCTCGTAGACGTCTCCGTATTGTGTTAGGTGTTATGGTAAAAAAAGTTGCATTCCAAGATGGCACAAGTACTAGTGCTGCCCCATGGTTTAATAATAAAGTTGCCACGTTGTCAACATTTATTTATTGATTTTTGAACAGACGACTAAAGACGGCACACTCAATTGTATATACTTATAGTGTGTGCATTAACTACAAATGTATGGGAAGTGGACCAACAATCGAGAAAAGACGGTTTTTAAAAAATGCAAATACACACACGACGATTCCAAGTTTAAATATACGGTAACCCCAAGAATACTTCGGCACCTTATCTTCGCATTTATTATCAAGTTGAATGTGTTATTAAAGAGTGTATTTAAAAAATCAGATAAATGCTGAAAAAAAATTCTGTTCGTTATATCATGTAAAAAATAAAAAACAAACATTTATTTTAATGCTTAACCAAAACAAATTTATTAATTATTTTATTCCAATCAAATTTTACCAAAAACAAAAAATCAATTCATGAAATTAACTTAAATACTAAAAATTGGCCAATCTAATAAATTCAACTTTGTATGTGTTAAGAAACCGTTAATTAATTTTTTTTTAAATTGTAATCATCATCATCATCATCAGTGGATTTGCCGTATATACTTACATGTGATTATTATTAAGTAAAATAAAACAACCTGGCGTATACGGACATTTTGAGGGCTGGCAACTATTGTTTGGCTCATGGCACTTGAGTTACACCCATGACACGTCGTTCATACCCATGGCGGGTTTTTCACACCCATGACACGTGGGTCTAATATGGGAACTTAAAATACGTTAACGGTCATTTTTGAATTGATGTCGGTATATAGAGACTTTGATTTTTGTTTAAATGTCGGTTTAGCGAGGTTTTAGTGTTGTATGAAAAAGATCAGAAAGTGCCACATCTTTGGGTTTTGCCTTCGACCATACCTCAAAAGTCGATGTTGCCTTTATTTTCGAACGACTTATTGTATGAAAAAGATCCAAGACTTCAGCGGGGTTCCCGGTGACCAGAATCGTGTACACATACGAACATACGTACACCGCACAGCAAGTTTAGGCGCCCCCTCCCCCCACCCCCCAATACGAGGGAGGGATCTAGTGTGCTGGGATCTTCACCAAAAAATCCGCACAGCCGAGGCGGAGATTTGGTATAATGGGTTCATTAGTCGGTTGACACGAAATTTTAGAGATATTTGACCCAGAGTGGTTTTCGAAATAAGGGAATTTCAATACTTCGTACACTTCGTGTCGAAGTAAAAGATGTACTTCTGTACAACAGTCACTTGGGAGGTATCGATTTGCAGGATTGAATGCTTGGTTATTATGGTATCAGCACGAAATTACACTTATATGCCATTGTTGAACTTCAAAATTGCGGTGGCTGATGCATTATGCAAAGTTGGCCAATAAGTAATAAAAAAAAAGAAGGCGCCCAAGAGCTGAAGCAGTCCAAGAAAAATACGAGAGAAAAGGAAGAAGAGAGGAAACTTGCGAAATGTTCTACAAAGAAGTTTGTGGAGATACTGTTAATACACTAATTTACTGGCTGTTGATCCAAATCCAGATCAAAGCCCGTTGTCAACTACTACTGGTCTAGGCCGGTATATTTTATCTACCGGACTCGTAATGTAAACACTAGTTACCAATGCAGTATCCTAAAAAATCTTATACGATACACGACCGGTAGCATTTTTATGGCCTTACCAAACATACAGGTCTCGCCCCACGGGCTTGACCTGTAAAATATTGGCGCGGCCATAGAAATGTTGCTACCGCTCTAATAACGTAAATAGTTATTATCGTCGTGTATAATACAATATTTTTTTCTATAGCAAGAACTTTAACAATTTCAAAAGAAAATAAGGACAGTCAATAACATTTCAGCTAGATTGGGTTGCTACGATAATACGAAGCTGTCATATTTAATTTAAACAAAAGTTAGAAAATTAAATTACTTTTTCTCCAACCACACGAATAAGACGCCATATTGTCGTATAATTTTGTATAAAAAGTAAGACATTTCGGGATGTTCACCAATTACCTTGGCAACTGTACACTTTTCGATTCATATTTGCACTAGTACAAAAATGGACGCAAGATGGGGTTTTGCATGGTAAATTTTAAATAAAACACAAACGCTTCGTCAATATTCGGCAATCGCCGTCGTTGTTGTTTAATTTCCCCGTATAGTGATTGTTTATTTGCGCCATGACAGTTCTACAATATAACCTACAATGTTTGATTCTAAATAATAAGTCATACTACCGAATTTATGAGTAGTTGGAGAAAAAATAGTATGTTTAATTCGCACAAAAAATGCGTTTTCGGGACGCGTAAGACTCGCCGGACTCCGCTGCGCGTCGTCCGGCGATCTGTCTTACTTGTCCCGAAATCATGCATTTTTTGTACTAATGAAACAAATAACTATTTTCTACTCCTGTAACTAAAATGGTATTTAACATACTACCGTACACGTCGCTAAGTGATCTTTTAATCATGCTTTCATAACATGTGACTAAAGAGTCTCTTAGTCACGAGCTAAAGTTGGCAGTGACGTTTTAGTCATGGGGTGAAGTTAGGTCAAACAGTATTTGCTTTATTAGCCACAGACAAAACTAAAATCAAGTTAGTTTTCAACTTTCAACAGTCAACTTTGACGTTTGTCAAGTATAATTTAACCTAACATAATATTCAAAATCTTAATGAAATGATGTTATGTTGTCTAAATTTGTGGTCTTAGAAAAAGTATAGTATGTTGTTAAGTCATTTTGCTGTTGTAGATGCTTAATTGCATTTCACGCCTTTAGGGCAACTTGTTGCTATTTTAAAACCATTTTCAATTTTTGCACACTAGCACAATCTCATCTTCCGCACATTTGATTCAGGTCATTTTGGTATTTTAAGTAGCCACCTAGGCTTTAGGGCAGCGTGCCCGTATGCTAAACCCTTTTAGTTACTTATTTGGCTTCATCGCCTAATTCTATAATAATGATTTTGCACATATTTGGCCCCAAACGCAGTATTTCTCGTCAGTTGGAGCACCCCTTTGCTGCTACTTTGGCAGCCGGGTGTTATCGCTCGCAAGAATTCCGAAACTTCTAGAAATCACTCCGTTGAGGCGCTTCGCCATTGGCTGTCTTTGATACCGGAATTAATTTGTTTTATGGAGCGCATCGCCATTGGCTGCCGAGAGTCACGTGGCAACGCCGTTTGGCTCACGCCACTTTAAGCGTCCTAACGCTTTTTGCTTGAGGAGTTCAAATCAGGCCGTTGATCGAAGAAGTCGCAGAGTGTGCCGTTTCGCGGCGTTCCCGCTATTTGCGGAGACGCCAGCCTGTTTTTCCCGTCTCGTGCTGTTTCAGCGAATGTTGTCGAATATGCCATCCTTTAAGAGGTCGCGTGTGGTTGTGTGAGTGGCACGTCTTTACGCCAAGGCGTAGGTGTGTGAAGGGTTTCTTGGGGCCAGTTCTGCGTTGGTGAGAAAGAGGGCTTTCCCTTTGCAACTCGCTGTTTCGAGGATCTTTTTAGACAGGACGAGGTAGGCCTCTTTGCCGCTGTAGTGTGCTCTCAGGAGAGCTTCCTAACGCCGCCATCTTGGCGGATTCCAGCCCGTTTACCCCTTAATGCCGTGTTTTGGCGATTGAGCTGCCACAGACTGCCGCCTTCTACCAACTGACTGCACGCCACTCTCATGGACCGTCTGCGGACTAAGGTATTTGTAATTGCAACCATTTAAACATAGTAACTGTCACTTGTGCGAGCGTTGGTGCTTTGTGCTCAACTTTATGTGGGCGGATGCATGCCCCTTGCTTGCTTGTCGCGGCTTTTAATGCCGGTTTGAGGCCACCATGCTGCAAGACGCTACTTTGGTAGCCTGCTAGTAAGTTCATGTGGGCGAGTTTCGCGTTTCATCGCCTAAATAGCTAAAGAACTCTGCGCCCATGTCTTGGTGTTACGTTTGTGCTAGCTTTTAATTCAGTAACGTTGGGTGCGCGAGCTTCACTATATTGTAGCACTGTTATCGCGCACTAACGCGCCCTTTTCCGGCGCGCGTATTTCTAAACTGTACTCTAATATGTAAAGGGTCGAGCCCACTGCGGCCGGCCGTCATAGCGTGTTGTTCATTAGCATAGCGCGTCCATCAGATGGTGCTTAACGTAAGCAGTAACATAAGCTTGGCGGCACGATTTGCTGCCCAGATGTAATTAGCGATCAATAGACGCATATTTAGTTAAGGGACGTACTATTCCTATTCGACCTGTGCATGCTTTGTTTCAGATAGCGCCTTTTACAGTGTAAAGATTGGTGTACGGCGAGACGTGAGAGATCAGAGCGTGCAGGTAGGTCCAGTGATTGCGCAGTCTCGGCCAAAGAGTCCCAATATTACCATTCCAGTACGAAATTGTTATTTGAGCTTGCAGCTCATGAGAATTCTTATCGACGGAGTGTCTTGAATGCTTCGCTCCCGTTTAACCGCCCAGGCCCGGTTATTCGAGTTAAGACAGGCTTGGTGGCGCCCTCATAATTTCGACGTACCATATATACAGGGTGTTTCATTAATAATTGGAAATATTTTAACTGCAGAATCCTGGGCTCACAATATTAATATTTAACTAAAATCACTTAGATAAAATATGGCTTCTTACTGAGATATAGGGTGTTTTATTTAAAAATTTAAAAGTGATTTTTTTCCATTACTTTAAAACTATTTGACGTATCCGTATCATATTTGGCAGGAAGTGTAGACACTGTAAACCATACTAAATTATGTTAAATAAACGTTTCTGGCTACTACCAGAGGCGTACGACAGGGGCAAGTGATTGGTTGACCCTTCCCAAATTCTACGCCACTGGCGGAATTTCCATTTTAGCACACTTTTTCGATTCTCCAATACTTTCTACATAAATAACATATTCTTCCTTCGTAATGATAAAGTCATTATTTTTCGAGATATTTAAAGTTAAACGTAAAGCTGAACAGTTATTTTGATTTTAATGTGTATTAATTATGTGGGTGTTTTTTGTCAGAAGATTGCATTTATTACGCAAATGAAACTTTATTCTGTATTAACAAAAAATCGCTGGTATACTCACAAGAAATAAATAATCGTCAACAACTATGGCAGCAAATAGTAAATTCCGCTAATTTTATTGCCAATCAGCCAAACATATTTTTTAAAGTTAGAAGATCGTTTAGGGAAAGAATTGATAAACTTATTGAGGTAAACGGGAGTCACATTGAACATTTATTATAAAAGGTTTTTGATATTTTCGTGTTATTAAAATTGTTCTTTTATTTAGATTAGGTATAACAAAATGGTTCTTTTCAGAATCACAATTTGTTTTAATGTTGAATGCATATATGTATTCGTTTTAATAAATTTCATTCAATAACATTATGTTTTTTTGTTAATACGGATTAAAGTTTTATTTGTGTAATAAATGCAATCTTATGACAAAAAACACCGACATAATTAATACACATTAAAATCAAAATAACTGTTCAGCTTTATGTTTAACATTAAATATCTCGAAAAATAATGACTTTATCGTTACGAAGGAAGAGTATGTTATTTACATAAAAAGTATTGGAGAATCTAAAAATTGTGCTAAAATAGCAATTCCGCCAGTGGCGTAGAATTTGGGAGGGGTCAACCAACCACTTGCCCCTGTCGTACGCCTCTGGTAGTAACCACAAACGTTTATTTAACATAATTTAGCATGGTTTACAGTGTCTACACTTCCTGCCAAATATTATACGGATACGTCAAATAGTTTTAAAGTAATGGAGCAAAATCATTTTTAAATTCTTAAATAGAACACCCTATATCTCAGTAAGGAGCCACATTTTATCTAAGCGATTTGGGTTAAATATTAATATTTTGAGCCCAAGATTCTACAGTTAAAATATTTCCAATTATTAATGAAACACCCTGTATATACCTCAACACGCTTGCCCAGAACGTATCGTGTGACTCACGCCCGACTCCCTGAGCGTTCCAGCCGTGGCCTTTTAGCCTGTTTCTAGCAAATCTCAGGGCAAGTGTGCCAGTTTTTCAGGACTGATTCCGTGGTGCGATGCTCACCTTGGGTGGGTGTCGTAAAGTTGTTTTAATACCGTAACAATGTAACACATTATATAAACTCGTCTAGACACTCGTGTATTAAACAATCGCTGCGCTACGCTCCGCTCGTGCCTAAAAAAACTCGTGACTAAACTGACGTTTATAAAACTTGTTAGGTAATATACTATTATCTATCCTAGATGTTAAAGTGTTACTTTTTCTACCCTTGCTGTTAAAGTAAAACTTGATCTTTTGTTTTGAGTTGATAGAAGCACACTTTAACATGTGCTATAGAAAAAAAAATGTTTTTAGCTTCCCTACTACATTATACCCTTGTCTCAGGCCATATTTCTACAGGGAATGAAGTGCCCGAACTTTACAGCATTATACAGGGTATTAAAAAATACGTTTGGATATTTTACCCACTTATAGATTTCAACAATCATGGGTCCGAAAACGCTTCGTTTTGAAGATACAGAGAGTTGAAGTTTTAAAAATCCACTTTTTATTAATTAAAAAACGCTTTTAGCGCTTTAATGAAATTTTCAGTTTGTTTATAACTTTATGAGGTATCTTTTGGACCTATTACACTTAATCCAGTAACTCCGTGGCATGTCGATTAGGTTTTTTTTACAAAAAAACGCCCAGCAGATTTTATGCAATTTTCATAGTTTTCTTTAACCCTTTAACGCTCTCTGGTATGACATACCACTATGCATAACAGTCAATAATATTCGTTTTGAAACTTAATACTGCTCTGAAATGTCTTGTTTCCGTTCTACAGACATCGCATTTCCTTTGTCTAATTTTATATTTTCTAGAATTATTGTAGTTATAAAACTACCCTAATATATCCTTGGTGTAAATGTGTAGCTGGTATGACAGTATTACCAGCGTGCATTCCGCGTCACGACTTTGAAGTGTGTACGCGAATTGGTGAAGTTTTTTGTTTCTTACTATTTGTGGTTGCAATTTTCAAGTTTTGAGCTGGTAAGCGTGTTAATGTAATATGTAAGGATTGTAATATTGATAAGTAGAATAAATTATTTTGTCCTAATTTTGAACAATAAATTAATATTTGGAAACCTTTTATTTACCTCGCAAAAATAGTCTATATTTATGTCCACTTTTTCAGTAATAACGTACGTTTTATACAATTTATTTTTGTGTTTCGAGTATTTACAAACATATCTACTGAAGATATAATCGAATTGGTTTTGCTACTATGTTGCGCTAGGAAAATATTTACGTTCAAACCAATCATGGTCGCATTTTTGGTGACGTTTTTGGGGCAGGTCGCGGCGACCCGGATTGTTTACGATGGGGTAGTCATAAATTTACAACAAAACGTTAGTGCTACACTCGCAAGTGTTTATATTATTTAGTTAAAATTTCAAAAACTACTTTACTTTGTCCATTGAAGTAACTTATGTTATTTGCAAACTCTTGGAAAGTGTATGTTATTTCTGTTCAAGGCAGGTTTTTTGTAAGTGATCAAATAGTCGCTAATAACTATACTAATAAAAAATATGACAATGTAATTGAATAATTTGTTAGAAATTTTACCAGGAGACTACTTCAAAAAAATAATTTTTATTTATAGCAAGTTTTCACGCTTTTTACAAAAAATACATATTTCGTCTCCGATTCAACAACAAAAAATTTTTTCAGTCGTGTTTCCAAGCCGAAAAGTATTTCATCGATAGTAGGTAATGCTGTTATGTTATTCAGTAATTTAGTAAGCATCTAAATAAATAAGTCGACAATATTATGAAGTGGTATACCAGTGACCATTGACAACATATTTTATCCTAAATGCTCACTGTTAGAACGGTTTACCAGCATCTTTTGAAGAACTGAAAATATATTTTTAATAAACACATTGTTTTTCAGTTTCCTGGCATCTCAAAGAAAGCATACAAATTGAAATTTTGATTTTTTTCCTGTAAACTAATTTTGGCGTTAAAGGGTTTAATTGAAGCACACGTTTTGTCTCCCGGGTTTTTTTTGTATCTCACTTCGTTTTCTAGGAAAAAATAAAGCCCATATTTTTGCACTTCTCTGACCCTGTTAAGACAAAAACTAAAATGCTTCAATATCTAAAAACCCCACAGCCGATTTTAGTGAAACTTTGAAGGTTTACTGGTGCTATTAAGGATCATGTTTTGACGCACTTAGATTTAAATTATTTATTCCAGGGGTGGCCGGGATTTTTTTTAACTTTAACACCATGTAGCTCGGAAACGAAGCATTTCCGGACCAATGTTAATTATTACTTTTTTGTTTGTATTGATAACATCTATAAGTAGGTAAAACCTCCGAACGTATTTTTTTACACCCTGTATACTACAGGGTGTCTCGCGAAGTCCTCCCGGCACTTAAGGAGCATGCTCTTGAGATCATTTCAGGCAAAAAAGTTTATACGAACATGTGTCTTATTCTCAGTATCTATTGAGCTATACACATTAAATAATTTTTATGTTTATGACATCAAAAATAACAAAATAAATGACTGCAGACTAATGATATAAAAGAACGTAGTCATAGATGTTCAAAAATTCCATCTTCTATTACAATGCATTTAGCCGCACGCCTGTGAGTACCACGCGTTCCATTCATTACCTTAGCATGGCTGTCTTTTATTTGTGCTGCAGCGTTCAAAATTCGCTGGATTAAAGCCTCGCATGTTTCTACTTTCTCTTCGTACACCAACTCCTTCATCCAACCCGATATGTTGTAGTATAGGGGATTTAGATCTGGAGATCTGGCCGGTCAATTGTGTGGCCCGCCTCGACCAATCCAATACTGAGAATAGGACACATGTTCATATGAACTTTTTTGTTTGAAATGATCTCAACAACATGCTCCTTAAGTGCCGGAAGAACTTCGCGAGACACACTGTATAAAAAAAAGAAACTCATGTAAAAAGTATTCAACTGGAAAATTACCTATCTCACATGAATACACATTATAAATATAATAAAAATGTCATGTTTGGAAAAAATCGTTAGAGCCGTTTTTGAGAAAATCGAAAAAATTTAAAAATTACCAGAGTAAACACCATACTTCCGGTTGCCGAGTTGCTTAAGATGTTTTATCTGATATGCTTGGGAAATATACCCATGCATATGCTATAATCAGATGGCGAATTTGCTCAATTGCCGAAATGAATTTAGCCAATGCTGCAATTGAGCAAATTAATTCCGCAATTGGGCGAATTTAGATTTTATCCAGTTCCCGGAATCTGTGTCTAACATGTATATGTAAAGCATTTGATGTATGGCCATAATTATATAAGTATGTTTAAGTAACAATGCAAAATAACAATTAAGATAATTTATTTTTAATTTGAAAACATTTCATAAATAGGCAAAAATGAATAAATTAAAGAACGTTGGCACTAGTTCGTCGTTTACCAGCCGTAGCTTCCCAAGTTCCTGGTGTAGGCGACTTGGGTGGCGGCGGGGTGAACACCGTGTCCAGCAGCATATCCAAAACCTCCTCCGATTCCAACACCACGAGCAAGACCGAGACCTCCAGCGACGCCGACTCCATGGGTGGCGTATCCAAGACCTCCAGCGTATCCAAGACCTCCAGCGCTGCCAACACCACGAGCAAGACCAACACCTCCAAGACCGTATCCACCAGCGTATCCCAAACCGACGGCGGGGGCGGCGGCAACACCGTGGTAGGTGGTGGCGAAGGCTGGGGCTGCGATTGCGGGTCCGGCAATGCCAACACTGCGGGCGTATCCTAGACCACCAGCATAACCAAGACCACCAGCATAACCAAGACCGCCGGCGTAACCAAGACCACTAATGCCTACTGCTGGGGCACCCAAATATCCTGCCTTAGCGACGGCGAGGGCTGCGCAAAGTACGACGAACTGTAATAAATATAAAATTAGTATTTGCCAGTGGATTTGAGGGTTGCACTTACCTTGAACATCTTTGAATTTGGCTAGAGGACGAGTGATGCCCCTACGTCGGTTACATTGCTTTTTATACTCGATTGTTGGGCGGGTGCCTTGGCTGGCTCAAATTAAATTGTCAGCAAACCTGTTTGTTTATACATTCATTTTTATTTAGTTTGGTTTTGTCAATAAGTCGAGTTCAGAACTTGTATGTTAGTTGAAGAAGCCAACTGCAGCTTATTGACCGGAAGGTCAAAAATAAATCACTTTCACAGCTCGTCATTAGGAACTCACTATTACTATTAATATTCAAAGTCTCGTTATGGAACAATATTCAAGAACATTTGGAAGAGAATCCAATTAACTATTGTACCAATTAACAAAACCGAAAAATCGCCGGAGTGTTTCTATTCTTACTCTTATCATTCTCCGTAAGGCAATAAAATAACAAAAATTAGCTGAGTAGAATAAAATGTTCGGGTCGGTAGATATGCGATCTATTTACAAATAGCTTTGAATCAAAATCTATTAAATTTAATCATTAATTCATAATCGTTACTTTTCAGTGGACACACTTAATAGTTGCAAAATATTACTATGAATCGAAAGTCGACTTAGTTTTCTTCTTGTTTCTGTTTAGCAGTTATTGCGTATTCTTAACATCTTAAGCTGTCACTTCAACGTTTTCTTACTATTTTGATTGTTATTCGTCCTGCTAATGCGCTTACTTTATTTCAGTTTGTCAAAGAAAGCATGGATTCAATCGAAATAGTTATTTTATTAATAAACTCAAACAGACTGTAAGTCTTCGAATCCATTTCACCGCAAAACGATTTTAGTTCTGAATCGTTGCGAATATGAATCGCTAATCGAATAATGTAACAAGCCCATATGACTTCAATCTGTCAATTTTCATAGACTTTTTTAGCAGGATACCTGAAATACCAAAATGTATGTTATTGGAGCAAAAACAGTATAATTGGCCTAACGGCTGTTGGTTGAGTACTAAAATAAAATAAAATAAAAAAAAATTAAATAAAAGACTCGAATGAAAATATTCTCGAAGAATTTTTGTAATTCTTGTCAAAAGTTGGAGAAAAGAGATGACACACAGCATCTCCTTTGGCACGCTGATAAAGATGTGTCTTCTACAATAAACTATCCACCGACAATTAATTCTTTTATTTATTCCAATTATTAACAATATGCGCCAGTTATTTCTACCTGTTCTTATACGTTAAGAATGATTTGATGTTAAAACTAATCGTTTAGTTTGTACATTTGTTATTTATATTGTATGTCAAATGGATCGAGTATACCAGACAACAGAGTTTGGTCGTACAAAAGTACGACGTTTTGAAAAAACAAACATTAAGTACGTGCTACCCTGAATAAAAATTGTAGCCAAATAACTAAGGAATATAAATATGCACTGGGTGATCCATTAATCAATTTAAAATAACCCCATAGAATAAAATCCATGGGTATTAAATCTGGCCAATTAATGTCCGCCCGATTAGAGTTGAATTTTCCTGAAAGGTCCCAAAGCCTTTCATAGATACAGTATATTATGATACTAGTGTATAAGTACGCCTTTAAAGCACGTGCGACGAGTTTAAAAGCACGACGCGCTAGCAGAGTGCTGTTAACGTCGCTAGTGCTTTAATGGTTCTTATACACGTGTATCATACGCTCTTTTTTTACTATCGTAACAGATATATAAAAACTTAGTTCGGTGACACTTTTTCCGTCACATTGTGTTAGATATTCTGGGTTATGTTGATAGTCAAACTTACGGCAAAGCGTATTTTAATAAATTATTAAAACACGCCTCCAATGGCAACGTGTTAAAAAGACGTAATTCGACCGCTAATATTAAAAGAGCTATAAACGTTACTTTTGACACTAGAAACTGTGCAAAAAGTTGTCATTTTGACACGATCGTAGAAAAAATATTTTTTAACATATATGACGGGGTTCATAATGGGGTAGTGAAGCGCAACATCCAGCATCGAATTCTGATAATGCCGCTTAGTCTCTCCTACTCAATTCCGACTCTCTCCTTCACGTGGTGAACCCTGTCAACCAGATCACAGTCTATTTATAGACTGTGACCCGAGCAACCCTACTGGAGATCTGGTAAACAATCCAGGTGGAAAACAGGGTCTAGATCTAACGAGAGTTGGAGAAATGGCTCTGCGAAAAGGGATTGAGCAAGGGGCGAACTACCCCTGGAGTTTGCAACCCTTAGCCCATAAAACAAATTTAGTTACGAATACCCTAATTTCACCTCAGAGTGGACGGATACCAAAACAACGAACAAACCAAAGGACAAAAGACACTCCATCAACCAACCGGTCACCCTGGATATAACAGCCATGCAAGATGTATACTACTCAACAAATGAACATTTGCATACCGGATGGACCACGAAACTTGTAGCCCCTGAATATTTGCTACTGCAACCCAAATATAAAAGAAGAGTAGATCATTATATTTTATGCATTAAAAACAGATCATGGTTGGTAAATATCAAACTAAACAATATTTGCTGTATGTATTTATATTACTTTTTGTAATATAACGCAAAACGTGGCTACAAGGGCTACAAGTTGCGTGACCCATCCCGTATATTGGTGCAATTTTTAAAAATATTTTCCAAAAAGATAGTCATGGAATTTTTGGTAACCTTCCATGATTGTGTCACTGTAAAAAGCATTTCTTTTCATAATTTGGTTTAAATAAAACTAAGTCCATTAATAAAATATTATCATTTGAAAATTTTTACTTTTTTCCAAATGTTGATAGCATATTGCATACAAATTATGCCAAAATTTTTTAAACGTTCTGAGGAGACTCAAAAAATTATTAATATCTTTCGTTACCTCCTTTTACAATAAAGGAAGTATTGGATTCACCCCAAAAATTCGAATTTGAGTTTTCAACAGATCTTCACGTTTTAGAGTCCCCTGATCCCAAAAAACATATTTTTGTTCATTGGTCTGTGTAGTTGTGTGTCTATCTGTGTGTCTGTCTGTGAACAGAATATCTCAAAAACAAAAAGAGGTATGACGTTGAAACTTCATATATAATTTTTGTATACTGTCTAGATGCGACAGCAAGCTTTTGAAGCAAATCGCATAACCGGAAGTATGGTGTTTACTCTTTTTTTTTCGATTTTTTCAAAAACGGCTCGAACGATTTTTTTCAAACATTACATTTTTATTACACTTTTAATGTGTATTGATATGAGATAGATGAACACCCGGTATATTCTTACATTTTTGAATTCAGCTTAAAATGTGTCTATTCAACTAACGTTCTATTTTGTACTGTTTCTGTAGACTTTGTAATTTTCTGTCACTGAGCTAGTATAAAAACTTACCCGACGGAACATAATTGGCGACCCGAGTAATTTAATAAAATGAAGTACATAACCATAACTATTTCAGATTAAGTCAATGTGGTATTTAAAATAATGAAGATTTCAGCAAGATTATGTAGAAAATAATGGTGATAACCAATAAAAGTAAAGTAAAGAAAATCCATTTAAATACCTACAGAAAGATCATTGCACAACATTGCTACCGATTTCTAAATCTAGAGCCTTAGCAAGAATATTGCTGTGAGAAACAGAAAAAATATAGTCATTATTAGATTTCCTAGTATCTATTTACCAGGATTAAGTGTTTCGACCAACTCGAAAAGAATATGTCCATATCATCACCTTCAGATTCAGATGAAGAATCTGATTCTAAATCTGTTTCCAGGATTATGTTAGAATACGAGTTAAATTTTCTTCATCGTCGTCAGAGAACAGAGAAATCACTGCATTCGTTCTTATTGGCCGATATGTGCTTTACATGCTTCAAATTTCTATACAAAATGTTAAGTCATTTTGCTATTTCAGATGCTTAATTGCATTTCACGCCGTTAGTTGGGTCATTTTGGTATTTTGAATAGCCGCCTAAGCTTAGAGCAGCGCGCCCGTATGCTAAGCCCTTTTAGCTCTTTATTTGGCTCCATCGCCTAATTCCAGAATCACGATTTCGCACATAGTTAGCCTAAAAAGCAGTATTTGTCGTCGGTTGGAGCTCTCGTCTGATGGCGTTTTTCTGAATTCTGAATAGCACGCTGTGGCGGCGTGATACCAGCGTGGCCCGCATTGGTTTGTTTCATTTAGCACGCTGTCGCGGCGTGATACCAGCGTGGCCCGCATTGGTTGGTTTCATTTCATCGCCTTGCGATTCGCTGTGGTTTGGTCACGTGGGGGACACGGCCAAGGTGACCTTTTGCCAACGCTTCCTTTGGGCATTCAGCCGAGAGCAGTCGTTAAAACAAGAGGTCGGATAGTGTATGTGAGTTCGTGCGGCGCTCCCGCCATTGTGGCGGGGGCGTCAGTCGTTTTCCCGTCGGGTGCTGCTTCAGCAGTTATGTTGCGGGCGTTTTCGCCTTGAAGGCAGTCTTCCAGAGCCCGTTGCAGAGAGCGCTTGTGTGTGTGGTGGTGATTCGAAATTTGTCGAGTGATCTTCGGCGTAACGTGGGTGTTTTGGAGCCCAGTTCCTGCTACTATTAGTGAGGGGTCGTGCCCCCTTCATCTCGACCTACGAGGATTTGGTTCAGCAGAACGAGTGAGGCCCCCATTATTTTCGTCGTCCCGTTGTACGCGTCTTGACGCGTCTCCCGTCGCCATTGAGGCGGTTATGCATTCACCCCCTTTCGCCGTTGTAACACCGAAGGTACCTACCGCCTACGATTGCAGCTCGTCGCAACTCAGCTGCACCAGGCTCCCTCGCCGCCCACGCATTAAGGTATGTGCCTTTAACCTGATTACCGCTGTGAACGCGAGTGTTACTCATTACTATTCATTACTACGCTAGTGTATTCATTCAGACTGCAGACAGTTCAGGCCGTGAAGGCTAATGTAAATCGTCGCTGCCCTTGCATAAGGCAATGTGTATCTTTGTACCTATTCACTACTACGCTAATGTATTCATTCAGACTGCAGACAGTTCAGGCCGTGAAGGCTAATGTAAATCGTCGCTGCCCTTGCATAAGGCAATGCGTATCTTTGTACCTATTATTGCTGTTCACTAATGTTCAACATCTGTCGTTAAGCTTAGAGCGCGCGTGCCAGCTGGTGCCCTTAATTATAGAGTAAAGTTAGATACAGGGCGACGCATTCTGCTACCCCATTGTAACTCGAAGTGAAATATATGATTGGTTAGTTAAGGGAACTATTGTTTGTTTCGGTTTGTGCATGTTCTGTTACAGATAGACGCCCCTTTATTGTACGAATTATTGTACGACGGAACGAGGAAGCTGTGAGCGTGCAGGTGAGTGGGACGGCTGCATAGTCGTGGTCGGATGGACACCTAATCACAATCCTTGCTTAAGGCAATCCCGAAGTTGTTGTTTGACCTTGCAACTCTTGAATAATCTTATTGGCGGAGTATTTTTGCATGCTTCGCTCCCGTCTAACCGTCCAGGCCCGGTTAGCCGGGTTACGACAGGCTTGGTGGCGCCCTCATAATTTCGACATACCCTGTATATATTATGCCACAACGCGCTTGCCCAGAACGTATCGTGTGACTCACGCCCGACTCCCTGAGCGTTCCAGCCGTGGCCTATTAGCCTCTTTCGAATCGATTTCAGGGCAAGTGTGTCATGTTTTCAGGACTGATTCCGTGGTGCGATGCTCACCTTGGGTGGGTGTCGTAAAGTCCTTTTTATACCGTAACAGGCTAATTTTGGCTTCCCAACGTGTGGGCCTGTTCTTTTCCGATATTCGTCTTCCCGTCAAGCCCCTTCGTTGTACGTCTTAATTTTGTCGCTCAACGCGGGGCTTTTCAGGCCTTTCTGGCTTTGCTTTGCGTAGCCTTGTTGTGTCATTTATATTGTTGTCACAAATGTTTTTTTTTTCTCGTCATTTCGAAGTGGTATGGACTGGTAAACCGTTTTTTTTTCTTAGTAGAATATTTTACCAAGCTTCTTTTCTTGTTTTCTATTTGTCTTTTCTTGTTTTCTTCTGTTTTCTATATGTCTTTTCTTGTCTTTTCCTGTTCTTAGTTTATTTTCATTAGTTTTCTTGACCGTGTATATGTTTTTTCTTAGTTGTCATTTGTCTTTACGTTTCTTTTCTTGTTTTCTATATGTTTTTTCTTGTCTTTTCTTATTTTCTATTTGTAGTTTTGTGTTTTCTTGTTGTTTATCGCCTTTTTGAGTTTTCTTTTTGTGTTTTTCCATGTCTTTTCATATTTTGAGTATCTTTTTCGTCATTTTTACCGTCGTTTCTTGTTTTTTTTAGCCAGTTCATACTACCGAGATCTCTCGTTGCATTTAGTGTAGATTTTATCCCGTATTAGTCGGATTTAGTACCAGATGTTGTTGAGTGAAGGTACCGACCTTGTTTTTTTAAGTCTTTTCGAAGTCTTAGTTGGAATCTCGATTCCCTGTCGTTTACATTGTTTAGCCTTGGGCTAAGTTGACACTTTTGTTGTACCGAACTGACGTTTATCGATTTTGACGTTCACGTTATCGAGGTTTATCGATTTTGACGTTGATGATTACCGATTTCGACAATTTTCTTTTGCTATCGTTTGGTGTTGTACCGAGTTGATTTTTGGTAAGCAGGTTGGAATTCTTTTTCACCTTCATTACCGTGTCTTGGTTTGTTGATAAGTTTTGGTGTGCTGTTGGTGTGCTTGGGGAGATTCGCTCGTGCGGTTATTACGTCCCTCAGGCCATCTTCTTAGTTGGTTTGGTGTAGTTATTTTCGTTGGCCTTTATCTCATACTCATTATTATCATGTACCGCCCAACCTGGTCTACCGACTTCTTCGTGGACACCCCTAACAGTCATAGTAGTGTTTTGTACACTTTCCGTTAGTATTTAACGAGTCTTTACCGCTGGTCGGAATGCTTCGTACTTGTTGACGTTTTGTTGTCATTTATCGTACCCTTTTTGTCTGATGACGTCATGTTGTCAAGTATCGTGTTATTTGTGAACAGTTTCGTTGAAGCTTTTGAGCTTTGTGTGACACCAGGGCCCGGTTGTTCGCATAAGGTTTCTTAAGTGTAAAGTGTTTGAATATTTAACGATTTTTGACTTTTTTTTTTGTAGTGATGCCCTGTTGTTTTCGTGGCCTAGCGCTCTTTTACCGTACCGTTGGCCGTCGCCATTTTCAACCACCTGTGTGGGATTACATAAAGAGAGCGTGTTTCTGGTCATTTTGTTTCGTGCGGACCCTGTCGTCGTAAGGTAGTCCCTTTGGGCCGCATGGAGTTCTGAAAAGGATTTATTGGGCATGCGTCATCGAACGCCTACACCCTTGGAGGCTTGGTTCTTCCGGATTTTCTTTTGGTGTTCGGTGTTGGAGTCACTTTCGAGCTCGCGCTTTGCGGTTTAATAGTCGACTTGGCTCCGGCATCGGCATTGATTGAGGATTTCGGTGGACTGAGTTTTTCCTATTACTGATTATGACTATTTTTGACAGTTTCTGTCACAACTATTTTCCTTTTTTTTGGTGGTTCATCCTCTTCTCTTGGGTACTCATACCAGTTGTGGGATCCACACAATGCGCCGATCTCGTGACGCGCAGCGTGCCCTCTTCAGGTAACCCTTGGGTGGGACTTTGGACTTTCATTTCTATACCCCCCCCCCCCCCTCCCTGTGTTCTTTTGGAACGGTTGGTCGGAAGTGTCCACAGGTGTAAGACTTATTTATACCCCATTTAGACCCATATTTTACCCGATTTTGACACAAATTTACGTATTTTCTACTGGCGTATCCAGTCTTTCTTCTTCCTCTTCTCTCTTCCCACCTTTGCACCCTATCTGGTGGCCAGTGTGCGTAATCCCTTTGGGGGTGCACTCTCTCGTATCGAATGTTTTTTTTTTGTGTTTTGTTTCGTTCGTTGTTCGTTGTTGCGTTTTCGTTTGTGTTCTTGTTACGTCGTCGCAAAATGCCTCGTTGTTTTATAAGAGACTTCGGGGAACTCTCTTTCAAGTAAGGGGAGTGTTAAGTCATTTTGCTATTTCAGATGCTTAATTGCATTTCACGCCGTTAGTTGGGTCATTTTGGTATTTTGAATAGCCGCCTAAGCTTAGAGCAGCGCGCCCGTATGCTAAGCCCTTTTAGCTCTTTATTTGGCTCCATCGCCTAATTCCAGAATCACGATTTCGCACATAGTTAGCCTAAAAAGCAGTATTTGTCGTCGGTTGGAGCTCTCGTCTGATGGCGTTTTTCTGAATTCTGAATAGCACGCTGTGGCGGCGTGATACCAGCGTGGCCCGCATTGGTTTGTTTCATTTAGCACGCTGTCGCGGCGTGATACCAGCGTGGCCCGCATTGGTTGGTTTCATTTCATCGCCTTGCGATTCGCTGTGGTTTGGTCACGTGGGGGACACGGCCAAGGTGACCTTTTGCCAACGCTTCCTTTGGGCATTCAGCCGAGAGCAGTCGTTAAAACAAGAGGTCGGATAGTGTATGTGAGTTCGTGCGGCGCTCCCGCCATTGTGGCGGGGGCGTCAGTCGTTTTCCCGTCGGGTGCTGCTTCAGCAGTTATGTTGCGGGCGTTTTCGCCTTGAAGGCAGTCTTCCAGAGCCCGTTGCAGAGAGCGCTTGTGTGTGTGGTGGTGATTCGAAATTTGTCGAGTGATCTTCGGCGTAACGTGGGTGTTTTGGAGCCCAGTTCCTGCTACTATTAGTGAGGGGTCGTGCCCCCTTCATCTCGACCTACGAGGATTTGGTTCAGCAGAACGAGTGAGGCCCCCATTATTTTCGTCGTCCCGTTGTACGCGTCTTGACGCGTCTCCCGTCGCCATTGAGGCGGTTATGCATTCACCCCCTTTCGCCGTTGTAACACCGAAGGTACCTACCGCCTACGATTGCAGCTCGTCGCAACTCAGCTGCACCAGGCTCCCTCGCCGCCCACGCATTAAGGTATGTGCCTTTAACCTGATTACCGCTGTGAACGCGAGTGTTACTCATTACTATTCATTACTACGCTAGTGTATTCATTCAGACTGCAGACAGTTCAGGCCGTGAAGGCTAATGTAAATCGTCGCTGCCCTTGCATAAGGCAATGTGTATCTTTGTACCTATTCACTACTACGCTAATGTATTCATTCAGACTGCAGACAGTTCAGGCCGTGAAGGCTAATGTAAATCGTCGCTGCCCTTGCATAAGGCAATGCGTATCTTTGTACCTATTATTGCTGTTCACTAATGTTCAACATCTGTCGTTAAGCTTAGAGCGCGCGTGCCAGCTGGTGCCCTTAATTATAGAGTAAAGTTAGATACAGGGCGACGCATTCTGCTACCCCATTGTAACTCGAAGTGAAATATATGATTGGTTAGTTAAGGGAACTATTGTTTGTTTCGGTTTGTGCATGTTCTGTTACAGATAGACGCCCCTTTATTGTACGAATTATTGTACGACGGAACGAGGAAGCTGTGAGCGTGCAGGTGAGTGGGACGGCTGCATAGTCGTGGTCGGATGGACACCTAATCACAATCCTTGCTTAAGGCAATCCCGAAGTTGTTGTTTGACCTTGCAACTCTTGAATAATCTTATTGGCGGAGTATTTTTGCATGCTTCGCTCCCGTCTAACCGTCCAGGCCCGGTTAGCCGGGTTACGACAGGCTTGGTGGCGCCCTCATAATTTCGACATACCCTGTATATATTATGCCACAACGCGCTTGCCCAGAACGTATCGTGTGACTCACGCCCGACTCCCTGAGCGTTCCAGCCGTGGCCTATTAGCCTCTTTCGAATCGATTTCAGGGCAAGTGTGTCATGTTTTCAGGACTGATTCCGTGGTGCGATGCTCACCTTGGGTGGGTGTCGTAAAGTCCTTTTTATACCGTAACAAAAACTCTAGGTAAATCCGCAAGATCTTTTTAGGTGTATAATAGATATTTATGCATTAAGGAAGATATGAATATGTTTTTTTCTTGAGGTTGACATCTGTAAGTCAACCGAAGGTAAAAAACATGAATATCTCCCGAGGTGCATACAATATTTTATTTATTAGCACATTAGTAAGGATAGTATGAAATTTCAAAATGTCATAATGACATTTAAAATTAGAATATGTAAGTAACATCAAGGATTGCCTCGTTGTATGGTTGCTAAGTCGTTGCCTATAGTTGCATGGTTACCATGAGTTTGAAGGAGAAATAATTTGACAAGTCCCTTGGGAGTTATGAGTAGCTTTTCATATTTTGTTTCTATGATGAAAATGTACAATATCATGTTGCTAGTAAATAAATAATTTTATGTAAAATCCAACAATAATATGCACTTTTAGAACTCATTTTCAAGTGCAACGCAAGTCTTTTTCGCCCTCGGGAGATAAATATCTTTATACAAACGTCATCAAAGTGACATCTTATGTAACTTTACAGACAAGGTACATGCGTTACTTTTATACCTAGGCATAAATGTGGTAACTCTTACGCCGGCGAAGTAAAACTACTTCAAAAACTTGATTAGCTTTCGAATATTTTTGACATTGACCTTCTTGATTGTCGGAAATTGACGTAGACGAGTCCGGTCCCACCAGACAAATTAACACTTTTACTCCTGACATCATAATATACTATTTTCGCCCGTTAAATGACGTCAGCAGGCGTAAAAGAATTTTATCGTCCGCTGACGTCATATTAGCTTGCGAAAAAGCATTTTAGTGCCCGTGGACGTACTTTTAGTTATTGTTTATAAAAACGTATTAATGAAAACCAAGTACAAAGGTACTATTCAGCTAAAATAATTTCGGTGTTTTCATTTCACAACGTTTTATATAATAATAATAATAGCAGCAATAATAATAGTATTCTGAATAATAACATAATATACACAATATACAAGGTGAGGCTGAGCATTGCTATTCTTACACCTAACCTGGTCAAATATAAATACTTCAATTGGCCAGAAAGAAAGCATCGCAAACAAATGTATTACCTATAATGGTAATGTACAATGAACAAGATTACTCGCATGTGAGAGGAATGGATGGGAGGTAGCATTTCACTAACATGATTACAATTTTTTTTAAATATTTTTTAAATGAATGATAGAATATGGTAAATCCACCTTTAGTTTGTTTAAAACGTTAGATATTTGATAAGTAAAACATGATTTAAATCTGGATCTACCTTTTTAAAATTTTAAAATACCTCAGGCGTAACCGGCGTTTATGGTTCTTGTCATATTGTAGCCCTTGATGCGGACAAAAACGCCTGTTTTACTATCGAATAAACGTAAATACCTTCACCTTATTGTAAAACTTTCAAGTAGTCATGTCACACTTATATATCGCGACTTGCAAGAGCTTTGGGGAAAGGATAACCTAAAACAAGGGCTGTTTCTACGGCTTCTAATAAAAAAGTGGAGTGTTTAAAATATGGTATGATGTATGATGAAGGTCTGGATTGATTTTAAGAACCTAAAAAAGTAGAAATCGGTATGGGGCAGATGACCGGGTTAATGACAAATCTTTGGCAATTTTAAGGGGTGGGTCAATAGTGCATTGTTGGTTTATATAATATTTATTGTTTGAAATATGTATATAGGTAAACATTTCACAACTTTTCAAACTTGAGAACCTAAAATTATTTTCAGCTCTACTAGGTGTTCCGTTTTTGCTATCCAGCACACATTATTTGTAATAGGACTTTCCCTGTATATGTTTACAATTCTCTCGTCCGCTATCTGTTTGGCGTTCCGATGACATTTAGCTTTGTAAATACTTATACCGAAATGTCCAATAAAAGGTAACAATTATGAATTATTAAATTTGAATTAATTCTTTAATAAATTCTGATTCCATTATATTTTGAATAAACGCCATATCTACCGCACGGAGCATTTTATTCTACTCGGCTCACTTTATTTTATTTTATTATCTTACACAGACGCAGAAGAGTAAGCACCCAAGGCGATTTTCCCGTTTAATTAATTGATTTCAATAGTAACTTCCATTCTTTCCGAAATGTTCTTCGTTATCTTTTCATAACCATACGTTGATTATTAATTCGAATAGTGAGTTCCTAATGATGAGCTGTGAAAGTGTGACCCAGTGTGATTAGTCTTTTTACCTTCCGGCCAATGAGCTGTAATTAGCATCTTTAACCAATATATAAGTTCTGAACTTGACTTACTCACAAAACCTAATTAAACAAAAATAATTTATAAACAAACATGTTTACTAACACGCCCAACAATCGAGTATAAAAAGCGACCCGTCCGATGTGAGAGCATCACTCGTCCACTAGCCAAATCCAAAGATGTTTAAGGTAATTGCATTCTCCAAACACACCAACAGATACTAATTTTACATTTATTGCAGTTCGTCGTACTTTGCGCAGCCGTCGCCGTCGCTAGGGCAGGATATTTGGGTACCCCAGCTGTAGGCATTGGTGGTCTTGGTTACGCCGGTGGTCTTGGTTATGCTGGTGGTTTAGGATACGCCCGTAGCGTTGGAATCGCCGGTCCAGCAATCGCCGCTCCAGCCATCGCCACCGCTTACCACGGTGTTGCCGCAGCCCCCGCTGTCGGTTTGGGATACGCTGGTGGATACGGTCTTGGAGGTGTTGGTGTTGCTCGTGGAGTTGGCATCGCTGGAGGTCTTGGATACGCTGGCCATGGAGTCGGCGTCGCTGGAGGTCTTGGCCTTGCTCGTAGTGTTGGCATCGCTGGAGGTCTTGGATACGCTGGAGGTCTTGGATACGCTGGCCATGGAGTCGGCGTCGCTGGAGGTCTAGGTCTTGCCCGTGGTGTTGGCATCGGTGGAGGTTTAGGATATGCTGCTGGTGGCGGATACGCCGTCCACCCCGCGGCATCCCACGTCACATACACCAGCAATTTGGGAAGCTACGGCTGGTAAACGACGAACTAGTGCCGTATCGACGTTCTTTTATTCTTTAATTTATTCATTGTTGCCTATTTATGAAATGTCAAATTAAAAATAAAGTGTCTTAATTATCTAATATTATTACTTAACCCTTTTGTGCTCATTGAAACTATAACTATTGTGCTCATATAATTATGATCACACGTCATATACTTTACATATACATGTTAGACATCAGAAGCTTTAACCGCTCGCCCAAGATCGCTCACCTATAGTACTTGTTTATGGCTGCGTTATAAAAAACGCGGTGACGATATGATCGAACGCGAACGAACTACGTCTGATCGGTGCCAATGAAAATGTGACTCACGCACAACATACGTTTATATATAGGAATTTTCTGAAAAAATATGTAAAAGAATAATTTGAAATATTTAGAAATAGAAAATTTGAAAACATCGGACTGTACCATATTTATCCCAACATGAAAAAAGAAAGAAAACAAAAAGCATATTGTTCTATTTCGTAGTTCCTGTCGATGAAATTATTTATTGCGGCAAAAAAACTAACAAAATAAAGAAAGCAAAAAATTTAATAATCAACTAAAAATCGCAATTAAAACAAAACAAGAAGTGGTCTATGCATTAGCACTCAAAATGAAACATATTATAAAACGATAATAATAATGTTGACTTCTATTCAGTATCTTAACAAGCAGTTCTTTTCTTAGTTCATAGTGAAACGCCACATTCCATACAATATTTCATTTCATAATAATATTTTGACAAACTCCTTTGTAGAGCAGTATAATTGGACCTCTTCTTCTCTTTTTCTCATATTTCTCTTGGACTATTTCAGTGCTTTATTATTTCTTTTCCAATCTTGTATAATGCACCAGCCACCGCAATTTTGAAGTCCAACAATGGCATATAAGTGCCATTTTCGTGTTATAATACGTAACTAACTGTTGAATCCCGCAAATCGATATCTGCCATGTAAATGTTGTACACAAGTACACTTTCACTTGCGTCTATTTTCACCTGTGAAAGCCCGCTTTTTGGTTCACTTCCCACACATGTTGACAACGTGGTGACAATTTTATTAACTAACCATGAGACGACACTAATCGTTGTGCCACCTTGGGTTTGCTCTACAGAAGATATTGCAAAACCTTTTATTCGTTTGGGCCCAACAGTACCGAACGGGTAAATGTTTTTCTTAGACAAATAGATCAATGCTGATAAACCAATTGTCAAAAAATATCTTATGGTTTTTCAGTTTAGGAATCGATTGAGCTAATTTGACAACAACATTGCTACTGATTGCTTTGGGAACCAGCGAAAAAATCAAAGTCATTACTATATTTTCTAGCCTTCATTTACCAGGATTGAGTTTTTCGACCAACTCGGAAAGCGGAATATCTATAGCATCATCTTCAAATGAAGAATCTGTTTCTCGCATTATGGTTGTGATCTATGGCGATTGCCGATCATCGGATTCATCATTGCCGCCAGGTGTTAGAATTCGAGTTGATTTTTCTTTATCGTCGTCAAAGAAGTCACTACATTCGCTCTTATCGTCTGGTATGTTCTTTACGTACTTAAATTTGCCATAGAAAACCTTGGGGTCTATTTTTTTGGGTGTCTCAATAATAATTTGGGGCAGTATAAATTTTGTGGCAAGTTCTCCCATACAAATGCATGCGGGGCCGCAAATAGAACAAAGCAAATTCTTGCAATAAATCCCGCATCAAACAAAGTATAGTGTGTCTTAGAATGTTTTCCTCATTTGTTTGTTGAATATCTCGAAAAGTGGTAGGAGTAGTCGTGCCAACACACCTTGTGGTTAAAGGCTACTCCTTGAAAATTAGTTGCAATGGTTCGGCTCACCGGCGAACAACGTGCCATATGTGTTCTTCTTCTTCTCCATGGCGCTACAGTCTTACTGGGCCGGGGTCTCCTTTATCTTTCACCTCCAATCACCTCTATTTGTACCTACTCTCTCGTAGATTCTAACAGTCTAACTCTTAGCAGTTGCGCTGCATCCTTGACGACGTTCTCCACTCATCTCATTCGAGGTCTTTCTCTGGTCCTCGTTCCTTCGAAGTTTGCCTTGTATATGTTTTGGTATTCTTTCATGTGTTATTCTAATTACATATCTGGCCCACTTCAACTTAAGTATCTTGGTGACTGATATCACGTCGGGGGATTTTTACAGTGCTCTTAGTTCGTGGTTGAATTTTATTCTCCATCCTACCTCCTTTTGTATAGGTCTGAAGATCTTTCGGGTATTTTTCTCTCGAACCGTAGGAGCCTTTCTCCTGATCTCGCTGTCATTATCCAGGTGTGGATTTCATATGTCACTACTTGTCTAATCATAGTTGATAGATTTTTCTCTTTGTGTTATGGTTTTGTCGGTGCTGAGTTAAACGTTATTTGGAGTGAGTAGTATGTTCTGTTTCCGGATATTATTCGTCTTTGTAGTTTTTGTGTTTATATTTTATTTATTTTTATTTATTTCGTACTCAGCCAGCAGCCGTTAGGCCAATTGTAGGCGTCGCTGGGGACTTCCAACCCCACTAACGATTGTCATAATGTTATTATGACAGCCGGGACCAACTATTTCCGTGTCAGCCGTACCACGAGGCGACAAAAGAGGCAGCCGTGGAATTCCCATCCAAGTACTAACCAGAAAGAGCGTTGCTTAATTCTACTGATCGAACGTGGACGCTTGTTCAAGCTACGCCACCCGGGACCTGCCATTGTTTTAATTTAGTTGAGACCCTAGTTAGGTGAATTCCTAAACTATTACTTTAAAGTTTCGGTTTTCTATAGTTAAGTTTTTTTCCATCTTCTGTCGGTTTTATAAATAGGCGTTTTGTTTTTTCGTCATTTATCTTTAACCCGCTTTCCTGCGCTTTGGCATCCAGTTTGTTGTAGGCGTCCTTTAGATCTGGTATACATCTTGCGACGCGGTTCAGATCCCACGATTTGTTGGTACTTGTTCGATATCGTTCTACTTGTTTGTATCTTGTTTCGTTTATAACTTCCTCTAGTATTAAGTTGAATAGTTGAATAGACAGACTGTCACCTTGCCGTATGCCCCCTTTAGTATGAAATCTCTCTGTCAGTTTATTTTGTATCTTGACTTGGGTGTTTGCGTTATTCATTGTTATTTTGGTTAGGTTAATTAGTTAATGTGGTACTCTGTATTCTTCCATTACAGTACCTATATAGTATCTCCCTATCTACGCTGTCATAAGCCTGCTTGAAGTCCACAAATAGCTGATATATTGGGATGTTGACTTTCCATCCTTTCTTTTTCTTGTTATTTGTCTCACTACACAAAGTTGGTCCTTGTCCTTACTATGCTTTTTTATAGGCAAAAACGGAAAAATTGTAATCCCTAAGAAAACAGGTAAAGAGAATATGAAAAAGAAAGAAAAGGAAAGCACCAATCGCACACGTGAGGGAACCAGAACAGCCTGGTGAAACAAGGAAAAGTAGGAAACTATATAAAACACCAAAAACTACAAAAAACGAATTCCAGCCTAGAGCTTCCTGTGCAAAGATAAGTAAGGAAACTGGATAATGGAGGAGAATAAAGTATTAAAGAGATGGAAGCATCACTTCTCAGACATCCTAAATCAGAACACTTCGTACTTCATCGCTCAACCCCAAATCAGGAAACCAATCTTACCGGAAGTCAAGGATAGTATCAATGACAAAATCAATAAATCGCCAGGAGTAGACAACGTCACGGCTGAATTAATTAAATATGGGTAGACAAAATAGCAGAACGACTGCACCAAATAGTTGAAGTAATATGGAATACAGACGAAATCCCCAGAGAATAGAATACAGCCATAATCTGCCCAATTTATAAAGAGGGAGGTAGACTGAAATGCCAAACCTATAAACCGATATCTCTTTTGTACGTCACATACAAGATTTTCACTGACATTCTGCGAAAACGCATGCTAGAATATTCGGAGGATATCATAGGGGAATACCAGTCCGGTTTTTGGAAGGGCAGGTCAACAACGGACCAACTCTTCGTAGTGAGACAAATAATAGAGAAAGGTTGGGAATTCAACATCCCAATATATCAGCTTTTCGTGGACTTCACGCAGACTTATGACAGCGTAGATATAAAGACACTATATACTGTAATGGAAGAATATACAGTACCAAATAAACTAATCAACCTAACCAAAATTACAATGAATAACGCAAACACCCAAGTCAGAATACAAAATAAACTAACAGAGAGCTTTAATACTAAAGGGGGCCTACGGTAAGGTGACAGTCTGGCACCCCTACTACTTAACTTAATACTACAGAAAGATATTTAAAAAAAGAAGATACAAAAAAATACCTAGCACGATATCGAACAAGTTCCCGCAAATCGTGGGATACGAAGACGATCTGAACCTCATCGCAAGATCTATACCAGACCTAAAGGACGGCTACAACAAACTCGAGGCTAAAGCGCAGGAAAGCGGGTTAGAGATAAATGAAGAAAAAACAAAATGCCTATTTATAGAACCGACCAGAAGATATGGACAAAACTTAACTATAGAAAACCTAAACTTTGAAGTAATACAGATAGTTCAACAGTTCACCTACCTAGGGTGTCAACTAAATGAAAACAATGATATAACACAAGAAATAAAACAACGAATAATAGTTTGAAAAAGAACATACTACTCACTCCAAAATACGTTTAACTCAGCACCGATAAACCGTAACACAAAGGTAAAGATCTATCAAAAATGATCAGACCAGTAGTGACATATGAAAGCCAAACCTAGACAATAACAGCAAGATCCGAAGAAAGGCTCCTTCGGTTTGAGAGAAAAATACCCCGAAAGATCTTCAGACCGATACAAGAGGAGGTAGGATAGAAAATAAAATTCAACCACGAACTAAGAGCCCTGTAGAAATCCCCCGACGTGGTACCAGTCACCAAGATACTTAAGTTGAAGTGGGACAAACATGTAATTAGAATATCAGATGAAAGAATACCAAAAGGTACACAAGGCAAACTTCGAAGGAACGAGGACCAGAGGAAGGCCTCGAATGAGATCAGTGGAGAACGTCGTCAAGGATGCAGCCGAACTCCTAAGAGTTAGAAACTACGAGAGAGTAAGCACTAGTAAATATGATATGATTGTTCGCCGGTGAGTCGATCCATTGCAACTAATATTCAAGAAGTGGTCTTTAACCACAAGGTGTGTTGGCACGCCTACTCTTATCACTTTTCGAAATATTCAACAAACAAATGAGGAAAACATTCTGAGACACACTATATTTCGTTTGATGCAGGATTTATTGCAAGAATTGGCTTTGTTCTATTTGCGGCCCCGCATGCATTTGTATGGGAGAACTTGCGACAAAATTTATACTGCCCAAAAAAGGTATTGAGACATCTAAAAAACAAACCCCAAGGTTTTCTATGGAAATTTTAAGTACGTAAAGAACATACCGGACGATAAGAGCGAATGTAGTGAGTTCTTTGATGACGAGGACAAAAATTCAACTCGTATTGTAACACCTGACGGCAATGATGAATCAGATGATGGCCAGTCGCCATAGATCACAACCATAATCCGAGAAACTGCTTCTTCATTTGTAGATAATGCTATAGATATTCCTCTTTCCTAGTTGGTTGAAAAATTCAATCCTGTTAAATGGAGAATAGGAAATCTAGTAATGACTTTGATATTTTCACTGGTTTCCAAAGCAATCAGTAGCAATGTTATCGTCAAATTAGCTCAATCGATACCTAAACTGAAAAACCATAAGATATTTTTTGACGAGTAAATAGTTTTGCAATATCTCCTGAAGAAGAAATTAAGAATAAATAAAGAAGTATCATGGTAGAAGAGTTTTCAATCCAAAGTAGCACAACGATTAGTGTCGTCTCATGGTTTGATAATGAAATTCTCAGGACATTGTCAACCAGTGAAAATACACACACGACGATTCTTTGCCTAAAAAGTATACTTGTGTACAATAGTTACATGGGAGGTATTCATTTGCGGGATTCAGTACTTGGTTTTAACAGAATAAGAACCCGATTAAAGAAATGGTACCTCAAAATAATCTTTCATCTTCTGGATATGCACATTATGAACAGTTGGTTATTATGGCATGAACACGGAAATGGCACTTATATGCCATTGTTGGACTTCAAAGTTGCGGTGGCTCATGCATTATACAAGGTTAGCAAAACAATAATAAAGAAAATAGGGCGCCCAAGCGCTGAAACAGTACAAGAAAAATATGTGAAAAGGAGAAGTCTAATTTGAGAACTGCTCTACAAAGAAGTATGTCGAGATACTGTTTACACACTCATTTCCTGGCTGTTGATCCAAACATTACATCTCTTGTATGAAATGTGGCCTTCCACTATGTTTGAACAAAGCAAGGAACTGCTTCTTAAGATACTGAATAAGAAGTCAACATTATTATTATCGTTTCATAATATGTTTCATTTTGCGTGCTAATGCATAGACCACTTTTCGTTTTGTCTTAATTGTGATTTTTAGCTGATTTTTAATTTTTTTACTTTCTTCATTTTGTTAGTTTTTTGTCTCATTAAATAATTCCATCGATAGGAAGTGCGAAATAGAACAATATGCTTTTTATTTTTTTATTTGCCACAAATATGGTACAGTCCGATGCTTTCAAATTTTCTATTTGTAAATATTCGAAACGATACCTTTACGTATTTTTCCCGAAAATTTCAATATGTAAACGTATGTTGTGCTTGCGTCTCTGCGTGAGTCACATTTTCATCGGCACGATCAGGCGTAGTTCGTCCGCGATTGATCGTATCGTCATCGCGTTTTTTTATAACGCAGCCATAAACAAGTACGATAGGTGCGCGTTCTTGGGCGAGCGGTTAAAGCTTCTGCCTAGCAATCGGACTTCGCATGGAAGCGTGGGTTTGAATCCTACTGGTTGCATTGTTTTTTACCAATTCATGTAATTCGCATTACAAAGTGTTTCCTTTCACTGTTTCGGTATTACTAAAAACTAAAACATTTCCTTTCTTTTGTTTCATTTAAAATTCAATTTTGAAAACACAGAAATTATTATTATTAGAGTAAGTTCACCTATGTGGTAGCCTCAAATGCCAGTCATGTCAATATCACTAATCGCCTGAGTTTTTTCTCAAGGGAAAAGGTTATGCGGTAATGAGTTAACTTAGAACTAGGAAAGTTTAAATTTAGTGACTTTTTCGTAAGTATATGGTATACATTTTCAACAATTAAATGTACCGCTTCCTTAGACGAAGGGTGGACACGGCCTAGGCCTAAAACTAGGCAAAAAATCCGTCAGGATTTAAAATTGAACAGTCAAATTATGAAAATTTGGGCGCCTTGTCATTACTCACAATATAAAAAAATCTAGCTAATAAATAACACACCATTTACCTTTAGTGCTTCGATGGATACCTATATAAATTGTACAGATGAAAGGGTCGCGGAAAGAACACAAAAATATTATCAGCAATAGAGGCATTTAATCAAACCCAAATAATCGCAGTAATATATGAATTATCTACAAAAGCCATGAAAACTAAAGTGACAGCAACTTAAGATTTGTAGAACAATTGCCTAATAGATAAATAAACCATAAATAGGAATCAACTTCCAAGTATTTTAGTCACAAAATATGCTCGGGGTCCAAAGGACGCTGCGGAAGTGAGTTTTGGGCACCTACCAATTTCAGCAATTTGGAAACGATTAAACACTCAAGCTTTTAGCGTTATAAATTGATTGATTATGAGAAGTAATTATATACGTTTCGGTTTGAATTTTTAAGGCCTTAGCAAGAACTGATTATATTTGCGGCAACTGCATTTGTCGATAGAAACGCTGAGAAATGCATGTACTTACATTTTGATTCGGTGTTATGTCCAGCTATTGTGAGGGGGAAGATCATGGTATGTTGCATCTTGACAAAAAGGACTTCTAAGCAGGATTTAGTTGCATTATTTCGTAGAATCCCAAGTCACCACGAGCAACGAGAGCAGCGAACTGCGGCAAAAGCGGCCAAGAGCATGTTGGAATTTCAAGCCAGCTTGCACGTCGAAGCGAAAAATAGGAGGCCCAGTTATTTTTTGAGGAACTATAGAATAACCTTAACAAAGCAGCATGGGAATCGGTCTAAATATCATTGCAGGTGCCTTATCTCTATTGTCAGGCACTTTATGGGATAAACCTAAATTCCTTTGCTACATTATTTAAATATAAGGTGGTCCGAAAGAAGATGCGAATTGCTAGAATGCGCTATTGAAACAAAGCTACAAAGTATTTTATGTTTTTAATATAATGAAAAATTCTGAAGCTTAGGTTGTCACTGAGGGCTTATACCCATTGTTTTAAACTTAATATAAACAATAACAGTCTCGAAAACATTTAGGTACCTCTATCAATAAATTGGTCATTTAGATCTGCTCCAGAAAATCTGGATTCAAACACCACTAACTTTCAAGTAGCGTCTAGTAGTTTGGAAACGCTTGAAATATTTCTATTCTAACAAACCAAGTCCCCTATATCACGTAGCATATGTTCGAGGAGCTGTAATTGATACTGCTTAAAGGGCGGAAGTTCAGTTTTTCAAAAATTGTCAAAGTAGGCACACATTTAGACACTATAAAAATACAAAATAAGCAGTAAAAATAGACATTTATTTTTAAACAGTTTTACTTTGGCATTTTTAAATGTGCAGAAAACGCGATATATATGAGAACTAATACCACGATCACGGTAAAGTTCAAAGCCAAACTAAAACTAAACTCTAATATTAGGGGTAAAACTACATTGCAAATTGTGGGTTTTCCAACTGTTGTGAATAATAATACCAGGGAATGATCTAATCCCTGTAACGAAAGGTTTATTGTTTCCCTGAAGAAGGGTGCTGTGACCCTCAAGGGTGGGATCAGCTCTTTTTAAGCATTTACTGCAATAAGGGATGGGAATTTCTGTCGGTAGACTCGTATTCGATCTTATTTTGCTAGTGGCCCTTCGCAGTACCAACCATTACAACATTTATATAGTTATACTGCTCTCTTTCTATTCTTAGTTCGTATAGGCTATTAGAGCGTGGGTGCTCATTTTAGTTCAGCCGGTTTTATTTACCTACAAAATAAAATCGAATCTTGAGTTTATTTTTTCATGTTTAAAAAATATTGCTTGACAAATAGAACTAAATAGGCGTTTATACCTAAAATGGCAATAATGTAGAAAAGTCAGCAAAATAAGCATTTTTAGACATTTTGTCTAAACTTCCGGTCTTTAATATTAGTAATGCAATTTTAACGAATACAAATAATTCCACAGCCCCCTAAGGATAAAATTATTCGATCATTCTGTTATTGTATACGAGTATGGTTCAGCACGGACCATAATATCATAAATCCAATTGGTTGAGGCATCCCAGTTTATATTCAAACATTATAGGTTTGCCTTCTTTGAACTGTTTTGCATTGTATTTCTATGGTCAAAATTGCACTGTTTCAATGTTTTGTTTAGAAAACCAAAAAGTGGTTTGACTTCATAAAATTTGTCTTAGTTGATATTTGTTTTATACTTCAAATGCTTCAGAATGATCTATGTCTACGAAATGTTTCTGTAACTGAGATTAGAATCTATTCGCCGAGTCGTCTAAGCTGATTTATCAAATGTTAATTGGGAGATATGCATGTGTATGCTATACTCCAATGCCAAATTTAACAAGTTGCTGAAATAAATTTGGCCAATGCTGCAATTGAGCAAATTAATTCGGCAATTGGGAGAATTTAGGTTTTACGCAGTTTCCGGTCTGACAACAATTATTCCTCTGGAGCCGTAGGAATTACTTGAATATTGCTCGGTACTATCGCCTTTATGCTGCACGTAGCTTTCCAAGGTCTAACAGCGCTTATTTTAGTGAATTTGGGTACTTGGTTTTTTGTCCGGATGCCTCGCTCCCAGGAAACGACGCCGTTGATGTGGGGAAGCTGCTGTAGCCTCCTGGTGATGAGATCTCTGGAATGCGGCCTAACGGAGCTACTCGTTGCCCTGGACTGCTGGCCTGGTTTCCCCCATGGTTATCCTCGTAGCACGCAGCCTTCGAAAACTCCAAGTGTATCGTAGCCCATTTGGTATCGGAATGCCTCTTGTGGATTTCGAATTTTGGGTGATATATTTTATTGCAAATATTACCACACGTACTCTGAATTACACTGATTAAAACGACGTATTTTTTATAATAAAATATTGACATTTATTGCACAAAAATTCAATTTTAAAGGAGATTACTTTTACAACCTCCATCAACATTAATTAATTCATTTGTTCTCTTTATAAATCCGTTATAAACAATTGAAATACCGACGCTATATAAAAAAACGGATATTAAGCAAAGTCAATTACATTCCTTTTACATATAAAATTAATTTTAATTAACAATTGTACAAATTGCCTTAAACTAAAGTTAATGTTTGTTTATTTTACTAATTATAGTCTATTGACGCCACTTGCACTTTCTTATTAATCACTTGAATTGTCTTTCACTCGCGATTGTATTGACCAGTTCTGAGTTCACTTCCTTTTTGCACTTTTAGTTCCAAACCCCTGTGTCCTTTTCTTGCCAAAACTTTAATATGTTTGCTTTTCCTGCTACATTTGGTTTCATAGCTTAAGCTTTCAATTGCCCATTTATTTGTCATACTTTGCTCTTTGCATCTTATCATAATATAATTCTGTATTCGATTTACCTTATGTTAGATTGTTCATAAACAATGTCTGCTCATATATTCTGAATTCTAACGGTACAATCCCCTGCACTTAGAACACCTTTCTGTGACAAATTGGATCGGCTTTAATTAACACCAGCCTATTTAATTAATTTTGAAAAATCGGTCTCGTGATAACGAACTTTGTTCCTTACGTTCCTTGTTCACATTATTACTTTTAATTCAAGCATCTCTCAATGCAAATGCAACAACTAACTACTATTTAAGTTTTAGCTTTGCAGTTATCACTTATGGTAATGCAGAAGACTAAAAGCCGTGTTTACACAACTAAAAGTACCATAGTTGCGTTCCACCATTTCTATTTTCTGGTTTTTGTAAACAAACTTCCCTTAACTTTTAATAGCGATATTATCACAGAATACAATTATTTATTATGCATATTTTTTGTGTTTTTTAAAACTATTGACTCAGCTTTGAAGGCAAGTGCACTTTGGTTAATGTTCATATCTGCTTATTGAATGCTCCCAAAATTGAAGCCGCACGCACACGCTAAGAAGGCGTGTCTTTAAAGTTGAGGCTACATAACCTACAAAATTTCAGATTGGCCTGGCAATAACTAATGTGTTCTAGCAGTGGCTACAAGTATTAATTCTGTGATAATGGTCTGCTGTGCATCAGATTGTAGTACAAAGCAAGGTAAGGGAATAGCGTTGTTCAGATTTCCCAAAAATTTGCAACAACGACATTATTGGTCTAAATTTTGCAAAAACAAGAATTGGGTTCCGACTAATGCTTCACGGTTACGCCACAAGCTGAAAGGAGTTTCATTCGTAAGTTATTTGTCCTATAATAATCCATAATGTGTGTTACAATTTATAAATTCTAGCAGGAAACCGAAGAAGCAATGGATTCGGGAGTATGTTGTGAACCAAGTAACACACGTTTCTGCAGTGCTCGGTATATTTCTTTTTTAAAATGTCGATGAAAACTAGAGCAGCTTCTTCTGTTAGTGATTGTAGTGTAGACGCTACCAAAATCGCAAAGCAAGTTGTTGCACTTCTATTGCAATCCAATGACTTTAAAGTTGTCGTGAATAAAGTAATTTCCGACACGTTGCACGACTTAAAGGCAAGACGTAAAATTGGCAAAGCAAGATGCAGATTTAGACGTTTTGTTTATAAATTGCAAGTGTTTATGTGACATGTGACACTCACAGGTAACACGACACACGAAAACTAATCCTGTTGACAGGTGACAAATCAAACGATTTTTTCAAAAATCTAGGAAAATTTCGATATATTGTTTGTAAGGGTCCTGATATGGAACGCGTATGAATGCTATTCACTGACATGGCAAATAAATATGACTTAACTATTGATAAAAAATAGATTTGATAACATGTAATAACATTTTATGGTCAAAATTTATTTAAAAACAATTTAAATTCAAACACATTTAGTAAATTTATTCAGAAAATGTATAATGGTTACAAAAAGATTATTTCTATATTAAAATAAAGACACTTAAAACATTTTTCCCGCTGCTGTTCATGTAAGTCAGTGATACAGCCTTAGTAACAAAACGTGTAAGTCGGTGATTATATTTGTTTGCTGCTTTTTCTTGACAACGGAACTTATTATTATTATTAAGTTCCTAGGATAATAAAATTAGCAAAGCAAGATGCAGATTTAGACGTTTTGTTTATAATTGCAAGTGTTTATGTGACGTGTGACACTCACAGGTAACACGACTCACGAATATTAATCCTGGTGTCAGGTGAAAAACCAAACGATTTCTTTCAATAATCTAGAAAAATTTTGATAAGCAGCGGGAAAAATATAATAAGATAACTAGGAATGTATCGCCTATTAATATTTTCGGCAGGCCTACCTCAAATGTTAATAGCTATTAAAAGAAGCTTATGAAGCACGTACTCTGCACTCCTTTCCACACCACCATGAAGTAGAGTTGACGGCACGTTTTTTTATGTGGTATCCCCAGGACACCTATTCCACATGTCACAAAGAAAGTTGTTGTCGCTGCTGTTAAAAATTGACTCCAGAACTGTGTTGAAGTGGTAATGTATCACTTAAAATCTTATACTTTTGTTTCAAAGTGCCAATTACACGCTCCACGTGAATTCCCACATTGAAATTGCATATACACTATAGTTTTTTTATCTCGTTACAGCACATATTACGTGCAACAGTTTTTCATGAGTGTTTGAAATTTTGATAACATTTGAAATAAACGAAGAAATTAGTTTATTTCAAACGTTACCAACATTTTAAACACATGAAAAAGCGATGCACGTAATATGTGCTGTAACGAGATAAAAAAATCATAATGTATATATTTATTTTTATAATGAATAATCATTACATTTTGACTGCTACTATTTGGCACTCACTCCAGTGACTCCTATAATAAAATAATTTATTATTAGGTAATTTAATACTAATTTTTTAATACTTACTACCACTAATTCTTCTTCCACTACCAATAACTCCTCTTCCACTACAGTAGAATTGTTCTGCAAATTTTGAACAACATGGCAAATTAGTTGTTATAGATGTGGTAGTTCTCCACAAAAGATAAGATTGAGATGAGAAATTGCAATAAAATTGGGAATTAATTAAATTGCTCAATTTATTTAAAATAGTGATATTTAATAAAACATATTATTTTTAATATTAAGAACTAAAGTAAATACTTACAATTAAGAAATGTTTTAAAATACTTTGTAAATGCGATGAAATTAACTAGTTTTGAAAACTAAAAAATTTTAATACGAGTTTGGTTGAAATGTTTGTTTGAACATTTACTAGAAAAGTTCGGTTCAAAAAAAGTATGGTTCACACAGCCCTACATACAGGGTGCTCAAAGTTAAAGCTACGATTTCGACTATATTAGCATTTGTAGTACTGTTCACGTAGATTACGATGGCAAAAACAGAAAAACAATTGAGCATCAAACTTTGAGTTATTCGCAAAATTAACATTTTTTGAAATGGAACAACTTATTCCATAGGTGTATTTACAATAAGTAATTTTAAATTTTTGTGAATAATTTGAAAATCTGATAATCAATTGTTTTTCTGTTTTCGCCATTGTGATCTATAGGGCATTCAGTAAATACAAAAACAGTTTAATTTTTTTTGCTAGATGCTAGATAAATGTCACACCCTTAACCTATTTGTTTTAGTAACTTTTTGTAAGTACATTCGAAGACAAAGATGCATTTTGGAAGTACACTCATGAACTTTTGGAAATCAAAGGCCACTCACTTTGTATTTTTATGTTTACTGAACAGACTATACGTGAGTTATACTACAGATTTGCTAATTTAATCGAAATATTGATAGTAAAAAATAATTTATTATAACCAACTATTTAATCAAATTTACACTAATTATTTAATCTTACCGCTTGCTTCTTTTTTTTGGCTCTCTGACGAGCCAAAGCTTTTGCTCGATTGGCAGCTATCTGCTGCCCCATGTCAACTACCTTCCTCAAAGAAAATTCTATGGTATTCCCACACCCCTCGCAATATTTTTGGAAATCTAAATTGAAAAAGGGAGTAGTCAAATTAATTCCGCAAGAAGTCAAACTTTTGAATTTTCTTTCTTTAATTAGGATAGTCGATTACTTAGTGAATAATCAAAATGACGAATGATCATATTTTTAAAGATGGATGCCTAACAGTAAATTGTAATACATACCACAGATCAGAAAATTGCATTCGCAACAACGTATCACGGTGCAGGTACGGATGTCGTATTGCCCCACCGGAAAATGTAATTTGAGGGAGGGACATATCTCTAAAAAGAAAATTTGTAATTTAACTAATCAAGTTTACTTTCAAACATAAAGGTTCCGTAACTTCGTCCAAAATGCGCTTACAGACAAGAGGTAAATAACAAATTAAAACTCACGCAACTGAAGAATTCTCCCGACTATGAATCCTTACTCCACACTCACAACAAAATCTATTAGGATTTTATAAACAAATAAAGAGTATTTTTAATAAATATTATACACCAAGTGAATTAAGGTTTTTGTTTGATGAACCATTTGTTTAAGCCAATCAGGTATATTTTTGTAAAAAAAGTAGGTAATAAAATGGACATTTTACTTACCATGTTGATTCACACACCACTAAGAACAACGCAAAATGAATAACTACAAAGGCCACGGGTGACTGTTGAATGACAATGCTAACTAGCAATTACTGAATTTTCAGTTCCGTTTTATCAAGAAAACTGTAGACGGTTCTAAAATTTCCCCGTAGGCCAGTACCTTGCTGGACAAATGAGTATCGTAAATGTATGTTTTTGCAGGACAATTGGACTGGACAATAAATTCTGCAAGTAATGACGGCTAGAATACCAGAATTCAAGGAAGAGATCGAAGACCTGATGCTGTAAGTAAAACCGCATGTCAACAAATTGCAAATAACGGTTATGCGGGGAAGGAACTTTGTGTCGGATCCCTTTATTAAGGGCAACCGCCTCCGTAATCTGTGAGAAGCTTAAATAAACCGTCTTAAAATAAATATACAACTACATAGTAAATAAAAAGAGAGAAAGATGAATGGTTCCCGACACCGAAAGGTAAAAGATGCTACGAAATAAAAATATGAAGGAACTTTTTAATTTAAAAACAATATTTTAACAAACACTTGAAATAAGTAACCGAATAATAGAACACTGCAGTTTAAATTGAAACTAAATGAATTAATAACAGATTCATCCATTTTCAAGTAAGGTCTATTCTATATTGTATAATGGTTATTTATATTTATACAGTACAGTAAACATTGCGCTTCCATACTTTGACCAAAATTATTTAACAAGATATTTTTGTCAGCTACAAGGAAAAATTGCATGTTCAACACATTGGAAAATTCCACGTAAAACTTTTACATTTGCTGGAAAACTCTCACTTTTCTTAACTTGTAGAACAATCTGCTATTAATTCACTAGCGATTTAAGATGAAAATTAACTCGCTAGCATATAAACATTATAAACAGTTACTTATGGTTGCTATTATAGAGATAATAATAATAATGCCAGTTTAAAATGTATTATGTATGGATGTATAATCGATAATCTCGTTTTACCTTGCGGTGTAGAGGCTGGTGCTTTATGTGCTTGCATCTGGCGGTACAATGCTCAACTTGCCCCGGATTCGGGATACAAAGTTGAACCGCGCCTTTTAATGCTTGCACAGCACCCATTGTGTGAGGTGTCTGTGTGTATTATGTTGACCTTGTTACTCTATCTCTTAGGTCTGTGGTTCTGAGTAGAGCACAGTTAACCCGGGAGTGGTCGCGCTATGGTCGATTCAACCGCACATTTTAACAAATTGCTGTAGCTTTCTAATGCAGCTCCTTTGCGACTTGAACTTTTAAAAATACACCTAAAATGCAGTTTTGCTATTTTTAGTGACATTTCAGCACATTTAAAAAAAATTTAAAACCGTTTTTTTGTTAATGCGGTTGATCTAACGTAACTCAATTATTTTTTCATTTATCTGGTATTATAAATGAATGTTACGCTGTAAAATCGTTTATTATGCTTTCCTAATAAAGTGCAAGAGAAATGTTATAGTTATTATCGATATAAGGCCGTTAGTAGGCATCTAACAAACGAGAATAAATTTGTGGCCGATGCCGTCAGGCCGATGCTAATGAGTTCATCTGAGCCATGACCATGGCTGTTATAAGGAACTTTTCAGTCAGGTTGACAGTTCTGTTATTAACAAATAACAAGTAGGTGTTATGAAAAAGATTTTTATTAATTTACATACATTCTGTTAAAAAAACTAACTGATGTTGAACCGACCGGGGCGCGAGCATTAACGGAAGTTTAGGACGCGCGACTACACCCGGGTTAATTTGGTGCCCAACTGTGAATGGTCTCACCGAGCCCGGTTCAAATCGCTTAATGCAAGGCAAGCGCTTACCCATCTGCGCTACTTGGCTTCTTGTGTTTAAAATGACAAAGAAATAATAATTAATCAGTTATTTAACAATATCAGTAACGGCGTAACTGGAGACTTGAGTTACCGCATTTATATTTTTATGACGTTCAACGCCTCAACGGCTTAAATCTGAAAAGAAACAGATTGCAGGCAGCTGAAAATTATTTCGTTGGCGCAAATAATTCTCACATATAATCTCATAAGAGCATTAATTCTTTCCGGAATTTTTTTTTTGCCTGCTTTCCAACAACGTCGTATTAATTAGGACGCCTTTCAGGGGCGAGCGTTTCCTTTCCAAAGACTTTATACATTTGAAAATATATTTTTTGGAACTGTTCCTTACTGCCAATCTCTAGCGTGCTTTTAAAGCTTTATTTAGTGCAACAAAAGTTATTAAATTCGTCCTACATTTTAAATGCGGCATATGCCGCGGGTTTCAGCTAGTATAAGATATTTTACTCTGCGCTTTTATGAATTGTCCAATAATTTGGCAATGCTAACAGAGTTGATGTTTGTAGAGCTTAATACCATCGCAATATGTGTAAAGTATATGATGTGTAATCATAATTATATGAGCGTCATATCCAATGAGCACAAAAGGGTTAAGTAAGCATATTAGTTAATTAAGACACTTTATTTTTAATTTGACATTTCATAAATAGGCAACAATGAATAAATTAAAGAATAAAAGAACGTCGATATTGCACTAGTTCGTCATTTACCAGCCGTAGCTTCTCAAGTTGCTGGTGTAAGTGACGTGGGATGCGGCGGGGTGGACGGCGTATCCGGCACCAGCAGCATATCCTAAACCTCCACCAATGCCAACACCACGAACAAGACCGAGACCTCCAGCGACGCCGACTCCATGGGCAGCGTATCCAAGACCTCCAGCGTATCCAAGACCTCCAGCGATGCCAACACTACGAGCAAGACCAACACCTCCAAGACCGTATCCACCAGCGTATCCCAAACCGACGGCAGGGGCAGCGGCTAAACCAAAAGCGTTCCCGTGGTAATTGGTGGCGATGGCTGGGGCTGCGATTGCGGGGGCGGCGATTGTTGGAGCACCGATGCCAACGCCACGGGCATATCCTAAACCACCAGCATAACCAAGACCACCGGCGTAACCAAGACCACCAATGCCTACAGCTGGGGCACCCAAATATCCTGCCCTAGCGACGGCTACGGCTGCGCAAAGTACGACGAACTGTAATAAATATAATATTAGTATCTGATAGTGGATTTGGGGGTTGCACTTACCTTAAACATCTTTGAATTTGGCAAGTGGACGAGTGATGCCCCTACGTCGGCTGCCTTGGTTTTTATACTAGATTGTTGGGCGTGTGCCCTGGCTGGCCCAAATTAAATTGTCAGCAAACCTGTTTGTTTATAAATCAATTTTTGTTTATGCAGGTTTTGTCAATAAGTCAAGTTCAAAACTTTTATGTTAGTTGAAGAAGCCAGCTTATTGACCGGAAGGTTAAAAACAAATCACATTCGATTACACTTTCACAGCTCGTCATTAGGAACTCACTATTACTATTAATATTCAATGTGTCGTTATGGAAAGACATTTAATAACATTTAGGAGAAAAGCCAATTAACTATTGAACCAATTAACTAAACGGAACAATCGCCGGAGTGTTTCTATGCTTACTCTTATCCTTCTCCGTAAATCAGTAAAATAAAACAAATTAACTGAGTAGAATAAAATGTTCGGGTCGGTTTGAATGAAAATCTATTAAAGTATTCATTCAAATTTAATTATTAATTTATAATTGTTACTTCTCAGTGCAAAATATGAATCGAAGTAGCAAATTTCAATCTTTAGGTTGTGTTCTAGAAAACTGTTGTTTTTAGTGACTCCAAACAAATAGTGGAGTTGCTTAATTCGAATTTTCTTAAGAATCGTTCAGATTGTGATACTAACCTGAAATTGGGTGAGCATAGACAGTTTTTGAAGACGAACAAAATGTGATATAGTGCCACTCAAAAAAAAAGTTGGTTCGGCCGTTATAACCTCAAAATCGTCAGAAATCGACATTATCTTGAAAACAGCGAATTGTATTAACATTTTTGTTATTACACAAATTAAAGTAAACTAAATTTTCTACAAAAATCATGTAATAAGTTTTTTTGTGACTCCATTAGTTTTCTCAGTGGCGGGGAAATAATATATTTATAGCTGTAATATAATTTTATTTTTAATAAAAATACCTATATACATTTTTTTAAGGTTTATTTTAACTAAATATTTCTACTTTTGTGATTTTTTTTAAAAATAGCAAAGAAAGGAATGCCTAAAAGTTAAAATTTTTAGTTACTGTCTGTTTCACAGCAGTTTCCATAACATAAACACAGTACCGAACATTTTAACTCTGCACGTGCTCATGAAAATTTTTTACTACATAGGTATAGTATTCCAACCCGAAATTGGAAAGCTATTTAAAATCAGGCCAGCATTGAGAACAGTAAGGCACTTCGTAATTTAATTCATAAAATTACTGTTTGATTGTCATTCAGTGACACTTCGACAGTAACCTTCAAATTTGACAGATGCATGAGGAAGTTTGGGAGACATATACGTTTTTCAACATTTTCTATGCTACTATACGGTTTTAAAAACTCAACTAGTAGGTACCTACTTAAATCATGCACAATGTTACAATGCCTTAACAAAACAGTTACATGTACAGTTTGCAGATGAACTGTCATTACTTGAAAGCTGATTGACATTAGAATATTATTTACTGATTGTATGAAACCAACTTAGACATGACTTACACTTCATGGTGTACTGGATTTTAAATAGCTTTCCAATTTTTGGTTGGAATACTATACCTGGTGAGTTTTTTAAAGTGTTACAAAGCGATATCTCAAAAACGGTTGACAATATTTTCATGAAATTTTTGTGAGGTAATAGGGAGATGTGGGGACATATTTAAACCTATTTTTGACATTTACTTCCTCTCTGTGTTTTGAGGGGTGGGGGGTAACTTTGGAATTTTAAATATAATAATGTACTTTTGTTTAGAAAATTCGAATCCAACTACGTATGTGTAGAAATTTTTTTTGATTTGCTCTTGGCTACGGAATTATGATTTTAGGTTATAAAATTCAAAAAATTTGAAATATTCGTTAAAATTTCAAAATTTTCAACTGACTTAAGTAGAACTAACGCATTTCTATGGAAACGAATAATTTTGAAATAAGTGAACTTGATTTATTGGTAAAATGTATTTATTTTTTAAATTCTATCAAAATTTAGTTACCATAATTGTTGAAGGGGTGACGTGATATTTGGACTCTTTTGGTGGTTTGAAATGGAACAGAAGAAATTTATTTTTGCGAATTACATCAGAAACTGTTTGTTTCTGGTTGATGAGTCGGTCTTCCATAAATCGTTGATAATCCTGTTTTCCCTTGTTCTCAACAATGCGCAGAGTTTTATGTATGAATTCTTTAGCTGCCATAACTTTAGATACGAGTGAGACTAGTTCACTACATTCGCTGCTGAAAGGGTTACCAAGTTATTATTATTATTATTATTATACATTAAAAGTTAGGCGGCAAAGCCGTTTAAACTTTATCATGTCATACAATGCACATGAAGTGATATACAAAATTAACTGAAATTTTTTAAAAATCTATCGTAATTGTTCTTAAATGTATTAACATTTGGCGCAGACACAACACTCTCCGGTAAACAGTTCCATTGCCTATGAACACGGTTGGTTATAAAATACTGCGACAGAGTTTATAGAGCCTTTCACGAATTAATTTATAATTGTGGCCTCTTAACGACTGTTCTGATTGATCACAAAAATATCAAGATTGACACTGTAATACCCATGGAGAATTTTATACGTTTCAATAAGGTCACCACGTAGTCGTATTTCACTTAATTTAGTTAAACCAAGAACTTGCAGTCTTTCTTCATAGGGTAATGCAAGTATTTGAGGGCACATTCTCGTTATTCTGCGTTGAGTTTGTTCCAAAGCATGGATATCACCAGCAAAATAAGGGTTCCAAATAGGTACTGCATATTCAAGTAAAGGTCTGATATAAGATATAACATTTATATACTGTTGATAGCAGAGTGGGTGACATATTCTTGAACGTTATTGATACCATATGCACCACTGAATTAACTTTTTTATCATCTTTCCAATCTGGAGGCCCATTTTAAATCTGAAGATATGATATTTCCAGGTCTTTTTGATGGGTGACTGGTCTGATCGTCACATTATTAAGTTTATATTGCAATTTAGGATTGTTACTTCCAATATGTAGCACAGAGCATTTTTGCGGGTTAAGTTCCAACAACCACAGACCACACCACTTATCACTTTTAGAAAGGTCTGACTGTAGTAGTTCGTCTAATACTTGACAACATTAGTTGAGATGTACTCTAAATCTGTTTTGAGCAGTGGCAAATGCTTCATGATGGGTATGTTTAGTATATTTGTTTTCTTCCAGCTCAAACTCGTTAATAACTTGTGAAAGTTCTGGCCCCCAAGCATCCACTGTCTCAGAGCGTTAGAATTTTCCATTAAACCTATTGCTCCGCTATCACTTTTAACAATTTTACTGTTCTGTTCGTGTACCTGATCAATCGCCATTGACGAAAAACTTTTAATTACCCTTTTGTACAGTGAACTTTCCCGATTCAAAAGCTTCAGCAACTTTAGGATTGGTTTCATGATGCAGTTTCATGTCACGAATATGAACACTTATCCATCTGGCATAGTTTATTCTATCTAGAGAAGATAACCATGGAGCGAACAGTTCCAGTTCCTAAACGATCTACGCCACATCATATTAAATAATGCTTGACAATCGTCCCGCTATTTGGCCTAATTGTAGGAAAACCGTTTGGTCTATGACAAAAAAGTATAAATGTTATTTTGTAGTGAATCTTGTGTTTTTCAATTTTACTTAAGACTTTTTTTGCCATAAGTACACGGTTTTCAAGAGAATCGCAAAAAACTGTCCTCAAACTTATTATTTTCAAGATGGCTACCGAAAAATAAATTTTTTCGCGTGGCACTATATCACATTTTGTTCACCAAGAAAACCTTTACCTCTGTGCCAAATTTCATGTTAGTATCAGAAAGTGAACGATTGTTATGCTTAGCAACTCCACTAAAAAGTACCTTTTTATATATACTAAATTTCAAATACGAATGGCAATATATGGCGCTCTAAACTCAAATTCAATTTTACACTAGGAAAATATAAGTTTATGTGACTACTCACGTTTTAGGATAAATTCGTACTATATAATTCAAATAAAAATTGTAGCACAACCTCTTTTATCGCATTTCATTTGGAAATGTACTACATTTCTTCATTCAAAATCGATAATAAATGTGGTACTTTTATCATTAGCAACACTTTTATCCCTAGCAACCGCGATTCGTTTTACATTTGGCAATACTGAAGTGTGATGTTGGTGACACTGTAAGTCTATGTAATATTCGAGGTTAGTAGGTTAGGTTTTGCGTCAGTTTTGACATAGATTGACGCAAAACCTAACCTGCTAACGTCGAATTTGACATAGACTTACAGTGTCACCAACAACACACTTCAGTACTGCCAAACACAACTGGAGCTGCTTATTGTGCTTTAGTTCATAGGAATGAGTTATGCTCATCTTGGTTATGTTTCGACAGTTAGTATCACTTGTATGTAAAAATTTAATATTTTACATTCCTTATGAAATGCGATAAAATAGTATACTCAACGCGTTAGAAAAGTGGTTTTTCTGAACTCGTATGGCCGTTTAAGTACTCGCTAACGCTCGTACTCAAACACGCCATACTTGTTCAGAAAAACATCACTTTTCTCAACTTGTAAAGTAATATACTATTATCCATTATTTATCGATTTTTTCTTTTATATTTTTAGGATTCATTCTGAATGTCAAATTGACAATTTTGAAAAAATAGTTGGATTTTCAGATCGTTGTAATGATGACTTTGTTTCGACCAATCACTGCCATAGTTATGATTACTATTTAGTTCAAAGTACTGCATGCTTATTTGAAATTTAGTATAAAAAAATCTAACCTATTTGAATATCTAACCAGAATTGACTAAAATGTTGACTGTAAAAAGTTAAGATTAAAAGCATTTTCCCACTCACTAAACTACCTATTCCAAACCTTATATCAGTGAGAGTTTCACTCTGATGATGCAAGCTGCAAGGTCTTGCGAAAAGTTAGTGAATACGATACTTCAGCTGTTATTACGGGTGATAATTTTGATGAATTGAGTGCCAGGGCTTCAGATTGTGTGCTCAAAATGCAGAAGTACAGTTCCGACAATGGTCTTCTATTAAATAAAAATAAAACGGAAGTAATTCCTTTTTCTGTCCGTGATCCTCAATACAGCTTGTTGGTTAAGTTGAACGGCAAACTCTCCAAAACAGTCAAGCTATTCGTCTATTAGGCGTTCAGTTGGATTCAGCCTTGTCATGGTTCGACCACATAAATAAAGTCACGAAAGGCTTATCAACGCACAGTTACGTACTTTGGAGAATAAGAGCGTGCGTGGACAGAGATGTACTTCTGTCTTATTATTATTATTTATTTATTTATTTAATTTGCACTCAGCCAACAGCCGTTAGGCCAATTACAGGCGTCGCTGTGCAGTTATGAGGACTTCCAACCCAACTAACGACTGCCATGATGTTGTATGACCGCCGGGACCAACTTTTTTCCGTGATAGCCGTACTACGAGGCGCCGAGAAGTGCAGCCGTGGAACTCCCATCCAAGTTCTGACCAGAGACAGCGTTGCTTAACTCTGCTGATCGAACGTGGACGCTTGTTCAAGCTACACCACTCGGGACCCATTATGCGTATGTTAACTCAACACTTTCTTATGGAATTACCTGCTGGGGTAATTCTAAACATATTAACGATGTTCTTGTAGCGCAAAAGAGGGTTGTGAGAACTATTTGCTATGCAAGTCAACATGAGTCTTGTCGACCACTTTTAAAAAAACTGGGTATTTTAACTGTAATATCCATATATATATATTACAATCTGTGGTTTACATCAAAACTAATCTCCACAAATACTCGTTAGTAAGTGACAACCATCCCTATAATTCCCGTTATGGTAAAACACTTGTTATACCTAAGCATTCTCTGACTAAGAGTGCAAATAGTTCTTACATCCTGCCAATTAAATTGTATAACCACCTGCCAAACACAATCAAATGTATTGCAAATTTTAATTTATTTAAAAAACATGTTAAACTTCTACTATTAGATAAGTGTATTTATTCTATAAACGAATTTTTGAGTGCCAATTCAAAAAACTGTGATTATCTGTTATATTTTGACGTTTCCGATATGCTGTAAAAAAATAAATGAATTATTATTATTAATATGGATGCACAAACAGCAAAAAGGCCAAATCTGCCTAAGTATACACTCAAACAACACGAGCCACCAAAGAGCATGGCCATCGCGTGGGTTTTTGCTCGAGTTGACAAGGTGCAAGGCACATTAAACCACAGAATGTTGGGTGTTCATCTACAAATACTACGCGGACTAAGCCGAAATTCTACCTTAAGAAAAAAAAGGCCTTACTATTCTCCTTTATAGTAAAAAAAACGAAAAATTGCAATTCCTAAGAATAGAGGTGAAGAACATATGTAAGGAAGAAAAGGCAAGCACTAAACGCACAAGTGAGGGAACTAGAACAGGCTAATAAAACAAAGGAAAGTAGGAAACTACATAAAACACTAAAAGATACAAAGAACGAATTCCAGCCTAGAGCTTCTCTGTGCAAAGATAAGTAAGAAAACTGGATAATGAAGGAGAATAAAGTATTAAAGAGATGAAAGGATCACTTTTCAGACATCCTAAATCAGAAGACACCGCTCAACTCCAAATAAAAAAACCAACCTTACAGGAAGTCAAAGATAGCATCAATGGCAAAAACAATAAATCGCCAGGAATAGACAACGTAGCGTCTGAATTAATTAAATATGGGGTAGAAAGAATAGCAGAACGACTGCACCAATTAGTTGAAGTAATATGGAATACAGAAGAAATCTCCAGAAAATGAAATACATCTATAAATCTGCCGAATTAATTGAAAACGGAGATCGACTGACATGTCAAAGTTATACACCGATATCCCTTTTGTACTTCACATACAAGAGTTTCACATCCAACATCCCAATATATCAGCTATTGGTGGACTTCAAGCAGGCTTATGCCAGCGTAGGTGTTTCAGAACTATGAGATCAAACTACTAGGGGGTATTCAGTGCGACGGTAAAAGACATTTGAGTATAGGAACCCATGTCCGGAAATGTCTCCCTGGAGCACTGGGACTCTATGACAAGTTAAGACAGTTTAAAACAAAATGTGTTTCAATTACTCAAATGTCAACGCTAACGTACAGCAAGTTTGTAACAATTCATACGTTCTTATGGACTTCAGCAATCAAGAATTGGCGGATATGCATCTGGCATATGGAGCAACAAACTGCAATGCATTCAAATGTTTTAAACTGTCTTAAGGTGTCATAGGGTCCCAGTGCCTCAGAAAGACATTTCCGGACATGGGTTCCTATACTCAAATGTCTTCTACCGTAGCACTGAATACTCCCTAGTCGTTTGATCTCATAGTTCTGAAACACCCTGTATACTGTAATAGAAGAATACAGAGTATCACATAAAATAATTAACCTAACCGAAATAAAAATGAATAACACAAACACCCAAGTCAGGATACCATATAAACTAACAGAGAGCTTTAATACTAAAGGGGGTCTACGCCAAGGTGACAGTCTGGCACCCCTACTATTCAACTTAATACTAGAGAAAGTTGTAAAAGAAACAAGATACAAACAAATGGCACGATATCAAACAAGTCCCAGCAAATCGTGGGATACCCAAACGATCTGAACTTCGTCGCAAGATCTATACCAGACCTAAAGGACGTCTACATCAAACTGGAAGCTAAAGCGCAGGAAAGTGGGTTAGAGATAAATGAAGAAAAAACAAAATGCCTATTTATAAAACCGACCAGAAGATATGTACAAAACTTAACTATAGAAAACCGAAACTTTGAAGTAGTTCAACAATTCGCCTATCTAGGGTAACTAAATGAAAACAATGATATAACATAAGAAATACAACGACGAATAATAGCCGGAAACAAAACATACTTCGTACTCCAAAACACGTTTAACTCAGCACCGATAAACCGTAACACAAACACAAAAATCTATCAAACCATGATTATACCAGTAGTGACATATGAAAGCCAAACCTGAACAATGGCCGCGAGATCTAAAGAAAGGCTTTTACGGTTCGAGGAAAAATACATTCCGACAGATGTTCAGACCGATACAAGGGGAGGGAGAATGGAGAATAAAATTCAACGACAAACTAAGAGCACTATATAAATTCCCCGATGTGGTAACAGTCATCAAGATAATTAAGTTGAAGTGGGCCGGACATGTAATTAAAATGCCAGATTAAAAAATACCAAACAAGATACACAAGGCAAACTTCGAAGGAACGAGGACCAGAGAAAAACCTCGAAGAGGATGGGCGATGAACGTCGCCAAGAATGCAGCCTAAGAGTTAGAATCTGGCAGAGAGTAAGGAGAAATAGAGATGATTGAAGGAGGAAGATAGAGGAGGCCCGGATCCAGTAAGATTGTAGCGCCATGGAGAAGAAGAAGAACTTATATGGCACGTTGTTCGCCGGTGAGTCGATCCATTGCAACTAATTTCCAAAGAGTGGCACAAGGTGTGTTGGCACGCCTACTCCTACCACTTTTCGAGATATTCAACAAATAAATGAGGAAAGGGTTCTGAGACACCCTGTACTGCGTTTAATTAGGAATTTATTCCAAGAATTGGCATCTGATCGCCGATCGCCATGGATCACAAGCATAATTTAAGAAACAGATTTTTCATTTGAGGATGATGCTATAGATATTCCTCCTTCCGAGTTGGTCGAAAAACTCAATCCTGATAAATGGAGACTAGGACATATCTATTGACAATTGGTTTACCAGCATGGCTCCCATGATCTATTTGTCTAAGAAAGGCATTCACCCGTTCTGTACTGTTCGGTCCAAACCAGTAAACGGTTTTGCAATATCTTTTGAAGAGCAAATGAAGAATAAAAGAAGAAGTGTCATGCTAAAAGAGTTTCAATCCAAGGTGACACAACGATTAGTGACGTCTCATGGTTTGATAATAAAATTGTCATCGCGTTGTCAACGTGTATTCCTTGTCTAAAAAGTGTACTTGTTGACAATATTTACATAGGAAATATCTATTTACGGGATTTAATGCTTGGTTTTAACCGAATTACAACCCAATTAAAGAAATGGTACTTCATGCACATTGTGAATAGTTAGTTTATATGGCATGAACACGAAAACGGCAATTTTATGCCATTGTTGGACTTCAAAATTGCGTTGGCTGATGCATTATACAAGGCTGGCAAAGAAATAATAAAGAAATGAGGGCGCCCAAGCACTGAAACAGTCGGAGAAAAATGTGTGAAAAAGAGAAGAAGTCCAATTTGAGAACTGCTCTACAAAGAAGTTGGTCGAGATATGAAATGAGATATTGTATGAAGTGTGGCGTTCAACTATGTTTGAACAAAGAAGGATCTGCTTGTTAAGATACTAAATAAGAAGTCAACATTATTATTATCGTTTTATAATATGTTTCATTTTACGTGTTAATGCATAGACCACTTTTCGTTTGTGATTTTTAGTTGATTTGTATTTTTTTTGCTTTCTTTATTTTGTTAGCTTTTTGTCTCAGTAAATAATTCCATTGACAGGAACTACGAAATAGAACAATATGCCTTTTAAGTTGTGAAAATTGACATTTCGAAATTTAACATTATATTTTATGGATATAAATTATGTCGATAAAATTTTGAAAATATGTGTTATATTATTAATGCATGATTTTCACTATTGGAATAATAAAAAATCAATAAGGCGTAACATGTTTAATATTTTAAAATTTTTAAAAATTACAAGACGTTTCGCAACTTATGGTTGCATCATCAGTTGTTAAAAATATATAGTTTAAAAATTGGGATTACATTTATAACGATAATACGTATATAGTTGAAATTTGATATAGAGTTGAATTAATTACGATTTTTTTAATTATGAAGTTTTTATTTTAGTTTTTATGTTAAAATTTTATATGGTTAATATGTTGTTTAAATTAATTTATTTTAATAAAAAACAGAAAATGCACCCCTAAAGGGGTGAACACTGTGCAATGAAAATATTAAACGTAAAGTTAACATTCGGTATAAGCATAGTGGAATGCAGAAAGTAAAAAAAAATTTAAAAAAAAATTGAAAAAATTAAAAAATAATAACAAAAAATATTTTTTATTATTCCAATAGTGAAAATCGGTTTGCGGAAAGTTCGTTCCCCACATTTCGTTCCCCATATTTCGTACCCCACATTTCGTTCCCGGGATATTTCGTCTCCCCACATCTCGTGCCCGGAAACCTCGTTCCCGAGCGAGCTCAATTTGTCTTCTAGATTACAGGGTGTTGATAAACGAGTGCAGCGATCGGAATGCTGTTAGAAAAATGAAAGATATTTTAATTAATTTATTTATTATAATAAACTTATAAGAACTATATACAGTATGTCCCCGGCTTGAGCTTACAAGAGGGAATTACATTTTATTTTTAGTTTTACATAAAAATGTTATAGGAATTATAATTCCTGCTTGGTTTGTAAAGAATTTTTAGAAAATTTTCAGTTTTTCAAAAACAAGTCGGCCTTGACAGTTTAGCAAAAACTATTTTCTTTTCAGGTAAACTACCCTTTTTGTTCATGATACGGCAAAATATTACTAAGAAAAGTTGTCCAGAATGAGAAATTATGGCCCTATACAAAATATCAGGAAGAGGCTTAGATTAAACCGTCATTGTTAATAAATACAATTTATTTTGTTCTTATAAGTTTATTACAATAAATAAATAAATTAAAATATTTTTCGTTTTTAACTGTATTCCGATCGCTGCACTCGATTTTTAACGCCCTGTAATCTAGGAGACAAATTGAGCTCGGTCGGGAACGAAGTTTCCGGGCACGAGATGTGGGGAGACGAAATATCCCGGGAATGAAATGTGGGGTACGAAATGTGGGGAACGAACTTTCCGGATCCCGATAAAGCAGCTTAGACAACTCAGCAAATAGATCGCGATCTCATTTACAGAGACATAGCATAGGCGCAGATCATTGTAAGACATTTTAAGTATTAAATATCAACGAAGACAAATTTTATAAAGTCAAACCACTTTTTGACTTTCCAAACAAAACATGCAAACATTGATTCATAGTAAAATTTTGACCATTCAGTTATAATACAAAATAGTTTAAGTATAGATTTATAATGATCACGGTCCATGCTGAGCCATACTCATACACAGCTACAGTATGTTGGAATACTTTTATTCAGCTGTGGAATGATTTGTATTCGTTAAAATTACGTTATTAATATCAACTCCACAACCTTCTAGACTCTAGAGTCTAGACTAGAGGATCAAAGTATTAAACCATATGTACCTGATCCTGAAGTTGGTCAAAGATGTGGCCTAATTATTGGGTTGTGGGAGCATGCCAATATTCCAAGGGTTTCAAAACTATATTTTGACAACTTATTAGTAACGTCGGTTTATTAAAAGAACTTAAGCAGTAGGCGCAATTTGAAAGTTTCTGGGGTTTGAACTCAGATGTTCTGGGGTTTGAACTCAGATGTTCTGGGGAAGATCTAAATGGTTAAATGATTGCTCGATATTGCTAGATATAAATTTGAGTTTTACAGACTGTTCTTGTTCATACAGGGTGTGTGGTAAATAGATCACCAAACTTCACAGGCTAATTAATTATGGTAAATCGAGTTGAATATTTTTATTTTATGTTTGCCTACATCTTATGGTTTTCAAGAAAATCTAGAAAGAAGCTTGATGATGCGCTGTTTGAGAATCCCTTTTACAATCAAGATCGACTACTTGATAACTTTTGGATTTCGTGCTTTACTGCTTTATTTAAGGTGGCCAAGTAGGTTGCTATTAGTACTAAGTTAATAAATATTCTACTGATAATGTCAATATTCTGCCAAATCTTAAAATTAGAAATAGATAATCATCAGTATTCCACACGCGAATTCATAGATGTGCATTTAATCTATGGTGAAGCTTTAAGAAGTTATAGTTGCTGCAGTTCTTTTGTACCGCATGCCTCTTTCCAAACAGGCGAATACCGTATAGTAGCACTGTTGTTGAAATATATCAAATATTAAGAGAAACTGGTTCGTTAGTTCTGTGGCCTGCAACATGAGGAAGGTATTTTGAATAGAGTTTTTTAAAATCCTGAAATAAGCCTACGACAACTTCTGCGGGAATTTGGAGTTTCTGTATCCCTACTACGTACAAAGAGTTCAACATCCGCTGGTTGCTGATTTTACAGCTAGGCGTACTTTCTGTGAATGGATTGTAGAAGAAGCTCTCGATGCAGAATGTTTGAAAAAGATTTTGTCGATGGAAATGGTATTTTAAATTTCTATAACAGCAACATCTGAAGTGACAATAATCCACATGCAATACGTCGTAGTTTTCGATCAACATATGGGCAAATGTGTTACCGGGACTTTCAGAAGACGTGCCATTACAAATGCGAAGAAATATGTGGCTGCTACATGATGGTGCACCCGCTCATTTCAGTTAGGTGGTACCTGATTATTTAAATGATGAATTTCCTCAAAGTGGATTGGACGTAATAGACCTTTATATTGGCCGGCAAGGTCGCCCGATTTAACACCAATGGATTTTTTTCTTTTCTAAAATCACTGATGTATTAAGCAGAGCAAGAACTTCCGGAATGTATATTTGCTGCAGCCGCGCCGCTCCATTAGGCAAGAGGATAATATGATAAGAAGCTTACAAGAAAAGTGGTTAAAGGGTGCCAATACTTGTATTAATATGAACGGCGGTCATTTTAAGCAGTTATTACATTGATAACTCCATGCAGAAACAATCTATAATTATTAATGTTAATTTTAATAATGTCTGTACAGTTATTATTGCGTTTTGTTGCTTAGCAATAAAGTTCTACTGTTATACGTATTTACTCAATTCATATCAAGACAATCGTGCTTCTCAAACAGTAAAGGTATATATATTTTTTAAAATATCATTCATGTTAATGAAAAATAAATGAGAGGTATTCGATTTAGTTTAACTTCTTTTATTAACCTGTGAGGTTTGGTGATCTATTTACCATACACCCTGTATTCATTTTAAAAAAATCAGCATGTAAGTGGAAAATTAAGTTTCAGTATTTTTCACTATGTTAAAACAGAATAGATTTCTTTTAGCTTGCATTGTTCAAAACGTACACCATTTCGAAACAGTCACTAAATGTAAACTTTTATAGTTCTAAGCGCAGGCACAATTACTTTGAGTAATAAAATAAAATAAAATATTGTATGCACCACTGGAGATATTCATGTTGTTTTCCCTTAATGCATAAATATTCTAATGGATTGCATATAAGAAGATTAAGTTAATTTATTAATGTAAGACAAGGATTTTATATTATAGTAACGAAATTGATTAAAATATTTTACTATTAGATTTACAAATATGAATTTGGGTATAATCAAAGGATATCAGAATTATTAACATGTATTTTATAAAATAACGGAATAATTTTAATTCAGTTGAACAATGAAAAATAAGAAACAGAAGGTTCTAAAATGATTTAAAAGTTACCTGAAATATAGTGGTAGATTAGTAGCAAATACTTATTTGTGGAATGTTATTTAATATAGCGGGTGTTACTAAATGTGATAATAAAATATAGTGTTGTACTGTAAAAAATATGCAAAATCGATCACTAAGGAGATATTAGTTTTTATGTACACAATAGAAATATTTGAAAGAAAAACATGTAATAATTTTTGTAAAAACTCAAATTTTGAAAATAAACCCTTTTTCTAATGTGATTTCATGATCTATTTTGGTGTGAGAAAAAGTATACTTATAATAAAATTGGTGAGAAGAGAATAAGTAAAAATTTTAAAACTTGAAGGATGTAAAGAAGATATGAAGAAGACGTATATGGTAGAAAGAACGTAATTTGAAATACTAAGGCTATTAAAATAATTTCTGGAATTGAATTTTAAACTTAATTTATTGTCGAATAATTACATCTTGTGAATTGGATAGCGTCAGCTGTATTTACTGGAAATAGGACACGGCAGGATTTTTTTGGAGCAAGAGTCTGAGAATTGGAAGTTGTTTTTCATCTGGTGGAGTTGAACTTGGCCGCACTTTTGTTGGAGTGACGTTTTGAGATTGGCACTAGTTGAGGTGACGTCCTGTAGCTTCTGACAGATCAGGATTATTATCATTTCGATTGTCAACTTCTTGTTTGGGAAGGGATATTGTCTTCACTGCTGGAGGATTTTGTCGAGGTTCGTGTTGCTGAATTGTATGCTGATTCAAAGTTGAAAAGAAACATTTCCGAAGTTGTTTGCAGTTCTTGACAGTAGGCTGAGCTTGTACTAGAATTACTCGGTAGATGGTATACATTTAGATCTCCTAAAAGGCGGATTAAGTTCTTTGGACGAACTACAGTCACAGGTATTTATTGAGCAAACTAAAAAAACAGTAATGAGTGAAGTGTGGTAATTAATAAAAGGACTACTTATTATTTCAAGTTTATTGAATGACAGATATTGTGACAAGAAGGTATTTGCAATTGATATACCATGTACATGATTTGAAGTGACACTGACATTCACTGGGGTTGCCACAAAAATTTGACATACGTTTTCATTAAACAAATGATGTTTCAGAAATAATAAACAGTCTTGATATTGCGTGAACCGACTTGTTTTGGAAGTAATCATGTTCTACTGAGCTAGCAAGATTTGATAACTAAATATTAACGATTCATAAATAATGGGCATAAGAAGTACTGGAACTCATCTTAATTGAGAATTTATTTAAAACTAAAATAGAATTCGTACAGTCAAATGTGACATATAAATAACATCAAATAATTGTCGTAACGTAAGGCTTTAAATAACATAATTTAGGAGGGGTGTTCTGGAGCAAGAAGTAAAAGAAGGCGCTTGTTTATTACAAAGAATCAAGATAAAATGTTTTATCGTTCATATTACAAAAAAAAATTGGAAAAAGTTGTTTAGAAGGTAAAATTATAGCCGACTGCAAAATTTCAGAAATATTGGACCACTTTTATGAAACAGTGTGTATAAGATGAAGCACTTTTGCAAATCCTTCAGTAAACAAGATTTTATCAAAGCGACTTGATAATACTGAAATTTTGCATGGAACTCTAATGTTAGATTCTAAACAACTTTTATTAATGGTATTTTGCCGTGTCCAACTATTGCCAAGGCTTCTTTGATACGATGCCGGTAGCCAAGATGCTTTTGAGAGGTCCATTCTAGAGTACTAATAGTACAATAAAGATAGCTCAAAAATTGTCAAAGCTCAAAGATCCAAAGAAAATCTACCCTGCTGCAAACTGTTCAGTACTCTCCTCTTAGTAAGTGGTAAAGAGTTGCATGACATTGCGCGTCGGGTTTAGGCGAGAAGGGTATGGATAGGTGGTAAATGGTAGGTTTCAATAGTTTTTCGAAAATATCTGATCCATTTTTGGGCTCCAGTAAAGGATTACAGAGATATGGAAGGGGTAAAAATGTCACTTTCTCTGTTTGGCCTAAAAAAGCATGAACGCCTATAAACTCGTAATATTCGCTCCAAGTGAATTATATAAAGAGTTTAGGGAAGTGTGGAGGCCAGATGGTTATGGTGAAGAACCCATCACAAAAGACGAAGAACATTTGCGCAGATCATCCACTACTACACATGTTGAAGAGAAAGTGGAAGATGCAATTAACGTTACTTTTGGACAAACAGAATGTCTAACTAATAGTAAGAACAAGATTCAACTGATTGCTTTCATTAAGATACACCTACAGCAAGCTGGCTGCAAAGTAATTCAGGTAGAAGGTGATGCTGACACCAATATCTTTTTACTGGAATTGACGAATCAAAAAAGGAAAAAGAGGCTATAGTGATTGGCAATGACACCGATTTATTGGTCTTGTTGGTTGTTCATGCTCCAGCCAACAAACAGTTGAAGATGGCTGTACCGACGAAAGGTAACCAAGAAGAAAAAGTTTACTGCATTGAAGACATTTAGCGTGGTATCGTGGAAATGAAGGATGTTCTCTTCACAGTTTACGCTTTTGCCGGATGTGATACCGTTTCTTCAATTTATAGAAAAGGAAAAATAATGCCTTTTAAAAAATGCAACGTGACAAGGAACTTTAACAAAGCTGTTGAATTTTAACAACGCAAATGCAGACCCAGCTGATGCTGGAAACTATTTATTCTTTCGTTATTTGCATCAACAAATGCAGATAATTTGGATACTCTGCGCCATTAATGTTACTTGTAGACCATCGCAAAGGAGCCTGTACACACAAATTTCAGGTTGGCTGCACTTTCCCCCACTTCAGCAGCTGCACAGCAACACTCTCATAGAGTTTACCATCAAGTGCAGCAATCGCTCAGTGTCAATAAAGATTCACTAAAATGGGGTTGGAAAAGGATTGGTGACGGTGACGGCATCGATGAAGATAATCTTCAACATGAAGAAGAGCTTGAAGATTTTTAGATTACTGATTGCTGTTATTTATTATTATGTAACCACCTCGTACGTTGTACATAGCACTTTCCATTGAATTTACTGAAAAGCATGTAATGCGAAGAAAAACAATTTCCATTATTTTTTGTATTACAGCTTATTAGATAAACTTTGTAGCTAACCTTGTTTTAATTCTATCCACATAATTTTATCTTTTTAGGAAAATATAACAAAGGATAAAGGTAATTTAAGTAGGTATAATTATAAAAGCACAATGGGAAAGGAGAAAACGATATAATGAATCATTCAAAAGGAAATATGGGGTTCTTCATCATAACCATTTGGCCTTCACATTTCCCTGAACTCTTTATATAATACACTTGGAGCGAATATTACGACTTTATAGGCGTTCATGCTTTTTTAGGCCAAACAGAAAAAGTTACATTTTTACCCCTTCCATATCTCTGTAATCCTTTACTGGATCGCAAAAATGCGTCAGACCAGTTTTATTGTAAATTAAATTTAGATAAATTTTGTATAAGATAAAATTTGCGGTAAACCTCACAGTTAACGAGATATTTTCGAAAAACTATTGAAACCTACCATTTACCATCTTTCCATCCCCCTAGCGCCTAAACCCGACGCGCAATGTCGTGCAACTATTTACCACTTACTAAAAGGAGAGTACTGAATAGTTTGCAGCAGGGTAGATTTTTTTTGTTTGAGTTTTAACAATTATTGAGCACATAAATAATTTTCATGATGGGTTGTGAAAGTGTGACCGAATGTGATTACTTTTTACCTTCCGGCCAATGAGCTGCAATTAGCTTCTTCAACCAATATATAAGTCCTGAACTTGACTTATTGATGAAACGTAATTAAATAAAAGTAAATTTATAAACAAACAGGTTTGCTGACAATATAATTTGGGCCAGCCATCCATCGAGTATAAAAAGCGACGCAGCTGACGTAGGACCATCACTCGTCCACCAGCTAAATCCAAAGATGTTTAAGGTAATTGCAACCCCCAAACTCACCAACAGATACTAATTTTACATTTCTTGCAGTTCGTCGTACTTTGCGCAGCCGTCGCCGTCGCTAGGGCAGGATATTTGGGTACCCCAGCTGTAGGCATTGGTGGTCTTGGCTACGCCGGCGGTCTTGGTTATGCTGGCGGTTTAGGATACGCCCGTAGCGTTGGAATCGCCGCTCCAGCAATCGCCGCTCCAGCCATCGGCGCCACTTACCACGGAAACGCTTTTGGTTTACCCGCCGCCCCCGCCGTCGGTTTGGGATACGCTGGTGGATACGGTCTTGGAGGTGTTGGTCTTGCTCGTGGTGTTGGCATCGCTGGAGGTCTTGGATACGCTGGAGGTCTTGGATACGCCGCCCATGGAGTCGGCGTCGCTGGAGGTCTTGGTCTTGCTAGTGGAGTCGGATACGCTGGAAACATCGGTCTTGCTCGTGGTGTTGGCATCGCTGGAGGTCTTGGATATGCTGGTGGATACACTAGAAACTTGGGAAGCTACGGCTGGTAAACGACGAACTATTACCATATCGATGGTTTTTAATTTATTCATTGTTGCCGATTTATGAAATGTTGTCAAATTAAAAATAAAGTGTCTTAAATAATTACTGTTTTCATTGTTACTTAACTTTTTAGTGCTCAGTGACACTCATGTGCTCATATAATTTTATGATCACACATCATATGCTCTACATATACATGTTAGATTCGGTTTGCGGAAAGTTCGTTCCCCACATTTCGTTTCCCACATTTCGTACCCCACATTTCGTTCCCGGGAAATTTTGTCTCCCCACATCTCGTACCCGTAAACTTCGTTCCCGAGCGAGCCCATTTGTCTCCTAGATTACCGGGTGTTGAAAAACGAGTGCAGCGATCGGAATGCAGTTAGAAAAATGAAAGATATTTTAATTAATTTATTTATTATAATAAACTTATAAGAACAGTATGTTTACAAGAGGAAATTAAATTTTATTTTTATTTTTACATAAAAATGTTATAAGAATTAAAATTCCTGCTTGGTTAATAGAGAATTTTAAGAAAATTTTCAGTTTTTCAAAAACAAGTCGGCCTTGACAGTTAAGCAAAAACGATTTTCTTTTCAGGGAAACTACCCTTTTTGTTCATGATATGGCAAAATAATACTAAGAAAAATTGCTCAGAATGAGAAATTATGGCCGTATACAAGATATAAGAAAGATACTTAGTTTAAACCGTCATTTTTAATAAATAAAATTTACTTTGTTTTTACAAGTTTATTATAATAAATTAATTAATTAAAATATCTTTCATTATCTAACTGTATTCCGATCGCTGCACTCGTTTTGTAACACCCTGTAATCTAGGAGACAAATGGGCTCGCTCGGGAACGAAGTTTACGGGTACGAGATGTGGGGAGACACAATTTCCCGGGAACGAAATGTGGGGAACGAACTTTCCGTATCCCGTGAAAATCATGCATTAATAATATAACACATATTTTCAAAATTTTATTGACATGATTTATCTCCATAAACTATAATGTTAAATATGCCTTTTGTTTTCTTTTGTTCGTCATGTTGGGATAAATATGGTAATGGGACGTTTCAGCGCCGCCGGTTTATCGCCGCCGTTTCATCGCCGCCGTTTCTTCGCCGAGCGGTTTTATCGCCGCCGTTTTATCGCCAAGGACGTTTTATCGCCGCCGCATAATGTATTGCCAGTAAACGTTTTACATGTATGATGCCAGTTAAGTATAACAATCGTTAATTTTTAAATTATACTAAACGGAAAATTAGAGCTTACGCGTAAACAATAGGACTATCTTACGTTAATAGAAATTTTAAAATTTCTATCGTTGCAGGTATTATTTACAAGTAATTTGCGTTTAAAACCTTAAAAAGATAACAATCCTTAATTTTTAAATACCAGTATTCTAAACGGAATATTACAGCTTACGGATAAACAATACGCCTGTCATACGTTATAGAAATTTAAAAATTTCTATCGTTGCAGGTATTATTTACAAGTAATTTGCGTTTAAAACCTTAAAAAGATAACAATCCTTAATTTTTAAATACCAGTATTCTAAACGGAATATTACAGGTTACGGATAAACAATACGCCTGTCATACGTTATAGAAATTTAAAAATTTCTATCGTTGCAGGTATTATTTACAAGTAATTTGCGTTTAAAACCTTAAAAAGATAACAATCCTTAATTTTTAAATACCAGTATTCTAAACGGAATATTACAGCTTACGGATAAACAATACGCCTGTCATACGTTATAGAAATTTAAAAATTTCTATCGTTGCAGGTATTATTTACAAGTAATTTGCGTTTAAAACCTTAAAAAGATAACAATCCTTAATTTTTAAATACCAGTATTCTAAACGGAATATTACAGGTTACGGATAAACAATACGCCTGTCATACGTTATAGAAATTTAAAAATTTCTATCGTTGCAGGTATTATTTACAAGTAATTTGCGTTTAAAACCTTAAAAAGATAACAATCCTTAATTTTTAAATACCAGTATTCTAAACGGAATATTACAGCTTACGGATAAACAATACGCCTGTCATACGTTATGGAAATTTAAAAATTTCTATGGTTGCAGTACAGGTATCATTTAAGTTTAAAATATTAAGAGGATTAGAAAACATTCAGCCTTGTTGTTTTCGTCCAACTGTACACTAATGAGCAGGAACTTCATTGGGATTTTGGGTATATAATTCGGGTTTTGTCAAATATTATTTAGTTTATTGTCGATGTCTGCATAAGTTGCAAATATAGAAGTAGAAATTTTGAGCAAACGAAGAAAAGAAAAGTTTTCCTACGTGGTCATCTATAGTGTGACTCATTTGTTCTTGAGCCACCCTGTAAAATCTTTATTTATTGCGCAATTTTAACCGGATTTTCTTAAATGGTAGAGCTTGATGAACTGTATTTTTGGAGCCAAAAGCGCCACGTTCCTACAAAATCCAAGGCCTACTATATCAGTGTTTAGTAGTAACATTTCAAGAATTCATATTAGCGGTTTTTTAGAAAAAATCTGGATCTGCCACCCCTCAAAACGGTACTGTACAAAATTTTATCGAAACCTTTCAAGTATTAACGATTTTATAGCCAAATTAAAAATACACAATACTAAATTTATTATATTTAAGAATAGTGTCTGAATATCACAATATGGATGCAATAGAATATCTCAGCGGGTTAGCTCATAATTGTCAGTTTTAAATATCAAATTTCAAAACATACATTTTTTAAATTAATTTTAGTCGTCTATTAATTGTTCTAATTAATTATTTATAGTGAATTAATTATATGTAGTCTTAAATAATACTTATTCTCAAATAAAGTGAATATACGTTTTTTAAATTAATTATAGTCCTCTATTAATTGTCCTAATTAATTATTTATAGTGCATTAATTATCTGTAGTCTTAAATACGACTTATTCTCAAATAAAGTGAATTTCTCTATTTTTTATTTTATTTACTATAACTGGCGATAAACTGGCGGCCGGTGAACCGGCTGGTGATGAACTGGGCCTGGCGATGGAACGGCGGCGATGAAACGGCGGCGATGAACTGGCGGCGCTGAAACGTCCTAGACCGTATGGTACAGTCCGATGTTTTCAAATTTTCTATTTGTAAATATTTCAAATGATTCTTTTACGTATTTTTCCCGTTTTTATACAGTGTCCGCCAAAAAAGTCGGCATAATCTGGGAAAAATTTTTATTTACCATTTATCAAAAAACTTTTTACGTCAATAATTTGTGCTTGTTTAAAAACCTATTTAGCCCTACCATATATACCGAGTGATTTTAACTTATTTAAAAGATGGAGTTTTTCGAAATTATCAAAATCCGAAAAGTGCTATTTTTCGGAATTTTAGTAAGATTTCAATGAGATTTTTTAGAGTGTGTTGTCTTTAGCTAACTGAAAAATCTCAAAGCCTGAAAACACCTAATTTTTTTAACTTTAGCTAAAAATTTATTTTTCAATTTTTTAAATATTTTTCAAATTTTCACATTATAAGACTTCATTTTTAAATTCAAATTTTTATATGTAAAGATTTACCGTAAGGTAGTATGTTTACATAATTTTTACTTTTTTTATGCAAGGCGCTTTTCAGGAGAAATATTTTTATCGGTAGACTCGTATTATTTTGTGGGTGGCCCTTCGCAGTACGAACCACTGCTACATTTATATAGTGAGAATGCTCTCTTTCTAGTCTTAGTTCGTATATGCTATTAGAGGGTGTGTGCTCATTTTAGGTCAGCCGGTTATATTTACCTGACTGTGGACTTCCTACCTACAGAATAAGATCGAATCTTGAGTTTATTTATTTATGTTTAAAACATATTGCCTGAAAAATTAAACTAACAGGCGTTTATACCTAAAAATTTCAATTATGTAGAAAATTCAGCAAAATAAGCATTTTCAGGCATTTTGCCTAAGCTTCCGGTTTTGAATATTAGTAATATCATTTTAACGAATAGAAATAATTCCACAGCCCTCTTAGAATAAAAGTATTCGATCATTCTGTAGTTTTTTATGAGTATGGTTCAGCACAGACCATAATGCCATAAATCCAATTGGTTGAGGGAGCATCCCAGTTTATATTCAAACATTATAGGTTTGCCCTCTATGAACTGTTTAGAATACCAAAAAGTGGTCTGACTTTATAAAATGTGTCTTATTTGATATTTGTTGTATACTTAGAATGCTTCAGAATGGTCTATTTCTATGCAATGTCCCTGTAACTAAGATCGGGATCTAATCTCTGAATCGTCTAGGCTGATTTATCAGATGCTAATCGGGAGATATATTCAAGGGTAATTACCACAAGTAGTGGATATATTTTTGACAAATATTTTGCCGTTTCCATGTAAATTATTGCGTTTAAATTTCACGAAACAAAATCATATCAAAAATGTCACTCGCCTTCGGCTCGTGACATTTAAGTGTGATTTTGTTGAGTGAAATTTGCAATAATTATATGGAAATGGCAAAATATTTTTAAAAAATATATCCACTTCGAGTGGTATCTGGGACGACTATTTAAAAATATTAGGATTAACTTTATTGCAAAATAATTCAACAATTAATATTCATCCTCAATTAAATTCAGCAGAATACTTCCAAAACACAACATTTTAAAACTTTTAACGCAAGCCAAAACTTTGTTCACATAGTTTGTTGGTGTTTAGTTTTATGTAACCTAGCGATATCGCCAAGGACAGAACATCGTTGCTAAGCGATATTTCGCAACAAGGCCATTTAGTATACACGTATTGACGTATACATGATTGTTTTGTGAATATTTTGCATAGTGCCCAATATTCAGTAGTTATGTCCCTAGTGCATTCTGTATATCCGAGTATTTCTCGAGAACGCGAAGCGTTCGAGAGAAATACTCGAATTATACAGAATGCTCGCGGGGAATATTGCAAGACTATTCCTCGAATAAATGTCATCCTTTGTATACCACGTTATTCGTTTATAAATAGTTTTCAGTTTTCCTTCTGAAATTTCTTGTTTACCTAACTGGTTTGCTTTTCTTCCCGCAAATACTCAATATTGCACTTTTGCAAATACCCGGGTATTGCACTAGTGCAAAATATTCGCTGTATTCGACTCTGATTGGTTCAAATTTTGAAAATTGATTCATGGGATTGGTTTAGATTATCTGAGGGGAATAGTCAGTGATATACTGCTGTTATTGGTTGAAAAAAGCAAATGTCTGCAATATGATTGGCTTATATGTTGAATAGTAATATGTATGTTAGACTCAAATGCCGAATTTGCTCAGTTGCTGAAATGAATTTGAGCAATATTGCAATTGAGCAAATTAATTCGGCAATTGGGCGAATTTAGATTTTACGCAGTTTTGGATCTGAGCACTCCATTTCGGCAACTGAGTGAATTCGACATACGAGTCTAACATGTATATGTAAAGTACCTATATGATGTGTAATCATAATTTTATGAGCGCAATACTGCCAATGAGCATAAAAAAGTTAAGTAACAATGCAACATACTAGTTAATTAAGACACTTTATTTTTAATTTGACATTTCATAAATAGGCAACAATGAATAAATTAAAGAATAAAAGAACGTCGATATGGCACTAGTTCGTCGTTTACCAGCCGTAGCTTCCCAAGTTGCTAGTGTATCCACCAGCATATCCAAGACTTCCACCGATGCTAACACCACGAGCAAGACCGAGGCCTCCAGCGTATCCGACGCCACGAGCAAGACCAAGACCACCAGCGACGCCGACTCCATGGGCGGCGTATCCAAGACCTCCAGCGTATCCAAGACCTCCAGCGATGCCAACACCACGAGCAAGGCCAACACCACCAAGACCGTATCCACCAGCGTATCCCAAACCGACGGTGGGGGCGGCGGCTAAACCAAAAGCGTTTCCATGGTAAGTGGTGCTGATGGCTGGAGCGGCGATTGCTGGAGCGGCGATTCCAACGCTACGGGCGTATCCTAAACCACCAGCATAACCAAGACCACCGGCATAACCAAGACCACCAGCATAACCAAGACCACCAATGCCTACAGCTGGGGCACCCAAATATCCTGCCCTAGCGACGGCGACGGCTGCGCAAAGTACGAGAAACTGCAATAAATGTAAAATTAGTATCTGTTAAGGTGGTTTGGAGGTTGCAATTACCTTAAACATCTTTGGATTTGGCTAGTGGACGAGTGATGCCCCTACGTCGGCAGTGTCGCTTTTTATACTCGATTGATGAGCGAGTTCTATGGCTGGCCCAAATGATATTGTCAGCAAACGTGTTTGTTTATAAATTTACTTTTATTTAACTACGTTTTTTTATCAATAAGTCAAGTTTAGTATATTAGTTGTAGAAGTTAATTACAGTTCCTTGGCCGGAAGGTAAAAAAGCTAATCACATTGGGAAACACTTTCACAGCTGATCATGAAAAACTCATTATTAGTATTAATATTCAATGCATCGTTATGAAAAGATGTCGAAGAACATTTCGGAAAGTATCGAATGAACTATTGAAATCAATTAATTAAACATAAACATCGCCTTGAGTGTTTCTTTGCTTACTCTTATGCTTTTGTGTAAGACAATAAAATAAAATAAAGTTGGCCGAGTAGAATAAAATGCTCCGTTTGGTATTCAAAATAGAATCGAATCAAAATGTATTAAAGAATTAATGCAAATTTAATAATTCATTCATAATCGTTACCTTTTATTGGAAATTGCGGTATGAGTATTAACAAAGCTAAATATCATCAAAAATCCAAACAGATAGCGGATGAGAGAATTCTAGACATATACAGGGAGAGTCCTATTTAAAAAAGTGTGTGCTGGATAGCAGAAATACGGAACACCCAGTAGAGCTGAAAATAATTTTAGGTTCTCAAGTTTGAAAGGTTCTGAAATTTTTACGTATATATATATATAATTATTTGTTATATTTTAAACAAAAAATAATATATAAACCAACAGTGCACTATTGACCCACCCCGTAAAATTGCCAAGAATTTGTCATTAACCCCAGTCATCTGCCCCATACCGACTTTTAATTTTTTAGGTTCTTAAAATCAATCCAGACCTTCAACACATTATACCATATTTGAAACACTGAATTTTTTTATTAGAAGCAGCAGAAACCGCCCTTGTTTCAGGTTACCCTTTCTCTAAAGCTCCTGCAAGTCGCGGCATGTAAGTGTTGTGAAAACGGCGTTTTCGGTAATATTTCTGGCATGTTTACTCGCCCCATGTGCCGATTATAAACTTGCAGCAAATGTGACATGAGTACTTGAAACTGTTCGAATAATGTGAAGGAGTTTAAGCTTATTATTTACATTGTTCCAAAATAGTTATTTATTTACCAAGGGCGTAAACAAGCGTTTATTTCCGCTTCAAGGGCTATGTTACGACAAGGACCATAGACGCCGATAACGCCTGAGGTGCATGCAAAACTTTGTTAAATCGAAATTTTAAAAAGGTAGATCCAGATTTAGATCATGCTTTACTGATCATATAGCTTACGTTTTAAACAAAGTAGAGGTGGATTTACCATTTTTTTCTATCATTTAAAAAAGATTTTAAAAAGAATGTTTATCACGTCAGTGAAATGCCTACCTCCCATCCATTCATCTTGTCCATTGTACATTGCCATTATAAGTAATAACTTTGTTTGAACTTGGCTGCGATAGTTTTTCTGGCCAATTTAATTTATATTTTGCAAGATGTAAAAACAGTCATGTTGAACCTCGCCTTGTGTATTCTATATATTATATAATTATTCTGAATAAACTGAAAACACGACAATTCTTTTAGCTGAACAGTATCTTTGTAACTAAGTATGGTTTTCATTAATACGTTTTTATAAATAATAACTAAAATTACGTCCACGGATGGTAAAATGGTTTTTCGTCAGCTAAAATAACGTCAGCGGAAGATAAAATTCTTTTAAGCCCTCTGACGTCATTTATTGGGCGAAAATAAAATATTATGTTGTTAATAGTAGATTAGATTAGATTAGATTTAGGTTCCACGACTGCTTTTTGCTGGCATGCGCACGTCAGCCCTTTGGGCTTTTTGTACTGTTGGGAGTTTTCAAGTTAGCAGGCCAACATCCGTATATTTTACTAGACTTGCAATGTCCCCTACTAGCTTGCGGTTGTCCATAGAGTTAAGGCTCCAATCGAGTTGGTGTCTTTTACGCTCTAATGCTGGGCATTCAAAGAGGATATGATAGGCTGTTTCATCATCCTCTTGGCATAGTCTGCAAATAGATTCATCTCTATAGATATTGATCCTGTGCATAAATTCTCTAAATGCTCCAGTGGCTGTTAGTAGGCTGACTACTTGCTTGATTCGAGTTCTGTTCAGTCTCAACAGGATTTTGGTGGTTTGTGGATTCGGAGTTTTTAGCAATATTTTGCAGTGTGTTGCTTGATAGTAGTTTCTCCACCTTAGTTGGTGTACGGCATTAACCCATTCATTAATGGCTGAGTGGGCTTGGTTTTTCTGAATGCTTAGACCAGGTTCTGGTCCGGTCATTGCATATTTTTACTGTGTTTCCCTGGCTCAAAGTTTGATTGCATTCCTTGACCAGTCTTGGTAAAGTACTGAAAGTACTGACTGAGTCTTTTGGTCGTAACAGCCGCACTGTCTCATCAAAAAGTAACTTTCCGCATCTAATTTCCTTGGTGACACCCGCACTGTCTCACGTATTAAACCAGCAACCCCTTACCTGGCCAAGTTTTTGGTCGTGACAGCCGCACTGTCTCACGGATTAAACCTGTAACCCCTTACCTGACCGAGTTTTTGACCGTGACAGCCGCACTGTCTCATTGATTAAACCTGCAACCTCCTACTTGACCGAGTTTTTAATCGTGACAGCCCCACTGTCTTACCAAAAACTAACCTTCCGCATCGAATTTCTATCGTGACAACCCACTGTCTCACGGAATAACGCAACTCCTTACCTGACCGAGTTTTTGGCCGTGACAGCGGCACCGTTTAAAGCTAACCTCCCGCACCTAGCTTTATCGTGGCAGCAGTAGAACCTCATCAATCGAAGTAACTGATTTAATTTCTGTCGTGACAGCCGCACTGTCTCACCAAAAGCTAACCTCCCGCACCTAGCTTTATCGTGGCAGCAGAACTGCCTCATGAATCGAAAATTCTCCAGGCTTAGCCTTATTGTGACAGCTGCACTGTCTCATAGAATCAAAAGCTTACACCGACCGGTATATCCCCTATTCCTAAGGACAAGTTCTTGCAAAACGAACGACTTTGCCACAGTGTTTATACACTTGAAGTATCCTAAATACTAACATACCTGTATTCCGCCTATTGGGGGACCTGAAGATAATTCCCGGATTAGTCTCCAAAGGCAAATTGTACTTTACTGTAGCTAAAGGCTCTGGTTCTGATGACATTCCTGATTTTTTTAAAACTTGCCCAGCGTCCTTTGCTGAATTCCTACCAATATTATTTAATAAGTCCCTCTCTACAGGGTGCTTTTAGGATGACTGGAAAAAAGTCTATGTTGCTCCTGTTTTTAAAAAAGTATTGTTGAAAGTTATCGCACAATATTCAAACTTAGCATAATCAGCCACAGTTTTGAGCAAATTAATTACTATTTTCTCATGGTAAAACGTGGATTGTAGCTGAGCAGCATGGTTTTTTAAAGGTCGTTCGGTGAACATTCATTTCATTATGTTCGCGGAATGCATACAGGATAGTATGACAATGGCTATCAGGTGGAAGCTGTGTACAGCTCCTTTTTGGATTCTTTCTTCCATGTTAGATCAAATATGGCACAGTCAGATTTTTCCAAATTTTCTATTTGTAAATGCTCGAATTGATTGTGCCTAAGCTTCGAACTATAAAAGTTTAAATTTAGTTACTGTTTCGAAATGGCGTACGTTTTGAACAATCAAAGCTAAAAGAAATCTATTTTGTTTTAATATAGAGAAAAATGCTGATTTAAATTTGCCACGTACATGCCGATTTTTTAAAATTAATACAAGGTGTACGGTAAATAGACCACCAAACATCACAGAATAATAAAGGACGTTAAACTAAATTAAATACCTCTTATTCATTTTTCATTTACAGAAATGGTTTATTAAAAAAAATATACATCTCCACTGTTTGAAAAGCTCAATTACAGACCCCGCCGCGTAAGTAAAATTCGGGTCGCACAGCTGCTCGGCACCCAATCGGCAAATCTCACAGTAGCGCTGCGGCGCGTGTGTCACGTCTTTCTTTTAAAGGAGCAATTCAAATTTCGATAAGGCGAAGTTTTCAATATATTGAAGCATTTTACATGAAATTTGCTCATCGGGTGCCGAGCAGCTGCGCGACCCGAACTTTACTAAGCCGCGCGGTCTGTATCTTCATATGAATTGAGTAAATACGTATAACAATAGAACTTTATTGCTAAGCAACAAAACGCAATAACAACTGTATAAACATTATTAAAATTAACAACAATAACCATAGCTGGTTTCTGCATGGAGTTATCATTAGTAATATTTTTAGTACATAATAAATTGTCAATAATTTTGTCGAGTGAACGAAACAAAATTAGAATCAATTTAGTATGCAAGACGGGTTATTTTGCAGACTATTTCCCGAACAACAGTTACAGGGTCTTCTTCCCCGCTAATTTGGCTAATTTGGCAGTGGTTTCGCTAGATAGTAGGTAGGGCAGTCGGAATCTGGTGAATCCACCCATACGCGTCACTAATTAGATGAGGAAATTTGCACTAGTGCAAAATTATCGCATAATTAGGATCTGATTGGATGAATCTCAGAAATTTAAAAAATTTGATTTACTTAAAGTGTCTGAGGAAAATAGTCAATGCAATAACTGCTCAAAATGCGAATATCTATTAAAGTAGTAAATTCAGAAATTATCAAGTAATCGATCCTCATTGTAAAAGGGATTTTAAAACAGCTCACCATCAAGCTTCTTGCTAGATTTTTCTTGAAAACCATACATGGTAGGCAAAACCGAAAGAGAGATATTCGACTCGATTTTCCATTATTAATTAGCCTGTGATGTTTGGTGGTCTATTTACCATACACCCTGTATAAACAACAACAGTTTGAAAAACTCAAATTTACATCTACATCGATCAATCAATTGGTTATTTAAATCTAGCCCAGAAAATATGAGTTCAAATCCCAGTAACTTTCAAATTGCGCCTACTCCTGAAGTTCTTCTAATAAATTGACGGCAGTAATAGTTCTCAAAATATAGTTTTGAAACTGTTGTAATATTGGCATGCACCACCAAACCAATAATGACGCCACCTCGTTGACCAACTCCCTGGAGTTGGTCAACGAGGTCAGGTAGATATAGTTTAATACTTTTACCCCCTAGTCTAGACTCTAGAGTCTAGAAAGCTGTGTATTTGATATTAGTAACGTCATTTTAACGAATACAAATAATTCCACAGCCCTATAATCTACAGAATAAAAATATTCGAACATACTGTAGCTGTGTATGAGTATGGCTCAGCATGGACCGTGATCTATAAACTATTTTGTATTATAACTGTTCAAACTTTTGTTTGACCATGGATTTAACAAAAAAGTGTAAAACTAACTGAAATTGTGTAAATACAAAAGTGCATGTAACTAGACTACAAGTGCCATATAGGTGTTTGTAAACAAAGACTCGGCAGTTTCATCGATGCACTAGGTCAAATTACAAATTACTACAGCGAACATTTCAACAAGGTTTGCATTATGCGAAGTGTACTAGGTCGAATTTCAAACAATGTATACGATTACGCTATACTAAGAGCATACGGTGGTGTTTTTTGTTTGTTTATGGTAATAGTAGGTTAAAAAACACAACACACATTTAATTGTATATAAGCTTCTGTATTATTAATTTAAATCAATATACTTTACACAATGAGAGTGTATTCATTTGTAACGATAGACGAAGGCTAATATTGTCTGTAAAGGGTTGGTTAGGCCTGGCCAACTCCCGTTACATCCTATAGAAACCAACAAGTTCCATCTCCGGTCAAGAAACAACCTGGTTCCACAATACTATAAAATTATATCTTTCGAATTGGATATTGGGAAGGTAACAATACCTGAATGGTCAAAATTGGACTAGGAATCAATGTCTGCATGTTTCGTTTGGAAAGCCTAAAAGTGGCTTGACTTTGTCTTCATTGATATTTAATACTTAAAATGTTGTCTACGCAATGTCTCTGTAAATGATATCGCGATCTAATTGCTGAGTTATGTAAGCTGCTCTATCAGATGTTGATTGGAAAATTTACACATGTATATGCTACACTCAAATGCCGAATTTGTTCAGTCACTGAAATGAATTTGGCCAATGCTGCAATTGACCAAATTAATTTGGCGATTGGGCGAATTTAGGTTTTACCCAGTTCATTTCGGCAACTGAGCGAATTCGACATATGAGACTAACATGTACATATGTAAAGTATATGATGTGTAATCATAATTATATGAGCACATGAGTGCCAATGAGCACAACAGGGTTAAGTAACAATGCAAAATATTAATTAATTAAGACACTTTATTTTTAATTTCATAAATAGGCAATAATGAATAAATTAAAAAATAAAAGTCGATATTGCACTAGGTCGTCGTTTACCAGCCGTAGCTTCTCAAGTTGCTAGTGTAGGTGACGTGGGCGGCTGGATGGACGCTGTATCCAGCACCAGCAGCATATCCTAAACCTCCACCGATGCCAACACCACGAGCAAGACCAAGACCTCCAGCGATGCCGACTCCATGGCCAGCGTATCCAAGACCTCCAGCGTATCCAAGACCTCCAGCGATGCCAACACCACGAGCAAGACCAACACCTCCAAGACCGTATCCACCAGCGTATCCCAAACCGACGGCGGGGGCTGCGGCAACACCGTGGTAAGCGGTGGCGATGGTTGGAGCGGCGATTGCTGGAGCGGCGATTCCAACGCTACGGGCGTATCCTAAACCACCAGCATAACCAAGACCACCGGCGTAACCAAGACCACCAATGCCTACAGCTGGGGTACCCAAATATCCTGCCCTAGCGACGGCGACGGCTGCGCAAAGTACGACGAACTGCAATAAATGTAAAATTAGTATCTGTTGGTGTGTTTGGGGAATGCAATTACCTTAAACATCTTTGGATTTGGCTAGTGGACGAGTGATGCCCCTATATCGGCCGTGTCGCTTTTTATACTCGATGGTTGGGCGTGTTCCATGGCTGGCCCAAATGATATTGTCAGCAAACGTGTTTGTTTATAAATTTACTTTTATTTAATTAGGTTTTATCAATAAGTCAAGTTCAGAACTTATATATTGGTTGAAGAAGCTAATTACAGCTCGTTGGCCCGAAGGTAAAAAAACTAATCACATTGGGTCACACTTTCACAGCTCGTCATGAAGAACGCCCTATTGGTATTAATATTGAAAGTATTGTTATGAAAATATATCAAAGAAATTTCGGAAAGAATCAAATTAACTATTGAAATCGATTAACGAAACGATAAAATCGCCTGAGTGTTTGTTTTCTTACTCTTATGCTTTTGCGTAAGGCAATAAAATAAAATCATGCTAGCCGAGCAGAATAAAATGCTCCCTCAGGTAGATATGACGTTTATTCAAAATAACATCGAATCAAAATCTATAGAATTCATTAAAATTTAATAATTCATTCATAAACGTTATCGTTTAGTGGAATGGCTGTATGAGCATTTACAAAGCTAAATATCATTGGAAAGTCAAACAGGTAGCGGATGAGAGAATTGTAAACATATACAGGGAGATTCCTATTAAAATACATGTGTGTCGAATAGCAAAAACGGAACACCCAGTAGAGCTGAAAATAATTTTAGGTTCTCCAGTTTGAAAAGTTATGAAGTTTTAACGTATATACATATAAATATTTGTTGTATTTCAAACAGTAAATAATATATAAACCAACAATGCACCATTGACCCACCCCCTAAAATTGCCAAATATTTGTCATTAACCCGGTCATCTGCCCCATACCAATTTTTAATTTTTTAGGTCCTTAAAATTAATCGAAACCTTCATCACACATTATACCATATTTGAAACACTGATTTTTTTTTATTAGACGCCGCAGAAACCTCCCTTGTTTTGAGGTTACCGTTTCACCAAAGCTGCTGCAAGTCGCGACATGTAACTGTTGTGATAACGGCGTTTTCGACAAATTTTCTGGCATGTTTGCTCCCTCCATGTGCTGATTATAAACTTGTAACAAATGTGACATGAGTACTTGAAAGATTTAGAATAACGTGAAGAAATTTACGCTTATTTTTTACATTGTCCCAAAATAGTTATTTATGTACCAAGGCGTTTTTGACCGCACCAAGGGCCATAAACGCCGGTTACGCCTGAGGTGCATACGAAAGTTTCTTAATTCGAAATTTTAAAAAGGTAGATCAAGGTTTAAATCATGTTTTACTTATCAAATAGCTATCGTTGTAAACAATCTAAAGGCGGTTTATAAATCCATGTCTTATCTATCATTTAAAAATATTTTAAAAACAATTGTTATCATGTCAGTGAAATGCCTACATCCCATCACTTCATCTTACATGCGAGTAATCTTGTTCATTGTACATTGCCATTATAGGTAACACATTTGTTTGAACTTGGCTGCGATGATTTTTCTGACCAATTGATGTATTTATATTTTACAAAGTTAAGTATAAGAACAGTCTTGCTGAACCTCGCCTTGTATATACTGTATGTTATATTATTATTCAAAGAAAGACTGTTATTATTATTATTATTTAAAACGTTGTGAAATGAAAACACGGCCATCCTTTTAGCCGAATAGTACATTTGTAACTAGATATGGTTTTCATTAATAGGTTTTTATAAACAACAACTAAAATTACGTCCGTGAGTGGTAATAGCTATTTAACCATCAAGGGAAGTAAGTAGCTTTTACCAGTCGAGTTTGCCAGCCCGAGCGAGCGAGGGCTGGCAAAGTTCGAGACTGCCATGCCCAACAAAAATTTAAATAATTTTTCCTTAATAATTCCACGTTAATTGATAGAAAATTAATCTATTACAAACAAAGCAAATAGTCACCTACTGTTGAGTTGCTTAGTAGCAATTGTTTTTCAGTTGTTTCTATCAAAATAAACAATCACTTGTACTTGCGTTTCTTTTCACTTACTTCCCTTGGGGTGTAGGTTTTACCTTACTTTCCTAATGTCATGACAACCAGTAAACAAACAGTAAAATCAACTTACCTGCAATGGATATGTCAAAGTAAGTGTAACTTACTAGATGGGACGATAAAATTCTTTTACGCCCGCTGACGTCATCAAGCGGGCGAAAATAGTATATTATGTTGTTAGAAATAAAAGTGCTACTTTGTGTGGCAAGACCGAACGCGTTTGACGTCTACGTCAGTTGTCGACAATCAAGAAGACCAATGTCAAAAATATTCGAAAGCTAATCAAGTTTTGAAGTACTTTTATTTCGCCGGCGTTAAAATAACCACTTTTGTACCTAGGCATAAAAGTAACGCATGTACTTTGTCTGTTACAGTTGTCATTTTAATGACTTTTGACGATAAAGATATTTATCGCCCGAGGGCTAAAACAACTTGCGTTACACTTAAAAATCAGATCTAAAAACGTATATTATTGTTCGATCGTACATAAAATCATTTACACACCCAAAAAAATCTTGGAGATAAACACAAATTTTTTTCTATGGAAATTTGAGGCATATAAAGATCATATCGGCCAATAAGAACGATGCAGTGATTTCGCTGTTCTCTGACGACAAAGAGGAAATTTCAACTCGTATTATAACAACCATAATCCTAAAAACAGATTTACAATCAGATTCTTCATCTGTAGGTGATGATATGAAGATCTCTTTTTCGAGTTGGTAGAAAAACTTAATCCTCGTAAATATATAAGTATACTAGGAAATCTAGTAATGACTATGATATTTTTCCTGGTTTCCACAGCAATATCCCTGCTGGGGCTCTACATCTACGAAACGGTAGCAATGTTGTGCAATGATCATTCTGTGGATATTTAAATGGATTTTCTTTATTTTACTTTTATTTGTTTTCAAAATTATTTTCCCCAATCTTGCTCAAATCTTTAGTCATTTAAATGGCAGATTGGTTTACTCAAAAATAGCAATAGTTATGTACTTCTTCATTTAATTAAATTACCCGGTGCGCCAATTATGTTCGGTTGAGTAAGTTTTTATACTAGCTCAGTAAATAATTTTTTAAAACATGAAACTACTCAGGTTGGGATATGCATTTATAAATGCTCTAGATTTGTAACAAGCTTTTCCGTTGAAAGTAAATATCGGTTATGTAGATTTGTAATATAAAGTGTACGTTGATACTTCACTCAACCTTTCAACTCAACGTCTCAATAGCACTTGAAATTATAACTTCGCAGATTATTTCAGGTAATTATTAATTAGGCATTACATGGTTTATTTATATATCATAAATTTTGTCTTTTAGTAGAATTTTAATTCAATCTATCATATACAATATTAATTCAACCTTTTTAGAACATTCTCCATTATTTAGAAGCTCCCTGCTATTAAAATTTTTTACTGCTACAGCTAATTAATAAACCCCTACACGTTCACAGGCAGCCCTTTCCATCATGCACACCACATTCTAGGATGCTGACACTCCATTACTAGGTATGTGTCAATTAAACAACACATTATTTTTGAAATATCACTTTAAACTACCTAAAAGTAAAAAACCCTAAAAACATACTCCTATACAATTCTGCGGGTTTATAAAATTATAAAAAGGGGCTCAGATCGTTTAACTGGATTTTAGAACTTTCAGCCTTGGGCATTTACGATGCTGTCACTAAGTTTTACAGCATTTTGCGCTCCACGATTGCCAAGCATGTTCACGATGAAAGTATTTCTTCTAAACGTAGCGTTTTATCTGCCATGTTTTAATAATGTCATCAACGCTATTCAATTAAAACAATCCATCTGCATGAAGTATAAGAAGTAAAAACCACTTTTCAATTTAAATATGTACAAAAAGATAGAGAAAGTATACTAAAGTCTTAATTCAGGATGCTCACAGCCGATATACTTCTAAATCGAAAACCTGTATTTCCACCCATCCTAAAAAGTCGTGGAGTCACATTTCTAACAAGACTAGCAACAGCAGTTTACCATCTTTATTAAAATATATAAGAACAGAGTAGCCGTAAATGGGCAGAAACTCTGTGAACTGTATTATAAATACTTCAGTTCTGTGTACGCAATACTTAGTTCAATGTCTTTTACTAGCATTAGTAAAAGACTGTACTATCGACAAACTCTATTGTAAATCTTTTACCTAATACTGACGTAGCTAAAGGCCCTGGTTCTGATGGCATTCCTACACCCCTACCAGTATTATTTAATATAAGTATCTGTAGTATCTAAATAGTGTTTTCTGGACGACTGAGAAAAAAAAAAATATTGCTCCTGTTTTTAAAAAGATAACAAAAGTCTTGTTGAAAGTTATCACCCAATATCCAAACTTAGCATAATCAGCCACATTTAAAAAAAAAAAATAATTTATGAAATACTATTTCCTCACGTTAAAAGTTGGATTGTAGCTGAGCAGCATAGTTTTTTTAAAGGTTGTTGGGTGAGCACACATTTGATTATATTCTCGGAATGCATACTGGGTAGTAATGGACAATAGCCATCAGGTGGAAGCTGTTGTACACCGACCTCAGCAAGGCTTTTGATATTATTGCCCATGGTATTCTTATACCCAAACTTGTTGGAGCCGGTGTGCATGGCAACCTACTGCGTTGGCTTGAATCCTACTTAATACACAGATTGCAGATTGTTATAGTGAAAGGGTATTTATCAAATTCTAACGCCATTGCTTTCCGTGTACCACAGGATTCTTATCTCGGACCCCTGCTGTTCGGCATAAAATTTTGGAAAAAAATTGTCTTTTGAACTGACTATTTTGTACGGTTTCTGTAGAATTTGTAATTTTAGAAAAATTTTGACAAATGTTTAAAAATTAAAAATCAAATTGTCGACTAATTATAAGATCACTGTAAAAGGAAGTGTGTGCGTGTATCACACCAGATTTTTTAATATAATTAATTATTCATTTAATATTAGTTGCCAAAGCAGAAAACCATCGCAGTTGACGTCAGATTAGCTCAGTCGATACCTAAACTTCAGCCAAGTTAGAAAAGCGAGCCCGGTAAACAAATGCACGTGGTCGGTGAATATCCACGTGTTAGAAAGGTGGTCCTGTGGTTGGCCGTTTTGAAGAGAAAATTGAATACCGCTTATACGCGTCTTTACACTAGAGGAGGAATGAGCGTTGTTTCTTTTACGGCAAAATTACAACGGACGTTTACGTAAAATGCGCACCGTGTGAAACTGGTTTAAGCAGCACTGAGAACTGTCAGAATATTTGTTTACATGGCTTTACCTTCGTAACGTGGCTCAAGTTTAGACAGAGAAACCATAACATATTTTTTTGACAATTGTTTTTACCAGCATTGCTTTCATGATCTAGTTGTCTAAGGAAGGCATTTGCCTCCCAGTACTGTTCGGTCCAAACGAGTAAAATGTTTTGCAATGTCGAGAAAATGAAGAATAAAAGAAAGAGGTGTCATGGTAGAAAAAACTTTCAATCGAAACTGACACAAAGATTAGTGTTGCCCCCATGGTTTGATAATAAACTGTCACCACGTTGCCAACAAGTGTGGAAAGTAAATCACCAAGCGAGAAAGAGCGGTTTTTTTAAGTGAAAATACACACACGTCGATTCCATATCTAATAAGTGTACTTGTGTACAACAGTTACATGGAAGGTATCAATTGGCGGGATTCAATACTACCGAATTAAAATCCGATCAAAGAAATGATACCTCAAAATGTTCTCATCTTCTGGATATTCACATTGTGAACAATTGGTGATTATGGCATGAGCACGAAAATAACACTAATTATGACGTTGCAGTGGCTGATGCATTCTGCAAGGTTGGCAGAGAAATAATAAAGGACAAAGGACGCCCAAGCGCTGAAGCAGTCCAAAAACGAGACAAAGAGGAAAAGAGTTCCCAATTTGCGAACTGCTCTACAAAGAAATTTGTCGAAATATTGTTAACCCACTAATTTACTGGCTGTTCATCAAAATATTACATCCATTGTATGAAATGTCGCGTTCCACTATATTTGAACTAAGAAAGGAACTGCTTCTTGAGATATTAAATAAAAAGTCCATTACCACTTTTCGTTTTGTTTTAATTGTGAATTTTTCTTTGACTTTTCATTTTTTTGCGCTCTTTATTCTATTAGTTTTTTTGTCCCCCATCGATAGGAACTACGAAATAGAACAATCCGCTTTTTGTTTTGTTTCTTTTTTCATGTTGTGAAAAAATACGGTACAGTTCGATGTTTTCAAATTTTGTATTTGTTAAATATTCGAAATAATTTTTTAAATATTTTTTCCAGAAATTCCTATATTGCAATGCAATGTTTGTAATATTAAATAAATATCTTAATAAGTTAAATTTTGGGCAATTTATACATCGTACACAATTCTCAGATTTAATACTTTTGTACTGTGGTTTTACTTTGCCTGTCAATCAATTACGGCTGGTTAAAAATGAAATGTAATAATTTAATTACACCAATAAAATGGTTGAAAAGTCCCTCTTTCTATTTTTATCTAACTGCAATATCAAATCAAGCTAGCTCTCGGCAAAACACGAAAACTCAATTCTCAGGTGATCAGAATTGTATTATCGCCATAAATTTTAGGTAATTTGACTTGCACGGTACTTAGTAGATCATATAATTCACAATCTGACAGAGGACACAAAATGTCACCAGTGCTTTGGCGATTCTTTGAACGTCTAAGAGTGAAACATTTGTGAAAAAATGCGTCAGGTAAGTTATTTGAATTTTCCCCACTTGGCAACTAATAAAAAACACATTCCCTTGCTTGTTTTTTAGGATGACGTCACCGCCTCTTGTTTGTTCTGACGTAGAAGGCGCGCCAATTGTTTATGGACGCTTCGGTTCTCGCCAAACTCGGCACAATCTACTGATGCACTTGATTTTCAAAAAACACGAAGTAACTGGGACTTTGAGAATACGCTAGGCCTTTCCGAGGAGGTTTGACCTTGTAGATTAGTGCATTATCCCAAACCTAGCCCTCAAATTCCAGATTTAATCCTACCTCGTAATGATGGCTTCGTAGCTGCTCGTAGTGATGCTGCTTCGATTTCTTGTTGGAGATGCTCCCCAGGTGCAGACGTTGGTTGGGACGTTTTTGCAGACTCTGTTGATCACTTGCAGTGCCGATCTCTGGGCTCCAATGACTAATTTGCTCGTAATCGAACTTCGGAATTTTCATTGCTCGCTGCCGAACCTCAGCCGCAGATGGGATTGGGAAATTTTATATTTTAATGCGGCGGAAACTTCCACAAACACTGTCACAGGTACTCTGAGGTACGCACAATACAATGAAATACTTTTTAACTGGTAAAATGCTTTTTTATTATTATAAAATTGTACCTAGTTAAACATGGAGCACATATTCGACAAACTTCAAATAAAAAATTAATTTCAATTGTTCTCCTTTTTAAACAAAATAGCATCAGGTTGATAAGTTATTGTTGATTTTCTTATGTTAATGGAAATTAATTCTGATAATGAAAGGTTACAAAATGGAAGTAAATTTGTGTACATAATTAATATTTACAATTTTTCTTAAATTTAAGATATTGTCTTTAACCTTATAATTAAAATTGTTCGATAGCGTTGCACACACAAACGTTATTTATTTATTATTGTCACTGCTCTGCACTATTGCACTTTATTTTTAAATACACTGATTTTTGAGTTCACCATTTTCGCGTCACTATCTTCTCTCTTCTGTTGCCTTCTTCTAGCACCGCTCTTTGCAATTTTCTATATTATATTATGCTTCATCTTGCTTTTACTTTTCTGCTTTGCTCACTATTTTCACTATCCTTTGCTTTTACTTAACAACTACGCTCCTTTTAAAATGCAGCTAACAACCCTTTTGTGTCAAATAAATTTTATGTGGTCTGGCTTTACATGTGCACAAACCTTTCCTTTTAAATTATATTAATTTATTTACAAGCCCATTCAAACCCTTTGAAATATGCTTTGCCTTTGCGGGCCTTTCGCCAACTAATTTTACTGTTTCTCGCATCTCATTATCAATGTTAATATTTTATTTTTGTTTAAAATTGTAATTATACAAAATATTCCAACCTTGTGTTTTATTGAATAGGTTAATTATGCAAACAAAGCCAAGTTGTAGGCTTAATACCATGTCTATATATAAACATATGTTGTGCCTGCGTCCTCTGCGTGAGTCACGTTTTCATTGGCACCATCCGGCGTAGCTCGTTCGCGATCGGTCGTATCGTTACCACGTTTTTTATAACGCAGCCATAAACAAGTACTACAGGTGCGCGTTCTTAGGCGAGCGGTTAAAGCGTCTAACTAACCACGGATTTCGCATGAAAGCATGGGTCTGAATCCCACTAGCTGCATTGTTTTTTTTTACCAATCGATGTAATTCGCATTACAAAGTGTTTCTTTTTACTGTTTCAGTATTACTAAAAACTTTATAAACATTTCCTTTCTGCTGTTTCATTTAAAATTCAATTTTGAAAATAGTGAAATTATTTTAATTAGAGTAACTCCACCTGTGATAGGCTCAAAAGCCAGTAATGCCAATATTTCTAACCGCCTGAATATTTTTCGCAAGAGAAAAAATTATACGGTAAAGAGTTAACTCATTAACGCTTATAACTTGGAGGGTCCCCGAGTGGTGTAGCTTGAACAAGCGTCCAAATTCGATCAGCAGAGTTTAAGCAATGCTGTCTCTCGTCAGAACTTAGATGGGAGTTCTAGGGCTGGCATCTCTCGGCACCTCGTGGTACGGCTATCATAGAAAAAAGTTGGTCCCGGATGTCGTAATAACATCATGACAGTCGTTAGTGGGGTTGAAAGTCCCCATAAATGCACAGCGACGCCTATAATTGGCCTAATGGCTGTTGGCTGAGTGCGAATAAAAAAAATAGATAAATAAATAAATAACTAGAAAAGTTTAAATTTAGTGACTTTTGCGTATATGGTATACATTTTGAACAATCAAAGCTAAAAAAATATTTTCTGTCTTTAACATTGTGAAAAATATAAAAACTTAGGTTGCACTTACACCCATTTTTTTAAATTTAAGGTAAACAATAACAGTGTGGAAAACATCCAGTAAAATTGGCCATTTAGATCTACTCCAAAAAATCTGGGTTCAAATTCAAACCCCAGTAACTTTCAAGTAACGCCTAACTACTAGTTTGGAAACGCTTGAAAGATTTCCATGCTCCCAACAAACCAAGTCTTATATCAGGTACCATATGATGGAGGAGCTGTAATTGATAGGGCGGAAGTTGACGCTCTAAAAATTGTTAAAGTAGCCAGGCATTCCGGCACTATAAAAATACAAAATAAGCAGTAAAAATAGGCATTAATTTTTAAACATTTTTACTTGCGTAATTTTTAAATGTGCAGAAAATACGATATATATGAGAACTGATACCACGATCACGACACAGTTTCAAACCTAAACTAAAACTAAACTCCAATATTAGGGGTAAAACTACCTTGATTTTCCAACGGTTGTGAATAATAATCCCAGGGAATGATCTAATCCCTGCAATGGAAATTTTATTGTTTCCCTGAAGATAGGTGCTGTGACCCTCAAAGGTGGGATCAGTTCTTTTTAAGCTTTTACGGCAATACGGGACGGGAGTTTTTTGTCGGTAGACTCGTATTCGATCTTTTTGCGGGTGGCCCTTCGCAGTACGAAAAAAAAGAGGAAAGGTTAAGGTCATTTCAATTCCCCCAACTGGGGGCGGGCTGCTATAGGGATCTTCCGTCCCTCTTCAGCCAAGAACGGGAAACTCGGGATTAGTGAGAGAAATGAGGGGTGGAGAATGGTCAGGAAAGGTGGAGAAATACTGCCCCGCATTCACCTCAGAGAAGGTACTCTGTTGACTCAGGGAAACCACCTAAAAACTTGAATCAAAGCAGACGGTCTCGGGAATCGAACCCACGACCTCCCGAATGCTAAGTAGACATGCAACGCACTACGCTACGGAGCTCGGCTTCGCAGTACAAACCACTGCAAACATTTGTATAGTTATACTACTGCTCTCTTTCTAGTCTTAGTTCGTATAGGCTATTAGAGCGTGGGTGCTTATTTTAGTTCACCCGGTAATATTTACCTAACTGTGGACTTCCTATCTGTACAATACGATCGAATGTTGAGTTAATTTATTCATGTTTTAAAAATACTGCTGGAAAAATAGAAGTAAACAGACGTTTATACCTAAAACTGGCAATTAAATTATGTAAAAAATTCAGCAAAATAAGCATTCTCAGGCATTTTGGGCATTTTGCGTAAACTTCCGGTCTTGAATATAAGTAATGTAGTTTTAACGAATAGAAATAATTTCACAGCCTTCTAAGGATAAAAGTATTCGATCATTCTGTATTTGTATATGAGTATGGTTCAGCATGGACCATAATACCATAAATCTAATTAGGTGAGGAAGCATCCCAGTTTATATTCAAACATTATAGGTTTGCCCTCTATAAACTGTTTTGCATTGTATTTCTATGGTCAAAATTACACTATGAATTAATTGTTTCAATGTTTTGTTTGGAAAACCAAAAAGTGGTCTGACTTTACAAAATTTGTTTTGGTTGATATTTTTTGTTATACTTAAAATGCTTTAGAATGATCTATGTCTACCAAGCAATGTGTCTGTAACTAAGATCGCTATCTATTTGCTGAGTCTTTTAAGCTGCTTTATCAGATGTTGTTTGGGAGATTTACAGATGTGTATGCTATACTCAAATGCCGAATTTGTTCAGTTACTGAAATGAATTTGACCAATATTGCAATTAAGCAAACTAATTCGGCAATTGGGAGAATTTAGGTTTTGCGCAGTTTTCTATCTGAGCACTTATTACGGCAACTGAGCGAATTCGACATATGAGTCTAACATGTATATGTAAAGTATATGATGTGTAATTATAATTATATGAGCGCAATAGTGCCAATCAGCACAAAATGGTTAAGTAACAATGCAACATATTAGTTAATTAAGACACTTTATTTTTAATTTGACATTTCATAAATAGGCATTAATGAATAAATTAAAGAATAAAAGAACGTCGATATGACACCAGTTCGTCGTTTACCAGCCGTAGCTTCTCAAGTTTCTGGTGTAGGTCACGTGGGCGGCAGCGGGGTGGACAGCGTGTCCAGCAGCATATCCTAAACCTCCACCGATGCCAAAACCACGAGCAAGTCCAAGACCTCCAGCGACGCCGACTCCATGGGCAGCGTATCCAAGACCGCCAGCGTATCCAAGACCTCCAGCGATGCCAACACCACGAGCAAGGCCAACACCACCAAGACCGTATCCACCAGCGTATCCCAAACCGACGGCGGGGGGCGGCGGCTAAACCAAAAGCGTTTCCGTGGTAAGTTGTGCTGATGGCTGGGGCTGCGATGGCGGGGGCGGCAATGCCAACACTGCGGGCGTATCCTAAACCACCAGCATAACCAAGACCGCCGGCGTAGCCAATACCACCAATGCCCACTGCAGGGGCACCCAAATATCCTGCCCTAGCGACGGCGACGGCTGCGCAAAGTACGACGAACTGCAATAAATGTAAAATTAGTATCTGTTGGTAGGTTTGGTGGTGGTAATTACCTTAAACATCTTTGGATTTGGCTACTGGACGAGTGATGCCCCTATATCCTCCGCGTCGCTTTTTATACTCGATTGTTGGGCGTGTTCCATGGCTGGCCCAAATGATATTGTCAGCAAACTTGCTTGTTTATAAATTTACTTTTATTTAATTAGGTTTTATCATTAAGTCAAGTTCAGAACTTATATATTGGTTGAAGAAGCTAATTACAGCTCATTGGCCTGAAGGTAAAAAATTAATCACATTTGGTCACACTTTCACAGTTCACGAGGAACTCACTATTAGTATTAATATTCAAAGAATCGTTAAAAGTGATACGAAGAACGTTTTAGAAACAATCGAATTAACTATTGCCTACTTTTTCAGTTTAATTAATTGATTAATTTATTAAACGGTAAAATCGCCTGAGTGTTTCTATGACGAACGAAACTATATAAACATATACAGGGGGAGTCCTCTTAAAAAATTATTTCTGTACTTCTTAACAAAAACGGAACACCCTGCAGAGCTGAAAATAATTTTAGGTTATGAAGCTTAACAAGTGGTAAAATGCTTTATTTTAACGGTAAATAATATATGAACCAACAATTAACTATTGACTCACCCCCAAAATTGACAAAGATATCTCATTAACCCTTTTACAGCATGGCGGGTCATATCTGGCCCCTACTTATTTTTTTTTTCTAGGTGCTTAAAATCAATCCAGACCTTCATCACACAATGTATTATATTTTAGTCCAGGCATATTAGACAAATTTCAACGGCAACCTCAAGAAAAAAAATATAGCCCTGATTTTAGGCACAAATGTTCCTTAGTACCCTAGGAGCAAGCAATGCTTCAAAAGTCTCCTTCATTGGGGTGCCGGCGTCGTTTTTTTCGGAGCAAGAAGCAGAAGAATCCGCGTGTTTATTAAAAAAACATCACGGTAAAGTATTCTATCGTTCATATTACAAAAAAAGTTATTGGAAAAAGTTGTGTAGGATGTAAATTTATAGCCCATTGCAAAATTTCTGAAATATTTACCCACTGTTATGAAACCGTGCGTATAAGATGAAGCACTTTTGCAAATCCTTCAGTAAACAAGGTTTTTATCAAAGTCGCTTGATATTACTAATATTTTGCATGAAACCCAATGTTAGATTCTAAACAACTTTTGCATCATAACGAAAATAGAACTCAACAAATACAAGATAAGATCGCAAAAACTTCAGAAAGTGTCAACAATAACACCGTTCGCTTAAATAGAGCCGCGCGTCGCAGACATATCAGCGATCCTGCATGGCGCAGTTAAATCTATCTGACTATCGACGATTGTATCTGCAGATGATGTAGATCGAATCCCTCCCCGAATTTTTTTTGTTTAATTTGATAATTGATTTAATTTGCATAAGCAAGTGTTAAGATATTGGTAGCTCTATTTTCCATTGATTGTTAGGCCGAGAGCAGCATAAATGCGTAAATCCCAAACAAACGTTGAAATAAACGAGAAACGCATATGTGGGCGATACATCGACGTATATCGTAAAAACTATTGCACATCCTGCGTATGATATGTTTAAAAATGAATAAAGACATTTTTAGTGAAAGAATTATCTGCATTGGTTTATTGATGTAAAAAATATAATTAATTTTCTTAAGACATGTCCGGCGTGAAGGGTAAGCCAGCTGAAACCCAACGATATGAACAGGACTCCATAGAGTAGCAAGAAATTGGTCGGTGAATTTGTTCGCATTCGCAAGCGCCGCGGTTCAAATCCCTCCGGTAACGGATATTTTTATTTGAAAATTTATTTAATTTATTAGAAACGTGAAGATATTTTTACTTCTAACTTAATTTCATTTTTAAGCTTATTTAGTGCTACAATGCCGACGAGGGAAATTCTGGGTGAAGCCTTTTACGATATTTTGTATACATATTATATATCTACCTCGCGAAACCGGTACAATTTCATACAAATATACAGTGTGTCCCCGGATTGAGTTCACTATAGGTATAATTGACAAAAAATTTTACAATTTTATTTTAATGTTTTGGGATTCTGCCCTGCTTGGTCTGAAGAGAATTTTAAAAATATTTACAGTTTTTGAAAACACAAGTTGGCCTTGACAGTGAAGCAAAAACTATTTTCTTTTCAGGTAAATTACCCTTTCTGTTTATGATACGGCAAAATTTTACCAAGAAAAGTTGTTCAGAATGATAAATTATGGCTCTATACAAAATTTCAGGAAGATCTACCTACTTAAATTAAACCGTTAAAATTGTAGTACCTATTTATTAAAAATTACGGTTTGATTTAAGTAGGTGGAACTTCCTGAAATTTTGTATGGGGCCATAATTTCCCATTCTGAACAACTCTTCTTAGTAAAATTTTACCGTATTATAAACAAAAAGGGTAGTTTACCTGAAAAGAAAATACAATAGTGGTCCCAGGATTGGTTACAAGAGGTGAGATGGACTAAAAATTGTTGAATTTTATTTTAAGGTTCTGGGATTCGGTCCGGCTTGGTTTGAAAAAATTTTTAAGAATATTTTCAGTTTTTGAAAAACAAGTAGACCTTGGCAGGGAAGCAAAAACTATTTTATTTTCAGGTAAACTACCCTTTTTATTTATGATACGGCAAAATTTTATTTAGAAAAGTTGTTTAGAATGATAAATTACGACCCTATGCAAAATTTTAGAAAGATCTGTTGACTTAGAAAACACTATTTTTTAGATAATTGTATTTTATTTTCAGGTAAACTACTTTTTTTGTTCATGATACGGGACAATTGTATTAAAAAAAGTTGTTCATAATGAGAAGTTGTGACCCTATACAAAATTTCAGAAAGATCTGTCGACTTAGATGAAACCGTCATTTTTAATAAATGCAATTTGTTTAATCTAAAAAATAACGGTTTAATCTAAGTCGACAGATCTTTTTGAAATTTGGTACAGGGCCATACGTTTTTATTCTGAACAACTTTTCTTAATAAAATTTTGCCGTATCATGACCAGAAAGGATAGTTTACCTGAAAATTAAATACAGTTATCTAAAATAAACGGTTTTTTCTAAGTCGACAGATCTTTCTGAAATTTTGTATAGGGCCATAAACTATCATTCTAAACAACTTTTCTTAACAAAATTTTGCCGTATCATGAACAAAAAGAATAGTTTACCTAAATAGAAAATAGTTTTTTCACATTTTTCATGGCCGACTTAATTTCTAAAAATTAAAACTCTTCTTAAAATTGTTTTCAGACCAAGCAGGGCGGGATCCCAAAACATTAAAATAAAATTGTAAATTTTTTTGTCGATTATACCTTTATACCTATAGTGAACTCAATCCGGGGACACACTGTATACAAAGTGAGCACCTTAAAAAAAAATTGTTTATTGTTGGGTTAATTTTGAAATAGAAGGAAGTAATAACTTTCACATAGGTCAGGCTTTACATTTTCCGAAAATAAGACTCAACCGATACAGGATAATGTCACAAAAGAGTAAAAACGTTTCAACAATAACACCGTTCTGTTCAAGAGAGGCGCGCGTCGGACTTATTTCGAAGAGGCTCGGTGGCGTAGTTGGATTTATCGATGCAGATACGATCTCTACGCAGGGATGCGGTTAAGATAGCTCTGCAGATGCGGCGAGTTCAAACCCTAGCGGGATACATTTTGAAAAAGTATTTAATTTATTAGAAACGTGAAGATCTTTTTATTCCTAACTTAATTTTTTTTAAATTATTTAGTGTCACAATGTCGACGAGGGAAGTTCTGGATAAAACCTTTTACAGATTCTTCAATGTGTATTGATGTGAGATAGGTGATTTTCTGGTTGAATACCTCTAAAATGTTTTTTCTTTTTAAATTAACTTTAACTCTATTTGTACGGTTTCTGAAGAATTTTTAAGTTTTTAAAATTTTGGACAAATGCTTAAAAATTAAAAAAACAAGTTTTTTACTAATTATAAGATCACTGTAAAAGGAAGTTGTGTGAGTGTATCACACCAGATTTTCTTTTACAGCATTTTTCGATTTTATGTGGTTGTTCTTGCATTGAACATTGTAAATTATCCATTCCTTGTCGCTTTCCTGTCATATAATGCTCATATCCTGCTTTTGATACTGGCAACGTGGTAACGAGTGCATAATTTTGTGGCTATTAAAAAATTGTTTACAGTCTGCTGCATGTGAGCTTCGATTATTATTAAAAATATGGAATAGTGTCTTATCAAAGTCGTGATTTTCTTATAATTCCGCTCGCCTCATTCAACATTACATCTTTACGTTATACATGGTGCTGCGTTGACGTACGAAACATACAAAATCCTCATGCTAATTATCAGGTATTCAAATATTGGCTTCTCTAATGATTTTACACAAAATTCCTTTTAGGTTTTTTTAAAGAACAGTGCATGGTGGCCCAATTTACGTAATTTCAGATATATTATTGTCCTAAACTTAAAATTAATAGATATTATTAAATACTTTCATAAAGTTGATAGGTATTATTAAAGATGTTGATAAGATTTTTAAATTTCAAGTAAAAACATGAAAGCAATCTGAGCAATTTATTGTCAAACGTTGACAGCAATTTGTATAAATTACTTCATTGTTGCGTGCTTAAGCAAACGTCTTTTTTATACTCGCTGTATAAAAAGTCGGCTTTTGCGCTCTAGTATTAGAAAACAAAACTGTCGGGAGCCAATATTTTATACCTCCCGCATTTGTGTTTATGTCACCATGGATATCACACCGAATCTTTACAACGTTATGTTAATTTGGAAATTATACAAAATGTCACTACAGAAATCTAGAGTCACTATAATGATTTCCGAAAGCAAAATTTTTAAAATTTGGCGTTCGAAAAAAAATCGTATATGTATCACTGGAGCAAAGGTTCATTTCCTCCCTAGCTATATAAATAGCTATTATTATTGTATCTGATGTACAAATTCTTATTTCAATCAGCCATTTTCATCTAGGTTTATCAGTCACCTGCAAAATTTTAACAGCCCCTGATCAACACCAAACTGATATTTTGTTTTAAAATTTGAAAGTTAGCTTACACATTTTTTTATAACTATTTGAATTTCTAGGGATAAAAGTGTATAATTCCCTCCCGTGGATGTAGTTTAATTCCCCAGCTTTAGCGAAAACAGTAATCATTTATAATCATGCAAGAGAGAGAATGTCATTTTATTCTTCTTAACATAGAATTTCTCTGGCTTAATGTGCCTTTCACCTTGTGAACTCGAGCAAAAAACCGCGCGATGGCCATACTCTTTGGTGGCTCGTGTTGTTTGAGTACTTTGAGAACGAGGATACATTTGTACATTGAATTTGTTTAAATAAAGGCATTTATTATTATTATTATATACAAGAATTAATTATAAAAAAAATATTTAAAACTGATAATGTATGTTGGTTACTATAGTTATAGTCCTTTCTGTAGGGACAAAAAAAAAGCCTTTGCTCAACAAAAGGTGGAGTATGAACTGTTTTTATATACTCGTATGTTGTTCAGGTCGGGATCCTGATGAAAAATCCAAGTTTTCTACCTTGAAGGGGTGCTTAGCGAGCCGCCATCTTAGATTAAAGGTGCTAAAAACTTATGTTTTCCAAATAGCTCCGCAACGGTTGATCCAACGTCAAAGAAGTTCAATATAAAGTTAAAGATGGCAAGATTGTTGAAATTTTTTGTATATTAGTTTTTGTTGTAAGTGTAATATGTAACGAGTTACAGCGGCTGAAAGTTGAACATTTCTCCAAAATATCGTTAAACTTTATTTTTGTTAGTACATTTTGTAAGAACAACTTACATTATATTGTTTGTACGAGGGCTATTCTATAAATTGTTAGTTGCAAGAAAACTACGAAATTTAAAAAAAAATAATTTTATTGTTTTTCAAAGTATTCCCTCTTAGCCATAATACACTTCTTTATTCTTTGAAACCACTGCTCGAAACAGGTTAAATACTCTTTTTTTGGAAGGTCGTCAAAAATTCGCTGAAATTCAGTAACTGCCGCATCGGCGTTAGGAAATCTCTTACCACGCCTGGTTTTTTAATCAGCGGAAACAAAAAAAAATCGTTCGGGGCAAGGTCTGGACTATATGGTGGGTGAGTGACTTGCTGGACTCCGGATTCGTGTAAAAAATTTAAAGTTTTTGCAGCCGTATGGGGAGTTGCGTTGTCATGGTGCAATAAAATTCCACGCAAACCAGATCGTGGCCGATCACTACACAAGTTTTGGAAGACTTGTGGAAGGCAAACTTCTATATACCAATCAGCAGTTACAGTTTTACGATCTTCAAGAGGAATTGCTGCGATTGGACCACTGTATCTGAAGAAAGCTGCAATCATCTTTTTGTTTACACTTTTACTGCGACTAACTTTTGTTGGCATATCCTCATTTTCAAACACCCAAACAGTCGACTGTTGTTTCGTTTCAGGATCGTAACTATATATCCACGATTCATCGGCCGTAACGATATTAAATACCTGCTTTGAAGATCCTCCATCGAACTTTTCTAACATAAACCTGCACCAGTTTACCCGTGCTTGTTTTTGTTCTTCGGTTAGCAAATGCGGAATCCATCGACTTGTCAGCTTCCTTACGCCCAGATGTTTATGTAAGATAGTATCTACTGCAGATGATCCAATCCCTAGTTCTTCTTGAAGGTCTCTATGGGTGATATTCCGATTTTCCTTAATCAGCTTTTCGGCAGCAATAACGTTTTCAGCACAAACAGCAACTGTTGGTCGTACAGGTCTTGGTTCATCTTCTAACGTACACCTTCCACGTTTAAATTCAAGGAACCAGTAACTAATTGAGGATAATGAAGGACTATTGTCGCCAAAAGCTGCCACTAAATTTTGATGACTTTGGTCATACGTTAAACCTCGTTTATAATCGTAGAACATCATAGCCCGAAAAGCACTTCGCGGCATTTCCATACTGCTTAGTGGAAATCAAACGAATTATAACAATCAAAAATTTATATCTCTATAACCTTTAACTTCAATCTGGTAAAATTGCAGCTGGAAACTGTCAAAAGAATGGGCTTTCAATTAATGCAAATGTTTTTGTTTTTGCCTGCGTTCATGGCCTGCTACTAACAATATACAGAGCAGCCCTCGTAATATTTTTCTACATCAGAATAACGTTCTATAAAGAAATACAAAGTATGATCAAGAATTATTTTCATCTAGTATAGCTATGGAATAGTTCTTAATTTATAAAAGCAACTATAAGTCACTTATATACTCGCACATGCAGTCGTTGTTTCTGATGGATATCCGTTTGATGGTGACAAAAAGATGCCAAGACTGCAGAAAGATTTCTCCGATCGAAAAAGCAGATGTCTGCGGATGTTATTTGATTTCTAGCAAACGAAAAGAATCAAGTCCGTCGTTAAACAGGCTGAAGAAGATGCTGATGTGTTGATTATCAACACGGCGATTTCTTTGTGCTCAACATTTGATGCTGTTTTCGCCATTGGAGAAGACGTCGATCTTCTAGTTCTGTTGACGGTATTAGCAACATCTACCTTCGCAAACCTGGGAGAGGAAAAATTGTTGAGTGTATTCTGAGAATAGTTTTAAATATGAAAAAGCAGCTGAGAACATTTTGTTTCTCCATGCGTTTAGTGGCTGCGACACAACGTCCTCCGTCTACAACCAAGGAAAAACATTTTTTTCGCTTGTCCAGAAAAGCACAAGACTCAATGCCACTATAGGCAAATTCAAACATCACGATGCCAAACCAGATGATATCGCAGATGCTGAAGCACGCACTCTCGTTGCTTTGTATGGTGGCTACATAGAAGAGAATACCTTGGAAGAAGTCCGTTACTAACAAAATCAAGTGCAAGAAACACATTTCTTTGCTACCAACGAAGGACGCTGCACGGTATCATGCATTTAGGACGTATCACCAGGTCCAACAGCGGTATGGAATTGAAAAAAATGCACAAGACTGGGGCTGGAAAGTTGGCACGAATGGGCTCACTCCAGTAACAATGACAGAGAATCCAGCACCCGAGACCTTATTAAAATTAATTTCATGCCACTGTAAAAAAGGATGCGGCGGAGCATGTGGCTGCAGGAAAAGTGAGATGAAGTGCCCTATTCTTTGTGGATTCTGTAAGTTTACTATACGTTTACCAAATTATTATAACTACGTAACGAATATCCAGAAAGAATACAAGAAAAAATGAGAGATTACACTATTTTTTAGAGAAATGTTCATCTTTCCGCCGCTGTAACTCCTTTCATATTACACTTACAAAAAATAGTTATATACAAAAAATGTCAAGAATCTTGTCGTCTTTAACTTTGAATTAGACTTTCTTGGCGTAGGATCCACCATTGCGGAATCATTTGGAAAAAGACAGTTTTTAGCACCTTTAATCCAAGATGGCTGCTCGCGCGGCGCCCCTCCAAGGTCGAAAACTTGGATTTTTTATTAAAATTTCGACCTAAACAACATATATAAAAATCGATTATACACCACCTTTTGCAAGGCAAAAACCCCTACTAACTGGACTATTCATAAAATACCTAAATTAAGCATTTTTAGATTATGATTAGGAATCAACACGTCACGAATATTAGTTGCATCTTGAAAGAAAATTCTACTAACTACAACTATAGGACAACTTCTATTCAAAGTAATTGAAAAAGTAATTGATGTTGTGCAATTGCAATTACCAAGTAATTGGTAATTGAATTACTATTTCATTTGAATAATTGAATTAAATTACTTCATTGGGTGGTAATTGGTAATTAGTAATTAATTACTTTTTAAAAGTAATTTGGCCATCTCTGTGTATGTCACAGGTGAATGATATTTATTTGAAATTACTTATTCAAGTTCAAATAAATATCTTACCTGTTTTTGTACTAGTTACCACGGTAGCACGTATTTATTTTGTTAATCGTTATGGATTATGGACTATTTTATTCCCTAGTGAATAAAGTAGGTAGCATTTTATCCACACTCATCGTTAAAATGTTACTTTATCATGGATATTTTCGTAGATACTATACAGCTTTACAAGTAGGTATTCCAAAAAGGTACTTTACCTGAACAAAAGATGTTTTTCAACTACTGTCAAAGCCTCTTTGATACGATGCCGGCACGCCAGAGGCGGGGATTTTTAAGGGGTTACTCCTAAGGTACTAAGAAACATTTATGACAACAATCAGGACTACAATTTTTTTAGGTAGATATATTTTATACCTAAGCTATTTGGAACGCTACATTGTTTAATGGAAACCGCAAAAACAAAAGTTGTTTTAGGTTACTCCCTCTCCAAAGCTCCCACAAGTCGCCGTATGCAAGTTTTGTTATAACGATGCTTACGGTAAAGTCTGTGGTATGTTTACTCGCATCATGTGCTGATTATATATAACTTATGCAATGATTGTTGTGTGTATTGTAATGGTTTTTAGTGTAAGTGTTTGATATCAGAATAAAAAGGTTAAAAGAATACAGTATTAAATTACAAAGATGAATTTAAGTATTAGAAGTATATCGAAATTATTAATATGTATTTGGTAAAAAAATGAAATAGAATTAAATTCAATTGAATGATGGTTCTAACCTAATCTAATTATTATTTGAAATAAAGTGGAGGATTAATATCAAATACCTATTCGAGAAATATCATTCAAAATAGTGGGTGTTAAATAAATATAATACAGATTATATAAAGTGTTGGACTTCCAAATATATGCAAAACAATATCACTAAGAAGATAATAATAATTATTAGAATATAAAATAATTTTGGATGAAAAGAATGTAATACGTTTGTAAGCGGCTAAATTTTCTAAAATAAACCCTTTATAAAAATATTTTAATCTGTTTGGTTGCGCATTAAAATAAAATTTGCGAGAAGAGTTAAAAAATTAAATTTTAAAAGATTTGGAGATGTGGTGATGGTAAAGAGAAGTTTGGATGTGGTAAGAGTACCATATGTAATACAGTTATAATCTACAAACGCAATATCTGGAATTGGATGCAGAACTAAGTCTATTGTCAATCAATTACATCATATGAATTGGACAGCAGGGTCTGGTTTTACTTGAAGTGGTTTACATCGAGCTTGTTAGCAGAGTGAGCGTCTTGTGGTGTGGATAGAAGGTTTTTTATCTGGTGGAGTTGTACTTAGCTAAGCTTGTTATTGAAGTGACATCTTGTAACTTGCATCTAGTCGAGGTTCGTGATACTAGGTTGTCAACGACTTGTGAATTTTGAAAGGAAGACGTGGAAGGCGTTTACTTCTGATCAGTTTTGGCAGTTCTGTTGGAGCAAAGTGGTAGGTGCCTTGTCGTGTTTGGCTAGGAGGTCTTTGCGGTTCCTGGTGGTTGGTTGAGTTTGTTCTGGAATTTGTCTGAACTTTGGGAGATTTCTGTTAGGTTACTGGATGCATTTGGCTTGGTAAAGGAGCATAGCAAGGTCTATAGACAGGTGGCTGGCTACAGGTATTTATGTATGTAAAACATAGAAAGAATGAAGTGAGGTAATTTTAAAAGAGAGTACTTATTATGTAATATTTGTTGAATGACAAGTAATGTAACGAAGAGGTATTTCTAATTGGTTTTGCACTTGGAGAATTTGAAGTGACATTGTAAGACGTACAAATTGTCACTGAATTAAAAGTGAATTTGTATGAATAAAAGCAGTCTTGATTATGAGTGAATCTGACCTGTGTTTCTTAAGAATAAATGTTTTCTACCGGAGCTAGAGATATTTAATAATATTGATAATTCATAATTTATAAAAGGGTAAATGGTTACTTAAATTTATTTTAAAAGAGAATTGATTGAAAATACTCTAAAGTATAATAAAAGTCAAACGTAATAGCTAAAGCAAAATAAATATTGTTATAACATAAAACCATTTACATATTCTCCTTAGCATAGAATTTCGGCTTAGACCGCGTAGTATTTGTATATGAACACCCAGCATTTTCTGGCTTAATGTGCCTTGCACCTTGTGAAGTCGAGCAAAAACCCGCGCGATGGCCATGCTCTTTGGTGGCTCGTGTTGTTTGAGTATCTTGAGAGCGAGGATACTTAGGCAGATTTGGCCGTTTTGCTGTTTGTGCATCCATATTCACTAACGTTTCGCAAGACCTTGCAGCTTGCATCATCAGAGTGAAAGTCGCACTAAGAACCGAAGGTCGGTGTGGAGCTATTTATAGTCCTCTGTGCCAGACGCGCGGAGTGGCGTAACGCTGGCTGGTCATCCGAGTGCAACGTAATCCGTGGGGCGTGGCCGTATGACGCAGAGTGGTTGTAATGCTTTAGATGGTGTATCACAGGGGTCCACGTTTTACTAAGCTTAAAGCCATCTTCCCTGTTGATATTATTTGGATGTTTTTCTATTTCTATGGCTTCACGTATCACTCGCGGGAAGTAATGAGGTATTCTGGCAAGTACTCTGGCATGCTCAAATTCTAAAGTGTGCTCATTTGTAAATGTATGCTCAGCTACGGCTGATTTTGTGATGCGTTTGTGTTTGCAATCGCCTTTATGTTCTTGGAGTCTTAGATCAACAGAACGACCAGTCTGTCCAATGTAACTCGAGCCGCAAGAACAAGGAATGCGATATACGCCAGCGGCTTTTAAACTTGGAATCTTGTCTTTTACCGATCTGAAGCCGTTACCCAAAGTTTCCTTGCTCGTGAACACAGTTTTGATGTTGCATCGTTGCAGGACACGTCCTATCTTATCAGTTGAGCCTTTAACGTAAGGTAGAAATGCTAAGCCTTCCAGAGGTGGAGATTCTTCTTTAGCCTTTTTTGTCATAGTCTTGTCTAGTGCTTTTCGTATGGCGGTAGTTGTGTATCCGTTCCTTTGTAAAGAGTCAAACAGATGTAGCTTTTCTCTCTCTAGATTTTCCTCGTCTGAGATACGAACGGCTCTTGTCGCCAGAGTCTGGAGAACTGTTGCTTTTTGCATTGGATGATGGTGTGAGTCAGCATTTAGATATCTGTCCGTGTGTGTTTTCTTTCTATAGACTGCATGTCCTAAACTGCCATCTAATTTACGTTTCACCAGGACGTCTAGAAACGGAATACTGCAATTTTCCTCTACTTCCATTGTGAATTGTATGTTGGGATGTACAGAATTCAGGTGTTTTAGAAACAGATTCAATGTCTGGCGTCCATGTGACCAGATGACAAAGGTATCATCTACATATCTCAACCAGCAAGTCGGTTTTAGCTGCGCTTGTTCGAGAGCCTTGGTTTCAAAAGCTTCCATGTAGATATTAGCGATAACAGGTGATAGTGGTGAACCCATGGCCGCTCCTTCGACTTGCTCGTATATTTTATTGTTCCAACTGAAGTAAGTGTTTTTCAGGCAAATTTCGACAAGTTCAACTTGGTCTGTAGGCAAGAGATCTTTGAGCATTACTAGCACCTCATCAACCGGCACTTTCGTGAAGAGTGATACTACGTCGAAACTGACTAAGAGATCATCTTTGTTTAACTTTATGTTCTTTAGTTTCTGGACAAACTCTGCTGAATCCTTGACAGAGGAGTCTGTTTTACCAGTTAGAGGCTGTAGTATACTGGTTAAATGTCTTGCTAACGCATGTGTAGTAGAATTGATCGCGCTGACAATTGGTCTCAACGGCACGCCCTCCTTATGTATCTTCGGTAGGCCATACATGCGAGGAGTTATTGCATTTCTAGGAATCAATCGGTGCTTTAAAGTGGGATCGATACTATCGGAGCATTTTATGGCAGAGGTTATCTTTGTTTTGAGAGAGGTAGTGGGATTGCGGTGTAGACTTTTGTAAGTTGTATCAGATAGTAAGACTTCCATCTTCGCATTATAATCTTCAGTGTTCATTACCACAGTAGCATTTCCTTTGTCAGCTTTGAGAACGACAATGTCTTTGTTCTTCTTTAATGCTTCAGCTGCCTCTCTCCTTTGTCAAGGATTCAGCAGAGTTTGTCCAGAAACTAAAGAACATAAAGTTAAACAAAGATGATCTCTTAGTCAGTTTCGACGTAGTATCACTCTTCACGAAAGTGCCGGTTGATGAGGTGCTAGTAATGCTCAAAGATCTCTTGCCTACAGACCAAGTTGAACTTGTCAAAATTTGCCTGAAAAACACTTACTTCAGTTGGAACAATAAAATATACGAGCAAGTCGAAGGAGCGGCCATGGGTTCACCACTATCACCTGTTATCGCTAATATCTACATGGAAGCTTTTGAAACCAAGGCTCTCGAACAAGCGCAGCTAAAACCGACTTGCTGGTTGAGATATGTAGATGATACCTTTGTCATCTTGTCACATGGACGCCAGACATTGAATCTGTTTCTAAAACACCTGAATTCTGTACATCCCAACATACAATTCACAATGGAAGTAGAGGAAAATTGCAGTATTCCGTTTCTAGACGTCCTGGTGAAACGTAAATCAGATGGCAGTTTAGGACATGCAGTCTATAGAAAGAAAACACACACGGACAGATATCTAAATGCTGACTCATACCATCATCCAATGCAAAAAGCAACAGTTCTCCAGACTCTGGCGACAAGAGCCGTTCGTATCTCAGACGAGGAAAATCTAGAAAGAGAAAAGCTACATCTGTTTGACTCTTTACAAAGGAACGGATACACAACTACCGCCATACGAAAAGCACTAGACAAGACTATGACAAAAAAAGGCTAAAGAAGAATCTCCACCTCTGGAAGGCTTAGCACTTCTACCTTACGTTAAAGGCTCAACTGATAAGATAGGACGTGTCCTGCAACGATGCAACATCAAAACTGTGTTCACGAGCAAGGAAACTTTGGGTAACGGCTTCAGATCGGTAAAAGACAAGATTCCAAGTTTAAAAACCGCTGGCGTATATCGCATTCCTTGTTCTTGCGGCTCGAGTTACATTGGACAGACTGGTCGTTTTGTTGATCTAAGACTCCAAGAACATAAAGGCGATTGCAAACACAAACGCATCACAAAATCAGCCGTAGCTGAGCATACATTTACAAATGGGCACACTTTAGAATTTGAGCATGCCAGAGTACTTGCCAGAATACCTCATTACTTCCCGCGAGTGATACGTGAAGCCATAGAAATAGAAAAACATCCAAATAATATCAACAGGGAAGATGGCTTTAAGCTTAGTAAAACGTGTACCCCTGTGATACACGATCTAAAGCATTACAACCACTCTGCGTCATACGGCCACGCCCCACAAATTACGTTGCACTCGGATGACCAGCCAGCGTTACGCCACTCCGCGCGTCTGGCACAGAGGACTATAAATAGCTCCACACCGACCTTCGGTTCTTAGTGCGACTTTCACTCTGATGATGCAAGCTGCAAGGTCTTGCGAAACGTTAGTGAATATGGATGCACAAACAGCAAAACGGCCAAATCTGCCTAAGTATCCTCGCTCTCAAGATACTCAAACAACACGAGCCACCAAAGAGCATGGCCATCGCGCGGGTTTTTGCTCGACTTCACAAGGTGCAAGGCACATTAAGCCAGAAAATGCTGGGTGTTCATATACAAATACTACGCGGTCTAAGCCGAAATTCTATGCTAAGGAGAATAATTCGAGTAACCGCGAAAGCCTCAAACAATACATACCATTTACATACATAAAGACCATCGTAACATAGTCAATTATAACATTATATTTAATAGATATTGCTATAGTCACCCCTCCTAAATTATGTTATTAAAGCCTTACGTTACTGCATTTAATTATACGCTGATTTACTACACTGCAATATGAGTTGGATATGTCATTATTTTACATTACGACAATTATTTGATGTTATTTATATGTCACATTTGACTGTACGAATTCTATTTTAGTTTTAAATAAATTCTCAATTAAGATGAGTTCCAGTACTTCTTATGCCCATTATTTATGAATCGTTAATATTTAGTTATCAACTCTTGCTAGCTCAGTAGAACACGATTACTTCCAAAACAAGTCGGTTCAAGCAATATCAATACTGTTTATTATTTCTGAAACATCATTTGTTTAATGAAAACGTATGTCAAATTTTTGTGACAACCCCAGTGAATGTCAGTGTCACTTGAAATCATGTGCATGGTATATCAATTGCAAATACCTTCTTGTCACAATATCTGTCATTCAATCTACTTGAAATAATAAGTAGTCCTTTTATTAATTACCACACTGCACTCATTTACTGTTTATTTTAGTTTGCTCAATAAATACCTGTGACTGCAGTTCGTTCAAAGAACTTAATTCGCCTTTTAGGAGATCCCTTCTCAAACAAGAAGTTGACAATCCAAATCATAAGAATCCCGATCTGTCAGAAGCTACAGGACGTCACCTCAACTAGTGCCAATCTCAAAACGTCACTCCAACAGAAGTGCAGCCAAGTTCAACTCCAGCAAATTAAAAACCACTTCCCATTCCCATACTCTTGCTCCAAAAAATTCCTGCCGAAATAGGACAGTCCAGTAAATACAGCTGACGCTATCCAATTCACAAGATGTAACTATTCGACAATAGACTAAGTTCACCATCCAATTCCAGAAATTATTTCAATAGCCTGTAGTATTTTAAATCATATTCTTTCTAACATACACGTCTTCTTCACATTTTCTTTACATCCTACAAGTGTTAAAATTTTTACTTGTTCTCTTCTCGCCAATTTTATTATAAGTATACCCTTTCTCACACCAAACTAGATCATGCAATCACATTAGAAAAAGGATTTATTTTCAAAATTTCAGTTTTTGCAAAAATTATTACATGTTTTTCTCTCAAAAATTTCTATTGTGTACATAAAAGTTAATATCTCCTTAGTGATCGATTTTGTATATTTTTTGCAGTACAACACTCTATATTTTATTATAACATTTAGTAACAACCGCTATATTGAATAACATTCCTCAAATAAGTATTTGCTACTAATCTACCACTATATTTCAGGTAAATTTTAAATAATTTTAGAACCTTCTGTTTCTTATTTCTCATTGTTCAACTGAATTCAAATTATTTCGTTATTTTATAAAATACATGTTAATAACTCTGATATCCTTTTATTATACCCAAATGCAACTCATTAGAATATTTATGCATTAAGGGAAATATGAATATGTTTTTCCCTGAGGTTGCAATGGACAAGTTAACCAAAGGAAAAAAAACATGAATATCTCCAGTGGTGCATACAATATTTTATTTACTAGCATATTAATCAAATTAGTATAAAATTTCAAAATGTCATAAGTGTAATATGTCATATTTAAAATAATAATCTGTAAGAATCATCAAGGATTGCCTGAATGTATGGTTGCTGAAATGTTGTTTGTAGTTGAATGGTTATCGTGAGAACGAGGGAGAAATAATTTGAAAAATTCATTGGGAGTTATGAGTAACTTTTCATATTTTGTATCTTGACGAAAATGAGCAGTATCATGTTGCTAGTAAATATGAATTTTATTTACTACTAGCGTTCTGCACCCAAATTGGGCGCTAAATAATTCATTTAATACAATTTGTACAAGAGTGATCCATTTTGTGTGTCGAGTTAATTTTGAGGTTAAAAATCCACATAGAAAAAGTCACTTATAAAAATTTTAAAACCCTACTATTGGCTTACTTGCGTCGTCCTGAGTCGATTGACACCAAAATCAGCCAATTTGGCCCACGGGTTCCTTCTCAAAGTGGCATCAAACAAGCAAGCAAGCAATGAAAATTATTATGTCGGATACAATAAAATTTAATTTATTTTAACATTTCTAATTTTTTGCATTTTTCGTATGAAAAATTGTACACTGGTTATTTTTTATAAATAAACCTCTCTTCTAGCACCCAGCCTAGTTATTGTAATACTAGTTGCTCTTAAAATGTTGACTTTCCTTAAATTAAATTGACTATTAGAAATATTAATTATATATTGAAATATAAATACTCACAACTTCCATTCTCAGATTATAACAAGTCCATCCATCACGCTCAACTTTAAGCGTAGCATCTTCCGATAACGCCAACAATTCCACACATTCCTGTTCATCTTTGCACATCCAACTAAATTCCAGATTAATATTTTCCTTTATTATTTTTCATGTATCTTATTTGTGTTCTTTAATTGCAGGTCATCCAGCTGTTGTACATGCTTTGGCTGCTACATTGAACTACCTATCGTTATGAGAATGAACAGAAAGTAAAGTAGCTCATTCTCACTTTCCAATGAAAAGAAACTGTGTAATATTAGTTCCAGTGTTAGTTTCATTTATTAATTGGACGGTGTTCTGCAACAACCAATTGGTTAAGCCTCAAACACGTTGTTCTGAGTAAATTAACAAAATACATTTAGTTGCACTAGAAAATACACTTTTTAGGAAAATGGTATCCATTTATTTTTTAAATTAGGTATAAACACAAATAACGCACAGTGTTTTAATTGATAAAAAACGTTTATTCAAACACAAAAAAAAGTATTTAAACGGTTACACTCTTGTTATAAAATATGTTAATACAAATTGTTTTGTAATAATCGATCAACTTTCTAGGAAATGCAACGAAAACTTAAAAATACCTTTTTGGAAAACTATTGTTAATTAGTTTTTATCAGCTAAATGATCCAATAATAATTGATCTTCATCAATTTCAAAGTTTGGATTCTGACCAATTATTTCTACATCTACATCTTCTTCAAAAATTTCTCCGTCCATATTTAAAAAAAAATTATAGTCAGGTTTTAGACCACTTCATAGTTGCACCACCGCATTACTCAAAGTAGTCGATGATTTGATACATTCTATCGATCAGTGTAAGCATTTGCTATACTTGACTTTATTGGTTTAAAGAAAAATGCTATCGAATTATTGACGAATTATTTATCCAACAGAACCCAAAGCGTTAAGTTTCAAGATAATGTATCTAATCTAGTTTATTTAAGATCTGGAGTCCCAGGATCCATTCTTGGTCAATTGTTATTCACTATTTATACTTCTTCCTTCATTGATTGCATTAGATACTGTAAATACCACGCATATGCTGATGATACTCAGCTATACTATTCTTCTAATCCTTCTAATATTGCCAATGCAGTAAATGTAATTAATAATTACTTAGAGAGCTGTACGTTTTATCTCAGAAACACAGTCTATTTTTAAATCCATCTAAGTCGCAAATTATGGTCTTTGGAAAAAATCCATATGTTGTGATACTCAAAATTTAGATATTAAAGTTAACAATACTAAAATTCCAGCGTGCAAAAAAATGTAGGCTTATATTTGGACAATTCCCTCAGATTTTCTAATCATATTTCTAAAAATATTCAAAAATGTTACGTACATTTTCGTATATTATATCCTCACAGGCATTACCTTTCTGTTAAAATTAAAACTGCACTGTGCGAATCTGTAGTCTTATCGCAGTTTACTTTTGATTCTCCTCTGCATTTTCCTTGTTTAAGTTCTATTGATAAAATAAAACTTCAAAGAGTACAGAATTCTTGTCTTCGTTATATTTTGGAATGCGAAAATTTGATAGGATCTCACATAAACTTTGATATTCAGTGGTTAAATAAGAACGAATGCAGTGATTTCTCTGTTCTCTGACGACGATGAGGAAAATTCAACTCGTATTCTAACGACCATAATCCTAGAAACAAATTTAGAATCAGATTCTTCATCTGAAGGTGATGATATGGTCATCTCCTTTTCGAGTTGGTCGAAGAACTTAATCCTGGTAAATAGATTCTAGGAAATCTAGTAATGACTAGTTATAACAGTTTTTTCTGGTTCCTACAGCAATATTCCTGCTGGAGCTCTACATCTACGAATCGGTAATAATGTTGTGCAATGATCTTTCTGTGAATATTTAAATGGACTTTCTTTATTTTACTTTTATTTGTCATCAACATTATTTTCTATATAATCTTGCTCAAATCTTTATTATTTTAAATGCCAGATTGACTTACCATAAAATAGTAATGGGTATGTACTTCTTCATTTTATTAAATTACCCGGTGCCCCAATTATGTTGTGTTGAGTAAGTTTTTATATTAACTTAGTAAATAATTTTTTTAAACATGAAACTCTACTCAGATTGGGACATGCATTTATAAATGTTCTACATTTGTAACAAGTTTTTTCGTGAAAGTAAATATCGATTATATAGATTTTTTATTTTAAACTCTACGTTGATAGTTCATTTAACCTTTCAACTCAACATCCCAACAGCACTTGAGATTATAACTTCTCAGGTTATTTCAGGTAATTGGTAATTAAGCATTACATGTTTTAATTTATGTATCATACATTTTGTCTTTCAGTAAAATTTCAATACAATCTTTCATATACAATATTAATCGAACCTTTTTATAAGTTTCCTGCTATTAAGATATTTTACTGCTACAGCTAATTGATAAACCCCTACAAATTTACAGCAGCCCCTTCCATCATGCACACCACATTCTAGGATGCTGACACCCCATTACTAGGTATGTGTCAATTAACAATACATTATTTTTGAAATATTACTTTAAACTGTCTAAAAGTAAAAACCCTAAAAACATTCCATTAAAACATTCTATCCGCATGAAGTATAAGGAGTAAAAACCACTTTTCGATTTAAATATGTACAGGGTTATTCATTATAAATTACCCACCCTTTATCATCGTTATTATTGCCTATAGAAAAAAAAGTTTTAAATAAAAGTTATGTGGTTATAACTGAATTTTATTAAAATGCTATCAAAAGTACAGTGGCGTGCATAATTAAGGGGATACAAAAAAGTAATATATTTTTTTAAATGGAACACCCTGTATATTATTAAATTTTTGGAACTACCTTTTTTTCCTGATTTCAAAAATATACCATATGTTACCCTTACCTTATACCGTTTTTGAGTTATTAAACGTTGAATATCTTAGTTAACTAGTTACTGTAAATAGGAATTATTAAAGTAAGCTATGAAAATGCAACTATTTTGTTTGATAAGTGACATTTCTTTAATGAAATAATAAAAATTAGTTATCATTTATTTATATTTAAATTTCCTGAATAAAACTTTGTTATATTTAATAATGTTAACTAGTTTAACTAAGATATTTGACGTTTAATAACTCAAAACGGTATAAGGTAAGGGTAACATATGGTATATTTTTGAAATCAGGAAAGAAAGAAAATTCCAAAAATTTAATAATATACAGGGTGTTCCATTTAAAAAAATATATTACTTTTTTGTATCCCCTTAATTATGCACGCCACTGTACTTTTGATAGCATTTTAACAAAATTCAGTTATAACCACATAACTTTTATTTAAAACTTTTTTTTCTATAGGCAATAATAACGATGATAAGGGGTGGGTAATTTATAATGAATAACCCTGTACAAAAGTTACAGAAAGTATACTAAAGTATTAATTAAAGATGCTCACAGCCAATATACTTCTAAACCGGAAACTTGTATTTCGGCCCATCCTAAAAAGTTTTGGAATTACATTGCTAACAAGACTAGCAACCGCCGTGTACCATATTTATCAAAATATAAGAACAAAGTAGCCGTCAATGGGCACGAAGTATGTGAACTATATTCCGAATACTTCCGTTCTGTGTACTCAATACCTAGTCCAATAGCGTGCCAAATATTAGGGACTTCTACTAATGCTACCTTACACGACTGTACTGTCGACAAACTCTCTAATGTAAATCTTTTAACTAATAGTGATGTAGCTAAAGTCCTTAGTTCTGATGACATTCATGGATTTTTTTAAATCCTGCGCACTATCTCTTGCCTATCCCCTACCGATATTATTTAATAAGTCCCCATCTACATGGTGTTTTCTGTAAGACTGCGAAATAACCTATATTGCTCCTTTTTTAAAAAAGGTAACAAAAGTCTTGTTGAAAGTTATCGCCCAATGCCCAAACTTAGCATAATCAGCCACATTTTTGAAAAAATATTTTATGAAATAATATTTTCTCATGGTAAAACATGGATTGCAGCTGTGCAGCATGGTTTTTTAAGGCCGTGCGGTGAACACTGTTGATTATACTCGCGGAATGCATACAGGGTAGTATGGACAATGGCTATCAGGTGGAAGCTGTGTACAGCGTCATGATTTTTGGAGTGCCACAGGGTTCTCATCTGAGACTCCTACTGTATCATACTTTTATCAATGACATCGGCCACTGCTTCCACCAGTCCAAATTTTTAATTTACGCAGACGATCTTAAAATGTTTCATTTTGTGAAGAGTGTTCTTGAAGTCAAGTTGATGCAAGCAGTTTTTGACCGACGCGACGTTGTGAATATTGTGCAATTAATAAATTAAAAATAAATACCAAAATATATTTCTATATCTCATTTACTAGAAACGGATACAAGGTGCCTGCTTCATTCTCCATTTCACACAAAATAGTGTCGACCGTCGTGATCATCAAAGATCTTGGAGTTATCTTCGACGACAAATTTATTTTTAACCAGCATATAGCTGCAGTAGTTCGCAAATCCAATAAGATACTTGGATTTATTAATATAAATTCTAAAAATTTTAGAAAAATGCCAACCTAAAAAGCCCTTGACTTTTGCCTTTGTCCGCAATCATCTTGAGTTGGAAATTTCCGGGTAGCATATGTTTGTTTACTCTTCTCCACCAGCGCCGTGAAATACTGCATATATTCACACTACACAAGCTGGCCAATAATAATATTAATTGTACCAAGCTCCTGAATCTACTTGGTATACGCATTCCCGCTCACTCTACAAGAAGTAATGGTCTGTTTAGTTTCTCATTTTGTAACACCAATTCTGCGGCTAACTCTCCACTCCGGCGTTTTGCAAAATATTACAATCTCTATAGTAACAAAAATCCGAACACATGTTTTTCACTATTTATTTCTACGATTTTTAAATATTTGTCTGAGTTTATGACTTAATTTAGCTACTTCGCTTAACCTACTATTTTCAAGTTAATTCTTACTTTTCGTTGTGTTTTAGTTTAATTAAGGTAACTATAATTGGTCTTTTCGACTGTTGTTAACACATTTAAATAATATATAAATAAATAAATAATAGAGAATATATTCAATCTTTTGCGATTGAATGCAATGTAATTTATTTTAACATTTCTAATTTTTTGTATTTTTTACGGAAAATTACACACTGTTTATTATTTTTAATTAAACCTTTCTCTTAATACTGTAATATTAATAGTTACTCTTAAAATCCAGAACTTTCTTAAATTTTATTGGCATTATTACAAATATTAAATTATCCTTTATCTAATAGACTTGTCTGTCCGTCCGTCCGTCCGGGACCCTGTTTCAGCAGCCAAACCGTAAGAGATAGAGAAAAAAGTTATGAAAGTTATATATTTGGAATGGTCATGTCAGGCCAGGAACCGAATTTCAGTCACGTGACACTTCCGGTTTTCGAGAAATCACGTGATTTCCGTCCGTCCGGGACGCTGTTTCAGCAGCCAAACCGTAAGAGATAGAGAAAAAAGTTATGAAAGTTATATGTTTGGAATGGTGATGTCAGGCCAGGAACCGAATTTCAGTCACGTGACACTTCCGGTTTTCGAGAAATCACGTGATTTTCGTCCGTCCGGGACGCTGGTCCGTCCGGGACGCTGTTCTATTTGAAAAACGGTCTTTTTTGTTTTATTAAATGAGACATTTGTCTCACTGGTTGCTAGTTTTATTAAATATTAAAATATAAATCCTTTATAAATAAATTCACATTTTCCATTCGCAGTTTATAACAAGTCCAACCATCATCCTCAACTCCAAACGTAGCACCCTCCAATAATGCCCACAATTCCACCCATTCCCGATGATCTCTGCACATCGAAATAAATTCCACCTTAATATTTTCCTTTATTACTTTTCTTGTACCTTATTTGTGTTCTTTAATTTTAGGTCATCCCGCTGTTTGTACACGGCATTGCTGCTTCATTAAACTGCCTACCATTATAAGAATGAACAGAAAGTAAAGTCGCTCATTGTTACTTTGTGACTGTGTAATTTTAGTTCCATTCTAAATGAAGGTACCCAATGTTAGTTTTATGTATTAATTTTAATACAAAAAATAACACGTTAATAAAATTGTATTACTATCGAGCTAGCAAATCTCAATAATAGCGGCTGTCCCTAGTTTTTAATATAATTATTCATTTAATATTAGCTGCCAAAGCAGAGAACCATCGCAGTTGTCATCAGATTAGCTTAGTCGATACCTACACAGAGAAACCATAACATATTTTTTGACAATTGGTTTACCTGCATTGCTCTCATGATTTATTTGTCTAAGGAAGGCGTTTGCACCTCAGTATTGTTCGGCCCAAACGAGTAAAAGGTTTTGCTATGTCGAAGAAATGAAGGAGAAAGGAAGAGGTGTCATGGTAAGCGGTTTTTTGAAAGTGAAAATACAGTCGAGACGTTTCCATGCCTAAAAAGTGTATTTGTTTACAACAGTTACATGGGAGGTATCAATTTGCGGGGTTCAATACTACCGCATTAGAATCCGATCAAAGAAATGGTACCTCAAAATGTTCTTTCATCTTCTGGATATTCACATTGTGAACAATTGGTTATTATAGTATGAACACGAAAATGAATCTTAGATGCCGTTGTACGACTTCAAATTGCGGTGGCTGATGCATTATGCAAAGTTGGCAAAAAAAATAATAAAGGACAGACCGCGCCCAAGCGCTGAAGCAGCCCAAGCAAAATACGAGAGAAAGAAAAGGAAAGGTGCAATTTGCGAACTGCTCTTCAAAGAAGTTTGTCGAAATATTGTTAACACACTAATTTACTTGCGTTCATTGTAGGAAATGTAGCGTTCCACTATGTTTGAACAAAGAAAGGGTCAACATCGTTATCGTTTTAAAATATCCTTTCATTTTCATTTGGTTTTAATTATAATTTTCCGTTAAGATTTTTATTTTTTCTTTATTTTCCTGTAATTTGATACAATAAAAGTTATAAATAAATGTTTTGTTGGGTTTTCTGTCTCAATCGATAATTCCATCGTAAGTAAATACGAAATAAAAAAATATGCTTTTTGTTTTTTTTTTCTTCCATGTTAAAACAAATATGGCACAGTCCGATTTTTCCAAATTTTCTATTTGTAAATATTCGAAATAACTTTTTACGTATTTCTCCCAGAAATTCCTATATTGCAATGCAATGTTTGTAAAATTAAATAAATATCTTAATAAGTAAAATTTTGGGCAATTTATAAATCGCACACAATTCTCAGATTTAATACTTTTGTACTGTGATTTTACTTTGCCTGTCAATCAATTACTGCTGGTTAAAAATAAAATGTAATAATTTAATTACACCAATAAAGTGGTTGAAAAGTCCCTCTTTCTATTTTTATCTAACTGCAATATCAAATCAAGCTAGCTCTCGGCAAAACACGAAACTCAATTCTCAGGTGGGTTCAGAATTGTTCTATCGCCATAAATTTTAGGTTATTTGACTTGCACGGTACTTAGTAAATCATATAATTCACAATCTGACAGATGACATAAAATGTCGCCAGTGCTTTGGCGATTCTTTGAACGTCTAAGAGTGAAAAATTTGTGAAAAACGCGTCAGGTAAGTTATTTCAATTTTCCCCGCTTGGAAACTAATAAAAACACATCCCCTTGCTTGTTTTTTAGGATGACGTCACCGCCTCTTGCTTGTTCTGACGTAGAAGGCGCGCCAATTCTGTCAATTGTTTATGGACGCTTCGATTCTCACCAAACCCGGCACAATCTACTGACGCCACTCGATTTAAAAAAAAACACGAAGTAACTGGGACCTTGGGAATACGCTAGGCCTTTCCGAGAAGGTTTGACCTTGTAAATTGGTGCGTTATCCCAAACCTAACCCTCAAATTCCAGGCTTAATCCTACCTCGTAATGATAGCTTCGGAGCTGCTTGTAGTGATGCCGCTTCGATTTCCTGCTGGAGATGCTCCCCCAGGTGCAAACGTTGGTTTGGACGTTCTTGCAGACTCTGTTGATCACTTGCAGTGCCGATCTCTGGGATCCAATGACTAATTTGCTCGTAATCGAACTTCGGAATTTTCATGTACTCGCTGCCGAACCTCAGCCGCAGATGAGATTGGAAAATTTTATATTTTAATGTGGCGGAAACTTTCAGAAACACTGTCACAGGTACTCTGAGGTGGGCACAATACAATGAAATACTTTTTAACTGGTAAAACGCCCTTTTATTATTATAAAATTGTAGTTAAATATGGAGCACAAATTCGACAAACTTCAAATAAAAAATAATTCAATTGTTCTCCTTTTTAAACAAAATAGCATCAGGTTGATAAGTTACTATTGATTTTCTTATGTTAATGGAAATTAATTCTGATAATGAAAGGTTACAAATGGAAGTAAATTAATATTTAATTTTCTTAAATCTAAATTATTGTCTTTAACCTTATAACTAAAATTGTTCAATAGCGTTGCACACACAAACGTTATTTATTTATTATTTTCACTGCTCTGCTCTGCACTATTGCATTTTATTTTTAAATACACTGATTTTTTAGTTCACCATATTCTCGTCACTATATTTTCTCTTCTGTTGCCTTCTTCTAGCATCGCTCTTTGCAATTTTCTATATTATATTATGCTTTATCTTGCTTTACCTTTCTGCTTTGCTCACTATTTTCACTATCCTTTGCTTTTACTTAACAACTACGCTCCTTTTAAAATGCAGCTAAAAACCCTTTTGTGTCAAATAAATTTTTATGTGGTCTGGCTTTACATGTGCACAAACCTTTCCTTTTAAATTATATTAATTTATTTACAAGCCCATTCAAACCCTTTGAAATATGCTTTGCCTTTGCGTGCCTTTCGCCAACTAATTTACTGTTTCTCGCATCTTATTATCAATGTTAATATTTTATTTTTGTTTAAAATTGCAATTATACAAAATATTCCAACTCTGTGCTTTATTGAATCGGTTAATTATGCAAACAGAGCCAAGTTGTGGGCTTAATACCATCTCTATATATAAACGTATGTTGTGCCTGCGTCTCTGCGTGAGTCACGTTTTCATTGGCACCAATCCCGCGTAGTTCGTCCGCGATCGGTCGTATCGTTACCGCGTTTTTTATAACGCAACCATAAACAAATACTATGGGTGCGTGTTCTTAGGAGAGCGGTTAAAGCGTCTGACTAACAACGGATTCCGCATGAAAGCGTGGGTTTGAATGTCACTAGCTGCATTGTTTTTTACCATTGATGTAATTAGCATTAAAAAGTGTTTCTTTTTACTGTTTCAGTATTACTAAAAACTTTAAAACATTTCCTTTCTTCTGTTTCATTTCAAATTCAATTTTGAAAATGCAGAAATTATTTTAGAGCAACTCCACCTGTGGTAGGCTCAAAGGCCAGTAATGTCAATATTTTTAACCGCCTGATTTTTTTTCGCTAGGGAAAAAGTTATACGGTAAAGAGTTAACTCATTAACGCTTATAACTAGAAAAGTTTAAATTTAGTGACTTTTTCGTATAAGGTATACATTTTGAACAATCAAAGCTAAAAAAATGTTCTGTTTTTAACATTGTAAAAAATATAGAAACTTAGGTTGCACTTACACCAATTTTAAAAAATGTTATATAAACAATAACAGTGTATAAAACATCTAGTTACCTCCACCAGTAAATTGGTCATTTAGATCTACTCTAGAAAATCTGGGTTCAAACCCCAGTAACTTTCAAGTAACGCCTACTAGTTTGGAAACGCTTGAAATATTTCCCCGCTCCAACAAACCAAGTCCTATATCAGGTACCATATGATGGAGCTGTAATTGATACTACTTAAAGGGCGGAAGTTGAGGCTCTAAACATTGTTAACGTTGGTAGGCATTCAGGCACTTTAAAATACAAAATAAGCAGTAAAAATAGGCATTAATTTTTAAACATTTTTACTTTCGGCATTTTTAAATGTGCAGAAAATACGATATATATGAGAACTGACACCACGATCACGACAAAGTTTAAAACCAAACTAAAACAAAACTCAAATATTAGGGGAAAAATACATTGCAAAATGTGGGTTTTCCAACTGTTGTGAATAATAATCCCAGGGAATGATCTAATCCCTCCAATGAAAGTTTTATTGTTTCCCTGAAGATAGGTGCTGTGACCCTCAAGGGTGGGATCGGCTCTTTTTGAACTTTTACTACAATACGGGGTTCGAATTTCTATCGGTAGACTAGTATTCGATCTTTTTGGGGGTGGCCCTTCGCAGTATGAACCACTGCAAACATTTGTATAGTTATACTGCTCGCTTTCTAGTATTAGTTATTATAGGCTATTAGAGCTTGGGTGCTTATTTTAGTTCATCTGACTGTGGACTTCTACCTGTACAATAAGATCGAATGTTGAGTTTATTTATTCATGTTTTAAAAATATTGCTTGAAAAATAGAACTAAACAGGCGTTTATACCTTAAAATGGCAATTATGTAGAAAATTCAGCAAAATAAGCATTCTCAGACATTTGGGAATTTTGCTTAAACTTCCGGTCTTGAACATAAGTAATGTAATTTTAACGAATATAAATATTTCCACAGCTTTCTAAGGATAAAAGTATTCGATCATTCTGTATTTGTATATGAGTATGGTTCAGCATGGACCATAATACAATAAATCCAATTAATTGAGGATGCATCCCAGTTTATATTGAAACATTATAGGTGTGCCCTTTATGAACTGGTTTGCATTGTATCTCAATGGTCCAAATTGCACTATAAATTATATGTTTGAATGTTTTGTTTTGAAAACCAAAAAGTCGTCGGCAATTGGGCGAATTTAGGTTTTGCGCAGTTTCCTATTTGAACAGTCCATTTCGGCAACTGAGCGAATTCGATATATGAGTCTAACATGTATTGTATATGTAAAGTATATGATGTGTAATTATAATTATATGAGAGCAATAGTGCTAATCAGCACAAAATGGTTCAGCAACAATGCAACATATTAGTTAATTAAGACACTTTATTATTAATTTGACATTTCATAAATAGGCATCAATGAATAAATTAAAGAATAAAAGAACGTCGATATGGCACCAGTTCGTCGTTTACCAGCCGTAGCTTCCCAAGTTTCTGGTGTAGGTCACGTGGGCGGCTGCGGGGTGGACAGCGTGTCCAGCAGCATATCCTAAACCTCCACCGATTCCAAAACCACGAGCAAGTCCAAGACCCCAGCGACGCCGACTCCATGGGCAGCGTATCCAAGACCTCCAGCGATGCCAACACCACGAGCAAGGCCAACACCACCAAGACCGTATCCACCAGCGTATCCCAAACCGACGGCGGGGGCGGCGGCTAAACCAAAAGCGTTTCCGTGGTAAGTTGTGCTGATGGCTGGGGCTGCGATGGCGGGGGCGGCAATGCTAACACTGCGAGCGTATCCTAAACCACCAGCATAACCAAGACCGCCGGCGTAGCCAAGACCACCAATGCCTACTGCTGGGGCACCCAAATACCCTGCCCTAGCGACGGCGACGGCTGCGCAAAGTACGACGAACTGCAATAAATGTAAAATTAGTATCTGTTGGTAGGTTTGAGGGTGGTAATTACCTTAAACATCTTTGGATTTGGCTACTGGACGAGTGATGCCCCTACGTCCGCTGCGTCGCTTTTTATACTCGATTGTTGGGCGTGTTCCATGGCTGGCTCAAATGATGTCAGCAAACGTGTTTGTTTATAAATTTACTTTTATTTAATTAGGTTTTATCATTAAGTCAAGTTCAGAACTTATATATTGGTTGAAGAAGCTAATTACAGCTCATTGGCCTGAAGGTAAAAAATTAATCACATTTGTTCACACTTTCACAGCTCATGAAAGAGAATCGTTAAAAAAGATACGAAGAGCGTTTCAGAAAGAATCGAATTAACTACTGAATACTTTTTCAGTTTAATTAATTGAAGAAGAAGAAACACCCAGGCGATTTTTTCGTTTAATTAATTAAACGGAAATATCGCCTGGGTGTTTCTATGACGGACGAAACTATCTAAACATATACAGGGGGAGTCCTCTTAAAAAATGATTTGTGTAC
>OW679201.1:51283830-51344703 GCA_940337035.1 Agriotes lineatus | reverse complement strand
CTAACAGTGTATTTTATATAAATAAATGTTGTTTCGATGTTTTGTCTGAGATTAATGGAATACCACTATGTAAGTTCTGTAGTTCTAGGTACTATCAGAACTTCGTATTAATTTTTATTTCTTGATCTAATTTCTTGTACTGTGTGTTTATCGTTTTTCTTCTTGTTTTGTATATCTTTCGTCACGTGTTTTTGTTAATCCTCTGGGTTTTCACACTTTATGTACACAATTATTAACAAAAGCCCAGAACTTGCTCAAATCCTTCATTATCTGGCTCCACTTCGGCAAATCTCATTAAAACATCGTTTTTGCTCTACTTTTTTTTAATATGCTACCTAATTCATTATTAAAGTCTGCTCTGATCTCATTGTCTGCCAACTCGGTTGATACGCAACTGTAAACTTTAAATCGTCTATATCTAGCTTCGAAATGTAAACTGTATAAGATAAGGTGGGGCAGGTTTGAGCAAATCGAATTTACAGACTTAGATTGCTGTGACACCGACCATTTTCACAATACAAATCCTTCTACAGTAGTAGTGTTGTGGTACATCACTGGTGATGATCTTCGATCACGCAAGAACTAATTTGAAAAAATTCAAAACTAGTTTCTTATAATTTTTACTGCAGGCATCGTAAGCACATTCAAGGTAAGATTTATCCTACTTATCGCAGATATCAATATGTTTAGCGATACATAACCTCATACAACAGTCAGAGCTGGGCAAATTACTTTTAAAAAGTAATTAATTACCAATTACCCCCCAATGAAGTAATTTAATTACCAGAGATTCAATTACTCATAGGAAATAGTAATTCAATTACCAATTGCTTAATAATTGTAATTGTACAACAGCAATTACCTACTTTCAATAAAAATTATTGTCATACAGTTGTATTTAGTAGAACTTTCTTGCAAGTTGCAACTATCAATAGTGTCATGTCGATTCGTAATCGTAATATAAAAATGCTTAATTTTTATGTTTTGTTGACGTTAGTAACCTACATACTTAATTACCCTTGAAGGTTTTTGATAGTTAAATCTTGTAGCTACATGCACTGTTCACCAAAATCAAAAGTTTTTAGTTTGTTTTGATGTAAGATGTAAGTAAATAAATAAATTCAAGGATAACAATAATTATACAGGGTGTCCTAAAAAAAATGGGACACCGATTAAGCGTAGATTCCTTAGGTTATAATAAACCGATTAAACCTAATATAATTTAGTACAAAGTCTCTTCAGTAAGAAGTTCAATTTTAATTTTTTTATTTTTATATTTTCACATATTTTAGGTTATCACTGAAGTTGAGCTTTTTATCACGAAAGTGGATTTAGTTGCCGATGTCCGTAAAACCAAAGCAAATAAACCACATGAGGGATAAAAAGGAACTTCCAGTGTCGAGGGATACATTGTTTTTTTTTTAAATCAAGAAATCGCGAAATTACAACATTTTAACCAACTTTTGTAGGTTATGTTGACTTCGGTTGACGTTTACCTATCGCTCAGCTGCCTACAAAAAGTCGTTAAACAATGGATTACTTCACTGCCGATTTCTCGTATTTTATTTGACGATTTCCACGTTCTTCACTGCCGATTTAAAAAAAATATTTTTATTTGAAATCGGCAGTGAAGTACGCCGAAATCGTCATTAAAATACGAGAAATCGGCAGTGAAGTAATCCATTGTTTTACGACTTTTTTGTAGGTGGCGAGGCGACAGATAAACGTCAATCGACCGAACATAACCTACAAAACTTGGTTAAAATGTTGTAATTTCACGATTCCTCGATTTCAAATAAAACATAGTGTACACCTCGGCACTGAAGTTCCTTTTTATCCCTCATGTGGTTTATTTGCTTTGGCCCTACGGGCCTCGGCAACTACATCCACATTCGTGATAAAAAGTTATACTTCAGTGCCTTGGTATACAAACTACTATTTTCGAATATGAAGAAATGTCGAATTTGATTTTGGCTAGATTCTGTAATGACATTAGAGAAAATAGCACGTTGAATATGTTATAAAAGTGATTTTTCCATGTTTGTGATAAATTAATCCACTCGCTTTGCATCGCTCGCTACTATTAAATACGCCTAACATGAGGCTGAATGACGAAAATATGTAACTTACCTCAGTATACAGGATGGATCATTGGATTTCTAAATTGTTTGACAAGAAATTTCTATTTAGATTTTGTAGAAGAACACTACGTGGTGATCCAATTGGCGCAACTTGAGCATTTTTTGTTGGCTCAGTTCGAAAATACTTTTTTTATCCCTTTATACGAAAGTGACATTTTCTGTCGCCTGTTAGGGGTTTCCCGAAAATATATGTTTGGTTCCCTGGTCGGTTTCCAATGGCATGGCAGTGGAGGAAATATAATACATTGACTGCCGTTGCCATTAGAGACGGGAGGCAATGTGATTAATAATAGATCAACTAGCCTCCTAGTTTTCATATTTAAATGTTTTTGAATGCAGCTGAATACTAGAGATAGTCTTATCATAAAATGTAAAAGTGTTGTTTGTATAACTCTGTACTAAAACGTCATTTCATCCCTTGCATTATTACAATAAATTGATTAGGTACTGTTCTTGCTAACGCTGAAAAATTACACTACATCCGCGGGAGGGAATGATACATTTTCCTCCCTAGTAATACAAATAGCTATAAAGAATGTGTTAGCTAACTTTTGAAATTTTAAAACAAGATATCAATTTGGTGTTGATCGGGAACTGATAAACCTAGTTGAAAACTGCTGATTGAAATAAGAATTTGTACATCAGATACAAAAACAAAAGACATTTGCTCAAGCACTTAACAACGAAGTCATTTTTACATTCAAGAGACCTTTATATCATGTGTAAAAAAAGTAATTACATAGGGGTTGACCATGGTAAATAAAAATAAAGTCGACAGCCAGCTTTAGAGACAGCAATTTTAAAAAGTTTCAATCACGATATCAGCGTATAATATAAACTTATGACAGCAACCAAAGTGATGACAGTTAATGAATTCTAAAGCTTGCTGTTGACATTACTTTTTTATTCCATGACCAACCCTTATGTAATTTGTTTTTGAACACACCGTATAAGAAACGGGTAAAAATACGTATTTCATAAAATTACTGTCAAAGCTCGACAGTTAAATTGCTCAGGTTGCTTTCATATTTTTACTTCAAATTCCAAATCTTATCAAGATTTTTAATAATACCTATTGATTTTAAGTTTAGGGTAATACAATATCTGAAATTACGTAAATTGGGTTACTATGCACTATTCTTTTAAAAAATTAAATTGAATCATGTGAAAAATCATTAAGAAGCCAATAATGTTTCGTCCGCCAATGCAGCACTCTGTATAACGTAAAGAAGTAATGTTGGACGAGGTGAGCGGAATTATAAGAAAATCACGATTTTTATAAGACACTATTCCAGATTTTTAATAATAATCGAAGCTAACATGCTGCAGCAGTCCGTAAAAATTATGCACTAGGTACCAGTATACAAAGCAGCATATGAGTATTACAAGGCAATAAAGCGACAAAGAATGGATACCTTTATTTATGTGTTTTACGCTGTTGAAATGTTATCGGATTTTGGCCGTTAGTTCAATTCTTCACTCAAGAACGTAATTTTCTGGACTTAATGCCTGTTACACTTGCACGGTAGTATGGCCCTATGCTAGTACATCGTTAAAAACAGTTTGAAATAAATAAATAATTATTATGAACCAATATCGTCTAATTACGCTAGTTTAAATTACATTTTTACCGTAGGTATTGTAATCTGTAATATACTTACCACAAATATAGTTTTAGCTTCTTGCACATTAAATATTAGTGTCATTATTACAAGCTACAGATCACATCTCACCAGCGCTCGTGAACGCGTCGTACAAAATGCAAAAGTTGCTGTTATTCGACTCATTAAAGGAAATCATAAATTAGGCTTATATTGATCTGGGAAACCCTGTTGCGATTTGCTTAATATGTAACTTAATAAGACCTTATTTTATTTTTTGCGTTTTGGAGATTTGGCACCCTATCGAGGTCTGTAATTCAGTAATTGAAATACCACAAAGTAATTCAATTACCTCGAGTAATTTCAATTATCACAGGTAATTCAAATACTTGTAAAGTAATTTAAATACTTCAGAGTAATTTAATTACACAAAAGTAATTGAGTAATTGAATGTAGTTATTAATTACTTTCAAAAAGTAATTTTCAAGTACTTTTTAAAAAAGCGGCAATTCCCAATTACAATTACAGCATTTTGAAAAGTAATTCAATTCCAAGGCAAATAAACAAAAAAGAATTTAATTAGTAATTTAATTACAAAGTAATTAATTACTGCCCAGCTCTGAAAACAGTATAACCAAACCATGAGAGAAATAATATTTTGTCATTTATATGTTTTGAAATCATAGTGCACATTCGGACAAATCCAGTGGGGCAGCTTCGGACTGTCCGAATGTGGCCCATTTCTGATCGAACGTACGTCATTTAACAAAAAAAAGCCATACCGGCGAAGGAAAACTTGAATACCGCATCTTTATGGTTTATTTAAATTTCTAGGGTGGTTCATAACTACATTAAAAAGAAAAAATGCCCTGATATTTCCTTCACCTTTAGAGCTGAAGCTGGGGTGATATATTTGATGCCTCCCTTGCTGTGAAAAATATTCCAGCCATCGATAGTAGAGACATTGAAATCTGCATTGCCGAAAACATATTGACAGAACGTTACACTTGGACTGGACTCGATACCAAATATGGACATTATATTTTAATTGGGCGACATATGAATGTTAGAATAGGCAGTGACATGATGGAAGGTGTCAAACGGTGTTCAATGAAGATGTAATGAATGAATGAGGAGAAATTCTTACAGAGTTCTGTGCACATAACGAACTACGAACAAACAGCTTCTTCCTACATAAATTTGGTTGAATACTAGAGAACAGAAATCTATTATAGACTCACTATAAACAAATCGCGCTATCCTCAACCGTAAAGGCGCAAATTGGTTTTTTTGTCATTACCCTGTTGCCTAGTAGTGGATTTTCTTTTCAAATATAAAGGAGCTGTCTTGAGATGTTTTATCAGATTTTTTCCACTGTCTTGGTTGTTTATCACACGACGTTTCGGGGGTTTTTGATCAACTCCCATCCTCAGGTGAATGAACACCTGGTTAGTCCTGAGAAGGACTGATTTTTGTACCTCTTTTCACGTACAATCTTACCTACCCCGGGGTTTGAACCCAGGACCACTGATCGCTGTGATTACACGTCTGTCACTCATACCACTTAACCACCATGGACGTAGGCTATTTAAACTTTAAATTCCGCGAAAGAACTATATCCTGACTCAATCTGACAAATCTCACATAAGAGCCAAGCACGCGAGCCAATACCCAAAAAGACAGGTGTAAAACAAGGGTGTATTCTTACTCCACTACTGTTTAACATAGTTCTTGACATGGTGAAGATTGAGGTAAATGATGCAAAACAGCACAGTATGGGATTTACAGGACAGACTTGAAAACATAGACTACACAGATGACATTTGTTTGATGGCGTATACTATGGGCGCCGTTAGAAAACTTCTCAGGGAGGGGCAATATTTTTTCGATATTGAGATAAGACAATTAAATTCACAGAGGGTCTAAAAAAAGAAACACTTGATGCGTACTTAAAAAATGCTATTAGATTTAAAAAAATATAAAAACAAAATACTACAGGGTTTGGAAAAAATGCCTGTATTACCAACACGTTTTGTGTATCTAAATTAAAAATAATAAAATCATTACGTTCTTTAATACATCTTTACTTTATGGTTTGGGCATCAAAGCGCACAAAATAGTGAAGCGTTAGTAATAGCAATACACAATAATGCAGACATAAAATTAATTAAGAAATAAAATAATATATGCAAAAAATACACAAACCGTATGGATCAGATCGAAGTCCCAAAATAAAAAACAATGTAAACCAGGATACACAATAATCTAACGGTAGTAACTCAACCAGAGAGCGAATAAGACTAACTTGAGATAAGTGATGCATTTATTTTAAATATTTGTTAACATTCCGTGCAGGTGCACTGGGATTTGGCGAGCCATTGAATTTATTACTTGAACGTGCCTAGACACAAGAAAACCCAACAGCGGTCGGCCCTTATATAGAGGCATCAAGAAACGGAAATTTAAATATTGTTTTGTATCGCGCTGAGTGACAAGTTCATAGACGCCTCTCATCTCGATATTTCGGTCATATGCTTATTTCGGCTTATTCAAACAATCGGTTCTGTAATAGTGATAGGAAGTTTCGATACTTTTGCGTACTCATTCATTCCAATCTCATTCCGCAAGTGGATCGAGTCCATCAGATTCGATCCTCGGATCGACATCGAAATTGAATGTGCATTTCAGACACCCGGGGTCCTCGGTCATTCCGGACCCGGAACGAACAACGCGAGTATCTTTGTTTTGGTGAGTGGTCAAGCAGTCTGTAATTCAGTATGTTTATATGTCTCAAACATCAATTGGGCACATACAAAGCCGCCAAAAGCCATAAATCACTGATATTATATATATATATATGCGAGTCTTTTACGGCTCTCGCCGTTTCTCGCTTCTCGACTTCCAACGTTTTCTATCTAGCCAATCTCCCTGTTGAAGACCTCTGGCAGCCATCGCTTCATGGACATCTTCCCTCCAAGATCTTGGTGGTCTGCCCCTTTTTCTTCTTTCTTGGGGAGTCCATTTCCATATTTTCTTCGGCCACCTGGTTTCCTCCATCCTTTCGAGATGCCCATACCAAAGTAAACGCTTGGTCTCGATTGTATCCAGGATAGTCTTCTCCACTTCCATGGTTTGTCGAATTACTTCGTTTCTGATAACTGATAAAAAAGCATGCAACCTCGGCCGTATCATGTGTCGAGCTTCTAAAACGAACACCATCATCATTTGGTGTTCCCCATCAACACATTGTATTGTATTCTGTATTGAATAACGGAATGCCAAAGGAATGAATGTCCGCGAGAATTGACGCCTCGCGACCTTTTCGTTCCTCGGAACGAATCCGGACCGAAACTTGGACTCGATCCAAATCGATCCTGCCCCGGATTCGATCCTTTGTATCGAATCCGACCGGATCGACACATCGCTATTCTGTAAAGTCAGCGGGCCCTTAGGGCGGACAAATGAATAAATCGTTGCTGTTATTACGCACACGATATAATATTATTACACCCTATGAAAATAATTTCTGTGCGGTGAGTTCTGATAGCTCGGCGGTCAGCGCGTGGCGTGTAATGGTGGATTATATTATTTTTGGAAAAATTCAGGGAGGGGCAAGCGCCCCTCCTTGCCCCTATGTAACGGCGCCCATGGGTATACATGGTAATACATGAACACTAAATTGAAACGTCTGTCAGAAGACGCAGCTAAAGTTGTTCTACAAATTACCACCAAGAAAACTAAAGAGATGCGCATCAACAATTAAGCCACCAACGGACTCATATGCTATAACCAAGTCATAGTAGAAATCGAAAATTTTACATACCTGGGCAGCATTGTAACTAAAGATGCGGCTCTTCCTTTAAGGTGAAAATAGCAAAGAATGAGAAATACTAGAAGAACTCTAAAAAATCCCTAGGGTTTATGGTGCTAATAACATAGCTACAGAGTTGTAAAAAAATCTAGCAACAATACTGTCTTATGCAACTGGTTCACATGATTTAAGATATAAAAAACGAAAATGTCAAATTGGACTATAATCTGCATTTTGGAGCAAATAATAATTACTTGTATAAGTGATGAAAATGAGAGGCTGCTGATCCACGGGGGTGATACGTATTGTATTTCGAAATGGTAATACTTGTTGGAAAACAACTATTTATTTATTTATAACAAGATTAATATCATCACACACAAAGTATGATCAAAGAGCGTATAATTAGTAATTAGTAATGCTTATTTCTATTAGGCACATAAACTTCCCTTCCAGGATAAGGCGATGTCCGGACCGCTTCGCCGAGTCACTGGAAGGAAACGTTTCCCAGGATCAGACGAACCTGGCGGCGGCTTTGGGCTCGATGGGCTTAACGAGAAGGCTTCTTCGGGATGCAGGCGGTGGGCTCTAAGCCCCTCCCCCTGAGGCGTTGAGCTGGTGGCTGGTGGAGCTAGACTCGCAAATAGTCTGAGTCAAGTGTCTTCAACAGGCCGAACATCTTCTGGGCCTCTAACATCTGTATCTTTATCTGGAGGAAATTCAGGTGAGGTTGCGTCCTGGCTAGTGGCTTGCGGACCCGTACATCGCTGGGCCGTTTCTCTTATCAGCAGGTTTCCGCGCGCTGGGACGTCAGGCGTCAATTGTGTCGTAAGTTGGCGGCGTTCAGATTCTAGCACATTATTTATGTGTAAATTTAATTTGTCCAGGCGCAAACATCACAATGTGGTATTTAAGAATCGATAAGCAACTTTAAATTGATGTAATCAGTGTTAAGTCATGTTTGAGAAGTTCTTGTAAACAATTTTATTCTGCAACAAATCAAATTTAACATTAAAGTCACTTTCTGTTCTCAGCCTAAACAATATACAACCCAATTTACACGCGTGTTCTCTGACTCATAGAAGCTCACTGTTGCTTTAGGTTCTGTATTTCGTTTCGTACCAGGCGAGTATTAAGTACCCATTCAGAGCAAAAGCTGAGTTTGTATTGTACTATGTTATCTAAGAGCTGCAACATGTGCAGTACATGAATATTTGCAACTGTCTAGCACAGCGGTTTCCAAACTTTTCAACTTACGTACCACAATTCACTTTTCTGTCTGATTCGGACACCACTTGGTCCTCAGCCAAACCATTTTCTTATAAATACTCAGCATTTTCAAGTACGGTTGCGTATCACCAGTGGTGCGAGTACCACAGTTTGGGAATCGTTGGTCAAACAGAGGCTGAGATGTTTCGGACATATAATGAGAAGAGGAAACGAAGAGCCCGTAAGGACAGCTTTCGATCAAGAACCAGAAGGAAGACAGAAAGTAGGAAGGCCAAAGAAAACATGGAAGAAACAAATAGAGGAGGACCTACAAGACGACGAGCTAAAAGAATGGAGAACGGAGATTCAAGAAAGGAAAATATAACTAGCCTGTAGAGCAGTGACCGCCAAAAAGTCGGCATCACATGGGAACATTTTTAATTTTAGATTTTTCAAAAAAACTTTTTACAATAATAATTTCTGCTTGTTTAAAAACCTATTTAGCCTCAATCATACGCACCGAGTGAGTTTTACTTATTTAGCAAATGACGTGTTTCGAAATTGTCAAAATCTTAAAAGTTTTATTTTTCCGAAATTAAGTAAGATTTCAATTATAGTTTTTAGAGTGCGGTAGTTTTAGCTAACTGAACTACATCAGGGCCAGAAAACACCCATTCCTCTTTAACTTAAAAAAAATTTAATTTTTTATAAATATTTTTCAAAATTTTGCATACTAAAACTTAATTTTAAAATTCAAATTGTTTTTGGTGAAGACTTTAAAGACTTATAATTGGAAAAAAGAATATAAAATGTAAAAACTCTTTTAGATTTTTTATTTACCGAAAAGTAATTTGTTCGCATAATTTTTACGTTTTAGATGCAAGGCGTTTTTTAGGAGAAATATTTTTCAAGTATAATTAATATCTATCTAAATAGCTTCTAAAAACTCTAATCTAGACGTGTTAATGAATTACTGTTACAAAAATCCTGTAATATTAATTTACGATGCAAGTAACGTTATCAAGCTTTTTACATTACGAGAGAATAGTTTGACTGAACGAGCGACGGTAGCAGGTTAGCAGGTTAAGTTTTGCTTCAGTTTTGACACAAACTGACACAAAACCTAACCTGGTAACCTCGAATTTGACATAGACGTACAGTGCCGCCAACATAAATAGTGCCAAGCGAATGACAGGCCGGCCTAAATTTATTGTTTATTTTTCAAAAAATACGAAAAATTGTTATTAATGACACAACAGCGAGACATATATCTGCTATGGCTGTGGTGGTATCACTCAATACTGTATTGTTGGCAGCACTGTTAGGTAATGTTAAATTCGAGATTAGCCGGTTAAGTTTAGCGTCAGTGTGTATTAAATAACAAACAAAACCTAACCTACTAACATCGAATTTGACATAGACTGACAATACACTTCAGTACTGCCAACATGTTATTAAATGCTAATAAAGTATAGGTATGTTATTTTTCTTAACAACACTAGTGCTGTTAAATGCATCTTAACGCAACTCGTTGCTAAGGAGTTATTATCATAGTAACATAATAGAATAAAATGTTTTTTTACAGTGGTCGAAATGAGGAGAGTTTTCTTTATCCAGTTTACATGTGCTAAAAAATCTTCCCACTTAAACAACTGTAAAAGAACATTTACAGGATTTTTGTAACAGTAATTCATTTACACGGCTAGATTAGAGTTTTTTGAAGCCATTTAAAAATATATTAATTATAATTGAAAGATATTTCTTTTAAAAACCGCCTTTCGTCGAAAACGTAAAAAATATACGAATATATTACTTTTCGGTAAATAATAAACAATCTAAAAAATCAATTAACATTTTATATTATTTTTTCCCGTTAGAAATCTTTAGTCTTCATCTAAAAAAATGAATTTTAAAATTAAATTTTGGTATGTGAAACCTGAAAAATTGAAAAATTACATTTCTGCTAAAGTGAAAGAAAAAGTGGGTATTTTCTGGCTTGGAAATTGTTCAGTAAAAATCATAAATATAATGACTGTCCTAAAAAGTTACACGAACTGTTTATAGGTGTGCACATACCCCAATTTGTTGTATGTACCAAATTCAGATAGGTACTCTTAAATTATAAATAGACAAACAGAGGCTTGGGGCACAATTATTAAATACTTAACATTATTACAATAGACAATTTACTTCAGATATACGTGGTCTCTAACCAATTGTACACGTTAAAAGTTTTCGACTTCTCTTACGTTCTTTCTACATTTTTTTTTGTAATTTTCACATAATTATTACTATTTTAAACGATCCTAAATATTAATTACATATTAAAACTATTGTTGCCAACAACTAGACAGGCTTTAGGGAATACACAGTGCTATAAATAAACGACATTGACCCTGACCCTGTTTGATTTCGCCAGCCTTGCCTTCGGCATTCAACCTGATCGATGATGCATGAAATGTTTTACCATATAAGCAAGATAATTTTAAATGTAATTCGGTCATATAATATGTCTTGTTCGCCATGAACAACACAACTGCTTACATCGATCTGCATATAACAGGACGCAAATGTGACGTATGGCAACTGGATCAATGCAGTTGTTTTAATAAAAACCCCAAATGTAAGAAGTCAAAAGTCAGAATATTATGCATGATTATAAATATGCAAATGGTAATATATTACATATTCAGTTTTCTCGGTTTTAAGATTGTCAGAACTTAAATTGTGATTGTTGAATATTTTGCAAATTTTTTGGTAAGCACAACTATTTTTCTCTTTGAAACGTAAAATAAGAAAACAAAATACTCTCGACACAATCCGAGAATAGTTTATACTGAAAAGTGTTGGTTACAAGCGCCTGTGGTATTCGTTGTTCTATGGGTTTCAACGAATTGTAAAAATTACCGAGTTTAACAGTATGATTACTGTTTCTACAATAAATACAAAAATTTGATTGGACCCATTTCAGATATTGACAGAATCATTAATGGCCATATTGGAGACGCTGTACTGCCTGGAATTGAACAGAAATTCAAAGAAAGAACCAGGAATTGAAGCAGTTAAGATCACCATTTACAGCACAAAATTAATGCAATACCAGAAGACAACGATTGATGCTTACATTCTAACTAAGCTAATATTCAAAGCAGATTTTAGATATACGAAATCTAGGATTAACGAGCACGTTCTTTATCAAAACGCAGACTATCGGGATGCCCACTCAAAAGATGGCATCACAGGCATAACTGAGGATCAGTTCTACCAGCATTGGTTTCCGTTGGCGAATGAATAAGTGGAAACAAACAGGGCGAAATCTTGGTTAAACAGTTTGTGAATGGTTTTTTATGACAATTACGTAAAGGTTTGTAAACGTTCAATGTTATGGTATTTTTGCCTCTTTGCAATTTATTTATATTCCGTTAAAATGTAATATTTGTATGTACGGTAAATAGTGATATTTCTGCTTAGATATTTTTCGATTTTTTTAGGATTTTCTTATGACTTCGAGTTGCCATAGCATCGGCCTGTAATACTAATAGTTGACCTTCTATCGTTTTCATGTATTGTAGTGATTATTGTTATCGCAATTTTATCAAGTTGCTAATGTCAAGTACACATTTAAAAGCGCTGGTGTTAATTATTATTGTTGTGATATCACGCGGTCGAATGTTATCGTATCTCGGAACCTCTCAGAACCTAACATGATCATTTGGGTCATTTCAGAGTCTTCCACATAGTAGTGGTAGATAATACGCTTCCTATCTACGAACGTCTTGGTGTAATAATTTTTTATGCTTTTTGCAAGTAATTCTACATCATGAGCTTTTTAAAACTTGATATTTTAGTCTTAGGCTTCTATATTGTGGGGTGTTGTTCAAGCACTAGTCGACTACATAACGTATTTGTTACAAATTAAGTTTTTAATTGTACAAAAATACCATTGTCATTATGAAAGTAGATAGTTTGACTTATTTGCAGAGTTCTTAAAATAATATCGGCAAGTTCTATTTTTACTTTGCAATATTACAACATATTGACTGTATTTATCGAACTACTTCTATCATCAACAACTATCTACAACCTTGAAGGCCGCAGATAAGATTATATATATTGTCAATAACATAACATTCATTAATAAAGTATGAATATACTATTACTATACTCCGTAAAAGACTTTCTATAACATCATTAGAATCAGAAAAAATAAGTTTTATAGTTTTGCGTATAACCTGTTTGCATGTGATATAGGTAACTCATAAGAAGCCATGGAAATGCAGAATATTAGTTAAATCGGAGGAGGCAGAAATCATAGTTGATATGTATAAGAAATCATATTCTGAAAGCATTTGCTGATACTGAACTAAATTAGTGAGCTTCTAATGAAACTCGCTTTAAAACGATGATTGTTTTAAAAGCCTAATGCATTCGAATGTCTCTTAGACTCTAAAGCAACAATATACAGGGTGCGAGCGACCAACTGTTACTTGTAAGAACCACCATAAATCTGCTATTTCTAAACTTATTAATTGTAAAATTGATCAAAATATTAAACATTCACTTTATCTCCAAATTTAAAATGATATAGATCAGGCGGTTGATCAGTATGCATCTATATACAAGGCACGTGTTAAAACAACTTGCATCATCAAAAGCAAGAAGCCAGAAAATCTCTACAATACACCAAGGTATAATAAAACTAATTTAAACAAAGCAACTTCAACAAGAGTGGCATCGAAACCGAAACCCAACTGTGAAACAATCAAATCGCTAGGGAGCTTAATAGTAACAGTTTTAAAACTCATCAAAATAAAAAACAATAATCCGGCGATCTAGGCATGTGGATGTGGAAATACTACGAGAAGAATCACGCACGAACACTAACAAATACCACAAATATCATGAAACACATTATACAGACAATTAGTCTAGTAGTGAATGCATGTTTCTTGTCCCCGATCGTGTTTATATTTACGCAATGTATATATACTTTGTCAATGCTACGCTCATTTCGAACCATCTGCTGGCATAAAACGGTCAGCAAATCCACTTCAACTTTTTTCAAGGAGGTTGGTTATTACGCAGTGGGTCCACTACATCGTATTCCGGATTCGTTTTATGATTGTTTCATAAAAATAAAATGAAACAAGATTGTATATTATGCAACCTTTGTTTAAAAGTTTTTTTGTAAGAATTATCGTTTTTGATAAACCTTAAAACTAGATGTGTATAAAAATTTCCTTGAAATCCAAAAATTAAGAATGAGAATAATTTTTTAAAGTAGTAGTGTTACAAGTTACGTAATTGCGTATAACTTTTGTTAATATTTTTTTGTAAGATAATAATAATATAAAAATAATAATAAACTGCAAAATTAAATTTATACAATAATTTCCTCAGTCCAGAAATTAATAATGTTAATAAATATTTCTAAAACAATATTATATACTACGTAATTGTTTATAACCTTTGTTAAGATTTTTTTGTAAGTAGTATAACTTTGAACATCGCAAAATTAAATTTATGAAAATACATATGTCCTTAAAGTCCAAAAATAATAATGAAAATAACGTTATTTACCACAGTGTTATAGTTATATTATAACGTTTGTTAAATATATACTATTTGAAATAATCGCAAAATATTGTTTTTTTCAAAAATTTTGTTACTAAAGTTTTTTCCGTTAAATTTAAAAATAATTATAGTCATAAATTTTGTTAATATTGTAATGGTATGATGCGTACAGCAATTCTGGTTGCATTGCTAACGTACGAAGACTAAAGAAAGATTCGAATAGGCCCAGAATATGTATATAGTTATTGCGACAATAAGTCACTAGTAAACATTGAGAATTACATAAGACATGATTAGCAATAACTGTAATTTAATTAACAGAGGTTAGTATTTGAATAAAACAGTATCGTCAGGGTTGAATTGAGCTTATTTTTCAATATTTGTGTTCGGTATGGCGAATGTATCTAATTTATGATGACTGACAGGTTAATTCTGTAACGTTAAGATACGATAATAAATTTTCTTAATTACAGAGCTATTTCGAAGCATGAAAGAAGTTTTATGCAGCGTTCTGTATTCATATCATGATGCCAACAATCGATAACGCAGCTAAAGAATTAATAAGGCAGTGTAAGAAGGCACTAACTGCCGGTCTTATAAAGGCCACTAATATGACGTTAACTTTAATTCGCTGTTAAAATAAACAAAAGTGCATCAAAATTTGTTTACTAATGAATAAAATGTCATAAGTATTAACGTTTTGATGCGCTTTTGTTTATTTTAACAGCGAATTAAAGTTAACGACAGATTAGTGGCCTTTATAAGACCGGCAGTAAGAATGCAAAGAGCATTTGAAAAGCAACATCAGAACTAAACAAGACTACAATACAGTGATAATAACTTGTGTTTATTAAACTAAATGTGAGAATATGCAAGGAAATTGCTGTTCGAGTGTTCCAGACTGACATTTAAACAGAAACAAATTTAGTGGTTAAGGAAAAACATTGTAAATATTTCCTTAAAACTATTGTTAACTTGCTGCTATGGAGATCCAGATGGTCAATTGTTGTTGTTTATTAGGAAAGCCAAGCCGAAAGCTTGATTGTAATATTGGTTCCCAGTTTTGAATCGATTTCGTACATAAAAGTTTATCATTTCTACCAGTCGTCGAGTTTTATTTATTCGCCAGTGTGCAGAGCCCAGTTGTGCTTATTTTCATAAAGTTCCACAGTGCAGTATCAGAGATAATTGATCTTGAAGCTTCGCCCATTTGTGTTTGACTTCGAAGCTACGTTTTGGCGAGTTTTGGAGCTGCGAAAAGCAGGAAACAGTGTGCAGCGTGTAGAAGGGCCCTTGTTTGTGGCATATAAGAAGGCAGCAGCAGCGTACATACATCAAACAAGTAGAGACACTCATTCGAAATGTTGAAACCTGTCTAGAGTGCCTGAGGCAGTAACTCGGGGGGTATTTCTAAGCTTGACTATCAGATGGCAGCACAAAATTCTACCAATCAGAGCCAGTTACTAGCTCTGCTACCAATCATATGTGATAAAGTAGTGGCGCCATCTGTTAGTACCATCGGAAAGTATCCCCAGGAGCCGTTCAAGGTCATCCAAATCAGTATTTTGACATCAAAGCAACCGACAGTGAGTGTCTCTGCTTGTTTGATGTATGTACGCTGGTAGCAGCAGTTAAAAGCGTTCCAGAAGGCAGGTACGAGTTTAGCGTCCTTTTGATGCGAAATCCGGGTACGAGGTCAACTTTTGAAGTCCGATCCAAGAAACCTGGGGGCTTTGAGAATTGTAGAGCAAGGCACAACTGCTGGGGAAGACTTCGTTCGTGGCCCAGAGGTAGGTAGCAGCCGCAGGGAGCGTTCCAGAAGAAAATTACGAGCTTGGCGTCACCCCATTTTGCAGAAAGCAGAAAATTTGGAGAGCAAGCAAAACAGTTGCCAGTTGGCGTCATCTATGACGTGAAAGAAAACAAATACAGGTTAACCAAACCACTTGATTCGTTAAATTGCAATGTTATTGTTTACCTGAGGTGAATTTGTTAATTGTTGGTCAATTTCCGTTCAATTACGCTGAATTTTTGTGTGTTCGATCAGCTCTGTTTACATTCAACATATGAGGTTAACTGTCATTTGTTAAGATTGAGCATTTGCTATGCTAGGATAAAATTTATACGGTGTTATAATCCAACCTTGCAGATAATGGGGTCTCAAGTAGCTAGCCGGTGCATTAATTTGAATACGTTGCCAATAATTAAAATATAGAGGGCAACATACCATTTATAATTGCAATTAAAGCTCAAATAAAATAATCATAATGTTTAATAAGCCCTGAGACAGCCAAATCATATTAAAACCTGTAGTATTTGTTATAAGCTATTTTATTTATTACAATTATATTATCATTACAAACTTGTTACCATACAACGTTATTATGATAATAATATACCTATACGTTTTCTATCTGTGGAGAGAAGGGTTAACATTTATTTTGGCATTATGTATTTTTAAAGTCACTGTCACTGTCAACTGAAATTTATGTGTGCAAGTTTCGCAGTAAAAGAAAGTCGTGTGATGGCCACATGTCATTCTTTTTGTACTATAAAATTCTATTCAAATTTTAATATGTACCATAATATTTGCTACTCATTGTTGTTTTTCTGCAAAATATTGTCGAAACTTTGTTTAGTTGTCTATCTAGTGATGCTGCGAGGCGAAAATTAGGTAACTCTAGATCTCGTCTCGATATGTGAAACGAGAATTGACCCTCACTCAATTCTCGTCTCGATCTAGTTCACAAGTCGAGAAATCTCGAAAGTCATGTAGCACCGAATATATTTAACGTATATTTAATTAGTTAATATGTAAAATTGCACCTTATCAAACAGTGGCGGCTCGTGACAATTATATTTGGGGGGCTCTTGATTTGTTTCATCACATTAAATTGTCAAAAATTCGCTTTCATTAAGTTATTCTTTCATTTCTCTTAACGACTTACTGCAAGCATCCAGAATGTCATTTTGTAGTTTTAAATGTAACTTTAAAAAGCGTTGCATTATTTAAATGTTCTGAAGAAACATATTAGCTCTCGAAAAATCTCACGGTTTTGAGAGTCCTTTACTTCATCATTTCGTTTTATTCCTAATTCAGCTTTCTGAAAAATTCTATGCAATTCATTATTTGCTTTAATATTCGTAGGCCAAGCTCCTTCATGGGGTGTTAGTGCCTCACCATTATTATATTATTATTATACCTGTTTTTAGCCACCAGTTCATTGTGTTTGTTTATATTTTTCTATAAACTAAATTTAACTGAACTGCAATATTTACAGAGTCTAGTAAAGCAAATTCTGTATCATTCATATAACGTGCACAAATTTCGCGCTTTTACTCTGTGTTTTTAAAATTTTCTGTATAATTTACCTTCAGATTTAAATGTTTGAGATTTTTAAATTTTTATCTTGGCCAGGCTTTGTCCGTTCTTTCAAAATAAAACAGAATGCATGAAACATCAAACAGAACATTTAATATACTACATCCACAAATTCATTTGTTTTTCTTGTAAATCTATACAGAAAAATGTCTTTTAAAATTGTGAGTTCCACCTTTATATTGCAGGTTGAAATTTATAACCGGTGCAGGTTGTCTAAGTAAATTCTAGAGCATTAATTGTTATTTTGTTGTACAACCTGACATACCCTCTAAAATATTACCGTCAGTGCAAGCGGAAGTAGGGTTTCCAAGTCCCGGGACCAAAAGTGTTTTCGGGACTTACGAGCTAAATTTCAAGTCCCGGGACTAGTTCCGAAAATCCCGAAAATGGTCCCGAAAGGGAAATAGTATTCAGGTGAAACTTCCGAATGCAATATCCAAAGATAAACTAGTGCTTTAAGTTAAATAAAGTATTTCTGTGCTGATAATTTGCATTGGTGTTCGTCTACAACTTCATTGCTTTCTTCTGGTACTAAAAATGTCTGTCGCTGTTCATCTTTTGCTTTTGTTTGAACTGCAAAGTGTTTGTGTAATCCTTTCGTCAAGCTGCCTCTGATTATGATAATTTTGTAGGAACCAACTTTACATTTCGCCAATTGTTTTATCTTCAATATATAAAATTGTCGCCATATTGACTTCAAATCGTTTTTTTTAGTGTAGAAGGAAGATAGGTCGCGAATCGGAATTCACTCTAATCGTAACGCTTTAGCAGACACATAACGAACACACTTAAAACTCAAAAATATAAATTATTCAGCTTCTTCGCACATATCTAAATCTAACAAAAAAAAAAACAGACAAATACATAAATAGAAGAAGATATGCAAATGTGGCTGAAACAACACACAGGTTTAATTCTGACCTACCGAAAATGATACCTCTCCTGCCTACGCAAAACGCAAATAATGCAAAATGTGCAAGAGGCATGAATAGTACGTCGGACGCCGGTGAATACCCGTCCTAATTCTTTGATATTTAGTATACGCACGCATGTTGACATGGTCCCGGGACTTCGCCTGTTCTGGCTGTGGTCCCGGGACTCGGTTTTTGTGGTAGAATCCCGGGACTGTCCCGGGACCGGATCCCGGGACTAGAAACACTAAGCGGAAGCATGACGTTGCCAAATGAATTAGACAGGGTGTTTCCGAAGTACGTGTAGAAAATTTATTGGCATTTTCTTTGGTTTATTCATAGACAATGCGTACCTATCAACACAACATAAAAAAATGGCAGCACCTGGTTTACTTTTTCTAATTTTTACAAGAAAACTGGGCATTTTAACAAAAAACCGAAGGAAATTTCTTTTAGAGATTTTAATTGAAAAATTCACAAACCTTACCAAAACTGAAAAAAAAAACCAGAGGCGTCCCCTTTTTCTTATTCAATTGTTCAAAGGAGACTCGCATGCCACTGGTGAATTGAAAGATAGTTTACCGACACCAAAAATTGTTCTTGGCGCCGCATCTACACACAACAATTTTGTAATTTATGTAAATTAACAAAATTTACGGTCTTGTATGTATGCATGTATTATCGTTAACCTCTTGTTACCTTAGCGTTGTAGTGGCTGGTGCTTTGTACTCTAGCATTTGGAGGTGTAGTGCTCAACTTTCCCCGAGTTGCGAGTTGCAAAGTTGGAGCGCGCCTTTTGTGCTTGCGTAGCAACCATTGTGTGTTATTAGAAGTGTGTCTTGGTGATGTGTGGACCTTGTTATATATCTCCTAGGTCTGTGGTTCCGAGTAAAGTGCAGTTAATTTGGTGCCCAACTTTGAATGGTCTCACCGAGCCCGATCCAATTTCCAAGGCTGCGGAAAAAATTCGGCCCTGTAGGATTCGAACAGAGGACTTGCTTAATGCTTTCCCAACTGCGCTACCCGGCTTCTTTTACATTTATGATATTTCTCTCTCAAATTTCACCCTGTACTTCGAAAACGAAGTGCTTGGTAATAACTTTTTGTCTTAGAATAAATCACGGAACATGACAGTCAATTTTCTACACGTACTTAGGAAATACCCTGTATAATGTAATAGGAATAATTTCGTACTCATATTGGCTGCTCGTTTTTAATTAAGAAATTCTATAACAGGTAAAGTGTTTTCAAACAAATATAATAATTGCAGAAAATAATAAATTTGTATGCTAACATTTACATTAAAACAACTAAAAATGCAGTTTTTGATCTGTGTAGATGTGACCACATTGTATCTATCAATCATTCTAACATAAGCTTGCGTCGACAGCGGACCCGTACTTGTACAATCAGTTTACATATCACAAAGGACAGTAACATAGCTACATTGCGAGATTTTTCATGACCAATTGACTTGCAAAAAAAAGTGAACTGATTATGCGTTGTAGCTCAGGCATACTAGCAAATGTTAAGGGAAACCTCAAAATAAAAAAATAACGTAAATTTTCGGCACAAATGTTTCTTAGTGCCTACTTTTATAAAACTGTATGTAGGAACTGAAGCATTTTTGCAAATCCTTCTAATAAAAAATTTGTAAGGTACTTAAAACTTTCCCCGCAATTGGAAGTTATAACATTAAAAATTTTGAAAAATCAAAGGCAACTAGGAGTAAAAATATTTTAACATTCCATTAATACTGAAAAAATGAAAGGAAACAATTGGTAAAGCAAATTGCATCACCTTTAAAATAAAAAAACGTTACAGGTACTGGAATTCGAACTCAGCGCGACTTCAGCGCCTGGGAAAGCGATTTCAACGCGTGGCAGCAGCTCGCACGCAACCCGCCCCTTGGTTCCGTTCTACCATAAAGTAGTGTTGAGAGAATTTAATTATTCTTAAGCCAGGCCCAGACAATGTTTTTAAAAGTGAATAAAATGTACTTCAAACTTATTTTTTACAACTTCCACGAACCAGGGTGTACTTTTCGGATCATTTAATGAATTTTCTGATTTCATTTATTATTTTTTGTTTTAATTCTATGTTGTAAGTGGTTAGCATACACTTTCTGTTTTAAAATTTTCCATAGAATGAATTCTATTGGTGTAAGGTCAGGTATCATTCAGCCATTCAAAGAGACCGAACCCTTAAATCCAGGGTTTATAAAAATGATCTGCGGTATTACTAATAGTGTTGGATATGGATCCACGTGTAAATATATGTGTTTGTTTAAATTTGTATCCATAAAGTAGTAGTTTAAAATTAAATCAAGGCAAATAACCACCACAAATCTTCTTGTTCGAATTTTAAGGTTATAGTTTACTGATCGGCCATAGCCCACTACTTAGTGTTCTATGAAGAAAAAAAACAATTTGTACAAATAGTTGCTTCTATAGTAAATAACATACTTATGTCTAGAAAAAGTGTTGCCTCTATAATTCTTTAACTTATTTATAAACAAAATTCTAATCATTCTTCATCTTGAATTCTTAATTGCCATTTTTTGTTTAAAATGCAAAATACTTTTTGTAATAGGCATTTATTCACATACAATTATCACGACTAATTTCTTAAAGACAAATTAGTATTCTGCTTTATGGAATGTAATGCCATTAGTGTCTTTGCATCATCTTCCTTGCTCTCTTTTCAATTTTTAATGTCTAAGACGCATTCAGTTTGCTTAAACTTTTTTTAAAGTTGTAAACCTTGTTAAGAAATACATCAGTTGGATGTCGATATGAAACTTGCTCCATTCCGTAACGTTTTATGAGATAAATCCATTCCTGTTTGGCAAATCTTTTGAACTATTGGTTCACTTTATAGTGAATTCCATTTGGCAAATTCTTCCTATACTTTAATAAATTTAATTTGGTTTCAGAATTAAGTCTGGAGTTTAAACATTGAATCCGCCTACTGTACTACATACGAATATTCAAACAGCTGAAATGAATGAAAATTGTTGGAAATTTAGAACACGACTTATATTAATCGTGTTTTAAAAGTATTAGAAGCTTATAAATCAAACAGTTTATGCCGTTTTTTATTTGTCTCCATTATTGCATTATGTGAAAATTTTAAATATCGGTTTGGGAGTTTCACACGAAGTGGATTCTTTGTAATTTATTTTTTTAATATTTGTATTCAAAATCAGCCCAACTTAACAATTTACAAAGAAAGAATGGTAGTTTAGTTAATTCAAATATAATATTCCGAATAGGTCGATACAGCAGATAAAATAATAATAATTTATAAACAATACTTGTTAACCTACTTTAAGCTTCCAAACATAATTTTTTTTTGTATTTTCTGAACATTTACCTTTTTTTAGCAAAAACTGAAGAAGAAACATTTCTGTATTAATTTTTGCACAGTTAAATCATTTATATTCAATCTACTGTTATGGACTGTTTGGAAGAATTTACCAAACTGAAAACAGTGTCACTGTAACAACAATATATCAAAAGCGTTTAAAAATACATTTAGAAGATTAACTTTCTTGAAGCTGCAAAAATCTTTTTGTTTTTAAACAGTTGATATCTTTCGTTTTTTCTAAAAATTCGAAACCAATATTTTTGCGGCATCGAGACAAATGATTTAAATCCGGGATTGTTGTGACCAAAACGGAACTTCTAGCCACCTTATTAAAATTGCAATAAATAGAAACTCAGCCAGTGGTATGGTTATTGCACACACGTCGACTGCGAGGTTGTGTTACAACACATGTAGGTGCAAGAGTCAGAGTCGAGGAACTGAATGTCAGTGGTTAGACTTGATAATGAATGCAAATGCAAATTGATCGCGACCCAAACATTGCTCCAGTTTCAAAGAATTTCGCGAATCATTCGATTTGGTCTGACCTTTCTTCTCTTGCTATTTTATGCGTTAGAAAACGTTTGGCTTTTGAAAAACCAACATTCATTATAATAATCAACTAATCTTGCAGGTCTTTAAAGATGTTTTATTAAAACATTAAGATCAGCAATATTTAACATGTAATTTCAAATTTAGTCTACATATACAAAGCATAGAAAGTAAAACGGTTTGGAAATTAAACTAAATGCACATAAAATAAACTAGTAATACAATTTAGTACAAGTTGGTGTAGAACGTTCTAATTTCGTTAATTATGCTTAAAAAATCAATTATGTTTTTCTTTAAAATTTGTTCTTAATGACAAATGTTATTGTAAAACTTGCCAGAATAGCAATTACTAAGTAATAACTGTCAATATTTTCTAATAGGGTAAAGGAAATAACAATTAAAAGACAATAATTAAACAATTACAACTTTCCGTTTCGGTCGTTGTTATGAGCAATAAAATAACAATAATCAAAACCATTGTCGCAGGTTAAACTTTTATTTTACCTTGTTCCGGTTTCACGATTTTAATAATGTGTTATAAAGTATTGGCGCTCTGACAAAGATGTAGAAGGTGCTCTTGCACTCTCTGGCTCTTCAGCATATACATAGCTTTATTGTTAAATGCAGTAAAGCGTGATACGATTTTTCGACAAATCCATATTTGAAATTTATTGTGAAATTAATATTTAGTTCTTCGAAGCTTTGTTCAAGATTTATGAAGATGCCAGAAAAACTATTCATAACAACTTTGCTTTTTCTTGAACGATGATAATACTTTAACTGAAATTTAGTATGGCTCTCTACGTTGTCCATAGCTTGTTTGTTTTGTTGTCTATGTACGTAATTATTATTAGGGGAGGTAATTAAAAACAAAAGCGAAACATCCTTACAAAGTGCTTTGCATTTCTACCTCCAGATGGTTTTTCAAAACCCTGTCACCAGGTTCAATAATAAATTCAAACAGATAGAACTCTAGATGGATATGTATGTACAGGATTATTCATTATCGAGGGGTATTGCCCGAAAAAATACTATGTATACTAATTCCCAAAATTGTTAGTATTTCCTCTAGTTCCATACTAATCCTCTAGCAATTCTCCTAATTCCTTACTAATTCCCCTAATTCCCTACTAATTCCCACAATTCCCTTGTAATTTTCTAATTCCCTACTAATTCCTTAGTAAACCTCTTAAATCTCCACAACGTTAACTAGTAATATAACACCCTTAGTATAATATTAGTTATTCTAAGATAATAACACCAAAATGACAATATTAATATTTACTCTTCAATTAAATTAAAAAATTATCAGTAAGATAATTAGATCAAGAAGATGTATGTATCTATGTGTCGAAGTTTCGACAATTTTATTTCGTCATCCTCAGGATTCTGAAGATAAGCAAACAAAGATTGTTAAGTCTATACATAGAGACTAAGTATGAGTCATTCCTAAAAACGCTAAACACCAGTCATATAACCGCTTAAATGTACAATTACCATTCGTAGTTATAACGCGATATTTTTTGTTTATAATGTTTTGTTTGTTTATGTAAATAACCTTGCGGATGCCGAAATAAGATTGTCAAAACGTCGACCAGATAGATTTCAACCAAATTTCTTCAAAATCCTGACCCCGGTTCACACAATACTACTTCTACGTTAAACTACATGATTGTTAAAATAAAATCTTGAAGATAATTAGAAATTGTGGAAATGTTTGGAATAATACCCCATGAAAAATGAACGTTTTATTCAGATAAAATACAGCGTGAGAGTGTATATCTACGGTTAATATTGAGGAGGTCCAACCTTTTTAATTCAAATGGCCTGATTCCAATTAGCTTGATAGGACCGTAGAAGATTAAATATTTATGTGTATTATCAACGCCTTTCTTTCGATGCCAAATAAAAGAGTTGATCTGGGCTTTTAAAAAATTTATTTTGTATTGCTCGTCTCCACTATCTTAAATTATTTGATCAATGAAAAATGACTGGTCGTTGAAAACTGCGTAATAGTTCTATTCTATCTAATTTAATTTCCAGTTCTGTTTTGCCTAAGACCTCTTTAGATCCGGACTGAAAAAAATCTTCCAAACTATCAACCGAATCGGAATCGTCGAGTGTCATATATGTTCTTCTGAGTCAAGGTTTGCAGTTGAGTCAGTGTCATTTGTTTTATTCCTTTTCTGTTGCTTCTTGTTTCTTAGCTTTCTGATGGGGTTCTGCAGCATAAATATTATTTTTATTATTGACGACTTATTATGAACGATGAATTTTACATATGGTGATTTTTCGAATAAACGTTGACTACTCACTTTTTCGGAAATATCTTTCAAAGTCATTGTTTCAGAAGAGGTTTAAGTTTTGCTTTCATTAACAATTAATTCCAAAAGCATATCATCCCCATTATTTAGATTTGTTTTTACTAGATCTCTGTCAATTTCGTTTTCTTCATTTTCGATTTCATTCTCGCCTGCAGAGTCGTTCTTGCTCGTGCCTATCATGTTGTCCTTTGTAAGTCCAGAATTCTAATGATATTTCAGGAAAGGAACATGTATGTATTTCCAATCATTGTCTTTTGCATCGATACCAAGTTGTTTCCTGTAAGCTAAAACATTCTGAAGAGCTTTTTCGACTTCGGGCTTTATATCCAAATTAAGTACTTTTTCTTCAGTTAGTATATATTTTTCTTTTCTTTTTGAGCATTTTGTCTTCGCTTGTAAAGGTAAACGTCTTCATAAATCGTTGGTGGTACTCGTATCATTCATTGTTTTTAATATCTCAATTTGATTTGGCATGTTCTTTATACTAAAATTTATTACTGTGGAATACGTGGAGGTCATTGAACATATTAGGTTTTAGTTTACTGCTTTTAAGATTCAATATAAGTTTAATCAAGGCATATCTGTTCAGCTCAATGCAAAGGTAGCAATTGCTGGACCAGAGTTGCATCTTGTTTGGTAGTTTACGCTACCTCTAATGCTGGCTCTCCATATTCTAGTAAAAATACAACACACCTACCAGATGTGCTATAATCTGGTACTCAATTCTATATGGGGACCCAAAGAAGACGACTCAATATAATGCATATGTTAAGGTAAACCACAGCGCCCTCACTCTGTGGAAACACCTTCACTTATTTTCAAACTACACATTTTTTGTACACCTACCGCTATTTTTCAATAAATATAGATTTTAAATTAAATACTTCTGATTGGAAATCCCTATTCATAGCAATAATAGAAAATTTGGAAATAGTTTAGTAAAATTTGAGTAAGTAAATAAAATGAAAAGCCGAATAGAGCAGTTGGTAGAGCGTTAGGCTGGCATAAGGGAGTCCTCCATTCGAATTCACGGTAGGCGTAATTGTTCCACCTTGGCGGTTGATATCGAGTCCGGTGAGACTAGGGGGGGGACTAGGGGACTAGGGACTAGGGTACGGACAGATCATTGTCCCCTCTCACTCTAAAGTACTTTTGAATAGAATATATACTTTTTATCTTTGTTCAGTTTTAGTAACAATAACTAATAAATTATTGACTGCTATTTTATAGGTTATGTTTCATCGTGATTCGCGTATATTGGAGTAAGATAGGTATAAAATAACTTCATTATTGGTTAAATAAACATGATAACAATTCCGCCTAATTTATTTGTACACGCTAATGGCCATCACTTTTCATCATGTAGATCCTGAAATGTAGCGCATCGGAAATAGTTTTCTTTAATATAATATCATAAAATATCTTCTAATATTTTTTTCCGAAACGTTTATAGATCTATCAGTTGAAAAGTAACGCCAATGTGACAATCATTAATTTACTATGCGATCGAAGAAAGGGGGAAGCTATTGTGTCCGCACTCTGTTAATTAACAGTTACGTCAAATTCACATCAAGGCACCCTAGGTGAGACAATTGACATTTGGGCACCAAATTAACTGTGCTCTATTTAGAACCACAGACCTAAGAGGCAGAATAACAAGGTCAACACATCACCAAGATACACAACTGACAAAATGGTTGCTACGAAAGCACAAAAACCGAGCTCCAACTTTGTAACTCGGAAACTAGGCTAAGTGGAGTAAGGTAACTGCACCGCCAGACGCATGCGTACAAAGCACCAGCCTTTATACCAGTAGGTACAAAGAGGTTACTGATAATGCAAGCATACATACATAAACTAAGTACAATGTACTCGTATACATTTAAAAATATAACAATAATAATATAGATTGACAAGGTTACAAATAAGTTTCAAATACCTTTTTTAAATGTCGAATTGTATTGTAAAAAAAATCAGGGTCGCCCAATTAAAAAATAAAGTAAAGCATTATTTTCCGCGGCACCGGAAGTATTTTATGCGAAATCGTATAGCCCTAAAAAACAGGGTGTTTCAAAAGAGGTTAATAAACTTCAAGGGGTGATAATACTCATCAAAATCAGACCAAAGTTTCAGTAAACATATATTTTATTTAATTAGAATAATAGGTACACGTGCGAATCACTAAACCAATTTAACAATGTACTTATTTACCCTAAGGAAACCGTGTAGAGGAGTACTGTCGTGTGGGTGACGTTTACATTCGTTGCTAAAGATGTAGGGTTATGTCTAAAGTTGCGTGCGCTGCGCTGTACTTCCTCATATTCCTCCCTAATTCCTCAAATAATTCCTCTAATTCCTTAAACAATTTCCCTAATTCCTTAACTAATTCCCTAATTTCTCAACTAATTCCCCTAATTCTTCCACTAATTCCCCTTATTCCTCAACTAATTTCAGTAATTCCCCAACTAATTCCTGTAATTCCTCTAATTCCCTACTAATTCCTGGAGCTTGTACACCAAAATTTTCACATATAATCTCATAAGAGCATGAATTCTTTCCGGAAATTTTTTTGAGTGCGTTCCAACAACGTCGTATTAATTTGCCCGAGCGGGACGCGAGGGCAAATTAGGACGTTGTTGAATGCACGAAAAATAATTTCCGGATATGAATTAATACTCGAATGGAGATTCGGTAAGAAAATCGTAACGACACAAACCCTAAAAAGAAGTAATGTCTACCTACAAAAAATTTCCAAGAAATTTTTTAGTTGTCTTGGTTACGACTCCTGAACTAATTTTTCTATTGGTCATTAATGACAGTCGTACGATTTTCCCGCGGAATACCCCTTGTTCATTATAAATTACCCACCCCTTATCATCGTTATTATTGCCTATAGAAAAAAAAGTTTTAAATAAAAGTTGTGTGGTTATGACTGAATTTTGTTAAAATGCTATCAAAAGTACAGTAGCGTGCAGATTTCAGGGGATAAAAAAATTTAAATGGGATATCTCGCATATTATTACATTTTTGGAATGATTTTTTTTCTGATTTCAAAAATATACCATACACCGTTTTTTAGTTATTAAATGTCGATTATCTTAGTTAAACTAGTTACTGTAAATATGAAAAAGTTAACATTATTAAATATACTAAAGATTTATTTAGAAAATGTAAATATACATAAATGATAACTTATAAAATATGTTCGATGTGTCCACCATTATTGTCAATGCATAATTGATAACGTCTTCTCATAGTTATAACTAGCTTAACTAAGATGTTCGACGTTTAATAACTCAAAAAAGTATAAGATAGGGGTAACATATTTTTGAAATCAGAAAAAAAAAAAATCTTTCAAAAAAATTAATAATATACAGGGTATCCCATTTACAAAAAATATATTATTTTTGTATCCTTGAAATCTGCACCCTACTGTACTTTTGATAGCATTTTAACAAAATTCAGTCATAACCACACACTTTTATTTAAAACTTGTTTTTCTATAGGTAATAATAACGATGACAGGGGGTGGGTAATTTATAATGAATTGCTAATGGAAGTTTTAGATATTTGTTTGAATTTCACGGTTGAATGTTGCGATCAAGAATTACTTTTTATCTGTATGTAAAGCATAAGAGTAACTAGAATAAGATATTTCCACGTATTATTAGTTTTATTAGCGGAATTTAATTTTGGGTTGAAACATTGTGAATATCCTCGATTTTCTTAAGTTTTATAGGATGATATCTAATAATTAAAATTCATATACAAATGGTATTCACCGAATTCCTGGCAGATTTTACTAACTCTGCAGTGATGTTTTTGAAACAATTTTGTCAAGTATGAGAATTTGCCTCAAGAAGGCACATGGACACGCCGCCACACACCTTCCACACGCCCAGTTTCTTCCAATATATCATCGAAGGTCGTATTTGATGCTTATGTTAATTTATTAATTGTTTGGATGTAGCCAGTTCCTGCTTCAGACATTTAAAACTTACTTTGAAGAGCAGCCAATTGCCCCAATCAGTAAAAAATTAAAAATCCGCAAAGCACCTGCCGCCCACAATATGACTGACATTTCTTGCGGCCACGCTTACGCAATGCAACTCTGAACTTGACTTATTTGATAAATCTCAACGAAATAAAAGTTGCTTTATAAACAAACAGGTTTGCTGACAATTTAATTTGGGCCAGCCATGAAACACACCCAACAATTGAGTATAAAAAGCGACGCTGCCGACGTAGGGGCATCATTCGTCCACTAGCCAAATCCAAAGATGTTTAAGGTAATTGCAACCCCCAAACCCACCAACAAATACTAATTTTACATTTATTGCAGTTCGTCGTACTTTGCGCAGCCCTCGCCGTCGCTAGAGCAGGATATTTGGGTGCCCCAGCAGTGGGCATTGGTGGTCTTGGTTACGCCGGCGGTCTTGGTTATGCTGGTGGTCTTGGTTATGCTGGCGGTTTAGGATATGCCCGTGGTGTAGGCATTGCCGCCCCTGCCATCGCCGCTGCTCCCGCAATCGCCGCCCCAGCCCTCGGCACCACCTACCACGGAAACGCCTTCGGTTTAGCCGCCCCCGCCGCTGTAGGCATCGCCGCTGCTCCCATCGCCGCCCCCGCCATCGTTGGACAACAGTCCAACATCTACCGCAGCTTTGGAAACCTCGGACAGGTCTCCACCTACGCCAAGACCCTTGCCACCCCCTTCTCTAGCGTGACCAAGCACGACGTCCGCGTCTCCAACCCCGGTTTGAGGGCCGTCGCCGCCGCCCCCGTCGCTGTAGCTGCCCCAGCCCTCGCCACCACCTACCACGGTGTTGCCGCCGCCCCCGCCGTCGGTTTGGGATACGCTGGTGGATACGGTCTTGGAGGTGTTGGTCTTGCTCGTGGTGTTGGCATCGCTGGAGGTCTTGGATATGCTGGAGGTCTTGGATACGCCGCCCATGGAGTCGGCCTCGCTGGAGGTCTTGGTCTTGCTCGTGGTGTCGGATACGCTGGAGGTCTTGGATATGCTGCTGGATACGGTGTTGGTGCCGGATACGGTGTCCACCCCGCCGCCGCCCACGTCACCTACACCAGCAACTTGGGAAGCTACGCCTGGTAAACGACGAACTAGTGCCATATCGACGTTCTTTAATTTATTTATTGTTGCCTATTTATGAAATGTTGCCAAATTAAAAATAAATTGTCTTAATTAATATTTTGCATTATTACTTAACCCTTTAGTGCTCATATAATTATGATTACACATCATACGCTTTACATATACATCTTAGACTGAGGTTCCGAATTCGCTCAATTGCCGAAATGGAATGCTCATACCGGGAAAGGGGTGTACCTGGAACTGCGTAAAACTTAAATTCGCCTAGTTACCGAATTAATTTGCTCAATTGCAGCATTGGTCGAATTAATTTCGGCAATTGAGCGAATTGGGCATCTGATTAATAGCATACACATGGGTAAATCTGGCAATCAACATCTGATAAAGCAGTTTAGGCGACTCGACAAATAGATTCCGATCTTAGTTACAGAGAGATTGCGTAGACATAGATCATTTTAAGTATAAAACAAATACCAACGAAGACACATTTTATAAAGTCAAACCAATTTTTTTAAACAAAACATTCACACAAATGATACATAGTGCGCATAGGTAGACTTACACCAATAAAAACAATTTCTGCATTTTTAAAATTGAATTTAAACAAAAAAAGAAAGAAAATGTTTTAACGTCTTTAATAATACTGAAATCAATTTACAAAGAAAAATGCAGCCGGTAGAATTCGAACCCGCACTCCCAAGTGGTACCCGATTGCTAGTCAGTTGCTTTAACCATTCGTCCAAGAACGCTCACCTATCATACTTGCTTATATCTGCGTTATAAAGGACGTGGTAATAACACCTCCCAAAACTTACACAGAGACGCAAACAGAACATACGTTTTTTTAAAATTAAAATTCAAAAAATTATGTCCTCATTGTTTATACGTCTACATAATTTTTTTAATTTTAGAAAATAATTCTAACAATACTATTTAATGTGCTTAAATTTTACCTAATCTACTATTTACAATATTAGGTAACCTATCTACCTTCCTTGAACAAGTCTAACTTATACTAATCACACTTTTGTGATATTTGTTTACTGAATTTGTAGAAAAACTTTGATAACAACAACATTTATATTGTCTTTAGTTATATTCAACTTCGTTTAAGTGGGTATGTCATTGAAATGTAAAAACGTCCCCTTATCTTATCATTGTGTTAATTTTTTAACTTATATGTGTTGCAATCGCTAAATATTTGATTTATTCTACAAGGCTCATCATGTGCCCATTGCAATTTTGCACGAATTTTCTCTTTCCTATTCGCTATCTTCAGTTTCTTAACGATGACCAATTCTCCCAGCTTGAATTGCTTCCTCTACTTGATTTTCTTATTTTCTTTTTGTTGATATCGCACTTGACCTTTTCTAATTAATTCTCTATCTTTTTCTAGCAGCTGCCTGATGTCTATATTTTCTTCCGAATCTAAGCTAAACTGTTGCAAATACGTATAATGCCCATCGATACAACCTATCATTATGAAACGTTTTCTTCTTTAGAAACGACGTTGATGAATTATCCTAAATCCTTTGTTCGGAAATTCATTGTAATTTCGATTACTATAATTTTGAAAATGGCTATTGTTTCTTCTATTCGTGTCCCTTTCGTGGAACATCGCCAGATCGTAATTACGGACTATCTTCAAGAAATATTTATCTTTATGTTCTCTACAGCCACTGCCCTCGTAACTTCCGAATCTAAATGTCTCGAAAGGTGCTGTATCATTTCTTCTTCAGTCAATGTCAAATGCTGCGCCTTGTTGTATTTTTTAATCACCTACATCGTTATCAAACGCTTTCTTCTTTAGGAACGACATTGATGAATTATCCGTTTCTATTTCCAATTTATTCCCAGTTAAATAAAATTTCAGCTTATTAACTGCAAAGATTACTGCTAATATTTCTTCTTCAGCAATTGTGTACGAAGTCTCGTATCCTTTTAAAATTTTTGATATGAAGCATATCGGCACTTCTACTCCCCTTTGTATCTCAATACGCTCGGCTGCAATAGGTAGGTCTGAAGCATCTGTTCGTAGTATAAATTTCTTTTCCAAGTTAGGATATTTCAATAGCAACCCTGCATAGAATTTCTGTTTAAAATTGTTTAACGCTTCTTCCATTTTTTCATTTTATTACCATTTTACATCTTTGCGCAACAACGGAGTAGTTGTTGATAAATCGTTTATAATAATTGAATACACCTAATAAAACTCTTAATGTTTTTAAATTTTTCGGTCTATGCAAATTCTTGATTTCTTTGATGCGTTTTCCATTTATTGAAACACCACTACTGCTTATTTTATACTCAAGATAATTTACTTTGTGTTTTATAATCGCACTTGTCTAAGTTTAGTTTTAACTCTTTATCACTCAAAGTTTGTATCACTGTCTTTAAATGTTGCAAATGTTCTTCTACGTTGTTCGAATATACCAGAATGTCGTCGATATAATGCACACAAAAATCTTCATACTGGTTAGTATCTTCTGCATAGCACTTACCACAGCTACACACGATGTTGATAATCCAAAAGGAACACATTTAAAATGAAAAATTTTGCCTTTAATACCAAATCCCATGTACTTTCTTGAATCATCATGTAGTAGAATCAGACTAATTTAGCTTTTTAAATATAACTTTGATAAAACTTTCTTATTCCAAATTCTGCTTAGTAATAACTCGATAGTTTACGAAGATTCATACTATGGTTTTGTTATTTTATTTATGTGTCTGGCATCAAGTCATAAACGTATTTACCCGTCACGTTTCTTGACTACAACTAACGGATTTACCAATTCTGCCCGTGACTGTTCTATTACACCGTCTTTTAACATTTTGTAGATCTCAGCTTTTACTTTCTCTCGTAATGTGTACGGAATTAGATATGTTTTACAATTAAAACCTTTCTTCTCGTCTACCACTAGTTTGTGAACATATTTCTTAATTTTCCCTGGTTCTTGATTAATTACTTGCCTATTTTCATTAATTATTTCCATTATTTTTTCTTTAAAGTGTATCATTTTTCTCTTATCTGTTCGTTATTCAGCAAATCCTTCAATATGGCACAATTATTAATGATTATACCATCCTGTAACTTGGTACAGACATGCCGTTTCTTATCGTCTCCAGCACTATTTGCATGGCAACAATGTTTATCATCTCCGACACTATTGGCACGGCAACAATTTCTTTCTTCCTGGCAGCCACTATAGGGTTCTGTCCAAGGCTTGATTATTTTATTCAGATGAATGTTCCTATTTACACAATCTATTATTATACCTAGTTGCTTAATAATATTTGTGCCCAATACAAAATCTACACTTAAGGCGTTAACCATGAAAAATCTAACGTAGTATTCCTGTTATCCTACTATTACTTTAATGTTCGCGATCCCACTCGTTGTTGAAATCTTGCTTCTCGTAGCAGACAATAAATTGATTGTTTCTTCAAACGTATGTAAAATGTGACATTATACCGCTTGATTGATGATGCTAAACTGTCACTTCATTGCCTTGGCATCTAAACACTTTATCTGCCGCTGACGAGATAAAGTAATTTTTTAACCTCTTCCGTCCCTTCTCCTTGCTTCTTGCCGTTCTTTGTCGTTCTTTTGTCTGTCATTGTCATATTAAATTGTATTTTGTCAGGTTATTTAATGTAACTTTTATTTATTGAATAGAGAAATGTATTTCGTAGCTAATAAGATTTCTAGTTCATTAATGATCTTGTCTCACGTTACGGTCCACAATTGTTATGGTATAATAATTGTTCTGTTTGTATATTATAAATAAATAAGTTTAATAATCTCGAATGGGCCTTTATAAATGACTCTTATTTCATATGGGTTGGGTCTCTACATCCTAGCAAGTATTATTTGGATTTGTATCATTATAAGATATACATTTGCTCTCAAATCAATTATCATGGTATTATTTTTACTAATTTAAAAGTAAACATTTTGTATAATGGTAATTTAACTAATGGGATAGCTGCACTACAGGATATTATTTAACTAACGGGAAAATGGGGTTTTAACTTCACAAATCGCAAAAAAGTCCGCTATTCTCGAAAATTATTTGTGATTACGTAATTAAAGCGTTGCCTAGGTGATAACAATTGCCGTAAGTAAATACACGTCACAAAAACAAAACACGTTTAAAGGACGCTACTGCCGAAAGTGTTTAAAAAACCGACGCTACCACGAAATGGTAGTCAAGTTTTCTGATCATTTTGTTGCCTTTGGAACGGAATTAGGGCCCAACTTGAGCTTCTAGCGAGTCCCATGATGCTTGCCCCGCTGTTTGTTCGTTGACCTGCTTATCCTAGTTGTTGAACGCCGCTGCCGAACAATTGCTGTATCTCGACCTCTGTGATACCAAAAAATGCTTCCAGCTGTCCCCGTTGCTCACACCTAGGGCTGCACTGCTCTCCACGAAGGTCACTGCCTACAGTTGTTACCAATGAAATTGTAATCAAACATGACAGGACCTATTAAGTGATCTACAAAAAAAAGAAGCTAAAAAAATGAAACCAAATTTCATACCAATTACACCGCACCAGGGATTAAAGCCAAATCGAACTTGAAATCTTCTTTGATTTACCAAATGTGGATTTTTCAGTAGACCAATGATGATAGTTACGCCTATTGAACACTCCACAATTGGTAAACTGTGTTTCATCTGTACACAGTATTTTCCTAGTAAAATTAGCATCATCTTCACATTTTTATATGTACCACCTGCTAAACTGTAATCCTCATGATCGTTTAAACCTTGTACAATATTGGTTTGTAAGGGTGGTATTTGTTAGATGATTTCTGAGGATTTCACGGTGAGTTCTTCGATCTCAATCATGATACGGTCCAATCCCGGGAATCGTTTGTTACTTGATGGTATTTTTTTCTTCTAGGTTTTGTAAACAGTGGATTTTGAAATTCTAGTTTCTCAAACTAGTATTATTTCGACCTATCAGCATTGTTAACTTCGGAGTTATGTAGCTCTTTTTTGTTCGAAGCCTCCAAAGTTCAGTAAATTGCTAATTATCCTTCTAAAAATTGTCCTGTATGGTTCTTGTCTTTCCGGTATCGTTTCGTTATTTGACAGTATTACTTAGCACATCTTTTCGCTTTCATTTCTCATTGTTGTTTAATATCATAGCCTACTAATTTCATATTAGAGATTAATTAAGGATGCTCACAGCCAATAAACTTCTAAATCGGAAACCTGTATTTCTACCCACCTTAAAAACTTTTACATTTCTAACAAGACTAGTAACCGTAGTGTACCATCTTTATTAAAATATAAGAACAAAGTAGCCGTCAATGGGCAAGAAGTATGTGAACTATATTCCGAATACTTCCGTTCTGTGTACTCAATACCTAGTCCAATGGCGTGCCAAATGTTAGGGCCTTCTACTAATGCTACCTTACACGACTGTACTGTCGACCAACTCTCTAATGTAAATCTTTTAACTAATAGTGACGTAGCTAAAGTACCTGGTTGTGATGACATTCCTGGATTTTTTTTTAATCCTACGCAGCATCTCTTGCCTATGCCCTACCGGTATTATTTAATAAGTACCTATCTACATGGTGTTTCTGGACGACAGAGAAAAAACCTATATTGCTCCTGTTTTTAAGAAAGGTAACAAAAGTCTTATTGAAAGTTATCGCCCAATATCCAAACTTAGCATAATCAGCCACATTTTTGAAAAATTATTATAAGAAATAATATTTTTTCATGGTAAAACATGGATTGCAGCTGAGCAGCATGGTTTTTTAAGGCCGTTCGGTGAACACTTATTTGATTATATTTGCGGAATGCATACTGGGTAGCATGGTCAATGGCTATCAAGTGGAAGCTGTGTACAGCGTCATTATTTCCGGTGTGCCACAGGGTTCTCATCTGAGACCCCTGCTGTTTAATATTTTTATCAATTACATCTGCAACTGCTTCCACCAGTCCAAATTTTTAATTTACGCAGACGATCTTAAAATGTTCCGGTTTTTGAAGAGTGTTCTTGAACTCAAGTTGATGCAAGCAGTTTTTGACCGACGCGACGTTGTGAATATTGTGCAGTTCATAAATTAAAAATAAATACCAAAATATGTTTCCATATCTCATTTACTAGAAACGGATACAAGGTGCCTGCTTCATTCTCCATTTCACACAAAATAGTGTGGACCGTCGTGACCATCAAAAATCTTGGAGTCATCTTCGACGACAAATTCATTTTTAACCAGCACATAGCTGCAGTAGTTCGCAAATCCAATAAGATGCTTGGATTTATTAATAGAAATTCTAAAGATTTTCGAAAAATTTCAACCTCAAAAGCCCTTTACTTTGCCTTTGTCTACAGTCAGCTTGAGTTTGCTAGCAACATATAGTCTTCACAATACCTAACGTATATTAACAGAATAGAAAGCGTATAAGTCGAGTCAATGAAGGTTTTAACTTCTTAATTCTCAGCAACAGCTCCGATTTTAATCAATTTTTTTTTAAAATGTGTGTTTTTTAATATTATTCAAAATCAGAAACATCCCAATTTCAGGAAATAATTTTTTATATTGTTTAAACAATAAAAACTGAATTTATGGGAAAAATTATTTTTAATTTTTTTTTCGCAATATTTGTGAAAATATTAATTGTTTTTATTGAAAATTTATTATCAACAATGTCTCCCGCACTCGTGGTTAACATCTATTTATATTGTTTAAACAATAATAGCAACATTTACGGAAAAAATTGATTTTTTAAATGTTTTTTCGTAATATTTACAAGAAAGTGAAGAGCTTTTATTGAATATTTAGTATAAATAATATTTTAGACAATTTCAAATAATTATTTATATTGTTTAAACAATGATAACATTTATATAAAAATTTTTTTTTCGACATATTTATAGAAAAGTGAACTGTTTCTATTAAAATCTTACGGAAAGATATATTTATTTAAATCAGAGTTAGTAATTATTTATATTTTTTAAATAACGATAACAATGAAATTTTTATGAAAAATATTTTTTTTATTTTTTCTGGCGATATTTATAAAAAAGCAAATTGTTTTTATTGCAAATCTAGTACACAAATGAATAGTATACATAATTTGTTCTTAATGTTTTTTATTTATTTATGTTATTTATAAAAGTGTCATTATTAAAGAATATTATATCCTTTATCTAATAGACTTGTCTGTCCGGGACGCTGTTTCAGCAGCCAAACCGTAAGAGATAGAGAAAAAGTTTTGAAAGTTATATGTTTGGAATGGTCATGTCAGGTCAGGAACCGAATTTCAGTCACGTGACACTTCCGGTTTTCGAGAAATCACGTAGTTTCTCGAAAACCGGAAGTGTCAGTACGCTGTTTCAGCAGCCAAACGGAGCTGCGACCCTCTGCGCCTTAAAACCTCGATCGGTTAGGCAACCACTTTGACAGCTTCCAGAATGTTCCGATGCGGCGTACCACTTTGACACCTTCCAGGTCTGGGTACAGTTTTTATTTAATACGCGTTCTATTTGAAAAACGGTCTTTTTTGTTTTTTTTTTAAATGTCTCACTGGGTTGCTAGTTTTTTTATAATGCAGTAGACGAATAAAAATCTAATCGGCGTCTAAATCCTCAGTTTCGAATTCTCGCTCCTCTTCAATTGGTGGATGATTATTGCAATCATTGCCACTACAAACAACGCATGCAGGGGAGTAATGCAAACCACTTTTTCTGCATCCACATGCTGCCCCACATCCGGTTTTGCATGAGCAAAAAATTATTTTTAAAATGTTGTCCGGTGCTGCTGGTTGCGTCATTTGCACTGGTATTAAATAATTTTCTTTTTTCCAACCCCATTTTTCGGGAGGTATTAGTGAATAATTTTTCCACTGCTGTATTTGCAAATAAGCCCTTTTAATATGCTGCTGAGCTGCATCTCCTGTTGCAGCAAGTGATGCAATTTGAACGCTTTTTGTCTTTGAAGCGAGCATTATAAAACGTTTATGCCTCCATTCGTTTAAATTGTTTGAAGTTTTTGCACCATGCAGTGCGAGAATAGAAAATATACCTTCGTTAAAAAGTACTTCTTCACCTTGATTTTCAAGCATAAATACTTCAACTTTACATTATTATTTAAAATTTTTACAAAATGATTTTTACCTCTTCTATAAAAAGCTGATGTTGTATCACATCCTGTAAAAGTGTGAATAAACAGAAGATGCTCCTTTTTAATATTTGGAAAATCATTTAAGCCTGTTTTTGATGAGTAAACTCTTGGTAATATATTGTTTTTCGGTGGTCTAAAAAAATAATTCCTTATTATCTGGCGATAACGCCATTAATAATACCAATACATCAATTTCTTCAGCTACAGCAACGACAATAATTTCTTATCGCCAGCCTTCCCGGTACTGTCTGGAGTACCGCAAGGGTCTCATTGTGGACCATTACTCTTTAATATTTTTGTGAATGATTTAGATAGGTACATTACAAACTCCAATTTTCTACTATTTGCTGACGACTTAAAGATTTTCCGGGAAATTAATGGTTCCGATGATGTTCATCTTTTACAGTTGGACATTAATAGCTTTCTTAAATGGTGCTCAGTTAATCAATTGGATAATATCAATGTTGCTAAATGTTTTTCTATGAGCTTTACTAGGGGCCAAACTAACTTATCAGAATACTCATTTAACAATGAAGTTTTGAGAAAGGTTGACCTAGCGAGGGATCTTGGAATCTTACTAGATAAGAACCAGAGCTTTAGTGGACATGTCGAGAAAATTACCAACTTGGCTTTAAGAAATCTGGGTTTTATAACAAGGAATAGTCGACAGTTCTCACCAAATTTACTTAGAACACTTTTTTGCACTCTGGTACGTCCTTCCCTTGAATACGGATCAATTATTTGGGCACCACATTATAAAATACACATCGATAAGATTGAACGTATTCAAAATAAGTTCTTAAGAATATACGCTTACCGCAAGGGCTATGACCTAACTCTAACCAATTACCCTCAGCTTCGCCAAGAATTAAACTTGACTTCTCTTTTCTCACGTAGGAAGTCTATAGACTTATGTTTCCTATTTAAATTAGTTAATGGAATGATTGATTCTCCTATATTACTAAATCTGATTGATTTTAATACCAATGTCAGAGTACGTAACCCACCACTATTTCGTATTCCTTTTCAACAAACAAACTACGGAATAAATAATCCCATTACCAGAATGCAGAGAAACTACATTGAGTGTCAGACTGAGTTGGACATTTTTTCTGAGAGCTTTTTTTCATTTAAAAACCACGTGAACAATTTGCAGAACGTTTAATATATTTGTTTTCCTAATTATCACAAAACTTTTGTTATTAACACGTACAATTAATATTTTTACAAATACTTACTGCGAAAAAAAACTTAAAAATAATTTTTCCCATAAATTCAGTTTTTATTGTTTAAACAATATAAAAATTTATTTCCTAAAATTGGGATGTTTCTGATTTTGAATAATATTAAAAAACACACATTTAAAAAAAAAATTGATCAAAATCGGAGCTGTTGCTGAGAATTAAGAAGTTTGGTCGATTTTTAGGCTTTATTGACTCGACTAAAAATAAATTTCTTAGACTTGTTGCTTGGAAATCTCCGGGTAGCATATATTTGCTTACTTCTCTCCACCAACGTCGTGAACTACTGCATATATTCACACTACACAAGCTGGTCAATAATAATATTAATTGTGCTGAGCTCCCAAATCTACTTGGTATACGCATTCAACCTCACTCAACAAGACTGTTTTTTGTATGACTAACTTGATAAGAGGCGTCCACGAATGGGGCCCCCAATTAATCCACTGCGAATTCCGGTTCAATGTGATTGCCGGGAACTGCCACTTAATAACCCTAACTTGGGTTCAGTTAGTTGTTGGAGTGAAACAAGACTTAACAAACACGAGTATATTGATTAACAACGATTACAAACGTCACTGATGGACCGATGGTATTTTACAAAAGCTTCAACTGTTGTGACACGCTTGGATTGGCCACGCGAAAATAGCGAATTGCGCGTAACCGAAACACAAAACAACCTGGAAACGTCTTCTCCAGGGAGTTAGAACGACCGCAACCCAGCACAAAGCATAGCTGCTTGCTTCCTCGAAGTTCTGAATCTAACTAACGCTGAATTTACAACGAGCCGAACTCGCCAATTCAAAGAGGGGCAAGCTCAAACACTATTGGCTGAGGCGATCCTGCGTAGCCAATCGGAGCGTCGCACGTTATTTAGGAAAAATGCTTATTCTAAGAAACCTTAATGCTAAGCTCTCTCAATGAGGCAATTGAACGAAATCCATAAACCCATGATTCCCAAATATGCTAAGTCGGCTTAAGTTCTATTAGAAAATGTATCCATCCGCTTAAAAGCCATTAAGGGAAGCTTACAAATTCCTTTCCAACATTAACAGAGGCAAACAAATACGGCAAGATGCAAACTTGACTTTACCACGACCTTTGAATGAGTTAGAACAGTTATGACTTGAATTACGTGATTAATTATAATCAAAAAGGTTTTGATGCACGCATCTGTGTGAATCAAACAAAGACAATGGTCTATTTAGTTTCTAATTCTCCACTCAGGCGGTTTGCAAAATATTACAATCTCTTTAGTAACAAAAACTCGGAATACAGATGTTTTTCACTATTTATTTCTACGATTTTTAAATCTTTGTCTCAGTTTGTGACTTAATTTCGCTACTTCGATTAACCTGCTTTTTTTAAGTTAATTCTTACCTTTCCATGTGTTTTAGTTTAATTAAGGTAACTATAATTGGTCTTTTCGACTGTTGTTAGCCCATTTAAATAATATATAAATAAATAATAGAGACTATTCAACTCACTTGTCATTTATCAAAAACTGTCCAATAAAAATACAAGATTTGACGTCTTTGCGCCAATAAAAATGACCTGATTGACAATTTTCACTAGTGAAAATAATCGACAATTTTCACTAGTGGTATAGTGAATATTTTTTGACAATTTTCACTAGTGAAAATAATCGACAATTTTCACTAGTGGTATAGTGAATATTTTAAGCAAATGTGATTTTTATTAGAAAAAGTCAATATTAGTGTTCTGTTACTATAGAAATTGCATAGTTTACTAAAAAGTAATTCGAGAAAGTAGTTTGGTTCATTGAATAGTCCCTCGAATGCCATTCTTAGTCAAAATTAAGTAGAATATTTTTGCGGTGGTATCACTCATGTCCATTGCGCTTGGGATTAGGACTCGTGCTAAAGCACTCGTCCTAATCGAACCTAAGCGCAATGGACATTCGTGATACGACAGCAATTCGACATAACTTTGACTACTCATGGTATTATAAGTGAATATATTCAATCCTTTGAATGCAATATAATTTATTTTAACATTTCTAATTTTTTACGGAAAATTACACATTGAAATAACTGCTCAAAATGCGAATATTTATTAACTTAGTAATAGCAACCTTCTTAGCCACCTTAAATAAGGCAGTAAAGTACGAAATCCAAAAGTTATCAGGTCGTCGATCTTTATTGTAAAAGGGATTCTTAAACAGCGCATCATCAAGCTTCTTTCTAGATTTTCTTGAAAACCATACGTAGGAGGCAAAAATAAAAGAAAGATATTCGACTCGATTTACCATCATTAATTAGCCTGTGAAGTTTGGTGGTCTATTTACCATACACCCTGTATAAACAAGAAGAGTCTGCAAAACTCAAATTTATATCTACATCGAGCCCATTAACCATTTAGATCTTCCCCAGAACATCTGAGTTCAAACCCCAGTAACTTTAAAATTGCGCCTACTGCTTAAGTTCTTCTAATAAACCGACGGTACTACTAAGTTGTCAAAATATAGTTTTAAAACCCTTGGAATATTGGCATGCTCCAACAAAGCAATAATTAGGCCACAGCGTTGACCAACTTCAGGATCAGGTACATATGGTTTAATACTTTTATCGTCTAGTCTAGACTCTAGAGTCTAGAAGGCTGTGGAGTTCATATTAATTACGTCATTTTAACGAATACAAATCATTCCACAGCCCTATAATCTACTGAATGAAAGTATTCGAACATACTGCAGCTGTGTATGAGTATGGCTCAGGATGGACCGTGGTCATTATAAATCTATACTTAAACTATTTTGTGTTATAACTGAATGGTCAAAATTGCACTATGAATCAATGTTTGCATGTTTTACTTCGACACGAAGTGTACGAAGTATTGAAATTCCCTCATATCGAAAACCACTCTGAGTCAAATATCTCTAAAATTCGTTCCAACCGACTAATGAACCAACCATACAAAATCTCCGTCTCAGCCGTGCGGATCTTTTGGTGAAGATGCCAGCCCAGTAGATCCCTCCCTCGTATTTGGGGGGGGGGTGGGAGGGGGGTGCCTAAACGTGCTGTGCGGTGTATGTATGTTCGTATGTGTACACGATTACGGTCGCCAGGAACCTTCCTGAAGTTTTGGATCATTTTCATACGATAGGTCCTCCAAAAATGAAGGCAACATCAACTTTTGAGGTATGGTCGTCGGCAAAAAAAATGTTTTTGGGTTTTTTTTATAAATAACATTTCATTGTATTAGCGAAACGAGGTAATGCTGAGTGTCGAAGTATTCTTGGAAAGCACGGAAGGGCGCTTTTCTTGGGTGGGAAGCAACATTTTTTTTTTGGTAAGCCAAAAAGTGGTTTGACTTTATAAAATTTGTCTTCGTTGATATGTTAATACTTAAAATGTCTTAGAATGATCTGCGCCTATGCTATGTCTCTGTAAATGAGATCGCAATCTATTTGCTGAGTTTTCTAAGCTGCTTTATCAGATGTTGATTGGGAGATTTACACATGTGTATGCTACACTCAAATGCTGAATTTGTTCAATTGCCGAAATGAATTTGGCCAATGTTGCAATTGAGCAAATTAATTTTGCAATTGGGCGAATTTAGACTTGATCCAGTTCCCGATCTGAGCATTCCATTTTGGCAATTGAGTGAATTCGGCATTTGAATCTAACATGTATATGTAGAGCATAGGATGTGTGATCATAAAATTATATGAGCACATGAGTGCCACTGAGCACTAAAAAGTTAAGTAGCAATGAAAACAGTAATTATTTAAGACACTTTATTTTTAATTTGACAACATTTCATAAATCGGCAACAATGAATAAATAAAAGACCATCGATATGGTAATAGTTCGTCGTTTACCAGCCGTAGCTTCTCAAGTTGCTAGTGTATCCACCAGCATATCCAAGACCGCCAGCGATGCCAACACCACGAGCAAGGCCGATGTTTCCAGCGTATCCGACTCCATGGGCAGCGTATCCAAGACCTCCAGCGACGCCGACTCCATGGGCAGCGTATCCAAGACCTCCAGCGTATCCAAGACCTCCAGCGATGCCAACACCACGAGCAAGACCAACACCTCCAAGACCGTATCCACCAGCGTATCCCAAACCGACGGCGGGGGCGGCGGCTAAACCAAAAGCGTTTCCGTGGTAAGTGGCGCTGATGGCTGGAGCGGCGATTGCTGGAGCGGCGATTCCAACGCTACGAGCGTATCCTAAACCGCCAGCATAACCAAGACCGCCGGCGTAGCCAAGACCACCAATGCCTACAGCTGGGGTACCCAAATATCCTGCCCTAGCGACGGCGACGGCTGCGCAAAGTACGACGAACTGTAAGAAATGTAAAATTAGTATCTGTTGGTGAATTTGGGGGTTGCAATTACCTTAAACATTTTTGGATTTGGCTGGTGGACGAGTGATGCTCCTACGTCGGCTGCGTCGCTTTTTATACTCGATGGATGGCTGGCCCAAATTATATTGTCAGCAAACTTGTTTGTTTATAAATTTACTTTTATTTAATTACGTTTCATCAATAAGTCAAGTTCAGAATTTATATATTGGTTGAAGAAGCTAATTGCAGCTCATTGGCCGGAAGGTAAAAAGTAATCACATTCGGTCACACTTTCACAAACCATCATGAAAATTATTTATGTGCTGGTTAGGAAAAACTGAACACCCTACAGAGCTAAAAATAGTTTTAGGTTATGAAGCTTAACAAGTTTAAAAATGTTTACGTATATATAAATATTTTCTTTATTTCAAATGGTAAATAATATATGAACAGACAATGAACTATGGACTCACTCCCAAAATTGACAAAGATATCTCATTAACCCTTTTACCGCATGACGGGTCTTATCTGACCCCTACTTATTTTTGATTTTTTCTAGGTGCCTAAAATCATTCCAGACCTTCGTCACACAATGTATTATATTTTAGCCCAGACATATTAGACACATTTTAAGAGAAACCTCAAAAAAATTTAGTTTTGATTTTTAGCACAAATGTTCTTTAGAACCCTAGGAGCGAGCAATGCTTGAAAAGTCCCCGTTTCTGGGGTGTCCTGGAGCAATAAGTAAAAGAAGGCGCTTGTTTATTACAAAGAATCACGATAAAATATTTTATCGTTCATATTAAAAAAAATATATTGGAAAAAGTTGTTTAGAAGGTAAAATTATAGCCGACTGCAAAGTTTCAGAAATATTGGACCACTTTTATGAAACAGTGTGTATAAGATGAAGCACTTGTGCAAATCCTTCAGTAAACAAGATTTTATCAAAGTGACTTGATAATACTGAAATTTTGCATGGAACTCTAATGTTAGATTCTAAACAACTTTTATTAATGGTATTTTGCCGTGTCCAACAGTAAAGGTACTTTACCTGAAAACAAATTGGTTTTCAACTATTGTCAAGGCTTCTTTGATACGATGCCGGTAGACAAGAGGGGTCCATTCTAGAGTACTAATAGTACAATAAAGATAGCTCAAAGATGGTCAAAACTCAAAGATAAAAAAAAAATCTACCCTGCAGCAAACTGTTCAGTACTCTCCTCTTAGTAAGTGGTAAAGACTTGCACGACATTGCGCGTTGGGTTTAGGCGGGAGGGGGATGGAAAGGTGGTAAATGGTAGGTTTCAATAGTTTTTCGAAAATATCTCGTTAACTATGAGGTTTGCCGCAAGTTTTAGCTTATACAAAATTCATCTAAATTTAATTTACAATAAAAATGATCTGATGCATTTTTGCGCTCCAGTAAAGGATTACAGAGATATGGAAGGGGTAAAAATGTAACTTTTTCTGTTTGGCCTAAAAAAGCATGAACGCCTATAAACTCGTAATATTCGCTCCCAGTGAATCATATAAAGAGTTTAGGGAAGTGTGGAGGCCAGATGGTTATGGTGAAGAACCCATCACAAGAGACGAAGAACATTTGCGCAGATCATCCACTACTATACATGTTGAAGAGAAAGTGGAAGATGCAATTAACGTTACTTTTGGACAAACAGAATGTCTAACTAATAGTAAGAACAAGATTCAACTGATTGCTTTCATTAAGATACACCTACAGCAAGCTGGCTGCAAAGTGATTCAGGCAGAAGGTGATGCTGACACCAAGATCGTTTTTACTGCAATTGACGAATCAAAAAAGGAAAAAGAGGCTATAGTGATTGGCAATGACACCCATTTATTGGTATTGTTGGTTGTTCATGCTCCAGCCAACAAACAGTTGAAGATGGCTGTACCGACGAAAGGTAACCAAGAAGAAAAAGTTTACTGCATTGGAGACATTCAGCGTGGTATCGTGGAAATGAAGGATGTTCTCTTGACAGTTTACGCTTTTGCCGGATGTGATACCGTTTCTTCAATTTATAGAAAAGGAAAAATACTGCCTTTTAAAAAATGCAACGTGACAAGGAGCTTTAACAGAGCTGTTGACTTTTAACAACGCAAATGCAGAGCCAGATGCAGTAGCTGATGCTGGAAACTATTTATTCTTTCGTTATTTGCATCAACAAATGCAAATAATTTGGAAACTCTGCGCCATTCATGTTACTTGTAAACCATCGCAAAGGAGCCTGTACACACAAATTTCAGGTTGGCTGCACTTTCCCCCACTTCAGCAGCTGCACAGCAACACTCTTAAGAGTTTACCATCAAGTGCAGCAATCGCTTAGTCTCAATAAAGATCCACTAAAATGGGGTTGGAAAAGGATTGGTGACGGTGACTGCATCGATGAAGATAATCTTCAACATGAAGATAATCTTCAACATGAAGAAGAGCTTGAAGATTTTTAGATTACTGATTGCTGTTATTTATTATTATGTAACTACCTCGTACGTTGTACATAGCACTTTCCATTGAATTTACTGAAAAGCATGTAATGCGAAGAAAAACAATTTCCATTATTTTTTGTATTACAGCTTATTAGATAAAGTTTGTAGCTAACCTTGTTTTAATTCTATCCACACGATATTATCTTTTTAGGAAAATATGACAAAGGATAAAGGTAATTTAAGTAGGTATAATTATAAAAGCACAATGGGAAATGGGAAACCGATATAATGAATCATTTAAAAGGAAATATGGGGTTCTTCACCATAACCATCTGGCCTCCACATTTCCCTGAACTCTTTATATAATACACTTGGAGCGAATATTACGACTTTATAGGCGTTCATGCTTTTTTACAGAAAAAGTTAAATTTTTACCCCTTCCATATCTCTGTAATCCTTTACTGGATCGCAAAAATGCGTCAGACCAGTTTTATTGTAAATTAAATTTAGATAAATTTTGTATTAGATAAAATTTGCGGTAAACCTCACAGTTAACGAGATATTTTCGAAAAACTATTGAAACCTACCATTTACCACCTTTCCATCTTCCTAGCGCCTAAACCCGACGCGCAATGTCGTGCAACTATTTACCACTTACTAAAAGGAGAGTACTGAACAGTTTGCAGCAGGGTAGATTTTTTTTTGTTTGAGTTTTAACAATTATTGAGCACATAAATAATTTTCATGATGGGTTGTGAAAGTGTGACCGAATGTGATTACTTTTTACCTTCCGGCCAATGAGCTGCAATTAGCTTCTTCAACCAATACATAAGTTCTGAACTTGACTTATTGATGAAACGTAATTAAATAAAAGTAAATTTATAAACAAACAGGTTTGCTGACAATATAATTTGGGCCAGCCATCCATCGAGTATAAAAAGCGACGCAGCCGACGTAGGAGCATCACTCGTCCACCAGCCAAATCCAAAGATGTTTAAGGTAATTGCAACCCCCAAACTCACCAACAGATACTAATTTTACATTTCTTGCAGTTCGTCGTACTTTGCGCAGCCGTCGCCGTCGCTAGGGCAGGATATTTGGGTACCCCAGCTGTAGGCATTGGTGGTCTTGGCTACGCCGGCGGTCTTGGTTATGCTGGCGGTTTAGGATACGCTCGTAGCGTTGGAATCGCCGCTCCAGCAATCGCCGCTCCAGCAATCGGCGCCACTTACCACGGAAACGCTTTTGGTTTAGCCGCCGCCCCCGCCGTCGGTTTAGGATACGCTGGTGGATACGGTCTTGGAGGTGTTGGTCTTGCTCGTGGTGTTGGCATCGCTGGAGGTCTTGGATACGCTGGAGGTCTTGGATACGCCGCCCATGGAGTCGGCGTCGCTGGAGGTCTTAGTCTTGCTAGTGGAGTCGGATACGCTGGAAACATCGGTCTTGCTCGTGGTGTTGGCATCGCTGGAGGTCTTGGATATGCTGGTGGATACACTAGCAACTTGGGAAGCTACGGCTGGTAAACGACGAACTATTACCATATCGATGATCTTTAATTTATTCATTGTTGCCGATTTATGAAATGTTATCAAATTAAAAATAAAGTGTCTTAAATAATTACTGTCTTCATTGTTACTTAACTTTTTAGTGCTCAGTGGCACTCATGTGCTCATATAATTTTATGATCATACATCACATGCTCTACATATCCATGTTAGATTCAGATGCCGAATTCACTCAATTGCCGAAATGGAATGCTCAGACCGGTATCTGGATAAAGTCTAAATTCGCCCAATTTACAAATTAATTTGTTCAATTGCAACATTGGACAAATTGATTTCGGCAATTTAACAAATTCAGCGTTTGAGTGTAGCATACACATGTGTAAATCTCCCAATCAACATTTGCTTTATCAGCTTAGTGAACTCAGCAAATAGATCGCGATCTCATTTACAGAGACATAGCATATACGTAGATCATCAAGTAGTAAATATCAACAAAGACAAATTTTATAAAGTCAAACCACTTTTTGGCTTTCCAAACAAAACTTGCAAATATTGATTCATAGTGAAATTTTAACCATGCAGTTATAATACAAAATAGTTTAAGTATAGATTTATAATGATCACGGTCCATGCTGAGCCATAGTCATACACAGCTACAGTATGTTCGAATACTTTTATTCAGTAGATTATAGGGCTGTGGAATGATTTGTATTCGTTAAAATGACGTTATTAATATCAACTCCACAACCTTCTAGACTCTAGAGTCTAGACTAGAGGATAAAAGTATTAAACCATATGTACCTGATCCTGAAGTTGCTCAAAGATGTGGCCTAATTTTTGGTTTGTGGGAGCATGCCAATATTCCAAGGGTTTCAAAACTATACTTTGACAACTTATTAGTACCGTCGGTTTATTAGAAGAACTTAAGCAGTAGGCGGAATTTGAAAGTTACTGGGGTTTGAACTCAGATGTTCTGGGGAAGATCTAAATGGTTAAATGATTGCTCGATATAGATATAAATTTGAGTTTTATAGACTGTTTTTGTTTATACAGGGTGTATGGTAAATAGACCACCAAACTTCACAAGCTAATTAATGATGGTAAATCGAGTTGAATATTTTTCTTTTATGTTTGTCTACTACGTATGGTTTTCAAGAATATCTAGAAAGAAGCTTGATGATGCGCTGTTTGAGAATCCCTTTTACAATAAAGATCGACTACTTGATAACTTTTGGATTTCGTACTTTACTGCTTTATTTAAGGTGGCTAAGTAGGTTGCTATTACTAAGTTAATAAATATTCTACTGACAATGTCAATATTCTGCCAAATCTTAAAATTAGAAATGGATAATCATCAGTATTCCACACGCGAATTCATAGATGTGCATTTAATCTATGGTGAAGCTTTAGGAAGTTATAATGCTGCAGTTCGCTTGCACCGCAGGCCTCTTTTCAAACAGGCGAATACCGTATAGTAGCACTGTTGTTGAAATAGATCAAAGATTAAGAGCAACTGGTTCGTTAGTTCCGTGGCCTGCAACATAGAGGAAGGTATTTTGAATAGAGTTTTTTAAAATCGTGAAATAAGCCTACGACAACTTCTTCGGGAATTTGGAGTTTCTGTATCCCTACCACGTACAAAGAGTTCAACATCCGCTGGTTGCTGATTTTCCAGCTATGCGTACTTTCTGTGAATGGATTGTAGAAGAAGCTCTCGATGCAGAATGTTTGAAAAAGATTTTGTCGATGGAAATGGTATTTTAAATTTCTATAACAGCAACATCTGAAGTGACAATAATCCATATGCAATACGTCGTAGTTTTTGATCAACATATGGGCAAATGTGTTACCGGGAATTTCAGAAGACGTGCCATTACAAATGCGAAGAAATATGTGGCTGCTACATGATGGTGCACCCGCTCATTTCAGTTAGGTGGTACCTGATTATTTAAATGATGAATTTCCTAAAAGTGGATTGGACGTAATTGACCTATGTATTGGCCGGCAAGGTCGCCCGATTTAACACCAATGGATTTTTTTCTTTTCTAAAATCACTGATGTATTAAGCAGAGCAAGAACTTCGGGAATGTATATTTGCTGCTGCCGCGCCGCTCCATTAGGCAAGAGGATAATATGATAAGAAGCTTACAAGAAAAGTGGTTAAAGCGTGCCAATACTTGGCGGTCATTTTAAGCAGTTATTACATTGATAACTCCATGCGGAAACAATCTATAATTATTATTGTTAATTTTAATAATGTATATACAGTTATTATTGCGTTTTGTTGCTTAGCAATAAAGTTCTACTGTTATACGTATTTACTCAATTCACATCAAGACAATCGTGCTTCTCAAACAGTAAAGATTTATATTTTTTTGAAAATATCATTCATGTTAATGAAAAATAAATGAGAGGTATTCGATTTAGTTTAACTTCTTTTATTAACCTGTGAGGTTTGGTGATCTATTTACCATACACCCTGTATTAATTTAAAAAAAAAAATCAGCATGTAAGTGGAAAATTAAGTTTCACTATTTTTGACTATGTTAAAACAGAATAGATTTCTTTTAGCTTGCATTGTTCAAAACGTACACCATTTCGAAACAGTCACTAAATTTAAATTTTTATAGTTCTAAGCGCAGGCACAATTACTTTGAGTAATAAAATAAAATAAAATATTGTATGCACCACGAGATATTCATGTTTTTTTCCTTTGTCCATGTTAACCTCAGGGAAAACATATTCATATTTCCCTTAATGCATAAATATTCTAATGGATTGCATATAAGAAGATTAAGTTAATTTATTAATGTAAGACAAGGGTTTTATATTATAGTAACGAAATTGATTAAAATATTTTACTATTAGATTTACAAATATGGATTGGGGTATAATCAAAGGATATCAGAATTATTAACATGTATTTTATAAAATAACGGAATAATTTGAATTCAGTTGAACAATGAAAAATAAGAAAGAGAAGGTTCTAAAATGATTTAAAAGTTACCTGAAATATAGTGATAGGTTAGTAGCAAATACTTATTTGTGGAATGTTATTTAATATAGCGGGTGTTACTAAATGTGATAATAAAATATAGTGTCGTACTGTAAAAAATATGCAAAATCGATCACTAAGGAGATATTAATTTTTATGTACACAATAGAAATATTTCAAAGAAAAACATGTAATAATTTTTGTAAAAACTCAAATTTTGAAAATAAACCCTTTTTCTAATGTGATTTCATGATCTATTTTGGTGTGAGAAAAAGTATACTTATAATAAAATTGGTGAGAAGAGAATAAGTAAAGATTTTAAAACTTGAAGGATGTAAAGAAGATATGAAGAAGATGTATATGGTAGAAAGAACATAATTTGAAATACTACAAGCTATTGAAATAATTTCTGGAATTGAATGTTGAACTTAATTTATTGTCGAATAATTACATCTTGTAGATTGGATAGCGTCAGCTGTATTTACTGGAAATAGGACACGGCAGGATTTTTTTGGAGCAAGGGTCTAGGAATTGGAAGTTGTTGTTCATCTGGTGGAGTTGAACTTGGCTGCACTTTTGTTGGAGTGACGTTTTGAGATTGGCATTAGTTGAGGTGACGTCCTGTAGTTTCTGACAGATCGGGATTATTATGGTTTCGATTGTCAACTTCTTGTTTAGGAAGGGATATTGTCTTCACTGCTGGAGGATTTTGTCGAGGTTCGTGTTGCTGCATTGTATGCTGATTCAAAGTTGAAAGGAGGCATTTCCGAAGTTGTTTGCAGTTCTTGACAGTAGGCTGAGCTTGTACTAGAATTACTCGGTAGTTGGTATACATTTGGATCTCCTAAAAGGCGGATTAAGTTCTTTGGACGAACTACAGTCACAGGTATTTATTGAGCAAACTAAAATAAACAGTAATGAGTGAAGTGTGGTAATTAATAAAAGGACTACTTATTATTTCAAGTTTATTGAATGACAGATATTGTGACAATAAGGTATTTGCAATTGATATACCATGTACATGATTTGAAGTGACACTGACATTCACTGGGGTTGTCACAAAAATTTGACATACGTTTTCATTAAACAAATGATGTTTCAGAAATAATAAACAGTCTTGATATTGCGTGAACCGACTTGTTTTGGAAATAATCATGTTCTACTGAGCTAGCAAGATTTGATAACTAAATATTAACGATTCATAAATAATGGGCATAAGAAGTACTGGAACTCATCTTAATTGAGAATTTATTTAAAACTAAAATAGAGTTAGTCCAGTCAAATGTGACATATAAATAACATCAAATAATTGTCGTAACGTAAGGCTTCAAATAACATAATTTAGGAGGGGTGACTATAGCAATATCTATTAAATATACTGTTATACTTGACTATGTTACAATGGTCTTTATGTATGTAAATGATTTTATGTTATAACAATATTTATTTTGCTTTAGCTATTACGTTTGACTTTTATTATACTTTAGTTTATTTTCAATCAATTCTCTTTTAAAATGAATTTAAGTAGCCCAGTTACTCTTTTATAAATTATAAATTATCAATATTATTAAATATCTCTAGCCTGGTAGAAAACATTTACTCTTAAGAAACACAGGTTGGTTTCACTCATAATCAAGGCTGCTTTTATTTATAAAAAATTCACTTTTAATTCCCTGACAATTTGTACTTCTGTCAATGCCATTTCAAATTCTCCAAATGCAAAATCAATTACAAATACCTCTTCGTTACATTACTTGTCATTCAACAAATATTAAATAATAAGTACTCTCTTTTCAAATTACCTCACTTCACTCTTTCTATGTTTTACTTACATAAATACCTGTAGCCTGTCACCTGTCTATGGACCTTGATATGCTCCTTTACTAAGCCAAATTCATCTAGTAACCTCACAGAAATCTCCCAACGTCCAGACAAATTCTAGTACAGACTCAAACAACCACCAGAAACCGCCAAACACGACAAGGAACCTACCACTTTTCTTCAACAGAACTGGCGAAACTGATCAGAAGCAAACGCCTTTTCACGACTTCCTTCCAAAATTCACAAGCCGTTGACAACCGAGTATCACAAACCTCGACTAGATGGAAGTTACAAGATGTCACTTCAATAATAAGCTTGGTGAAGTACAATTTCAGCAGATAAAAAACCTTCTATCCACACCACAAGATTCTCACTCTGCTAACAAGCTCGATGTAAACCACTTCCACTAAAACCAGCCCCTACTATCCAATTCATATGATGAAATTGATTGACAATAGTCTTGGTTCTGCATCCAATTCCAGAAATTGCTTTTGTAGATTATAACTGTATTACATATGGTACCCTTAGCAGATCTAAACTTTTCTTTGCCTTCACCACATCTTCAAATCTTTTAAAATTTCATTTGTTAACTCTTCTCGCAAATTTTATTTAATGCACAACCAAACAGATTAAATTTTTCTATAAAGGGTTTATTTTAAAAAATTTAGCCGCTTACAAACGTATTAATTTTTTTTTATGCAAAATTATTTTACATTCTAATAATTATTATTATCTCCTTGTTCTGCATATATTTGGAAGTCCAACACTCTATATAATCTGTATCATATTTTTTTACACTCACTATTTTGAATGATATTTCTCGAATAGGTATGTGATATTAATCCTCCACTTATTTCAAATAATAATTAAATTGTGTTAGAACTTTCTGTTTCTTATATACCATCATTCAATTGAATTTTAATCCTATTTCATTTCTTTACCAAATACATATTAATAATTTCGATATCCTTCTAATACTTAAATTCATCTTTGTAATTTAATACTGTATTCTTTTAATTTTTTTAATCTGATATCAAACCCTTACACTAAAAACCATTACAATACGCAGAACCATCATTGCACAATATCCATATCCAGCACCCCAAAGAAGGAGACTTTTGAAGCATTGCTTGCTCCTACGGTACTAAAGAACATTTGTGCCAAAAATCAGGACTATATTATTTTGAGGTTGCCTTTAAAATTTGTCTGGACTACAATATAATACATTGTGTGATAAATGTCTGAATTGATTTTAAGCACCTAGAAAAAATTAAAAATAAGTTCTAGGGGTTAGATATGACCCGCCATGCTGTAAAAGGGTTTGTGAGATATCTTTGGCAATTTTGGGGGTGAGTCAATAGTTCATTGTTGGTTCATACATTATTTACCGTTAAAATAAAAGCATTTTATAACTTGTTAAGCTTCATAACCTAAAATTATTTCCACCTCTGCAGGGTGTTCCGTTTTTGTTAACCAGTACACAAATAATTTTTTAAAAGGACTCCCCCTGTATATGTTTAGATAGTTTCGTCCGTCATAGAAACCCAGGAAATTTTTCCGTTTAATTAATTAATCAATTAATTAAACTGAAAAAGTAGTCGATTCTTTCTGAAACGTTCTTCGTATCTTTTTAACGATTCTTTTTCATGAGCTGTGAAAGTGTGACCAAATGTGATTAATTTTTTACCTTCAGGCCAATGAGCTGTAATTAGCTTTCTTCAACCAATGTATAAGTTCTGAACTTGACTTATTGATAAAACCTAATTAAATAAAAGTAAATTTATAAACAAACACGTTTGCCGACATCATTTGAGCCACCCATGAACACGCCCAACAATCGAGTATAAAAAGCGACGCAGCGGACGTAGGGGCATCACTCGTCCAGTAGCCAAATCCAAAGATGTTTAAGGTAATTACCACCCCCAAAACCTACCAACAGATACTAATTTTACATTTATTGCAGTTCGTCGTACTTTGCGCAGCCGTCGCCGTCGCTAGGGCAGGATATTTGGGTACCCCAGCTGTAGGCATTGGTGGTCTTGGTTACGCCGGCGGTCTTGGTTATGCTGGTGGTTTAGGATACGCTCGCAGTGTTGGCATTGCCGCCCCGCCATCGCAGCCCCAGCCATCAGCACAACTTACCACGGAAACGCTTTTGGTTTAGCCGCCGCCCCCGCCGTCGGTTTGGGATACGCTGGTGGATATGGTCTTGGAGGTGTTGGCCTTGCTCGTGGTTTTGGCATCGGTGGAGGTTTAGGATATGCTGCTGGACACGCTGTCCACCCCGCAGCCGCCCACGTGACCTACACCAGAAACTTGGGAAGCTACGGCTGGTAAACGACGAACTGGTGCCATATCGACGTTCTTTTATTCTTTAATTTATTCATTGATGCCTATTTATGAAATGTCAAATTAAAAATAAAGTGTCTTAATTAACTAATATGTTGCATTGTTACTTAACCATTTTGTGCTGATTGGCACTATTGCGCTCATGTAATTATAATTGCACATCATGTTAGACTCATATGTCGAATTCGATCAGTTGCCCGAAATGGAGTGCTCAAATAGGAAACTGCGCAAAACCTAAATTCGCCCAATTGCCGACGACTTTTTGGTTTTCAAAACAAAACATTCAAACATATAATTCGTAGTGCAATTTGGACCATTGAGATACAATGCAAACCAGTTCATAAAGGGCAAACATATAATGTTTGAATGGGATGCTTCCTCAATCTCAACAAATTGGATTTATTGTATTATGGTATACAAATATAGAATGATCGAATACTTTTATCCTTAGAGAGCTGTGGAATTTTTTATATTCACATATAATCTCATAAGAGCATTAATTCTTTCCGGAAATTTTTTGAGTGCGTTGCAACAACGTCGTATTAATTTGCCCGAGCGGGACGCGAGGGCAAATTAGGACGTTGTTGGAATGCACGAAAATTATTTCCGGATATGAATTAATGCTCGAATGCAGATTCGGTAAGAAAATCGTAACGACACAAACCCTAAAAAGAAGTAATGTCTACCTATAAAAAATTTCCAAGAAATTTTTTAGTTGTCTTGGTTACGGCTCGTGAACTAATTTTTCTATTGGTCATTAATGAGTGTCGTACGATTTTCACATATAATCTCATAAGAGCATTAATTCTTTCCGGAAATTTTTTTGAGTGCGTTCCAACAACGTCGTATTAATTTGCCCGAGCGGGACGTGAGGGCAAAATTAGGACGTTGTTGAATGCACGAAATATAATTTCCGAATATGAATTAATGCTCGAATGCAGATTCGGTAAGAAAATCGTAACGACACAAACCCTAAAAAGAAGTAATGTCTACCTACAAAAAATTTCCAAGAAATTTTGTTGTTGTCTTGGATACGGCACGTGAACTAATTTTTCTATTGGTCATTAATGAGTGTCGTACGATTTTCGTTAAAATTAACATTACTTATGCTCAAGACCGAAAGTTTACGCAAAATTCCCAAAATGCCTGAGAATGCTTATTTTGCTGAATTTTCTACATAATTGCCATTTTAAGGTATAAACGCCAGTAGTATTGCGGCAGCAAAACTGGAGCAACTGTCAATCAAACGATTAATTAAATCCGCGAATTAAATCCGCGGATTAATTCCGCGGTTTGATCTAATTAATTTCGCGGTTTGATCTAATTAATCACATATGAAGTTTAATATGTAATTTACATATGTGCTACTGATTAAATTACGCGGCGGCCATTTTTAATTTGCTTCCGGAATTACGCGGCGGGGCGCATGAATGGATTAACCAGAGTTCCATTAACCCTACTTACTATTTTTCAGATTTTTTCTAAGTCCCAGTTTTTGAATTTAAATCTCCCGGGGTGTCGGCCATCTAGGGTTTTCTGGCGCGAATATTTGAATTTAAATTTTCAGATTTTTTTTCTAAGTTCAATTTTTTGATTTTAAACTTCCCGGGGCGTCGGCCATCTTGGTGCGGCGCGCACTTCTCACGGCGGTTGTTTTTAATTTTGAATTTTCGCGGAAATATTTGAAATTCAAACTGATAGGATCTATCTCGCTCTTCGAAGCTGCTGTCTTTCTCTTGCACGGAGGCCATTTTAATTTCGCGCGAATATTTGAATTTAAATTTTTTTCAGATATTTTTAAGTCCCTGTTTTGAATTTAATTTCTCGGGTGTCGTCCATCTTGGTTTTCTCACATTTATTTTAATTTAAAAAAAGCTTCGGCGATGTCCCATGGCTGGAGTCGAACCAGGCGATCACAGGCATTACGAGTACGAAGCCTTAACCAACTGGGCTATCGAAGCGATCGAGGTTAAAGGAATTAAACATAGTCACTTACGTGTCACGAGCCCAGCTTTAAACAAACTATTTTTCAAAAAAGGTTATTTATGAAATTGGAAATGCATTGCCTGTGTTGTTAAATGACTTGTAGTAATTTTAAAAAACTGATTTTACGGTTTGGATGTGTCATAATTAATAATTTTATAATTTGTGCCTGCTATATGGCTGGATTAACGAGATCCTCATTGTCCCTACCTACTATTGGAAATTTCCGTCTAAGTTCCCTTTTTAAAACAGGTCGGTGACTGTGTTTTGTTTGGTTTTAAAGGTTTGAATGTTGTCCCACTTAGCTGTTCTGACATTACACTTCCATATCCATATTATAAATAAATTTTAAATGTTATTTTCGACTGAGTTTAGCCGCTTATAAATTACAACAGCTAGTTTAAAAATTAAATGGGTGATAAGAGCTAAAGGCAGATCGTAATATAAAACGAGTTACAAATTTTATTTTAGTATATTCCTGAAATACTGATAATACGTATTGCTTGAATAAGAAAGAGTTGAACTTTCTCTTTTGTTCTGCAGAGAAACCTGTCTGACGTCATGACCTCGGGGTATTTTCAAAGAAAGAACCAGATTCTAGAAATTCATCGAGTTACAAATTTGAGTTTAATATATTCCTGACATACTTCTGTTGTGCCCTCGCCCATATAAAATAAGACATGCGCATTAAATAAATGTTTTTATTGTATAAGAATGGTTGTCCCCCATAAATTTGAATAAAAACAGATAATTTCGTTGAAAAAAAATAGCTTTTCAATATCGTTTGCAAATAAGACAAGGGATACTTGTAAAAATATAAGTCAAACCATTTTTTCTTGTAAAAAATTTACGGAAAAGACGTAAGTGTTGGCGACAAATTAAATAAATTTGAATAAAAGCACGCAAAATTACGAAAATACGTAGAAAATTTATAAAAATCGGCATCTTGTCACATTAAATTTTGCAAAAAACGACAAAAAACAATATTTTTATACAACTTTCATCGAAAAAATAGTAAAATTTTACTAAATACGTCTGTGTTGACGACAAATGAAAATAAATTTGAATAAAAACACGCAAAAATTACGAAAAGACGTATGTGTTGGCGACAAATTAAAATAAATTTGAATAAAAACGCACAATTTTGTTGAAAATCTTTACAAAGCGACTTTATAGTACCGAAAAAATGATGTAAAAAAGTTTTAAGAGTTATTTCTAAGCATAATTTTGCAAACGTTTAACAAATAAACCGTAATTTTTTAAAGTACATCACACAATTATGAAATCGTAGTTCAATTTGATATAAATTTTCGATACTTTGTATGTGAAAAATAGCTTCAATTACTAATATTTGAATAAAAACATGCAATTCCAAAGCATTTCGTGTAAAATTTTAGAAAATCGACAGCAGCTCCCATGAAAATTTATAAAAATCGGCGATCTTGTCACATTAAATTCTGCAAAAACGACAAAAAACAATATTTTTATACAACTTTCACTAAAAAATAGTAAAATTTTACGAAAATACGTCTGTGTTGACGACAAATGAGAAATAAATTTGAATAGAAACACGCAAAAATTACGAAAAGGACGTTATGTGTTGACCCCCCAAAGTAACAAAAATTTGAATAAAATCACGCAATCATACAGCATCTCACATAAATTTTCACAACAAATCGACATCATGTCACATAAATTATACAAAAACTGTCATCATATCACTTGAAATTATACAAAAAACGACATTTTCATTCAATACACGATGAAAATTGAACAAAAATCACGCAGTCATACAGCATCTCACATAAATTTTCACAAAAATCGACATCATGTCATATAAATTATACAAAAACTGTCATCATGTCCCTTGAAATTATACAAAAACGACATTTTTATTAAACACACGACGAAAATTGAACAAAAATCACACAATTACACGCCATCTCACTTAAATTTTTATAAAAATCGACATCATGTTACATAAACTATGCATAATTTTGCAAATGTTTTACACTTTTTATAAAATGCATCGTTCAAATTAAAAGAAATAGCAATTTCCATTGAAAAAATCTACTACCGCAATCATTTCGATAAACAAGAATTCAAAAAATCTTATACTTTTGACGGAAATATATGTATGTTGACTACAAATTAACATAATTTTTAAATAAAAACGCGCAATTCGTTGAAAAAAATATTCTGACACCACCAAAACACGCAATTTTTATTGAAAAACTATATATATGTTGTCCACAAATTAACATAAATTTGAATAAAAACACGTAATTTTGTTGAAAAAATGTTCTGGCCCCGTCATTTCACTTAAAATTTTACAAAACTGCCATCATAACACTTGAAATTAGTACAAAATATTATGTATGTAGATCACAAATTAACATAAACCTGAATAAAACACACAATTTCGTTGAAAATTTGCAAATGTTTTACACTTTTTATAAAATGTGTCGCTCAAAATTAAAAGAAATCACAATTTTTAAATTATATCACGCCATTATGAAATCGTAGATTGATTTTTTTTGAAATTTTACACTTTGTAACTGTAAAATAACTGCAAATACTAATATTTTAGCTTTAGAGCTTTGTAATTATTGCAGATTCGAGAAAAAACAAAGCAGAGTAGAAATAAAAAACACAAACACTTTGTAATAAACAAATATATTGTTCTTATTTCGTATAATACTTAATAATATAAATATAAATGTACAGCAGAATGTCTTATTTCTAAAAGTTCGCTAGCAATTTACAAAACTGTAGTTTGAGGTGCACGACATTTCAAATTAAAAAGACTGCAAGTAATTAAAATCAGAATTTCATTGTGTAATTTTAAAGTTTAAGATGCACCCAATCTAGAATTCCCTTCGTTTTTGGTGTTGATGACATCTGCCTTAGAGGCGTTTTTCTAACGGCCCTTTTTTGGAGGCGTTTCCTTATCGGCGTTCTTCTGACTGAAACCTTTTTGATGTGGACTTGGATGAGTAGCTTGGTGTTTTTAATTTATATTCTAAATCGGACTCGCAGTTATCAGTTTCCATTTCGGTTTTTCCTGTAGTACCAGTCGGGGTTGGCTTCTTTTGCTGTTTAGGTTTAGCTAGCAGCACATTAGCAACGTTAAGGTCTTTGATATAATCAGCAAACTGTAGGCGTCCGGGTGGATTAATAGTTTTTCGAGGCCGCAGAGTGGTCGTGAATTAAATCGACTATGTTAGACGCCGGTAAAATTTCACCCTTTATAGTAACGGTGCCCTTGTGATCCCAGCTCACATCGCTTGAGGTACTCAAAATGCGTAGGAAAACTTCAGCTTTTTTCTTAAAAGTTTTGGGAAGTGTAGATAAAATAACGGCATTTGATAGGCTGTCACTGGTTGTTTCAATAGGTATTTTGATTGGCTGCCGCGCCTGGTTTGTGAAATGAAGGAATCGTTGTAAAACCTGATTGTACTGGATCCATTTATCGTGATCAGTTAATTTGGACTTTAAAACTTTTTGCATTTCGTCATCAAGCTGTGATAATATATTTTTCTCCGCAATCATCGCCAGACTTAAGACGGTTGGACAAATTCCGGCGATACAATCAACATCTTCCGCTCTTTGTCCATTTTAGTCGAAAAGGAGCTCAGTCGTTTGTTCTGATAGAGCCGTCGTGAATAAACTAGCTTAAAATCAAGACTTTCATAATAAATATATAAAAAATATGACAGGTACGGGAATCCGAACCCGTATTCTCTCTCGAGATCAGAGCTTGAATCTGACGCCTTAACCATTCGGCAACCTGACTCCCTATATAAAACGAGCACTCTCTGCATAAGTAAAGAAAACATCTAGTTTTAAAAAGCCTTCTACATGCAATTTCAAACAATATTTTCATATAAATTAAGCCATGTACAAATTCTAATCGGTTTTGATATATATTTTATCGAAGACTGGACCCTCAGCTACCGTTTTATTATTTGTCGTGATGCGTCATCGCTGAATTTTACAAGAGCCAACCTGTCTGCTGTGTGACGTACGCAATGTCTCCATCCCTTTTTATTTTAAAATTCTATCAAAACAGAGGCCCGACTGATGCCGCAC
>OW679201.1:51133329-51283730 GCA_940337035.1 Agriotes lineatus | reverse complement strand
AATCAGATCTCCTGCTATTCCACAGTTCCTTTTTTATAAAGGAAAAACCACCTCCCTCGGGTTCTTCCGAATTGCATATTTTGGGATCGTAGGCTCGCAAACACGGTGTGGGGAGAGATTTGGCTGGTTTTAACTAATTTTCGTTCTCGTGTTATTAATTGCGCGCGATAATTTTTCTCGTGCTATTTATCGTCTTCCTGGCGTGAAAACGCATCCAACTATATATCACATGCCTATATTTGTATTATCGTCAAGGGGGTATATTAATTATGTGTAATGTATTTCCGATAGAATTTGCGAGCGGCCCAGGCGCTGTTGTATTGCTTTCGAGATTGACACTTTAAGCCTCTTTGTATACCACTTGTGTGGCGTTAAGGATTTATTTATGCGTAATCCTTTTACCTGGGCAGATTACAAAATCTGTCTTGCCCTTTTTGTGTCGAAAAATGCACAGTTGGTAGCTATCATCCGTTTTTCTTTGTGTTTAGCATGTGGCGTCGCATCTCTCTGGTATTTTTATAACCGAGCATATTTCGTTTGGCGGCCGGGATTTATTTTAAAATCGTCAAGTTTTGCTGGGCCAGATCATGAAAGTTTTGTTCTGGTGCTAGCAGCACTTTGCTTTATTGGACGCAGCAGCTTTGCTGGCCTGCTTGGTTTATGGCTTTGTTTTTAAAACCGAAGCGTTTTTATTTAGCAAAAAAACGGCTGGAATTGCTTGCTTTTCTGTTCCTTGGAAAAATGAACGCGAGGTTCAAGGGCGTTACTAACATGTGATAAATTTTTAATTGAGCTGCGATCTGGCGAATGGAAAGCGCGGCTCTTTATCACATGTGTGAATCATGTTTCTTTCTTCTTTAGTTCCTCTTTAGAAAAAATTGCAAAACCCTTTACTTATTTGAAATGAACAGTACTAAGGAGTCGAATGTCTTCCTTAGACAAATAGATCATGAGAGCAGTGCTGGTAAACCAGTTGTCAAAAAATATGCTATGGTTTTTCTGTCTATGTATCGATTAAGCTAATTTAACGACAGCATTGCTACTGATTGCTTTGGGAACCAACGATAATATCAAACTTATTACTAGATTTTCTAATCTCCATTTACCAGGATTGAGTTTTTCGTCCAACTCGGAAAGAGAAATATCTATAGCAGCATCTTCAAATGAAGAATCTGATTCAAAATCTGTGTCTCGGATTATACTTGGCGATTGGCGATCATCTGACTCATCAATGCCGTCAGGTGTGAATACGAATTGAATTTTCTTCATCGTTGTCAGAGAAGTCCGATATGTTCTGTGCATACTTAAAATTTTCATAAAAAACCTTTAGATCCACGATTTTTTTTTGGGTGTATCAATAATTTTTTGGGGTAGTATAAATTTTGTCGCAAATTGTCCCATGCACACCGCAAATGAATGCGGAGACTGCAAATAGAACAAATCAAATCCTTGCAATAAATCCGGTATCAAACGAATTACAGTGTATCTCAGAATGTTCTCTACATTTGCTTGTTGAATATCTAAAAACGTGGCGGGAGTAGGCTTGCCAGTATATCTTGTGGTTAAAGGACACTCTTTGAAAACTTAGTTGCAATGGATCGGTTCACCGGCGAATAACGTGCCATATGTGTTTGAGCAAACTTTTATATGAACTGCATTCGGACTATATCTCTAAACGGGGGGCATCAATTTTCCGCTCAGAAGTCTAGATTTATCCACCATGGATTTCTTTATATGGGGTTATTTTAAACCATTGTTTAATACCCCAGTGCATTTCAGCATATTTATATTTCTTAATTATTTTTCTACGTTATATAACGTTTCAGGCTTTCGCGGTTACTGGAATTGTCAATATTAGAATAATATTTCGGCTTAGACCGAGTCGTTTTTGTAGATAAACACCCAGCATTGGTTGGCTTAATGTGTCTAACACCTTCTGAACTCAAGCAAGGGTTTGTGTAACGGTTATGTTCTTTGGTGGCTCGTTAACTCTTACAAGCCACCCACGATTTGGTCCCTGTTATTAGAGTACCTTATGAACAAGTATATTTAGGCATATATGACCTTTTTACTGTTTGTGCACCCATATAGACTAACGTTTTGCAAAATATTGCAGCTTATATGATCAAAGTCAAAGCTGCTCTAAGAGCTGGAGGACGGCATTAATGTATTTATGGTCCTCTGTGCCAGCGTGCAGAACGGAGTAACGTTGATTGGTGGTTCAAGTCCATTGCAATTCTCGGCAGCGGTGCGTGATCGGCTGACGATCGGTGATTGTAATGCTTTAGACCGTGAATGACAACAGTCCAAGTTTTACTAAGTCTAAAACCATCTTCCCTGTTAATATTATTTGGATGTTTTTCTATTTCTAAGGTTTCACGTATCATTCTCAGAAAGTAGTGAGGTACTCTGGTAAGGACAGGTAGAAATAACTGGCGCATGTTGTTAATTAAAATAAATAAAAGAATCGATTGTAGCTGAATAGTTTATCGTAGAAGACACATCTTTATTAGCATGAAGATGGAGTGAGCCATCTATTTTCTCTAACTTTTGACATGAATTACAAAAATTCTTCTAGAATATTTTCTTTCGAGTCTTATAGTGTGTTTGCTTCAGTAACATACAGTTGGCATTTCAGGTACATATCCTGGTAGGAAATTATTTCGATACGATAAATCTGCTGAATGGCCTGGACATTTTTTCGAAGTACGATATTACGTGATTGGGAAACATTTCCCGTAACAAAATCAATTTCTGCCCAGCAGCGTGACTTGTCGCTCCATGTTACTGGTATTGCTATTTTCAATACTAATTAACTCGTAGATGTTTCAGTCAAAACCTAAACGTTTGAATCATCAGTCTGGAGAACAGTGACTATAGGTAGTCTGTTCAGTAAACATAAACAGAAACAGAAACAGAAAGTGGTCTCTGATCTCCAAAATTGCATGAAGGTACTTCTAAAATTCATCTCTGTCTAAGAATGTACTTAACAAAAAGTTACTAAAGCAAATAGGTTAAGGGTGTGACATTTACTTAGCATCTGTCATAATATTATGAATAACTACTTTTAAGGATACTATACAAATACTGTGTTTTATACTGTTGACGTAGACTTTATTAATAGGTATTTTTATTACATTTTATAAAAATTCAGGCGAGAATTTCCAGAAAAGTATCTACTTTGATTCTGAAATAATGATAAATATTAATTGACATTGATTGCCATTTCTAAATTCATACCTGCCTTTATGCATGCGTGGAAACCTTTGCAAAACAAAATACAGAATCCCTAGTGCAAAGATTGTATGAATATGCCAACAAAAAATTCAAATGTTTTTGTGTTTACTGAATGGCCTATACAGTCTGTTCTACAAAAAAGGCCCCGCCTTTTAGCAACTTTATTATTTATTTTAGACCCAATAAACCTTATATCAAATCAAATGACACATAAAAACCTACATTTTAACACAATCAAAAAATTTTTATCTTCAATTGTTTCAGAGTGGTGACGTCACATGCAATTTTTTTAAATGACACTGTATATATTTTTTTAAATTTTCTGGTAGAGGTTTTTTTTTCTTTTCAGCAATGTAAATATTTCATGCACTTGCATAAGAAAATTTTCGTGAAAAATTACAAAAACTTTTTCACAGTGGGAGGCCATGATACAAAACTATAAACAAAAGCGTAACTCAGAAAAACAAAGCAAATAGTAGACAAACGCTTTAACTGTCAGATTTCAGAACAATCTAAAGTGTTTTCTTGTATTATACTCTTGTGCTTTAATATTCAAATCAAAATATGGCCAGGTTTACTAACAATGAAATGGTTGACATGTTGCAAGTATTCTTTCAATGCAGGAAAAATACTGAGGAAGCTTTACGTATTTATCAAACACGGTATCCCGATAGACAGGCTCCTTCCCGGCGAAAATTTAGTAAATTAGAAGAAACGTTAAGGAATACGGGTTCCCTACAGAAAATAAAGAGAGACCGCCAAGTAGGAGATGAAAATTTGGAGTTGGATATTTTGTTAAGTGTAGAGCAAGATGCAAATACTTCAACACGAGAAATTGAACGTAATATTTAGGTGTCATGTAGTACAGTACATCACATTTAAAAAAAACATGATTTGAAACCATATAAGGTACATTTAGTGCAAAATTTAGAAGCAAATGACCCTCCACGTCGAATTGAATTTTGTAATTACTTTGCAAACAGACCGCAAGAAGATCCTAATTTTTATAGAAAAATATTATGGTCTGACGAATGCACATTTTCCAATAACGGCTTATTTAATAGAAATCATCACTATTATTGGAGTACAGAAAATCCCAGACATATTAGAGAAAATCGCTTTCAAAGAAGATTTAGCGTTAATGTATGGTGTGGAATTTTAAACGGAAGGTTGTTAGGACCTTACTTTATTGACGGAACTCTAAATTCAGTTAGATACAACCAGTTTCTACGAAACCAATTACAGGAATATTTGGAACAATTGCCTCTTGCAGAATGTAATAACGTCATTTTTCAACAAGATGGTGCATCTGTCCATAATTCTCTTATAAACACTAATTTCCTAAACGAAAATTTTGGACAGAATTGAATTGGCACAAATGCATCAATTCAGTGGCCAGCTAGGTCCCCAGACTTAACTCCCCTTGATTTCTTTTTGTGGGGATACCTTAAGGACCTTGTTTTCGTTACACCACCAGAAACTATTGACGATCTCAGAGATTAGAAATGCTTGCCAAAGCATTCCTCAAGATATGCTTATAAACGCCGCAAGAAGTGTTAATCCACGATGTCAAATTTGTATTGTCAATAATGGTTTACATATCGAACATTTGTTATAAATGGTTAGTTTTTGTGTTCCCTTTTGTAAATAAATATTGTTTTGTTTTTCTGAGTTTTGTTTATAGTTTTGTATTGTGGCCTCCCACCGATAAAAAAGTTTTTTAATTTTTCTCGAAAATTTTCTTATGTAAGGGCATAAAATCTTTATATTGTTGAAAAGAGAAAAAAAAAACCTCTACCAGAAAATTTAAAAATATATATACAGTGTCATTTAAAAAAATTGCATGTGACGTCACCACTTTGAAACAATTGAAAATAATTATTTTTTTGATAGTGTTAAAATGTAGGTTTTTATGTGCCGTTTGATTGGATATAAGGTTTATTGGGTCTAAAATAAATAATAAAGTAGATAGAAGGCGGGGCCTTTTTTGTAGAACAGACTGTATGTCGCAACCTGAAATACTCTATGATGAAAATTGTCAGTGTCAGCAAATAAAAAAAGTATGTCGAATGGCAATAATGGAATTAACTATACCTAATATATTATAAACTTTTAAAATACAGAGTATTACAAAAAATGTGGACATACTTTGTGTGGTTGTAGTCGGCTGAAGCCGCGTTTCTGTGCTACACGGCATACGACACATTTTGGAATATTTATGCGGATTTGTATGCTGTATTAGATGACCTTGAAAAAAGTTGGTATAAGGTTCAGAAGGGGTAGTTTCCTATACTCAAATGACTTATATCAACTCTTCCTACAACCACACAAAAACTGTACAAATCTTTTTATAACACCCTGTATATTACAACTCTGTGTTTTATAATTTTAAAATTTGACTATAAGCAATGTTTCATCAAAAGTGCGAACCGCGCAATTAGTTCATTTTATATATTATAAAATTTGTTAAACCCCTTTAACGACGTAGTCATGTTGATCTAGTACAGGTATGACAGTTTTCATAATAATACAGTAATTTACGATACAAGTGCGTAAAGCTAGTCTTTAGTCACGAGTGGGGAAGGGTTAAAACGCGAGTAAGAGAGCGCTTTAAGCCCCGCGAGTGACTAAAGACTAGCTTTACGCATGTGTATTGTACAATATTTTATCTACGATAGAATCTAGAAAACACGGTAAATATAAAAAAATATTTAAAATGTAACTTAGGGATACTAACAACCGGTCGTAATTTTGCGTGGTTAAAGATTTGAAAACACGTTGCTACTGACGACGTGTCTAATGAAATCATTTTAAACACGTTGCTACTGACGACGGAAACTAATGAAAACATGTTATTGTACAGTCGTTTTTCAAACCTAAAACTGCTAACTAAAAGTAAATTTTACACACTGTAGTAGCTAATAGCTATTTGTGCAACAAGTGCTAAAAGTGGACATTTATGCACGAGTTTGCACACAATATTTTGTCTACGGCCTTAAATTTATTGTTATTAATCCATAAATGACGATATAACAAAGGTTTGCATTTATGACAGTTATAATTTATGTCATAGTAAAGAGATGGCCTTGACGAGCAGGTTACTGTTTCTGCAGCCAGTAGCCGTCAACGTTGGTTATCAAAGACAATTATAAATGTAGTACACGTTTTACTTTATTTATTAACCAAAGAAGTAACTATAATAACTTTACAATCTCACTTCCAGTTCGAAATTCTATATCCAACACCAGTTGTTTACTTTTAGCATATGGGTTAAAAGTAAACAGCTGATTTCACTTTTAACACGCTGAATTATAAAACGTCACTTTTAGTGAAAAAAGCTAGCTCTAAAAGGCCTACTTTTAGTAGTAGTGGTAGAAAAAAGTTATTTAATAATTAAACCAATATGTTTATTTTTAGATTTCAATATTATGTTGCAGGAAAAGATCAATAACGACAATATCCGGTTGTTGTCGTTTATTATAATGTCACATAGGACCACTATAATTGAAAATTGACGTTAAAAGCCAAACATTGAGGTAAATTATTTATCAGTACAGTTCAATAACGACATTGCCTATGCATTTTACCGTAACATATATTATGTTACATATTATGAAAGAGCAAAATCAAAGTCTATGAAAATTGAAAGATTGAAGTTATATGGGGATGTTACACTATTCGATTAGCGATTCGAAATTCAAATCGATTTACATTCGATTCTATTCAGTACTAAAATCGTTTTGCGGTGAAATGGATTCGAAGACATACAATTTATGATTTGAGTTTATTAATAAAAGAACTATTTTGATTGAATCGATGCTTTCTTCGACCAATTGCAATAAAGTACGCACATTAGCAGGACGAATAACAATCAAAATGGTAAGAAAACGTTGAAGTGACAGCTTAAGACGTCAAAAACACGCGATAACTGTTAAATAGAAGCAGAAAAAAAAACTAAGTCGATTTTCGATTCATAGTAATGTTTTGCAACTATTGTCTGTCTACTGAAAGGTAACGATTGTGAATTAACGATTAAATTAATATATTTTGATTCAAAGCTATTTGTAAATAAATCGCTACCGACCCGAGCATTTTATTCTACTCAGCTAATTTTTGTTATTTCATTGCCTTACGGAGAATGATTAGAGTAAGAATAGAACACTCCGGCGATTGTTCGGTTTAGTTAATTGATTCAATAGTTAATTGGATTCTCTCCTAAACGTTCTTGAATGTCTTTCCATAACGACACATTGAATATTAATAGTAATAGCGAGTTCCTAATGACGAGCTGTGAAAGTGCAATCGAATGTGATTTGTTTTTGAGCTTCCGGTCAATAAGCTGCATTTGGCTTCTTCAACTAACATACAATTTCTGAACTCGACTTATTGACAAAACCAAACTAAATAAAAATTAATGTATAAACAAACCCGTTTGCTGACAATTTAATTGGAGCTAGCCAGGGCACACGCCCAACAATCGAGTATAAAAAGCAATGTAACCGACGTAGGGGCATCACTCGTCCACTAGCCAAATTCAAAGATGTTCAAGGTAAGTGCAACCCTCAAATCCACTGGCATATACTAATTTTATATTTATTGCAGTTCGTCGTACTTTGCGCAGCCTTCGCCGTCGCTAGGGCAGGATATTTGGGTGCCCCAGCAGTGGGCATTGGTGGTCTTGGTTACGCCGGCGGTCTTGGTTATGCTGGTGGTCTAGGATACGCCCGCAGTGTTGGCATTGCTGGACCCGCAATTGCAGCCCCAGCTTTCGCCACCACCTACCACGGTGTTGCCGCCGCCCCCGCCGTCGGTTTGGGATACGCTGGTGGATACGGTCTTGGAGGTGTTGGTCTTGCTCGGGGTGTTGGCATCGCTGGAGGTCTTGGATACGCTGGAGGTCTTGGATACGCCGCCCATGGAGTCGGCGTCGCTGGAGGTCTCGGTCTTGCTCGAGGTGTTGGAATCGGAGGAGGTTTTGGATATGCTGCTGGACACGGTGTCCACCCCGCCGCCACCCAAGTCGCCTACACCAGGAACTTGGGAAGCTACGGCTGGTAAACGACGAACTAGTGTCAACTTTCTTTAATTTATTCATTTTTGCTTATTTATGAAATGTTTTTAAATTAAAAATAAATTGTTTTAATTAATATTTTGCATTGTTACTTAATCATGCTTATATAATTATGGCCATACATCATATGCTTTACATATACATGTTCGACACAGGTCCGGTTCCAGTTCCGGCAACTGGATAAAATCTAAATATGCCCAATTGCGGAATTAATTTGCTCAATTGCAGCATTGGCTAAATTCATTTCGGCAATTAAGCAAATTTGGCATCTGATTATAGCATATGCAGGGGTATATCTCCCAATCATATCTGATAAAGCAACTCGGCAACCAGAAGTATGGTGTTTACTCTGGTAATTTTTAATTTTTTTCGATTTTCTCGAAAACGGCTCTAACGATTTTTTCCAAAACATTTTTATTATATTTATAATGTGTATATGTGAAATAGGTAATTTTCTACTTTTTATATGAGTTTCTTTTTTTTATACAGGGTGTCTCGCAAAGTTCTCCCGGCACTTAAAGAGCATGTTGTTGAGATCATTTTAAGCAAAAAAGTTCATATGAACATGTGTCCTATTCTCAGTATTGGATTGGTCGAGATGGGCCACACAATTGACCGGCCAGATCTCCAGATCTAAATCCCCTAGATTACAACATATTAGGTTGGATGACGGAGTTGGTGTACGAAGAGAAAGTAGAAACATGCGAGGCTTCAATCCAGCGAATTTTGAACGCTGCAGCACAAATAAAAGACAGCAATGCTAAGGTAATGAATGGAACGCGTGGTATTCACAGGTGTGCGGCTAAATGCATTGTAGTAGGAGATGGAATTTTTGAACATCTATGACTGCGTTCTTTTAAATTATTAGTCTGCAGTCATTTATTTTGTTATTTTTGATGTCATAAACATAAAAATTATTTAATGTGTGTAGCTCAATAGATACTGAGAATAGAACACATGTTCATATAAAGTTTTTTCCTTGAAATGATCTCAAGAACATGCTCCTTAAGTGCCTGGGGAATTTTGCGAGACACCCTGTATACAGGGAGTAAAAAAATACTTTGGGATGTTTTACCTACTTATAGATGTCATCAATACAAACAAAAAAGTAATAATTAACACTGGTCCGGAAATGCTTCGTTTCCGAGCTACATGGTGTTAAAGTTTAAAAAAAATCCCGGCCACCCCTGGAATAAATTATTTAAATTTAAGTGCGTCAAAACATGATTCTTAATAGCACCAGTAAACCTTCAAAGTTTCACTAAAATCGGCTATGGGGTTTTTAGATATTGAAGCATTTTAGTTTTTGGGTTTTAGGTTCAGAGACGTGCACAAATATGGGCTTCATTTTTTTCTTGAAAACGAAGTGAGATACAAAAAACTCGGGAGACAAAACGTTGCATTTTACTTGCTTCAATTAAAGAAGAATATGAAAATTGCATAAAATTTGCTGGGATTTTTTTTGTGAAAAAACCTAATTGACATGCCAGGGAATTACTGGGTTAACTGTAATAGGTCCAAAAGATACCTCATAAAGTTATAAACAAACTGTAAAAATTTCAGCGCTAAAGGCGTTTTTTTATATAATAAAAAGTGGATTTTTTAAACTTCAACTCCCTGTATCTTCAAAACGAAGCGTTTTTGGACCCATGTTTGTTGAAATCTATAAGTAGGTAAAATATCCAAATTTATTTTTTCGACACCCTGTATAATGCTGTAAAGTTCGGGCACTTCATTCCATGTAGAAACGTGACCTGAAACAAGGGTATAATGTAGTAGGGAAGCTAAAAACATTTTTTTTTCTATAGCACATGTTAAAGTGTGCTTTTATCAACTCAAAACAAAAGGTCAAGTTTTACTTTAACAGCAAGGGTAGATAAAGTAGCACTTTAACATCAGGGATAGATAATATATATTTATGCGACTAGTGAATAAAGTTAAATTTTATCCATAAGGGGAAAAGTTAGCTCACGGGACGATAGCCGAGTGAGATAATTTCCCCGAATGGATAAAAAGTCTTTATTCAAGTGTCGCATACAATATTTTATCCAAAAATTTTCAAAAGTATTAGGTTATTTAAAATTAGGTAAGTGAATTTTTATAGTAGGCAGTCGTGAAGTTTATGGTTGCTAGGCTAGGTATGGTTAGATCATTGGAGGTCGGTCGTTTTTCCTTCCAGGGAAAAAAAAGCTAAGTTCTTGTTCGTTTTAATTGTTATTCGTTGATAACGAGAGCAGATTGGCCCTCGAAACGTTCGTTATTAATATTTTCATTATTTAATATTTTTAATTTGCAGAGTGGCGAAATACCCAAATAAGAATATGAATTATGAATTCACGCCACAAAGAAGTTTCAGAGATTATCGCAAATTAGAAGTTACTGAGGTTTGAAAATTCGATTTATTCACACTATTGTTGATTATATAATTTTTTTAAATAAGCATTTAAGTGCGCAGTGGCAAGTTAAATTTCAATATTTTTTTAGCTTTGGTTGTTCAAAATGTACTCCATCTCCGTAAAAGTCACTAAACTTAAAAGTGTTAATGAGTTAACTCTTTACCGTATGACTTTTTTTCCTGTGATAAAAATCAGGTGGTTAGAGATATTCATATCACAAGCTTTTAAGCTATTTTAAATAAAACAGAAGAAAGGAAATGTGTTAAAGTTTTTAATAATACTGAAACAGTAAAAGGAAACGTTTAGTAATGCAAATTACATCAATTGGTAAAACAAGCAATGCATCCAGTGGTATTCCCGCGTTCTCGGGCGGAATACGGCTGCTAGTCAGACGCTTTGACTGCTCGCCCAAGAGCGCTCACCTATCGCACTTGCTTATGGCTAAATTATATAAAACGCGTAGAGCGCACGGCCGATCGCGGACGAATTCCACCCGATCGGTGCCGATCAAAACGTGGCTCATGCAGAGACGCAGGCACAACATACGTTTATACAATGAGAATAGTGTAAGACTGTATATGGCTGAATTATGAAAAATTAGACATAAAGGATTTAATTAATGTTACCATGGTGTTGGTAAATAAAATAACAACACAGTGACTATAGAAACTAATTGAAATTGGATTATTTCATTGTAATTTCAAAACCGACAATTGTTACTAGCATGGGTAAATTAATTAATACTAAAATAAAGTTGTCAATGTATAGTCTTACATTATTCACACTGTCTATAGGGATGTTCGGATAAAATACGTAAAAGAATTATTTCGATTATTACGCACAACTGTCACATGACTGATATCATCCAATGAGAACCATGCATTTTTTGAAAATGGACCAATCCCGAACTGATTATTTGATAAGCTCCCTAGGGAAACTTATCAACCGATAAGCTCCCTAGTGCTAATTATCAATCCCGTAAATGGTGTCATAATTAGAAATAGAAATGCAAGAAACAAGCAATTTGAGTTTTTTGGCATTATTAGATCAATTTCAAATTATAATTCATATACGGGTTTTGTGTAATAATCTACAAAATATAAACGCGGACGACACACTTACATATAAATTTGCCCGTGCCAAGAGTAATCGTGGTGGTTGCCCTTAGAAAACTGCCCTCGGGAAAACCCTCGGGACAGTTTTCATTGCAACCAGCACTCGACCCTTGGCGTGTGCAAAATTATCGATAAGTATGTCTCGCCCTTGTTATATTACTATTGAAAATCGTACGACACTCATTAATGACCAATAGAAAAATTAGTTCACGAGCCGTATCCAAGACAACAACAAAATTTCTTGGAAATTTTTTGTAGGTAGACATTACTTCTTTTTAGGGTTTGTGTCGTTACGATTTTCTTACCGAATCTTCATTCGAGCATTAATTCATATCCGGAAATTATTTTTCGTGCATTCAACAACGTCCTAATTTGCCCTCGCGTCCCGCTCGGGCAAATTAATATGACGTTGTTGGAACGCACTCAAAAAAATTTCCGGAAAGAATTAATGCTCTTATGAGATTATATGTGAATATTTGCAAATATAAAGTTTGGAAAAATCGGACTATACCATATTTGTCCTATCAGTGAAGAAAGAAAAAAAATAATATTTTTTTATTTCGTATTTACTTACAATGAAATTATTTATTGAAACAGAAAACCCAAAAAAATGACAAGCTTTTATTATTTCAAATTAAAGAAAAATAAAGAAAATTAAAAAAATTACGAATGGATGTAATATTTGGATCAACATCCAGTAAATTAGTGTGTTAACAGTATCTCCACAAACTTCTTTGTAGAACATTTCGCAAGGTTCCCCTCTTCTTCTTTTTCCCTCGTATTTTTCTTGGACTGCTTCAGAGCTTGGGCGCCTTCTTTTCTTTATTACTTATTTATCAACCTTGCATAATGCATCAGCCACCGCAATTTTGAAGTTCAACAATGGCATATAAGTGTCATTTCGTGCTGATACCATAATAACCAACTGCTAGCAATGTGTATATCCAGAAGACGAAACAACATTTTGAGGTACCATTTCTTTGATTGGATTCGAATTCGGCATTGAATCCAGCAAATCGATACCTCCTATGTGACTGTTGTAAAGAAGTACACTTTTTAAACATGGAATCGTCGTGTGTGTATTTGCACTTTTTAAAAACCGCTTTTTCTGGTTTGTTGGTTTACTTCCTACACATTTGTAGTTAATGCGCACACTATAAGTATATAAAATTGAGAGTGCCGACTTCAGTCGCCTGTTCAAAAATCAATAATTAAATAAATAAATAATGTTGACAACGTGGTGACAACTTTTTTATTAAACCATGGGACAGCACTAATATTTGTGCCATCTTGAAATGAAACGTTTTCTACCATAACACCTCCTCTTTCTTTCTTCTTCATATTCTCTTCAGAAGACATTGCAAAACCCTTAACTTCTTTGAAATGAACAGTACTGAGAGGTCAAATGCCTTCCTTAGATAAATAGATCATGAGATCAATGCTGGTAAACCAGTTGTCAAAAAATATCCTATGGTTTTTCAGTTTAGGTATCGATTGAGCTGATTTGACGACAACATTGCTACTGATTGCTTTGGGAAGCAACAACTCATTACTAGATTTCTTAATCTTCATTTACCAAGATTGAGTTATTCGTCCAACTCGGAAAGAGCAATATCTATAGCACCATCTTCAAATGAAGAATCTGATTCGAAATCTGTGTCTCAGATTAGGGTTGTGATCTATGGCGATTGGCAATCATCTGATTCATCATTAGTCGAATGCAGGCTTTCACGGCCGTTGTCCATAATGGTAGGTTCTTCCGGGTTATGTCGTGATTCATCATTGCCGTCAGGTGTTAGAAATACGTGTTGAATTTTCTTCATCGTCGTCAGAGAAGTCGTTGCATTCGTTCTTATTGTCCGGTATGTTCTTTGCTCACTTAAAATTTCCATAAAAAAGTTTTGATTCACGATTTTTTTTGGATGTGTCAATAATTGTTTGGGGTAGTATTCATTTTGTCACAAATTGACCCATGCACACCGCAAATGCATGCGGGAACTGCAAATAGAACCAATCAAATTCTAGCAGTAAATCCGGTATGAAACGAAGTACAGTGTATATCAGAATGTTTTCTACATTTGCTTGTTGGATAGAGTAGGCTTGCCAATACATCTTGTGGTTAAAGGACACTCTTTGAAAACTTAGTTGCAATGGATCGGTTCACCGGCGAATAACGTGCCATATGTGTTTGAGCAAACTTTTCTATGAAATGCATTCGGATCTTATTCTCAGGAAAAGTGATCTCTAAACGGGGGGCATTAATTTTCCGCTCAGAAGTCTAGATTTAACAACCATGGATTTCTTTATATGGGTTTATCTTAAGCCATTGTTTAATACCCCAGTGCATTTCAGCATATTTGTATTCCTTAATTATTTTCCTACGTTATATAATGTTTCAAGCTTTCGCGGTTACTCGAACTGTCAATATTAGAATTAAATTTCGGCTTAGACCGTGTCGTCTTTGTAGATAAACACCGAGAATTTGTTGGATTAATGTGCCTAAGACCTTCTGAACTCAAGCAAGGATTTATGTAACGGTTATGTTCTTTGGTAGCTCGTGAAATCTTACAACCTTACAAGCCACCCATGATTTGGTCCCTGTTATTAGAGTAACTTGTGAACAAGGATATTTAGGCATATTTGACCTTTTTACTGTTTGTGCACCCATATAGACTAACGAGTTCGCCAGCAGACACGTCGGTGCGCGGATCAGTGCAACGCGCTCCGAGCCTGTTCAAGTGCGATACCTTTCGTATTCGTTTAATCGCGTAGCCTTCAAGCCAAGTGTGTTACATCAAGTTAATCATAAACAATAACATTCGAACCTGACCTCTTCAAGGGTCAGGGACGATAATTTAAATGGCACCGCCAGGAAAACGCAAACTCGGAGACTTATCTCCCCCTATCAATGAAGTCCAAAAAAGATATTACTGGGACACTGACAATCCGACCACAACAAATCGCTATCATATTCTTTCAGAACAAGATAAGCTACCTGAAGCCAGTGATCCAATTAACAGTGAACCAACAATTAACCAAGACAAATCTAATAATAAAACAATTAAAATACTACCTATCTCTATACACAATGCAACAGCTGTAAACCATAAAGAAATTATCAAAGATATTAAAGCAATAGCCAAAGACGATTTCACCACAGAATTAAAAAGTAAATACCTAAAAGTAAATCTTAAGAATCAAGACCATTACCGTGCTTTGTCAAAGTACTACATGGATAATCAAATACAATTCCACACCTTTCAGGATCCGAATGATAAACGGTTATCAGTGGTCATAAGAAATGTACCAATTTCCCTTACCGATGAAGAAATCAAACTAGAACTCACAGAATTAAAATATCCAGTAGTAAGTGTAACGCGCCTTTTAAACAGAGAAAAACATCCTATTCCTATCTGTGCAGTTATACTGAAATCTAAAGACGAGGCTAATAACATCTTAAAACTCGAATATCTAGCTAATTGCAAAATAACAGTAGAAATGAGAAGAAAGCAACACCACATCCCCCAATGCCATAACTGTCAGCAGTATGGGCACACTAAAAATTACTGTGCTGCCAAACCCACATGTGTCAAGTGCAACGAAGACCACTACACTAAACACTGAAAAAAGAAGATAAGGCTCGACCAATTTGTGTTAACTGCAAGGGAGACCATCCCGCAAATTACAGAGGATGCCCACATCATAAAATGCTACAGCAACAACGAACTCCATACTACAAAACCAGGCAAGTTGTAAACCAATCTTACATTCGACCTAATACAACATACTCACAAGCAGCATCACAAAATCCAAACAAAGCTCAACCCTCTAGTCAAGTTTTACACACAACAAACACATCCCCTCTAACTGACAATATAAGCCAACTCATATTACAACTCATAACCCCTATCATAGAACAAATCAAGTCCTATCTTATCAGTAATCTTCTCCCTAATATTCTCAATGTCAAATAACGCAAATCACTTATTACTCCATAACCTCACATTCTTAAATTTTAACGCCAATGGCATAAAGTCCCAACGATCACAGATTATATCCTTCCTAGCGAGGTACAAAATTGATGTAGCGTGCATAACGGAAACGCACTTATGTGAAGGTGAAATATTCAAATTAAGTGGATATCACGTAGTACGTAGCGACAGATCAGCTCGTGTTGCCTCAGGGGGAGTAGCTATACTAATAAAAAAGAAATACACGTATAACATGCTTGACAGCCCAAACTATAATAGTATAGAAGCTGTCTCAGTACTTTTAACCTTGAACAAAGACAAACCAATCAAGATCACTTCAGCTTATAGACAACCCAATCGAAAACTAGATGCGACCGACTTTAACAACATCTTTGACAATCGCACGCCCACGCTCCTACTGGGGGACCTGAATAGCAAGAGTACATACTGGGGCTGCCGCGCGAACAATCCCAGCGGAAATCTCCTAAATAATATAGCAGCTAGTCATCAACTTCAGATACACGCCCGCAATGACTACACCTACTTTCCCTATCGCTATGACCACCAACCCGACATACTGGACATCGTGGTAACAAGAAACCTCGCTTATCCGATACAACAAAACGTAATAAATGAGTTAGATTCTGACCACCTACCAGTAATAGTTACCCTAAACGCTATAAACATAGTAAGAACACCACAACCAATATTAATAAACGGAATAGTAAACTGGAACAGGTTTCAAGATAACCTAAATGAGCTATTAGTCAACCCATATTCAATTAACAACACAAGAGACATAGATAGTAATATTGAAAAATTTACTACCTCAGTAATCGGCGCAGTTCGCGCTGCTACAAAAGTTAAACCAGGCAAAAACAATGCTAACACAAATATTCCGCCAGCCTATATCATTGACCTTATCAATGAAAAGAGCAGATTACGCAGAGAATGGCAACAATCAAGAGCACCCCAGCTAAAAAATCTTTTAAATAACATCACCCATCGGATAAACAGAGAACTAGACAATCACAGGATCAACACCTATAAAAAGCACATAGAAAATCTAGAGCCAAATGATCCAGGCATGTGGAAAACTACAAAAGCTATAACAAAACAGCAAACTATTATTCCAACACTGGTCGAAGCAAATCTCAGCTACAGCACGGACGATGAAAAAAGTGTACTATTCGCTGATCACCTAGAATCAATATTTACTCCTACTGTGACCGATGACAACCGACAATTTTGCAATATGGCTATAGCATATAATGAATCTCACATGCCAATAAGTAATGATTTCAATCATCCTATCACTCCACAAGTGTTAAAAACATGCATAAACCTACTACCATTAAACAAAGCTCCAGGATCTGACCAAATACCTAACGTGGCCCTAAAAAATCTATCAAAAAAAGCTATAGCATATCTTGCGACGGTATTTAATGCTTGCTTAAGAACAGGCTATTTTCCTGACTCATGGAAACATGCCCACATCTTGATGTTCGCAAAAACTGGGAAAAATGCTAAAGATAAGAATAGCTACAGACCGATTAGCTTACTTAGTACACTTTCAAAATTGCTAGAAAAAGTAATAATCTATCGACTCAATCTGTCATTAGAAAACATTAATATTATACTTCCAACTCAGTTTGGATTCAGAAAAACTCATTCAATAACTCATCAGCTACAAAGAATATCTGAAATAATTAAAAAGGGTTTCGAGAATAAGCAATTTACAGTAATAGCTTTCCTCGATATTACAAAGGCCTTCGACAAAGTATGGATTGACGGGCTAAAGTACAAAATCTTACACATCAATATTCCAAACTACCTAAAGACCATATTATTCTCTTTTTTGGAAAAACGTACATATGCAGTGAAGATCAATGGGTCAATTTCATCAACTAAAAACATAATGGCAGGAGTACCGCAGGGAAGCGTCCTAGGACCAATTCTCTACAACATATATACCTATGATATACTACACCAAAACATCTGTGAGGTAGCAACCTTCGCTGATGATACGGCAATTATTACCCAACACGAACAACTGGTAGAAGCGGTAGAACAACTACAAAGAGCAATAAACATAATGACGAAATGGTTTACTAAGTGGGGCTTAACAATTAACTCTGCTAAATGTGCTAGCAAAATTTTCACACTAAAGCAAATCAAAGACGTTCCGAACCTATCCATCAATGGCACAGACATACCTTGGATAGAGAACAACCAAACAGCCAAGTACCTAGGACTACAACTTGACACTCGACTGACCTGGAGCGCACATATAAATAAAAAGCTAAATGAGGGTTACGCAAGACTTGCCCAACTCTACCCATTAATCAACAGGAAATCCTCTCTAAAAACGGAATGCGTACGGGGCCTGGACACTTCGCCCAAAGTCCATAACCCCCAATGCCCACAACCCCCAAAGTGCTCCCACAACCCCCAAATATTTAGCAGGCCCACTTCGCCCAACGCGACCACAACGCCCAAAGATTTTCTAGGGCCACATCGCCCAATCAGTTGGCCCATAACCCCCAAGCCCACAACCCCCAAATTCTTAGCAGGCCCACTTCGCCCAACGAGTTGGCCCATAACCGCCAAAGTCCATAACGCCCAAAGTGCGCCCACAACCCCCAAATATTTAGCAGGCCCACTTCGCCCAATGCGACCATAACACCCAAAGGTTTTCTAGGGACACAACGCCCAACTAGTTGGTCCATAACCCCCAATTAGCTTCGTGTGAATTCGGCATTTCCTTTTTAAAACGTGTATCTACAGCGCGAGTTTTTTTTAAAGAGAACATAAGTCACCATAGAGACCCTTAATGCTCTCTACGTAACCACTGTTGTCACTAAAAGTCTATCCGGCAAGAGTTGGCAGTGGTATGAGGGATTTAGCAAGGAAGATTTACATAGGCCAGCGTTGTGAGCAGTGTATTGTGGGTTACTGCCAACGTTGTTACAACTGACCAATACCTAATTGGTAGGTAATAGGGTTGCAGCATGATATAAATACAAGGGTATGCTCGATAGACGGTAACCCACTGCGCACGTGAACCACATGACGTCACATTCGTAAGGTATCGGGCATGATTATCATGGTCTCGGGTATATCAGGAGGGCTTCGGCATGTTGGACGATGGTTGCACGCATTGCACGTCGATAACCCTAACCTCATGTATATCATGCCTAACCTCATAACCTGAAATGCGCGCGAGTACATACATAGTACATTATCAAGTAGACAGTGAATAGTTTCCTCAGATTATTAAACACCATCAAACACGACAAAAAAAAACTACAAGAGCGTGTAAGAATGGTAGTGTGCAGTGTAAAGGGCTGCAGGAATAACACCGCAGAAATGATAGAAAAGTGAGTTACTTCAGGTTTCCAAAGAATGAAGTAATTTCTGAACAATGGCTTGTAGTATGCAAAGAAAACACAAATGCATCTACATGTAAGTAAATGAACTTGTTTCTGTGCCGTTTTGAAATCGCAAACAGAACAGCTGTACGGTTTCTCTCCTGTGTGGATTCGTGCATGTCCAACTAAATCGCGTTTTCGTGCAGTTTTATAATCACAAATAGAACAACTATACGGTCTCTCCTCTGTGTGAGTTTGTATATGTACTCTTAAATAGCTTTTTCGTGCAGTTTTATAATCACAAATGGAAGAACTATAAGGTTTTTCTCCTGTGTGGGTTTTTATATGTAAGATTAATTATTGACAATTTTATTCAGCGAGGATATGCTCAGAGCGAAAAACACTTCCTCAGGCCCGTGGATTATACCTACTGGGGATACCACGTAAAAAAATGCGCTACCTCAGTGGTGGTGCGGAAAAGAGTTATAATTTACGAGAATCAATAAAACCGCGTATTATTCACACGAAAAATAGCATTTATTACAATTGCGTAAAATTTCCCTCCATTTCACCATTAACTTGACCCTTACAAATGCAAAATACGATTTTTCCGGGAGACTTTTAAAACGTAACTTTCAAATTGCCGCCTACTGATGACGTAGTCTGGTTCACGCTTTCACATTGGTCGTTGAGAAAAGCTGCGCTAGAGCATACCCTTGTATTTATATCATGGGTTGCCGTAAAAACCGAGCTCGAATTTGTAAATGTCAAATGAGACAAATCTCAGACTGATGTTTGTCTCGCAGTTCAGCAGGGCATGATTTAAAGTAATAAAATAGAGTCCTTAAATGTCGAGGTGAAGCGACGTTTTCAATAACAGTTTATTTTTCATGTTTTAAAGCAAATGCGCACATCAATGAGAACATAAGAAAAAGAGTTACACTACACAAGGGAAGAGGAAACTGTGGTATAATACTACTTAGTTTCCTTAACAATTACCGTTTCATATCCTACAGCTTTTAGTAGTAATTCTTTTATGTTTGAAGTTTAGATCCGTGTTTACTGATTTTAAATTGTATACACGCAAGTACAATATATTTAAACGATGATATGCAGTGTCCGTCAAAAAGTCGGCATAATTCGGAAAAAAATTTTGATTTTTCAAAAAAACTTTTTAGGTCAACAATTTGTGCATGTCTAAAAACCTATTTACCCTCTATCATATTTTTACTTACTTAGAAAATGGAGTTTTTCGAAACTGTCAAAATCTGAAAAATGCTATTTTTCGGAAATTAAGTAAGATTTCAATGATTTTTCTTTATCCAATTACATGTTCTAAAAAAATCTCCTCATTTAGACAACTGTAAAAGAACATTTACAGGGTTTTTGTAACAGTAATTCATTAACAGGGCTATATTAGAGTTTCTTGAAACCATTTAAATACATATTAATTAGAATTGAAAAATATTTCTCCTAAAAAGCGCCTTGCATAAAAAATGTAAAAATTATGCCCACATACTACTTTTCGGAAAATAATAAAAAATATTATTTTTTCCAATTATAAATCATAGTCTTCACATAAAAAAATGAATTTTAATATTGTCTTGATATGTGAAATTTTGAAAAATATTAAAAAAATTGAAAAATGAATTTTTAGCTAAAATTAAAAAAAAAATAGGTGTTTTCTGGGTTTGAGATTGTTCAGTTACCTAAAAATAACACAATCTAAAAATATCTCACTGAAATCTTACATAATTTCCGAAAAATAGCACTTTTCAGATTTTGTCAATTTCGAAAAACTCAATTTTCTAAATAAGTACAAATCACTCGGTATATATGATAGGGGGTAAATAGGTTTTTAGACAAGCACAAATTATTAACGTAAAAAGGTTTTTTGAAAAATCAAAAATAAATTTTTTTCCCATATTATGCCGACATTTTGGCGGCCACTGTATATAATTAGTACCTACCTAATTCTACTTTCAAGGATTTTTATGTCACAACTATTTGATATTAGTGGCGTTCCTTTACAATAAAAATCGTTTGGGATAGTACATCTTAAGAAATAAATATAAGTAAATGACTATTATTTATATTAAACAGAAACATACAAATGTAAAGTAAACGTTTTACTCTTGAACATAACACTTTAATATAATACATTTGACTGTATAGTCATTTTCATAAGGACACGCATTGCAATGTATTCCTCATTTTCAGCACTACTCAAATCTGAGACTTCTTAAGTTTCGTAACCTATAAAATAATTTTCATTATAATATACCTTATACTCGTACATAATTCATACTTAGCTACCACAGTCACTTAAATTTCTAATTACCAATTCGTGAAAAAGTAAGTCTTTTTAACTATTTTATTGAAATTGCGAATTGTCAATTTGACACTTATAAATTCTGAAGTCTTTTATGATAAAATTTCGAGTACCAGATATGAATATGCAAAAAAATAACCTTCAAACTCATTAAAAAAGTAACGTTTGGATATGTGTTGTACACGCTATTTTTTTCATAGTAGTATCTTGTAACTCAAAATGTGGTCAAAATGACTTCAGTTTACAACTGACAAATTTATAATTATCAACTTCAATAAAATAGTTAAGAAAAGTGCCATCTTCTTTACGATTTTCCATAAAAAAGACATTCAGAATCACTGTGGTAAAAAATTAACTATTGTAAACACATTTTATAAAGACATTGGCTTAAGGTATACTTCTGAACTTTATGAATGAATGAAAACAAACTAAGATCATACAGGCAGAAATACACGTTTTAAAAAGGAAATGCCGAATTCACACGAAGCTAATTGGGGGTTATGGACCAACTAGTTGGGCGTTGTGTCCCTAGAAAATCTTTGGGCGTTGTGGTTGCTTTGGGCGAAGTGGGCCTGCTAAATATTTGGGGATTGTGGGCGCACTTTGGGCGTTATGGACTTTGGGGGTTATGGGCCAACTCGTTGGGCGAAGTGGGCCTGCTAAGAGTTTGGGCGTTGTGGGCTTTGGGGGTTATGGGCCAACTGATTGGGCGATGTGGCCCTAGAAAATCTTTGGGCGTTGTGGTCGCGTTGGGCGAAGTGGGCCTGCTAAATATTTGGGGGTTGTGGGCGCACTTTGGGCGTTGTGGCCATTGGGGGTTATGGACTTTGGGCGAAGTGTCCTAGACCCATGCGTACTACTATTATACAAAGCTCTACTGAGGTCGCTCATTACTTATGCCTGCCCCGTGTGGTGTGCAACATCGGACACCAATATCAGAAAAATCCAGACGTTCCAAAATAAGGTGCTCAGAATAGCAATAGATGCCCCATGGTTTGTTCGCAACACACAAATCCACAACGAACTAGGAATCAAACCGATCAAAAAATTTATATACAGAACTACCCAAAAATTTTTCGAAAACATGCATTTATGTGAAAGTGCAGTGTATCACCGGCTTGGACACCAAAACATACACGTTAGACTCAAAAGAAAGTTACCTCAAGACGTAATAATAGACATTATAGACATTAATTAATCTAACCTACCATAAGTATCGAGGAGTCATATTGTATTACCTCTAAGCTAAGATATTAAAGTTAAAAAAAAAGCATATTAATTATAACAGCCATGTATAACAAAGTAATAATTGTTGATCTGGTTAATAAAACTAATAACTAAAAAATATAGACTAACGTTTAGCAAGACATTGCAGCTTATATCATCAGAGTCAAAGCTGCTCTAAGTTTTGGAGGACGGCATGAATGTATTTTTTTTTGCTTTTAGAAGAGCTCCATTCCAGCACTCTAATGACGTCATTTGAGTGTTAGAATAAGTCGCTATGAAATGACGTCAATCGGGTGTTAGAATAACACTCGTTGCAGAAGCTCTCATTTGTTCCTGAACTCGCCGCTACGCTGCTCGAATTTCAAATTCGTGCTTGAATAGATGCCTTCTGCAACTTGTATTTTAATATATTATTATAGTCCTCTGTGCCAGCCGTGCAAAAACGGCGTAACGTTGATTGGTCGTTCAAGTTCATTGTAATTCTCGGCAGCGGTGCGTGACCGGCTGACGATCGGTGACTGTAATGCTTTAGACCGTGAATGACAGGAGTACAAGTTTTACTAAGTCTGAAACCATCTCCCCTGTTTATATTATTTGGATGTTTTTTTATTTCTAAGGTTTCACGTATCATTTTTGGGAAGTAGTGAGGTACTCTGGCAAGGACAAGTAGAAATAACTGGCGCATGTTGTTAATTAAAATAAATAAAAGAATCGATTGTAGCTGAATAGTTTATCGTAGAAGACACATCTTTATCAGCGTGACCACGAAGATGGAGTGTGTCATCTTTTTTCTCTAAGTTTTGACATGAATTACAAAAATCCTTCTAGAATATTTTCTTTTTAGTCTTATAGTGTTTTTGCTTCAGTAACATACAGTTGGCATTTCAGGTATCCTGGTAGGAAATTATTTCGATACAATAAATCTGCTGAATGGCCTAGACATTGTATGCGAAGTACGATATTACATGATTGGAAAACATTTCCCGTAACACAATCAAGTTCTGCACAGCAGTGTGACTTGCCACGTTACTGATATTGCTATTTTCAATACTAATTAACTCGTAGATGTCTCAGTCAAAACATAAACGTTTGAATCATCAGTATGGAGAACAGTGACTATAGGTAGTCTGTTCAGTAAACATAAAAACAGAAAGTGGCCTTTGATTTCCAAAATTTCATGAAGGTACTTCTAAAATTCATCGCTGTCTAAGAATGTACTTAACAAAAAGTTACTAAAGCAAATAGGTTAAGGGTGTGACATTTACTTAGCATCTGTCATAATATTATGAATAACTGCTTTTAAGGATATTATACAAATACTGTGTTTTATACTGTTGACGTAGCGTTTATTAATAGGTACTTTTATTACATTTTATAAAAATTCAAGCGAGAATTTCCAGAAAAGTATCTACTTTGATTCTGAAATAATGATAAATATTAATTGCCATTGATTGCCATTTCTAAATTCATACCTGCCTTTATGCAGGCGTGGAAACCTTTGCAAAACAAAATACAGAATCCCTAGTGCAAAGATTGTATGAATATGCCAACTTCGAAAAATTCAAATGTTTTTGTGTTTATTGAATGGCATATATGTCGCTGTTTTCTTCAAACATGAAATACTCTATGATGAAAATTGTCAGTGTCAGCGAATGAAAAAAGTATGTTGGATGGCAATAATGGAATTAACTATACCTATACATATTATAAACTTTTAAAATACAGAATATTATTTAAAATGTGGACATACTTTGGTTGTAGTCGACTGAAGCCGCGTTTCCGTGATACACGGCACACGACACATTTGGAATCATTTGGAATATTTATGCGGATTTATATGCTGTATTAGAGGACCTTGAAAAAAGTTGATATAAGGTTCAGAAGGGGTAGTTTCCTACACTCAAATGACTTATATCAACTTCTCCTACAACCACACAAAAACTGTACAAATCTTTTTGTAACACCCTGTATATTAAAACTCTAAGTGTTTTATAATTTTAAAAGTTGACTATAAACAATGTTTCATCAAAAGTGCGAACCGTGCAATTAGTTTATTTTATATATTATAAAATTTGCAAAACATCTTTAACGACGTAGTCATGTTGATGTAGTACAGGTATAACAGTTTTCATAATAATATAGTAATTTACGATACAAGTGCGTAAAGCTAGTCTTTAGTCACGAGTGGGGAAGGGTTAAAACGCGAGTAAGAGAGCGCTTTAAGCCCCGCGAGTGACTAAAGACTAGCTTTACGCATGTGTATTGTACAATATTTTATCTACGATAGAATCTAGAAAACACGCTAAACATAAAAAAATATTTTAAATGTAACTTAGGGATATTAACAACCTGTCCTAATTTTGCGTGGTTAAAGATTTTAAAACACGTTGCTACTGACGACGTGTCTAATGAAATCATTTTAAACACGTTGCTACTGACGGCGGAAACTAATAAAAACATGTTATTAAACAGTCGTTTTACAAACTTAAAACTGCCCACTAAAAGTAAATTTTTTTATCTACCCTTGCTGTTAAAGTAACACTTGACCTTTCGTTTTGAGTCGATTAAAGCACACTTGAACATTTGCTATAGAAAAAAAGTTATTTAATAATTAAACCAATATGTTTAAATTTCAATATTGTGTTGCAGAAAATGATAAATAACGACAATACTCGGGTGTTGTCGTTTATTATAATGTCTCATGGGACCCTTAAAATTGAAAATTGACGTTAAAAGCCAAACATTGAGGTAAATTATTTATCAGTACAGTTCAATAACGACATTGTCTATGTATTGCCTATTAGTGTACTTTACCGTAACATATATTATGTTACATATTATGAAAGAGCAACATCAAAGCCTATTAAAATTGAAAGACTGAAGTTAGATGGGGTTGTTACACTATTCGATTAGAGATTCGAAATTCAACTCGATTTACATTCGATTCGATTCAGGACTAAAATCGTTTTGAGTTTATTAATAAAAGAACTATTTTGATTGAATCGATGCTTTCTTTGACCAATTGCAATAAATTACGCACATTAGCAGGACGAATAACAATCAAATTAGTAAGAAAACGTTGAAGTGACAGCTTAAGACGTTAAAAACACGCGATAACTGTTAAATAGAAGCAGAAAAAGAAAACTAAGTCGATTTTCGATTCAGTAATATTTGGCAACTATTTGTGTGTCCACTGAAAAGTAACGATTATGAAGTAATGATTAAATTTGAATAAATAATAGATTTTGATTCATAGATATTTGTAAATAAATCGCATATCTAACGACCCTAACATTTTATTTTACTCAGCTATTTTTTTTTATTTTATTGCCTTACGGAGAAGGATAAGAGTAAGCATAGAAACACTCCGGCGATTTTTCCATTTTGTTAATTGGATTCTCTCCTAAATGTTCTTGAATGTCTTTCCATAACGACACATTCAATATTAATAGTAATAGTGAGTTCCTAATGACGAGCTGTGAAAGTGTAATCGAATGTGATTTGTTTTTGACCCCCCGGTCAATAAGCTGCAGTTGGCTTCTTCAACTAACATACAAGTTCTGGACTTGACTTATTAACAAAACCAAACTAAATAAAAATTAATGTATAAACAAACAAGTTTGCTGGCAATTTAATTTGAGCCAGCCAGGATACACGCCCAACAATCGAGTATAAAAAGCAATGTAACCGACGTAGGGGCATCACTCGTCCACTAGCCAAATTCAAAGATGTTCAAGGTAAGTGCAACCCCCAAATCCACTGGCAAATACTAATTTTATATTTATTACAGTTCGTCGTACTTTGCGCAGCCCTCGCCGTCGCTAAGGCAGGATATTTAGGTGCTCCAGCAGTAGGCATTGGTGGTCTTGGTTACGCCGGCGGTCTTGGTTATGCTGGTGGTCTAGGATACGCACGTGGTGTTGGCATTGCCGCCCCCGCAATCGCAGCCCCAGCTATCACCACCAGTTACCACGGTGTTGCCGCCGCCCCCGCTGTCGGTTTGGGATACGCTGGTGGATACGGTCTTGGAGGTGTTGGTCTTGCTCGTGGTGTAGGCATCGCTGGAGGTCTTGGATACGCTGGAAGTCTTGGATACGCCGCCCATGGAGTCGGCGTCGCTGGAGGTCTCGGTCTTGCTCGTGGTGTTGGCATCGGTGGAGGTTTTGGATATGCTGCTGGACACGGTGTCCACCCCGCAGCCACCCAAGTCGCCTATACCAGCAACTTAGGAAGCTACGGCTGGTAAACGACGAACTAGTACCAACGTTCTTTAATTTATTAATTTTTGCATATTTATGAAATGTCGAATTAAAAATAAATTGTCTTAATTAATATTTTGCATTGTTACTTAACCATTTAGTGCTCATTGGCAATCATGTGTTCATATAATTATGACTATACATCATATGCTTTACATATACGTGTTAGACACAGACATTGCTTAGACATAGATCATTTTAAGACATTTTAAGTATAAATCAACTATCAACCAAGACAAATTTTATAAAGTCAGACCACTTTTTGGTTTTCTAAACAAAATATTCAAACGTACAGGGTGCCCGCAACTCCCACTAAAGCTTCAGGTAACCTTTTTTTATCAAGAAACATGAACACAAAAGTTCAAAAAAATTGTCGTGTGCAGCTTAGTTTTCTTGTACGGTGTTGTTAATGTTGTTATCTCCAACAGTAATTGATAAGGAATTATAAGAAAAACTTAAATTAAACCCATATTTATAGGAAATATATTTAAAATAATAATTATTCACTAATTTGTTTTAACTATTCGTATTTCGTTTTTGAAATGGTGTTACAAGATAATAAATTTTGTTAAAATTAAACATGACAACAATGTATATTTATGATGACCTGATATGAATAAAAAATAAAAATAGAAACAAACATTTAATTGTAATGTCAAATTTTGACTGTCAGTTGTGACACTAATTTCACTCGCGTTTGATTTGCTCCAACAATAATTTGTCTTTGTATCATATGGTACGCGGCATATGAACGTTATAGATATGATATGGGTTTTAGGAAACTGCCAAGTTATTTTAGTGAAGCTGCAAGGGTATACGCCATACGTTTTCCCAACAGAAGGCACTCCTCTCATAAGTACTGTGATAAGAGCTTAAGATCGAAGACTAAGAAAAACTGAAACCATTATTCCAGTTCATGATATGAACGGAGGTCGACCAAGAATAATAAACCCAACTTGAAGGAAAAAGTTTTACAAATAGTAGCTGAAAATCCAGAAACTAGAATACGAAGTATTTCTAGAAATTTTGGTGTTTCTAAAACTCGTGTACATAAAATTTTAAAAGATCTTTATTACAAAACAAGAGTTCAAATTATTGCAGGAACACCATTCACGTCGAGTTACCCTTTGCGATTGGTTGGTAGAAGCCCATAGAAGAAATCCTTTGTTTATAAGCAATGTGTTATGGACGGACGAAGCTACATTTACAAGAAACGACATCTTTTGCAATGGTATGTCTAATTAGTGTTATAATATGTTATTAATGTAATTTTTAAATAAGAGTACCACGCAAATATTTTTCGTATTCGAGTTATCAAACCTTAGGTTGATTAAAAGTTACTTGTAAATTGATAGATAAAAATAAATAGTTGTATGCCCTTTATAATATTTTATTTATCTGCAATTAATCCAATAATACGCTAGCTCAAATCGATAAAGCACAGACTCATCTCGGTTGGGTCCCCCCTAAATGCATAATTTATTAAAATTATTAAATACGGATCTGTCTCCCCATACGCTTAACTGCGCACAATCGAAACTGAAATTGGGTCAAATATAAGCCAAGATGGACGCCGTTTGCAAGATCGCGTCAAATTGAATAAACAAAACAAGCAAAATTGATCACAGTTCTATTGGTAACTATTTAAATTAGTTGGTTTTCTTGGCATTAATCCTCATTGGTTTCTAGCATTTGTTTATGGGGCTCACGTCTATCTTCCAATTGTTTATTTTGGCGTCGGTCCGGGTCTCACTAACGGATAACCTCAAATAATGGATTTTGGGCTTCCTGGCAGACTATATTCACTCGTACGGCGATGTAACTGTCCGGGATTGCCTTTAGTATTGCTCTTCTTACTCATGCATGAATTTCCCGGTGCTCACTTAATTATTTTTAGGATTAACAGTACCTGGACTGGCCGAAATTATATCGGGGTGTTCGTAGGCTACGCTGACCTCGTTATGGGGCTGCTATGGTCCGGATCGTGTTGTTTAGGCACGGGCACGTATCCCAATGGCTGCTGAACGGCACTGGTGTCTTCCCCAATTGTCTGGCTGGACTGGTAGACCTCCTCGTAGCTGTCGGAACTAAGGCTGCTTTCGGATCGAGGTTATGTCAAACAGCATCGGACACCTCAACAATTTTTGATGGCGGATTTTGATAAAAATAATACCACATGGGCACAAAAATTTGCTCAATACACTGGTAAAGTTTCAGACATGTATTTTTATCTCACACGTCAAGCCATTAATTTATTCATTTGTCTTCTTCTCGTTATAAATAAAAGCCAGTTAGTTTCAAATTAATTACGGATGTTAACATGGTTCAAAATACTGACTTTTAACAATAAATTATACTTAAAACTAGGATTTTGTACACTAATATTACATCTAAAATAATTATTTACATTTATACTAATTTTGCGTGTCTATTTGTCACTGCACGTCTTTTTAATTTGCGTTTAAATATTTACATGTCACTGCACTGATTAGAGTATTTAATTCGCTCGCTTCCTGCACTGGCTTCCTTTGAATTCACTGTTTTATTTTCCACACATTTTTAAGTTCATATGCTGTTTCCTTTTCTGCACTTTCTATAACCCTTGCCTCTTGATTCTTACGGTTTCCTTCAAATGCTTTAATACCTTCATTCTTATCTGCTCGTTGCATGTTGATAAGCTTATCTATCTTTCAATTGCCTTTCTTATAAAACCCTGACTGGATTTCACTATTAAACTGTACCTGAATTCTACGCTTCATTCCCTTGCGTTTGCGATCCATCTTGTAATTATTAAATTTCATTCGGCTTGACATTTACTTTAGTACAAACCTAATCAAATAACTGCACTTACATTCAACTTAGATCCCTGTTTAAATTGAGCTTTGCTTATTGCGTTCATTAATTAATTATTTTGCAATTACTGGCATCTCATTACAAATGTATTCATTCTGGCAAATTCAACTTTTAGCTTTGCAGTTATATAAAATATCTCCCTCTGAGCTTTCATGAAATGTCCATTAATTTGGCAATGCTAAGAGAGTTGATTGGTAGGGCTTAAAACCATAGCACTTTAACTGTCACAACAAATACGCTTGGGCCTATGACAATCCTCATGCAGTTCACGAAAGAAGCTACCAGATAGGTTTTTTAGTAATTATATGGGCTGACAAGCTGATTGGTTCTTCTATACTTCCCGAAAGGCTAAATGCAGAAAATTATGTAGAATTTTTAAATTATAACCTTCCGGGCCTACTGGAGGATATTTCTCCACACATAATCCAAGTGTGGTTCGGCAATGAGTTAACCACCCTGACAAATGGATCGGTAGTGCGTCCAAAAGCTTGGCCAGCGAGAAGCCCGGAATTAACATCTTTGGACTTTTTCCTGTGTGGGGGGCACTTGAAGAATTTGGTTTACGTTACTCCCTTGTCTAATGTCGAGAAGACCTTACCGATCGAATTTATAAAGCAGCCACCGCCATTAACCCCAGAACGTTGCAGCGTGTTCAAGGTGCAATTATTGTGTGTGGACGTAAGTGCTGAGAAGCTAATGGGCAGCACTTTGAAAATGTTTTACAATATTGTAATGTTTTTTGAGCCAACGAATTGATTGAGAATTATGTTTGCTTATTACTTAATTTTGTCAATAATAGTTATTTATGGTATAAGGGTGTTATATTACAAATAATCTTCCGAAGAAAAGTTGAGCCCTTGAGGCCCCTAGGACCCTAGAGAAGGGTCATTCCTCGAGTGAATTATTTGTTAAAACATGCGTGCCATACAAAATTGTATCCAACAACTCAATAAATATCGAAAAAACAAATTGTGTATTAACAGCGGTGAAAAGTTATAAGTGACAATTTGGAAAGTACCGAGAGATCAAATAAATGTATAATTAGAGTCGCCTGTGATTCGTGATATACGTTTGGCAATACTGCAGGGTATTGTCAACAGTAATGTATTAAGTGCATAGTGACTTGCCGATAATGCTGGTCAGATTGCATGACCGCTGGATTGTTTAGAAAATACGCCCGACAGCGAAGCTAGAATGCGTATTTTCTAAACAAACCAGCGCGGTGCAATCTGTCAGCATTATCGAAGCAAAGAACTATGCACGCAATATATTTTGTGTGACTATTGCTTGAATCGATTAAAACAACTAACGAATCATCATTTTAATGAGTAAGGTGGAGTATTGCCGATAAGTTGTTATATAACAATAATTATCGACTCAAGCCATTTTTGATTGGTTGAAAGTTCAAAAAGTGAGTGCGATCATTGGTCAAATGACATCGTTTGACAGATGTATGCAATAGTCAGTCTAACTATGTCAAATTCGAGGTTAGTAAGTTAGGTTTTGTTTGTTATTTGACACAGACTGACGAAAATTTAACCTGTACATCTGGAATTTGACATAGATTGACAGTGTTTTAAATAAAATAAAACTCTAGAGTTTTATGGTTATAAATATCTAGGAGTTTATGGCCTACAAAATACCTGCAACTGATATCAGTGTAATTATGCCTCTATAATATGTGAGTTGTGGATAAAAATGTTACTTTGTGCAATTTTTTTCTGTCTATATTTAATAATACTTATTAGTGCAATTACATTTGTCACATCCAAACGGCCTTCTTGTTAAGTACATTCATTAAACAAACCTAAACAAGCAGCGTTGTCAAATTTAATTTTCTTTTCTCATGCGTTACAGAAGACAGCTACCTGAAGCTTTAGAGGGAGTTGCGAGACACCCTGTATAATTCATAGTGCAATTTTGACCATTGAGATACAATGCAAAACAGTTCATAGGGAACAAACTTGTAATGTTTGAATATAAACTTGGAACACTTCGCCAACGAAATGGATTCATGGTCCATGCTGAATCATACTCATAATTATACAACTACCAAATGATCGAATACTTTTATCCTCCAGAGGGCTATGAAATTATTTGTTTTCTTAAAACTGATATTACTAATACTCAAGACCGTCAGCTTAAGAAACATGCCCAAAATGCTTATTTTGCTGACTTTTCTACATAAATCCCATTTTTAGGTACAAAAACCGGTTGCAATGCGGCTTTTTTACTTATCCCTATACTTTACTGTACTATGAATTTGTATTTCCCTTTGTTTGCTAGTTTAAACAGTCGTAGAAACATAACACTCGATTTAACTCTCAGAATGGTTAAGGGTAAGCCAATATTGCTTTGACTGGCCTGTTAGTTGTCACCTAGAATGCTGAAATTGTGCATCCAAACACTGCTAGCAATAAAAACCCAGCACTTTTCATAAAAAAATATATAATCTGTAAGAGAAACCCAAATACAGGAAAATACATTTACGTGAAATACACCAAGAATAAACTGCGCCAATGGATACATTTCAAGCATTCAACAATGTAAACTTATTATCTCCTTGCGAAAGCTGTTTTTACTCGCGTTAAGATATATATTAAATATAGGGAAGCCTTATATTTAAATTAGAGATTACAGTCCAAACGCAAACCTCTTGAAAACATTTTAAGTCTCAAACGCAAATTCCTTGAGCCGGACCTGGTTTTCAGACCACACCAGCTATTTGCTGATGCATACGTTTTAGCGCTCACTAAGAATGCTTGATTCAGCAGTGATGCCAAGATGTATTCACTTCTCGCGCTTTCCCCGGTGTCGCAATACTGCGTCATTCGCTATTAAGCTTCAGGTTTCCTCAATTTCACTGATTCGTACAGTAAATAGAGGTAGTTAATTATAGTAACTAACCTGGCTTTAGTATTTCTGCCAGATGATCCCAGGGGGTTTCCGCTGTGTGCACCTTTGCAGTTTCTAGCTGTGCCGACTGGAAAATCTCAGGGTTGCTTCCAATGTGATTGTTTGCTCTCGAAGACTGTATTTCAGCTTACTGCTACTGTTAGTGCCAGTTCACACAGGCACTTTATAATGCATTTAATGGTTTGTCGTGACGTCCTTTGTCATTGGACTTCACGCGCTCTTGACAGCTTGAGCGCGACTGTCCCCAGCTATTCTTCATCCTTCATGCCACAGTTGCAGTTATTCATAAATGCAACGTTGCGATCAGTTGTCTTGGCACATTTACCAGCACACGCAAAATTTACAATGCGTTTTAAGCAAATTGATGCATAATGAGGAATACGGTTCAGTTTTATTACTAGCCGAATAATGGTTAAATACCAAAGCCTTGAAATATATAGGGTGACACGAATCGGACCATTACACGGTTTAGTTTTATTTTTAAAGAAATATTTTTATTTCCTTTTACAATAAAAGAAGTATTGGATTTACCTCAAAAATTCGAAATTGAGTTTTCACCAGATCTTCACATTTTAGAGTGACCTGAACCCAAACAACATTGATCATTCTGTCTGTCTGTCCGTCTGTCTGTATGTGGTGTCTGTGTGCCTTTACATTTTTATTATATTTTTAATGTGTATTGATGTGAGATAGGTGATTTTCCAGTTGAATACTTCTAAAATGGATTTTTTTTAAAAATATTTTTGTATTAACTCCTATTTTAAATAGAACACCCGGTATATTATTACATTTTTGAATAAAGCTTAAAATTGTTTTTACAAATAACGCTCTATTTTGTACGGTTTCTGTAAAATTTTTATTTTTTTTTAATTTTTGACAAATGCTTAAAAAGCAAATGTTCGGCTAATTATAAGATCACTGTAAAAGGAAGTTGTGTGCGTGTATCATACCATATTGTTTATACTTATTTTGATGAATTTTTTCTATAAATGCAATTTCCGAATAAAGAAACTCGAATTCGATCTTATTCTGCGGGTACGAAGTCCACAGTCAAGTAAATATGTATAACAACCTGAACTAAAATAAGCTCCACGTTTTAATAGCCTATACGAACTAAGAAACTAGAAAGAGAGCAGTATAGCTATACAAATGTTGCAGTGGTTCGTACTGCAAAAGGCCACCCACAAGATAAGATCGAATCCGAGTCTACTGATACAAATTTCTGTCCTGCATTGTAGTAAAAGCTTAACAACAGCTGAACCCACCCTCTAAGGTCACAGCACCTACCTTCAGGAAAGCAACAAATCTTTCATTAAATTATTTGCTGGATTATTATCCACACCAGTTGGAAAAACCCACAATGTGCAATGTGATTTTACCCCTAATATTGAAGTTTAGTTTCAGTTTGGTTTTCAACTTTGTCGCGATAGTAGTATCAGTTTTCATATATGTCGTATCCGTTGCACATTTAAAAATGCCGAAATTAATATATTTATCTACTCCTATTAAATTATATTCACATTATAAGAACATTTTTGAATAATAATTCACGGTTTGAAGCCAATCACAAAATTCTATTTTCATTATTCAATAGGTTGTAGCCAATCACAAAATTTATTAAAATTCTATTTTTATTATTCAATAGGTTGTAGCCAATCACAAAATTCCTTCTTATTATCAAATGATTTTTGCAGTTGACAGTTGTCACAAATGTCATAATTCGGAAATATGAACACAAAACTCCTATTGCATAGGAGTAGATAAAGTATCGTATTACATTCGCGATTATGGCCATTATTCACTCAGATGACTTGCGCCATGCGCCTTAGGTTTGTGACTCAAATGTCATCTTCCTGAATAATGGCTGTCATAATCGCTCATATAATAATATACTATTACTGCCTTCAAACCTTTAAGTAATAACAATTCCATAGCTCCTCGATCATATGGTACCTGATACAGGACTCGGTCAAGGGAGTGACGTGATCGTTTGTTTCTTAGAGCATGCAAATATTCCAAGCGTTTCTGAACTACATTTTGACAAATTAGTTACTTCTGTCAATTTATTAGTAGAACATAATTAGTAAGTATAATTTGGAAGTTACTGGGGTATGAAATTTCGAGTTTTCAACACAATTGTTCTTTACATAAAAACGTTTAAAAATCAGCATGTAAGTGCTCAGTGGCAACCTAGTTTCAGTATTTTTTTAAATTTAATTGTTCAAAATGTACACCATCTCCGTAAAAGTCACTAAATTTAAACGTTTCTAGTTCTAAGCGACTTTTTTCTCGGGAAAAATATCAGATGGTTAGATATATTTATTTTACTAGCTTTTGAGCCCACCATATAAGTGGACTTACTCTACTTAACCTAATTTCTATATTTTTAAAATTGGATAAAAACAGAAGAAAGGAAATGTTTTAAAGTTTTTAATAATACTGAAACCGTAAAAGGAAACATTTAGTAAAGCAAATTACATTAATTGGTAAAAAAAGCAATGCAGCCAGTGGTATTCACACCCGAACTCTCAGGCAGAATGCGACTGCTAGTCAAGCGCTTTGACTGCTCGGCCAAAAACGCTCACCTATTGCACTTGCTTATGGCTGCATTATAAAAAACGAAGTGACCCTATCGGTGCTAATGAAAACGTGATACACTCAGAGACGCAGCAGACACAACATTCGTTTACATATAGAAATTTACGGAAAAATACGTAAAAGAATAATTTCGAATGTTCACAAATAGAAAGGTTAAAAACGGACTATACCATATTTGTCCATCGTTGAAAAAAGAAAACAACAATCTTATTATTTTATTTCGTATTTACTTACAATGGTATTATTTATTTAAACAGAAAACCTAACCAAAAAATAATTAAAGGATTTATTATTTCAAATTAGAGGAAAATAAAAAGAACAATTAAAAAATGTAATATTTAGATCAACAGTCAGAAAATTAGTGTGTTAACAGTATCTCGCTAAACTTCTTTTTAGAACATTTCGCAAGTTGGCCCTCTTCTCTTTCTCTCGTATTTTTCTTGGACTGCTTCAGCGCTTGGGTCAGCCACCGCAGTTTTGAAGTCCAACAATGGCATATAAGTGCCATTTTATGTTTATGCCATAATAACTAACTGTTCTCAATTTGCAGATCCAGAAGATGAAAGAACATTTTGAGGTACCATTTCTTTAATTCGGTTAAAACCAACATGGAATCCTGTAAATCGATACCTATCACGTAACTATTGTACACAAGTACCCTTTTTAGGTTCGTGTTTGTATTTTCACTTGTAAAAAAGCTCTTTTTTTCACCTTTTGGTTCACTTCCCAAACATGTTGGCAACGTGGTGGCAATTTTATTATTAAACCATGAGACGACTCTAATCGTTGTGACACCTTGAATTGAAACTTGTTCTATCATGACACTTCTTCTTTTATTCTTCATTTTCTCTTCAGAACACATTGCAAAACCCTTTACTCGTTTGGGCCGAACAGTACCGAACGGGTAAATCCCTTTCCTAGACAACTAAATCATGAGAGCAATGCTGGTAAACCAATTGTCAAAAAATATGTTAGTTATGTTAGTTAGTTGTCTACGATTTTTATTCACACTTTTGTACGGCCAAACTCTGTTGCCTGGTATCCTCAATCTATTTGCAATAAAATAAAACTAGCAAATATACAAACTAAACGCTTAGCTTTAATATCATACCATAGTTAACGTATAAGGACAGGTAGAAATAATTGGCACATGTTGTTAATTGAGATAAATAAAAGAATCGATGGTCGGTGAATAGTTTATTGTGGAAGACACATCTTTATGAGGTACCCACGAATATGTTGTGTGATCCCTTTTCTCCAACTTTTGACATGAATTACAAAAATTCTTCTAGACCTGGACATTGTACTGGAAGTAGTCTGGCTAACAGTGTGACGCGTTGCTCCAAGTTGCTGATATTACAGTTCTCTGTACTAATCAACTCTCCGTCGAAACCTAAACATTTGAAGCATCAGTGGAGAACAGCGACTATGTCGCTGTTGTCTTCAAACATGAAATACTCTATGATGAAAATTGATACTGTCGGCGAAAGAAGTTGTATTTCCCAAGTTAATCAAAAGCTTATATCGTTCAATAATGAAAACGATATCGAATGGCAATAGTGGAATTAACTATACCTATATTATAAACTTTTCAAATAAAGGGTGTTACAAAAAATATGGACATAATTTGCATGGTTGTAGTTGGCGTTCATATAAGTAATTTGAAGATTCCGCTGAAGCAGCGTTTCCGCACCCCTGTGTGTTAGCACCACAACTTCAAAAAATGTTTTTTTTTCAAGAGTTCCCGTTGCACCCCAAAGAGTTCTAGAGTTCCTTGCTATTTTTAAAAATAGTTCTATGTATTTAAGAGAAAAAAATGTGCATCGAAAATTTGGGGTGCTAACTTCACACTTTTCTAGGACAAATACTACTATAACTCTTTTTCAGTCACACTTATTGAAAAATTTCATTACACTTTTTGATAGAACTCGCCGGGGTGCTACTAGAACTCTCACAAAAAAAAGATTTAAAAATTTTTTATAAATGGAAAAAAAATATCTTTTAATTTTTTATAGTTCCGGTGGTTCTAATGGGAGTTCTAGTAGCACCCCGGCGAGTTCTATTGATAACTTTCATAACATTTTTTGATAGGACCCAAAGTAAAGAAGTTACGGCTATTTTTGTGTTAGTATTTTTACAAAACCACGAAGTCCTAATAGCCATTTTTTTTAAAGTTCCGGTAGTTCTAATGGGAGTTCTAGTAGCACCCCAGCGAGTTCTATCGATAACTCTAATAACATTTTTTGATAAGACTCGAAGTAAAAAAGTTACGCTTATTTTTATGTTAGCACTTTACAGAACGACCAAGACCGGGAAATAATTTTTTACAGTTCCGGTAGTTCTAATAAGAGTTCTAGTAGCACCCGCACGAGTTCTATCGATAACTTTAATAACATTTTTTGATAAGACTCGAAGTAATAAAATACACGTATTTTTGTGTTAGCACTTTTACAAAACGACCAAGACCTGGAAGTAATTCTTTACAGTTCCCGTAGTTCTAATAGGAGTTCTAGTAACACCCGTACGAGTAAAAAAAGTTACGAGCTTTTTTGTGTTTGCTAAACCAATGTCCTGAAGCAATTTCTTTAAGTTTTGATAATTTAGTAAAAAATTAGTATCTCTCTTAGTTTTACATCGAACATTTGCTTGCTATTACTTTAATGCTGATGCAAGGAAGCCGCCCAACCGCGTCAAGGTGAAGATACATCGGAACGTTTTTTTGTTACTTTTTTTTTGTATTTTTTTAAATATTAATTTGCAAATATTGAAAAACAAAACATCTTGAACATATTGAACTATAAAAATCTCAAAATATCCCTATTTTACTACATACAGTGTGACCAGTCAAGTCCGCATCATATGGGTTTTTTTTTAATTAATAGCTCTTTTCGGAATGTGACTTTGGCATCAATTTGTGCTTCGATCGAGATGAAAATTAACCAAAAAAATAGTAGTCACGTCATTCGCATTATCTGTCAAATTTTATTTTTTTTTTAAATTCAAATTTAAAATATCGAAAAAAGTTATTAGAAAAAGTTTTTCTAAATGCAATTTTTAGCCCATATGCAAAATTTCAGCTGTATAAGATAATTTAGATCTTTTGCCCATTTTTTTTAAATTGCACCAGTGTTGCAAAGTAATACTCAACGCAACATACATAAAACTTCTTAGCTTATGCTTTATTTCACACACATTGGTTTTAGAGTAGCGTCATATTAAATGTGTGTTTTTCTACAAAATCCAAATAGGGCTATTGTTTTTGACCCTGAATAATGCAACTTCATAAAATAACGTGTATTACATTTAAACATAAACTGCGTTTTCAAAAATGAAGTTTTGCATATGAGCTAAAAATTGCATTTAGAAAAACTTTTTCTAATAACTTTTTTCGATATTTTGAGAAATAACCCCACTTTTGAATTTTTTTTGAAAAAAAAAAATAAAATTTGACAGATAATGCGAATGACGTGACTACTATTTTTTTGGTTAGTTTCCATCTCGATCGAAGCACAAATTGATGCCAAAGTCAAATTTCGAAAAAGCTATTAATTAAAAAAATCCCATATGATGCGGACTTTACTGGTCACACTGTATGTAGTAAAATAAGGATATTTTGAGATTTTTATAGTTCAATATGTTCAAAATGTTTTGTTTTTCAATATTTGCAAATTAAAATTTAAAAAAATACAAAAAAAAATAAAAAAAGTAAAAAAAAAACGTCCCGATATATCTCCACCTTGACGCGGTGGGGCGCTTCCTTGCATCAGCATTAAAGTAATAGCAAGCAAATATTCGATGTAAAACTAAGAGAGATACTAATTTTTTACTAAATTATCAAAACTTAAAGAAATTGCTTCAGGACATTGGTTTAGCAAACACGAAAAAGCTCGTAACTTTTTTTACTTTAAGTCTTATGAAAAAATGTTATTAGAGTTATCGATAGAACTCGTACGGATGTTACTAGAACTCCTATTAAAACTACGGGAACTGTAAAAAATTACTTCCAGGTCTTGGTCGTTTTGTAAAAGTGCTAACACAAAAATACGTGTAACTTTTTTACTTCGAGTCTTATCAAAAAATGTTATTAGAGTTATCGATAGAACTCTCCCGGGTGCTACTAGAACTCCTATTAAAATTACCGTAACTGTAAAAAAATATTTCCAGGTCTTGGTCGTTTTGTAAAAGTGCTAACACAAAATATGTGTAACTTTTTTACTTCGAGTCTAATCAAAAAATGTTATTAGAGTTATCAATAGTACTCTCCCGGGTGCTACTACAACTTCTATTAAAAGTACGGGAACTGTAAAAAATTACTTCCCGGTCTTGGTCATTTTGTAAAAGTGCTAACACAAAAATACGTGTAACTTTTTCACTTCGAGTCTTATCAAAAAATGTTATTAGAGTAATGAATAGAACTCTCCCGGGTGCTACTAGAACTCCCATTAGAACTACCAGAACTAAAAAAATGAAAAAGATATTTTTTCCAGTTTATAAAAATTTTTTTTGAAAATCTTTTTTTTTGTTAGAGTTCTAGTAGCACCCCGGCGAGTTCTATCGAAAAGTGTAATAAAATGTTTCAATAAGTGTGACTGAAAAAGAGTTATAGTAGTATTTGTCCTAGGAAAATGTGAAGTTAGCACCTCAAATTTTCGATGCACATTTTTTTCTCTTAAATTCATAGAACTATTTTTAAAAATAGCAAGGAACTCTAGAACTCTTTGGGGTGCAACGGGAACTCTTGAAAAAAATAACATTTTTTGAAGTTGTGGTGCTAACTTCACAGGGGTCGTTTCCGTGCTACACGGCTGTGAAGTAGCAGCATTAAATACAAATATGAATACCTATAATTAGTAATGCACATTTGGTGTAATTTGAAATATCTATACGATTTTGTATGCTGTGTTAACTGACCTTGAAAAAGCTGGTATAAGGTTCAGATGGGTTAGTTTCCTATACTCCAATGACTTATATCAACGCCTTCTACAACCACACAAAATTTGTCCAAATCTTTTTGTAACACCTTGTATATTAAAACTCTAAGGTTTTAATATACTTGGGAAACAAACCAAGTGTTTATTATTTTAAAAGTTGACTATAAACAATGTTTCATCAAGTGGAACCGCGCAATTAGTTCATTTTATTTATTATAAAATATGCAAAACATCTTTAACGAGGTGGTCGTAATAATAAAGTTGATTAATAATTAAACCAAGGTGTTCAGTTTTAGATTTCAGTTTTGTGTAGTAAGAAATGATCAATAACGACAATATCCGGGCGTTGTCGTTTATTATGTCACATAGGTCCCTTATAATTGAAAATTGAAGTTAAAAGCCAGACATCGCCTCAAATTATTGCCTATTAGTGTATTTTACCGTAACATATATTATGTATATGAAACAGAAATTTTAATTTAATTTTAATGGACAGCAAAATCAAAGTCTATTAAAACTGAGACATTGAAGTTATATGGGGTTGTGGCACTATTCGTTTAGCGATTCGAAATTCGAATAGATTCACATTCGATTCGATTCAGGACTAAAATCGTTTTGTGGTGAAATGGATTTGACAATGACTTACAATACATGATATGAGTTTATTAATAAAAAACTACTTCGATTGAATCGATGCTGTCTTTGACCAATTGGAATTCAGTAAGCACATTAGCAGGACGAATAACAATTGTAAGAAATTGTAAGAAAACGTTGAAGTGACAGCTTCAGACGTCGTTAAAAACTGCTAAATAGAAGCAGAAGAAGAAACCTAAGCAATATTTTGCATTTATCTATGTCCACTGAAAAGTAACGATTATGAATGAATGATTAAATTTGAATGAATATTTTAATATATTTCCATACAAAGCTAGGTATTTGAAAATAAATGGCATATCTAGCGACCCGAACATTTTATTCTACTCAGCTATTTTTTTTTTAATTTTATTGCCTTGAAGAGAAGTATAAAAGTAAGCATTTTTCCGTTTAGTTAATTGGTTCAATACTTAATTCGAGTCTTTCCTAAATGTTCTTGAATATCTTTCCATAACGACACTTTGAATATAAATACTAATTGTGAGTTCCTCATGACGAGCTGTGAAAGTGTGGCCGAATGTGATTTGTTTTTGACCTTCCGGCCAATGAGCTGCAGTTGGCTTCTTCAACCAATATAAAAGCTTTGAACTTGACTTACTGACAAAACCTAATTAAATAAAGTAGATTTAAAAACAAACAGGTTTGCTGACGATTTAATTTGAGACAGCCAGGGCACCCGTCCAACAATCGCGTATAAAAAGCAATGTAACCGACGTAGGGGCATCACTCGTCCACTAGCCAAATTCAAAGATGTTCAAGGTAAGTGCAAACTCCAAATCCACTGCCAGTTACTAATTTTATATTTATTGCAGCTCGTCGTACTTTGCGCAGCCCTCGCCGTCGTTAAGGCAGGATATTTGGGTGCCCCAGCAGTAGGCATTGGTGGTCTTGGTTACGCCGGCGGTCTTGGTTATGCTGGTGGTCTAGGATACGCCCGCAGTGTTGGAATCGCCGCTCCTGCTATCGTAGCCCCAGCCATCGGCACCACCTACCACGGTGTTGCCGCAGCCCCCGCCGTCGGGTTGGGATACGCTGGTGGATACGGTCTTGGAGGTGTTGGTCTTGCTCGTAGTGTTGGCATCGCTGGAGGTCTTGGGTACGCTGGAGGTCTTGGATACGCCGCCCATGGAGTCGGCGTCGCTGGAGGTCTCGGTCTTGCTCGGGGTGTTGGAATCGGAGGAGGTTTTGGATATGCTGCTGGACACGGTGTCCACCCAGGCGCCGCCCACGTGGCCTACACCAGAAACTTGGGAAGCTACGGCTGGTAAACGACGAACTAGTGCCGTATCGATGTTCTTTAATTTATAAATTTTTGTCTATTTATGAAATGTCAAATTAAAAATAAAGTGCCTTAATTAATTAATATTTTGCATTGTTACGTAACCCTTTAGTACTCAATAGCACTCATGTGCTCATATAATTATAATTACATATCATATGTTTTACATATACATATACTCAGATACTGATTTCGCTCAATTACCGAAATGGAATGCTCAGACCGAAAACTGGGTAAAATCTAAATTCACCCTGTGTGTGCTCAGTTGCAACGCTGGCTAAATTTATTTCGGCAATTGAGAAAATTCAGCATCTGAGTATAGCATATGCATAGGTAAATCTCCCAATCAACATCTACTAAAGCAACTTAATTGAATTTCAAATAAAACAAAAAAATAGGAGCTGTTTTAAAATTTTTAATAATACTGAAACAGTAAAAGGAAACAGTAATGCAAATTACATAAATTGGTAAAAAAAGCAATGCAGCCAGTGGTATTAAAACCCGAGCTTTCGGGCGGAACCCGACTGCTAGTCAGGTGCTTTGACTACTACTCCCCCAGGAACTCTTACCTACCGCACTTGCTTATGGCTGCATTATAAAAAACGCGGTGACGACACGGCCGATCGCGAACGAATTCCAACTCATCGGTGCCAATAAAACCGTGATTCAAGCAGAGGCGCAGCAGACACAACATACGTTTATATACAGTGTGTCCCAGGATTGATGTTGCAAGAGGTGCGATGGACTAAAACGTGTTGAATTTTATTTTAAGATTATGGGATTAAGCCCTGCTTGGTTTGAACAAAATTTTCATAATATTTTCAGTTTTTGAATAACAAGTCGGCTTTGACAGTGAAGCAAAAACTATTTTCTTTTCAGGTAAACTACCCTTTTTGTTCATGATACGCCAAAATTTTACTAAGAAAAATTGTTCAGAATGAGAAATTATGGTACTATACAAAAAAGTCATTGCTAGATTTTCTAATCTCCATTTACCAGGATTGAGTTTTTCGACCCACTTGGAAAGAGAAATATCTATAGCTTCATCTTCAAATGAATAATCTCGGATTAGGTTGTGATCTATGGCGATTGGCGATCATCTAATTCATCATTGCCGTCAGGCGCTAGAATACAAGTTGAATTTTCTTAATTGTCGTGAAAGAAGTCACTGCATTCACTCTTATCGTCAGGTATGTACGTTACGTACATAAAATGTCCATAGAAAGCCTTGGGGTTTATCTACAACATTTTTTTTGGGCAGTCAAATTTTGTCGCAAGCTCCAATTCACACCGCAAATGCCTGCGTGACCGCATATAGAACAAAGCCAGTTCTTGCAATAAATCCGGCATGAAACGAAGTACAGGGTGTCTCAGAGTGCTTTCCTCATTTGTTTTTTGAGTATCTCGAAAAGTGGTGGGAGTAGACGTGCCAACACACCTTATGGTTAAAGGCCACTCCTTGAAAATTTAGTTGCAATGGTTCGGCTCACCGGCAAACAACGTTCCATGTGTGTTAGAGAACATTTGTCTATGAAAGCTTTTGGGACCATAATATTTCCAGAAAAATTCACCTCTAAACTTGGGGACATTAATTGGCCGCTTAGAAGTCCTGATTTAACACTCATGGATTTCTTTTTACAGGGTTATTTATCTTAAACCATTATTTAATGGACCACCCAGTACATTTCGGCATATTTATGTTCCTTTGTTATTTGCCTACGATTTTTATAGGGAAATCATGTACCAAAAGTTTGTCTGGTATCCTAAATCCATTTGTTATAAAATATGACTAGCAAATATACTAAACGCTTAGTTTTAATATCAAATCATTCTTAACGTGTAAAGACTGGTAGAAATAACTGGCGCATGTTGTTAATTAAAATAAGTAGAAGAATCGATTGTAGCTGAATAGTTTATCGTAGAAGACTCATTTATATCAGCGTGCCCACGAACATGGTGTGTGTCTCTTTTCTCCAACTTTTAACATGAATTACAAAACATTCTTTTAGAATCATTTCTTTGGAGTCTTATAGTGTTTTTACTTCAGTAGCATACAGTTGACATTTTAGGTATCCTGCTTGGAAATTATTTAAATACAATAAATCTGATGACCTGGACATTGTATTCGAAGTAGTAAATTACATGATTGGGAAATATTTCCCGAAACACAATCAAGTTCTGCCCAGCAATATAACTTGTTGTTCCACGTTACTGATATTACAATTCTCCATACTAATTAACTAATAGATGTCTCAGTCGGAACCTAAACGTTTGAAGCATCAGTCTAGAGGACAGTCGCTGTTTTCTTCAAACATGGAATGATCTACGAGGAAAATTGTCACTGTCGGCGAATGAAGTTGTATTTCTAAAGTTAATCAAAGGCTTACATCGTTTAATTTGGAAAAGTATGTCAAATAGCAATAATGTAATAAACGGTACCTATTGGATAGATTCAGGCTCTTACTTTGTTTTACCTATGAGTATATGTTTATAAATTTTCTTTTAATCAATTTAAATTGCCCTGTTTAATATTATTTGAATATTAAAAATTATTCTTTTGGCTAGCTCCTGAAAACCAGGGGTGTTTGATGTTCTTATTTTAATTTTGACAACTCAAAATAACTTCTGTCAAATGATACGTCACATAACTTTGAAAATGCAATGACAAATACTAGATCGTTACATTTGTTATATAACAATATAAAACAGTAAGTAATTCCTTAATAATGAATTCACCATTTAATCTTTTTTTTCAGTACTTAAATAAATACCTAAACTCATTCACTTTTCACTCGAACTTATCAATGTCCTCGACAGATACCAACTCGTCCCACTCAAAACCACAGTGACGGCCTCCAATGACAACCAAAAACTCCCGCACAGCATGGATCTAAATAAACCTCAATCGTAGTTGTCTCACTTCTACACCGAATCCAAAACACCCTCATGAAGCACGCCACAGCTCATCATCAAAGATCCCGAACAAGGATAAGATGCCAGACCTCAATTGCCAAGCACAACAAATATGTCCACTCTGCCAAAGACATCCCTGCAATTCTCCTTCTCTACCAATAGCTCGTTGTAATCCAACTCAATTGATGTGCAATGTCAAATGTACTTCCACAATAAACTTAATTCAGTATTTATTTCTGTTTATTTTGTTCTGTAGATTACTCCTGCTTATAGTTTAGTTTCTCACCATGTACTTAGTCTTCCTTCATTTTGTATACTCATGTTATTATTTCAAAATTTTATTTTTATTTTACCACTAGAACTTCTTCTCTATTGTAACCATTTCATTTTTTAAATATATTACCTTTTAATAGGATTTACAAAATTAATTACAGTTTTTTATTTTTCAAATTTTCTATGTAAATAATTAAAACAAAGATCTTAACGATATCATATTTTCTTCTTCCAACACACTATATCTTTATTTTTTATTTCCACCCACTATGTGCAATAATCTATTTCGATTAAGTATTTGTCATTCTTTTCCAATTTCATATTTAGATATTACATTAAATTCGAATCCTTCTGTTTTTCAATTAGCCTCATTTTATTAATTATAAATTATATATTTTTTTCAAATTACCTATCAATTATTCAAATACCCAATTCATATTCAAATTGATCCCTATAATATCCAACTACTGTAATCCCTTAATCCTATTTAAAAAATTATTTTTATACCCCTGTATACATATCATTACACTATATTCTAAATTTTTAAAATACAAGGTGTTACTTTAATGGGTGATAGTAGAAAAACTTAGAAGCCGTGTAGCACAGAAACGGGGCTTCAGCGGATGTGCATTCCACAATGATTATATCCGGACGATGACGTTTATTATAATGTCACATGGGTTCATTATAATTAAAAATTGACATCAAAAGTCAGACATTCACGTAAATTATTACTAGTACAGACCAATAACGACATTGCCTATGTATTGCATAATAGTGTATTTTACCGTAACCTATATTATGTATATGAAAGAGAAATTTCAATTTAATTTTATTGGACAACAAAATCAAAGTCTATTAAAATTGAGGATGAAGTTATATGGGGTTGTTACACTACTCGTTTAGCGATTCGAAATTCAAATCGATTCACATTCGATTCGATTCCGGATTAAAATCGTTTTGTGGTGAAACGGTACTTTAAAGATTAATACTAATTGTGAGTTCTTCCTGTGAAGAAAGTGTAATCGAATGTGATTTGTTTTTGACCTTCCGGTCAATAAGCTGCAGTTGGCTTCTTCAACCAACATATATAAGTTCTGAACTTGACTTACAGATAAAACCTAGCAAAATAAAAGTTGATTTGTAAATAAACAGGTTTGCTGTCAATTTAATTTGGGCCAGCCATGGAACACGCCCCACAATCGAGTATAAAAAGCGACACGGCCGACGTAGGGGCATCATTCTTCCACTAGCCAAATACAAAGATGTTTAAGGTAATTACAACCCCTAAACCCATCAACAGATACTAATTTTACATTTATTGCAGTTCGTCGTACTTTGTGCAGCCCTCGCCGTCGCTAGGGCAGGATATTTGGGTGCCCCAGCAGTGGGCATTGGTGGTCTTGGCTACGCCGGCGGTCTTGGCTACGCTGGCGGTCTTGGTTATGCTGGTGGTCTAGGATACGCACGTGGTGTTGGTATTGCCGCCCCCGCCATCGCAGCTCCAGCTATCGGCACCACTTACCACGGAAACGCTTTCGGTTTAGCCGCCCCTGCCGCCGTAGGCATCGCCGCCACTCCAGTCGCCGCCACCGCACTGGTCGGCCAACAGTCCAACATCTACCGCAGCTTCGGAAACCTAGGACAGGTCTCCACCTACGCCAAGACTCTTGCCACCCCCTTCTCTAGCGTGACCAAGCACGACGTTCGCGTTTCCAACCCTGGTGTGAGGACCGTTGCAGCCGCCCCTGCTGTCGGCTTGGGATACGCCGGTGGAATTGGATACGGTCTTGGAGGTGTTGGTCTTGCTCGTGGTGTTGGATACGCTGGAGGTCTTGGATACGCCGGTCATGGAGTTGGCATCGCCGGAGGTCTTGGTCTTGCTCGTGGTGTTGGATACGCTGGAGGTCTTGGATACGCCGGTCATGGAGTCGGCATCGCCGGAGGTCTTGGTCTTGCTCGTGGCGTTGGATACGCTGGTGGTCTTGGATATGGTGTTGGTGCCGGATACGGTGTCCACCCCGCCACCGCCCACGTCTCCTACACCAGCAACCTGGGAAGCTACGCTTGGTAAACGATGAACTAGTGTCATATCGATTTTCTTTAATTTATTGATTGTTGTTTATTTATGAACTGTTATCAAATTAAAAATAAAATATCTTAAGTAGGTAATTATTTTTTTCATTGTTACTTTGTTACATTTTTACATTAGTGCTCATTGCAACAATAGTTCTCAGTCTAAATATTCGCTATGTGCATTAAGATTACACACCATATATGCTTTACATATACAGGGTGTTCCGAAAAATCGTCACATTTTCAGGGATTGGAGAGGAAGATAAGTGAAGTAATTTTCGCTACGCAACATATGGTCGGAAACGTCTCCTTGTTATTGAAAAAAATTGTTTATTACAGATTGCTTTTTATCGTAAGTTACAAAAGTAAAAACAACAAAGTGGTACTTAACAACCATCATTCATAATAATTGCTCGAACTGTCGACCTACAACATCGTTGCAAGCGTGGCAGCGACGCACCATGTTAGCTCGAACTCTGGCCAAAATTCCTGGAGTTTCCCGGATCCTTCCACAGGCATCAATAATTCGGGCTACCAAGTCTTCCTCTGTGTTCACTGGTAGAAATCCATCGGCGCCGCTGGATTTCTTCCTATGGGGAGATTTAAAAAGCTTAATGCACGCGACTCCAGTGAACACACAGTAAAGCAATCTATAATAAATAATTTTTTTCAATAACAAGAAGACGTTTCCGACCATATGTTGCGTAGCGAAAATTACTTCACTTGCCTTCCTCTCCAATCCCTGAAAATTTGTAAACAATTTTTCGGAACACCCTGTATATATATATATATATATATATATATATATATATATATATACCTTCTCCGATCTAGTGATTAAATCGGTTGTGTCTCTCTAGATGCTGTTCTACCTAATGACAGCAGTGAGAAAGATCAACGGGAATTAACTGATTTACCAAAGCCAAGCATTAATTAGGAGAAAGGAGGAATGATTCACCCAGGGGACACATGCACTATTTATTTTTGTTGTGATTTGAATTGGCCGCCTTTTTGATGAGACAAAGACTTCCTCATGTTCACAGAATGTTTTGTAAAAGTTATTGGGTTTATTGGTCAGCTAACTGATGACAACAGAGAAACATATTTCTCATGTTTACAATTACGAAGTATATATTTTCGTTATATGAACGACTATGGAAAAGGGGGATGATTGAAACACTTTTTAGATTTATGCTCACAGCACTCCTGCGTTAGAAAAAAATACTATTTTTTCTCTCATACTGATGTACTATTGCTTTGTCAGATAACTTATTATTATTTGGATATTAAAAAGATTTTGAGATGTACGTTATAGAAGAATACCTTAGAAATGATTGAATGTGTCTCGTACGTGGGGCAAATTTAACCCTGTACTGGGGTAGATTAAACCAGTAGCAAAACATAAAGATATTGTAAAAAATATATACGGATATTTATTTATTCAATTAACATTTACCTTATTTACATAGAATACAGATATTATTTATTTAAGCAACATATATTTGAAAAACATCTGTAAAAGGCTTTACCCAGAACTTCACTCGTCCACATTGTGACTCTAAATAATTTTAAAAATCAAATTAAGTTACGAGTAAAAATATCTTCACGTTTCTAATAAATTCAATAAATTTTCAAATAAAAAAAAATTTTACCGGTGGTCGAATTCGAACGGCAGGCAAACCGCGTGTGCAGCCCCAATGTTTAGTGGGATATCGTAAGTGACTGAGCAATTTCTACCTGCGCCACGGAGGACCGACCTCTAGAATTTCTACGTCGCAGCTATATTTAGTAACGCGCTAATTTGTATCTATTACTAAGTTGAATGAAAAATAAACAAAATTTTATTTTTTTAAGGTGCTCATGCTGTATATATTTGTCTGAAATTTTCCCGGTTTCATTCCAGATATATACATATATATATAATGTGTATGCAAAATATCGTCTTCGTCCGACAAATATTTTTTGAGTTATACCGCCAACAGACAGACAGATAGACGGAATTGAGAAAACCTGTTTTTCGTCATCTAGGGATTCTGAAACGTGAAGATCTGAAGAAATCTCTTTGTCTTTCAGACGAGGGAAGTAAAAATATATAAAAAAATGAATATCTGGTATTATATTGCTAACGAACGTTCTAAGTCGTAAAATTGGAAATGAGGCAAGTCGAGATTTTTCCAATCTTAATCTCGATTTTCAAAATTCTGGAAAATTGATTCTCCATCTCGAACTCGAAAATTCTCGAACTCAGTCTTAAAAATTCTATCTCGGTATCAGTTAAATTTGAAGTAACAGTGTATTGTTAAAGAAAAATTTAACTAAGTAACACAAAATCTTCTCTTATTGTATGGTCAGAATCATTTAGAAGTGAAAAATCGCCAAATAATTCATCTTTATCAGAATCGATGAGATGTACGGAAACGTCAGATCTTCTTAAAGAACTAACGAGAGTTTTTTGGAAAAATATATTTCTTTTTCTATATGTCTTATCATTAGTTCCATTTAATTTTTCTATTTTTTCATTTCTAAGCATTATTTTGCTATCAGTTCAGGGGTAGATGTATATATTTTTACTTTGGTTCTTTTTTTTCGTAGATTTTTGTTTCATTACTTTTTGAAAATGGTAGATTTTTACATAGAAACGCTGTCTTGATCCATGTTGTTTTTTTCAGTAGCTAAGCTATTTGTGCTTGGTACTTTATCATCAATTTCGACGTCCTTCTCTTTACTTAAAATTTTATGTTTAGTGTTAACTTTATTAAAAGCTGTAATTCAAATAAAACTAGTCGTTTCGGATTTTTTCAAAGGCAGTTCATCGTGTCTTATTATAATCCCGTTTATTCAAAGAATCGTTCTTCTTAAATAATGCACAACATTACATGCCGCGTTATATCGAAAAAAGTATCAAGGCTTCATTCCGCGGTTTACTATTTTCGGGTTTTTGTAAACAATATCATCACAGAAAACAATTAGTTATTATGCATATTGGTTGTGTCGTTTAAAACTACGAATAGGAGTGCATTTAATTTAATAATAAGGAGGGTTTATTACTGTCCTACTGAATGGGATCTACACGCTCCGTTTAAACATACTCTTCGTCCTTGATCCTACATTGTAAATGCGGCACACGCCGAGGACTGCAGCTACTTTCAAATTATTTAATCGTATGAATATAGTCTTACTCGCAATTTTACTATCGTTACAAGGTGCAGGGTATTTACAACCGGAAATTGCTTTTACATACTTGTACGTATGCGTTTGAATCTGCCTGTGTGATAAACCGTCATTAAAATACAAAGAACTTTTGATATTCTTATACTCAGCAAATTCTGTCTCTTCGATTTTAGTGAAAAAACCTGCTTTACAGTACATTTACTTTAGAATTCGTGCTTTTTAGGTGGGTCTATCTCAGTTCCAGAGTCAGAGTCAATGTAATTGTTTTGTCCGTTACATTTAACTATATTTATAAATATGATTTCCCATCTATTGCCATTGGCTGCTTTCCTAGTACTATGAATCTTATTAAGACAATTCTCCACAACTCTTCTCATCATACTTCCATGGATATCGTTGGTCTTATAAATGTATTTTACAAAACATTGTAAGGTGTTTTTATTTGTATGAAGTACATACAGCCACTGGTTGAACGTATTCCGTACTTATTGGTTGAATGTACCCCATAAGCAGTAGAAGAACCAAATATTTTTAAAATACAACTAGTATAGTTTTAGGAAAGAGCAATTATATGCTTTTTGGTTTTAAGGTAGAATTCATGTAGATCTTGTTAATAGATATATTTAACTATTACACAAATATCTTTTATTGAAAGACTAGAAACCACAACAAAAACAAAGATACTGGTTGTATTTATGTTGTTAAAATGCAAATTAAATAAAAAAATGTACAACATTTTTACCCATTACTTTTTTCAGAAAACTTTTGAGACATTCGTCAAATTCCAGGTTAGTAAGTTAGGTTTTGTTTGTTATTTGACACAGGCTGTCGAAAACTTGACCTGCAAATCTAGAATTTAACATACATAAATTGACAGTGTTTTAAATAAAATAAAACTCTAGGGTTTTAATGCTATAAATATCTAGGGGTTTATGGTTTACATAATACAACTGATATCAGTGTAATTATGCCTCTATAATATGTGCGTTGTAGATTCTGTCTAGATTTAATAATACTTATTACGGCATTTAAATTTGTCCCTTCCAAATGGCCTTCTTGTTAAGTACATTCGTTAAACAAACCTAACCTTACAGTGCTGTCAAATTTATTTTTTTTAATGCTTCTTATGAGGAAACTAGACACTGACTGTAGAGGATTTTTATATAATTTTAGAGTTTATAATATTACACTGTTTCTGCTTGTAAGTTGCAAGCCAAGTTGTAGTATTATCTCCCTCAGCCCTACTTGAGGTGCCAAATTATAATACTACCCTCTTCCTTTGGTAGTTATTACAAATTAAATATACTCTTTTATTTAGTAATAAGACGTAGTATCGGGTATAGTTTCTGATATACTTACCTTACTCCTTATTGAATTCAATTAAAGCTGACATATCTCAATATTCAATGAAGACATTTGAAATTATGTCATGTGATTCTAATTTTAAATATCTCGGCTAGACAGTTATTGAGCAATGGAACTCCTCATTCCCAGCTGAATGAGTTAATGTTCAAGTAAAATCTTATTATTATAAAAAACTGGATTACTATAAAATATTAATAAATTGATTTCGTTGATCAAAAACACTCCCTAGTAGGTACATAACAACTTATTATTCAGTTGGTTAGTACTTGAAAGTTTGGCCTGACATTACAAAAAAAATCAGATATTAGTTGTCAAAATATTTAATCAGATGTTTAACTGTTCCAAACTTGATTTAAAATTATTTCTAAATACCTACTCCAAAATATATAAATTTCCAATTATAACGTCCGAAATACGTCGAGTACCCGAATCACTATATAAATTTAAAAAACTAATATTCTAAATTACGCTCTAAATATAAAATTACAATTGTTTCTACTAAATTGTCGTTCCAAACTTGTTATGTATTCTTAATTAGATATAAGAAATAAGCACTAACCTTCTTAAAGTATTTCTTGTACTTGAGTGTTTATTAAGACCAGCTAATAACTGGATGTTGATCTGCAAACACCTTCTTTGGATTGTTCACGACCAAAACAAGCTTGTTGCAGCTCTCTGAATCCTTAAAATCTGGATATACAGTTTTACAGCGTACTACAAACACAAACACTTGCACCTTTTTACTGGTTATAAAGCAAAATTACCATTTCAAATGGCTTCAAACTATTTTAAATTATACTTTTAATAATAGTTGTGACTCTTAGTCTAATTTGATCACAAAGAATATCGTATTACTATTACGTATCAAATATACAATTATTACTTTTCACAATTAAAGGACATCTAGTCCTTTAACGTGATTATTTTAACGTCGATTATTTTAACATCGATTATTATTTTCAAGATACTTTTTTACTTTATGTAAACAACCACACTGATTGCCCATTACTACCCCACCAGTTATCTACACACAACTGTTATCACATGATACCCATTAGATATCTGGATATTAGTTTTAAATTAAATTAATCATCCACACAGCATGCTGCATTACAAGTTCTCATGCGTTACCGAAGTCTGTTACCTGAACGTTTAGTGGGAGTTGCGAAACACTCTGTATAATTCATAGTGCAATGCAAAACAGTTCAGATGGGACCAACCTGTAATGTTTGAATATAACCTGGGAAAGCTTAGTCAACAAATTGGATTCATTCCATGCTGAATCATACTCATATACAACTACAAAATGATCGAATACTTTCATCTTCTACAGGGTTGTAAAATTATTTGTATTAGTAAAAATAACATTACTAATATTCAAGACCGACAGTTTAAGGAAAATGCTCAAAATGCCTGAAAATGCTTATTTTGCTAACTTTTCTACATAAATGCCATTTTTTTGTATAAATGTCGGTTTAGTTTTATTTTTAAAGCAATATTTTTTAAACTTCTTTCGATGGATTTTTCCTATAAATGCAGCTTCCGAATAAATAAACTCGAATTCGATCTTATTCTGCGGGTACGAAGTCCACAGTCAAGTAAATGTAACTGGGTGAACTAAAATGAGCACACACGCTCTAATAGCCTATACGAACTAAGAAGTTAGAAAGAGAGCAGTATAACTATACAAATGCTGCAATGGTTCGTACTGCGAAAGGCCACCAGCAAAATAAAATTGAATCCTAGTCTACCGACAAAAACTTCTGTGCTTTATTGGAGTAGAAGTTTAACAAGAGCTGAACCCACTCTCGAAGGCTACAGAATCTTCCTTCAGGGAAGTAACAAACCTCGTTACAGGGTTTAAATCATTCGCTGGGATTATTATTCACAACAGTTGGAAAAAACCACAGTTCTCATATATATATCGTATCCTCGGCATATTTAAAAATACCTAAACTAAAAATGTTTAAGAATAAATGCCTGTTTTGTATTTTTATAGTGCCTGAATACCTGCCTACTTCATAAATTTTTAGAGTCTAAACTTCCGGCCTTTAAGTAATATCAACTCCATAGCTCCTCGATCATATGGTACCTGATACAGGACTTGGGCAAGGACGTGACGTGGTCGTTGCTTTGTTAGCGCATACAAATGTTCCAAGCGTTTCCAAACTATATTTTCACAAATTATTTACTTCTGTCAGTTTATTAGTAGAACTTAGGTAGTATGGGCAATTTGGAAGTTACTGGGGTTTAGAAATTTTAGTTTTTCACACTATTGATGTTTATATATTTTTTTAAATCAGCACCTAATAAGTGCTCAGTGGAAACTTAGGTTTTGGTATTTTGTTAGCTTCTATTGTTCAAAATTTACACCATCTCCGCAAAACTCTCTAAATTTAAACTTTTTTAGTTCTAAGCGTTATGAGTTAACTCTTTACCGCACGACTTTTTTCTCAGGCGGTTAGAGATATTGATATTACTAGCTTTTGAACTTACCCCATGGGTGAATTGAATTTTATATAAAACAGAAGAAAGGACATGTTTTAAAATTATTAATAATACTGAAACAGTAAAAAAAAACAGTAATGCGAATTACAACAATCGGTAAAGAAAAATAAACAATGTAGCCGGTGACATTCAAATTCACACTTCCAGGCGGAATACAACTGCTAGTTAGATGCTTTAATAGCTCGCCTAAGAACGCACACCTATCGTACTTGCTTCTGGCTGCGTAATAAAAAATGCGGTGATGATACGATCGATTACGGAAGATGTCGGCGCCGATGAAAACGTGACTCACGCAGTGACGTAGGCACAATATACGTTCATATATAGACATTTTCGGGAAAAATACGTTAAAGAGATGATTTCGAATATTTACCAATAGAAAGTTTGAAAATATCGGACTGTATCATATTTATTCCAACATGAACAATTCTGGTGTGATACACGCACACAACTTCTTTTTACAGTGATCAAAAACGGTACAAAATAGAGTGTTAGTTCAAGAGACAAATGTTCTCTAGAATTTTAAGCTGAATTCAAAAATGTAATAATATACCGGGTGTTCTATTTAAAATAGGAGTTAATACACAAATAGAAAAAGAAAAAGCAAAAGAAACTAATTTTAAAAGTATTCAACTGGAAAATCACCTATCTCACATCAATACACATTACAAATGTAATAAAAATGTAAAGTTTAAAAAAAATCGTTAAAAAGCCAATTCTTACAATAAATTCGGCATCAAAAGAAGTACAGGGTGTCTCAGAATGTTTTCCTCATTTGTTTGTTGAATATCAGGAAAAGTGGTGAGAGTAGGCGTACCAACACTTGTGGTTAAAGGCCGCTCCTTGAAAATTAGTTGCAATGGATCGGCTCACCCGTGAACAAAGTGCCATATGTGTTAGAGGACACGTTTTCTATGAAAGGCTTTGGACCATAGTTCCAGTAAAATTCACCTCTAAACGAAGGGACATTAATTGGCTGCTTAGAAGCCCCTATTTAGCACCCATAGATTTATTTCTATGGGGTTATCATAAACCATTGATTAATGCACCCAGTACATTTCGGCATATTTATATTCCTTAGTTATTTGCCTACGATTTATATTCAGAGTATCATTTACTTAAAATGTATACTTTTCAAAACATCTCACTTTTGTATAGCCAAACTCTGTTGCCTGGTATCCTCAACCTATTTGCCATAAAATATAACTATAACTAAATCATACTTAACGTATAAGGACAGGTAGAAATGATTGGCACATGTTGTTATTTGAGATAAATAAAAGAATCGACTGTCGGTGAATAGTTTATCGTAGAAGACACATCTTTATCGCGTGCCCACAAAGATGGTGTGTCATCCCTGTTCTCCAACTTTTGACATGAATTACAAAAATTCTGCTAGAATGATTTCTTTTGACTCTTATAGAGTTTTTGCTTCAGTAACATACAGTTGGCATTTCAGGTATCCTGCTAGAAAATTATTTGGATACAATAAATATGAATAGGTTGAAAGCCAGACATTGCCGTAAATTATTTCCATTTCAAGTAAATAACGACATTGCCTATTAGTGTATTTTACCGTAACATATTGTTATGTTTAGTGATAGCTCCATATTTGAACTAGTCATATAATTTATATAGTGACTATTTTACTTTGAGCTTGCCCTTAATTAATGCAATGCACCATAGTAGTAAACCTAGAATTACTTTCAAATCAATTATTTCAATTAAGTACTGTTATTCAGGGTGGTTCGCCAAATCTAGATCTCTATTAATTGAAGTTTAATTTTTATTTTAATTCTTGACTATTTAATGACATCAAATGTCAACCTGACTTTTAGATTTACTCAAACCAGGTATTGACAAATCTATTTTTACATTGACATAACTATCAATTAACTCACTAAAGTAAGTACTGTTTTGTATTTTACTCTTTCTTTTATTGTTCGTTATTCAAAATGCTTTGATATTAATTACTAACACAAACCTTATCACTTCTTCAGCTCACACTGCCAATATTTAAATACCACTGCTCCTATTCTCAAGAGATCCCGATGTTTACCTTATACAACACCTACAGCTTATTTCTGTCAACCAACTCCAAACGTCCGCAAAATCCGGTATCGCTCCCGTCATCAAACGTCACCTTTACGCCAATAGACTCCTGGTAAGTTTCAGCTTTATAAATGAATCTGATCTTATCTTGTTTATTCCTTAGATAGTCGTCTGCACTCAGCAACCCCCACAGAAGCTGTCCAACTCCAGCTGGCACTCCTACTAACCTCCTTCTATATGAATGACCTCACTTCCATACAACCACCAATGTAACCAATGAATATTTAATCATGTGTCACCTTCACCAATAAATCCAATTTGCTCCAATTCAGTAGTTCTCTGGTTTTTTCTATTTAATTCACTGTATTAGACAATCTCTTCACTGATTGTTTAGTTTTAATAAATTATTATTTAATTTTCATTTCTGCGCCTCGTATATTTGTTAATAGCCTTTAAATTTGTATAATGCCAAATAACTATACAAATAAGGCATAATTTCTAACTTTTATTGATAAAAATTAAACATTTCAAGATTATTTGTACATTTTTTACGAGTTTGGTTTTACAACCTTCCAAATTTATCATTTCTATCATCCATATTTTAAAACTACCTTTTGCATATCATAACAATATATTATGTATATAAGAAAGATAAATTATCAATTTAATTCTAATGGACAGCAAAATCAAAGTCTATTAAAACTGCGACATTGAAGTTATATGGGGTTGTCACACTATTCGTTCGATTCGATTCAGGACTAAAATCGTTTTGCGGTGAAATGGATTTGAAAACGACTTACAATATATGATTTGAGTTTATTAATAAAAGAACTATTTCGATTGAATCGATGACATACTTTAAAGCATTGAGTGATTTAAAGAAATAAACAAAAAGCATTTTAACATTTTAATTTTTGTAAATATTTATTGTACACTTATTCAAATTACGATTGAATATTTGATGATGCTGCAGTCGCTGCCATTTCATAACTACGATTTTCTCCCAGCATTTCGGCATTTGAAAACATTTGACACCAGAGGGCAGTCTTCAGTGTCGTCAGCAATATTTATTTTCTGAACATTTCTAAGAAATTAATTTCTTCAAAATTACCTTCCGTTATTGTAAACATTCTAAACATTTTTGTTTTTGTGTTTGTAATGTTAATTTTTATAAAAGATGAAACAACCACAATATTTTCTAACCGCCATAAAAATAAGTTCTTCTCTCCAACAAGCTTCCTACAAACCAACAATTAAAACTACCTAAAATAACTGATATGTATTAGTAATGCCATACAAAATAGTTTGACGTTCCATCATACTTGAGACGGTTGATATTGCTTAATTCTATTCCTTTGTTTAATATTCGGTGCAGTTTCGGCCAATGCACATCGTAAGTCGTGCTCCAAGTTCAATCGGTTCCTTGCTTTTGTTTTCATTGTCGCTATTGTTGAAAATCTACTTTCACACCTGTAAGTTGTGGCGAATGGGATCAGTATTTTCAAGGCTTTTTACGATAATAATGGATACTCGCCGCTAATCTTTCGCCAAAATGTCGCTAGTTGTGTGTTTTCGAAATCTATTTTCAATGTGTTGTCTTCGCGAAGTCCAAGAAATTGTGCTTTGGCTTCAGTTTCAGTATTTGGAAATACTCATTCATCCATCCACTGTAAAGGGTCTTAGCATCCAAGCATTTACTTGGAGATTTTCCAAATCAGGAAAATATTTGCTGATAGAATGTATTACTGATAACAAGCGGAAAGTTATTTCATCTGTAAATGAGCATTTTCCATTTCTTGCATCGAACACCATTGTTAGTTCTGGGAACATTGAAACGTCCTCAACTCCATCTCTGCGTTGGTAAAGCTGCTATTTGCGAAGAAAACTAGCAACCTTATCTTGAGCTTTTAAAATATTTGTCATATTTCCTTGCAAGCTGACGTTAAGCTTATTTATTTGCCCGAAGAAATCCGCAAGATATGCCAGTTTGAAAATAAATACTTTATCTGTTATTTTGGCGAGTAACCCCTTCTCCTTATCCGCGCAGCGCTGCGTCGCAGGCTTGTATTCGTATTTGAAAATTTTAGGTAATAAAATAATAATTGATTAGCTAATCGACGATGATCCAATTTCTGTCTTTGATTCAATACCTTGCTTTACCCCTCAGAAAATCCCATTTTACTCCTTAGCGGGTAATTATCCTCAGGTTGGAAACCACTGTCTTAAACCATTGTTCAATGAGCACCCAGTACATTTCGGCATATTTATATTCCTTTTTTTATTTGCATACGATTTTTATTCAAGGTATCAAGTACCTAAAATTTGTCTGGTATTCTCAATCCATTTGTCATAAAATATAACTATAGCAAATGTACTAAACGCTTAGTTTTCATATCAAATCATTCTTAACGTATAAGGACAGATAAAAATAACCGGTGCATGTTGTTAATTGAAATAAATTTAAAAAATCTATTGTAGGTGAATAGTTGATCGTAGAAGACTCATCTTTATCAGCGTGCCGACGAAGATGGTGTGTGTCTCTTTTCTCCAACTTTTGACATGAATTATAACACATTCGTTTGGAATTATTTCTTTGGAATCTTATAGTGTTTTTGCTTCAGTAGCGTGCATTTGGCATTTTAGGTATCCTGATGAATGGCCTGGACATTGTATTCGAAGTAAGAAATTACATGATTGGGAAGTTTTTTGCGAAACACAATCAATTCTGCCCAGCTGTGTGACTTGTCGCTCCACGTTACTGATATTAAAATTACCCATACTAATCAACTCATAGATGTCTCAGTCGGAACCTAAAAGTTTGAAGCATCAGTGAAGAACAGTGACTATGTCGCTGTTTTCTTCAAATATGGAATGTTCTATGAGGAAAATTGTCACGGTTGTATTTCTCAAGTTAATCAAAGGCTTACATCGGTTAATAGCGAAAAGTATGTCGAATGGCAATAATGTAATAAACTGTACCTCTATTCTAAATTTTTAAAATACAAGGTGTTACAAAATATGTGGACATATGTTGTGTGGTTGTAGTAAGTTGGCGTTGATATAAGTAGATTGAATATAGGAATGTACGTCTGCTGAAGCCGCGTTTCCGTGCTACAAGGCTGTGAAGTTGCAGCATTAAATAGAAATATGGATTAGAATGATATCTATATCAGATAACGCTAATTTGGTGTAATTTTTGAATATCTATGCGATTTTATATGTGACCTTTATAAATGACCTTGTAAAGTTGGTATAGATTTCAAAAGGGGTAGTTGATACAAGGGTGGGAGATGCTTTTAATCTTAATTTTTTACAGTGAACATTTTTTGTCAATTCTGGTTAGACATTGAAGTTAGTAAGGATTTTCTACATAGAAAGGTACCCTTGTTTTGAGTCGCTAAGAACAACAGTTTCCGAGAAAACCGATCTTAAAGATTGAAATTCCCTACTTCAGGTGCGCAATTCTTTACCTTTCTCTTTTTGTTTTATTTTGATGAACAGTATACTTGTGCTTTACCAAAGAAAAATAGTGACAAGCTTTAATGGGTGATGGTAGAAAAACTTAGAAGCTGCAACTTCACAGACGTGTAGCACAGAAACGTGGCTTCAGCGGATGTGCAATTCATAACCACCATGTCCGGGCGTTGTCGTTTATTATAATGCCACATGAGTTCATTGTAATTTAAAATTGACGTTAAAAGCCAGACATTGACGTTAATTATTACCAGTACAGGTCAATAACGACATTACTTATGTACGCCCTATTAGTGTATTTTATATAAAAGAAAAATTTGAATTTAATTCTATTGGATAGCAAAATCAAAGTCTATTAAAATTGAGAGGTTGAAGTTATACGGGGTTGTTACACTACTCGTTTAGCAATTCAAAATTCAACTCGATTCACATTCGATTTGATTCAGAATTACAATCATTTTGTGGTGAAATGGACTCGTCATAATTCATGGTTTGAGTTTATTAATAAAAGAATTGTTTCGATTGAATAGATGCCTTCTTTTATTAAGTGGAATGGAGTAAGCACATTAGCAGGATAATAAAAACATTAAAAAAAACCTTGAAGTGACAGTTTAATGCGCCGTTAAGAACACACGATAACTGCTAAATAGAAGCAGAAGAATAAAACTAAGTGTCGACTTTCGATTCATATTTTGCAAAACTATTTGCGTGTCCACTAAAAAGTAACGATTGTGAATGAATGATTAAATTTGAATAAATTATTTAATACATTTTGATTAAAAGCTATTTGGAAATAAATCGCATATCTACTGAACCGAGCATTTTATTCTACTCACCTACTTTCTTTATTTTATTGGATTACGGAGAAACATAAAAGTAATCATAGAAACAAACCGGCAATATTTCTTTTTAGTTGATTGGTTCAACATCTTTCCATAAAAGTACTTTGAAGATTAATACTAATTGTGAGTTCCTCCTGTGAAGAAAGTGTAATCGAATGTGATCTGTTTTTGACCTTCCGGTCAATAAGCTGCAGTTGGCTTCTTCAACCAACATATATAAGTTCTGAACTTGACTTACAGATAAAACCTAGCAAAATAAAAGTTGATTTGTAAACAAACAGGTTTGCTGACAATTTAATTTGGGCCAGCCATGGAACACGCCCCACAATCGAGTATAAAAATCGACACTGCCGACGTAGGGGCATCATTCGTCCACTAGCCAAATACAAAGATGTTTAAGGTAATTACAACCCCTAAACCCACCAACAGATACTAATTTTACATTTATTGCAGTTCGTCGTACTTTGTGCAGCCCTCGCCGTCGCTAAGGCAGGATATTTGGGTGCCCCAGCAGTGGGCATTGGCGGTCTTGGCTACGCTGGCAGTCTTGGTTATGCTGGTGGTTTAGGATACGCAAGTGGTGTTGGCATTGCCGCCACCGCCATCGCAGCTCCAGCCATCGGCACCACTTACCACGGAAATGCTTTCGGTTTAGCCGCCCCTGCCGCCGTAGGCATCGCCGCCGCTCCAGTCGCCGCTACCGCCCTCGTCGGCCAACAGTCTAACATCTATCGCAGCTTCGGAAACCTCGGGCAGGTCTCCACCTACGCCAAGACCCTTGCCACCCCCTTCTCTAGCGTGACCAAGCACGATGTTCGCGTTTCCAACCCTGGTGTGAGGACCGTTGCTGCCGCCCCCGCCGTCGGCTTGGGATACGCCGGTGGAGTTGGATACGGTCTTGGCGGTGTTGGTCTTGCTCGTGGTGTTGGATACGCTGGAGGTCTTGGTTACGCCGGTCATGGAGTCGGCATTGCCGGAGGTCTCGGTCTTGCTCGTGGCGTTGGATACGCTGGTGGTCTTGGATATGCTTCTGGATACGGTGTTGGTGCCGGATACGGCGTCCACCACGCAGCCGCCCACGTCACCTACACCAGCAACCTGGGAAGCTACGCCTGGTAAATTACGAACTAGTGCCATATCGATGTTCTTTAATTTATTGATTGTTGTTTATTTATGAACTGTTGTCAAATTAAAAATAAAATCTCTTAAGTAGTTAATTATTTTTTTTCATTGTTACTTAATACATTAGTGCTCATTCCAACTATAGTTCCTAGTCTAAATATCGTTATGTGTATTTTAGGTTACACATCATATGCTTTACATATGTGCATATCCATACCCTCAATCAAGTGATTACATCGGTTGTGTCTAGATGCTGTTCTACATAGTGGCAGCAGTGAGAAAGGAATCAACGAGAATTAACTGATTTGCTAAAGCCAAGTATTAATTAGGGGAAATGAGGGATGATTCAACCAGGGGGCACATTCAATCACTCTATTTATTTTTGTTGTGATTTGAATTGCCCGCCTTTTTGATGCGACAAAGGCTTCCTCATGTTCACCGCATGTTTTATAAAAGTTATTGGGTCTATTGGTCAGCTAGCTAGCGGCAATACCGAAAAATAGTTCTCATGTTTACAAATTTTGAGTAGAAGATCTGGGTATTCATGTTATACTGGGTGCTTAACATTTGCAAATTTAATGATTTCGATTCTTTTTTCAAATCGAACGCCCTGTATATTTTTATATTTTTGAAAATCCCTTTTAATGAGCTTTCTTTTGATATATTTTTTCATACCTCTAAGTTCAAATATTTTTCAAACATGCGTATTTGAACATAAAAAACGATTTAAGCACCTTAAGATTTCAAGGGATAACAAACAAACGCTGTTAAAATACTGATTTAAACAGTTAAGTTCTCCAAAGAAAAGATAAAACCAAGTTAGAAAATAAATATCTAGCCATTACTCAGAACTATAAATAACAAATACGGAAAAACGAAAAAATCTGGCGAAAATTAAATCTGAAAAACGATTCAATTTAGGGCTAGGAAATGAAACGTCAGAAGAAAGCTCATTAAAAGTACTTTTCAAAAATAAAGAGATATTTAAATAAATCAAAATAATTAATTTTTGCTGATTATGAGTTCTCTATACAGCTTGAATGCTCAGAGCAGGAAAGGAGAACTATTTGGACATTTAATGTAATTACGTATAGGATTTTGGTGTATTGACTTTTGTTTTTTTTTAGAATCTGATTTTATTTGATCTTGGAATTAATTTATTCCTGCATTTATCGATTTTTAGTGTTTATTATTCCTTATATCAACACTGACTGAATTTATATTTTCTAAATCTAGTTTTGTGTTTTTAGTTTTGGAGAGCTCAAGTGTTTAAATCATTATTTTAACGGCGTTTATCCCATGAAATACAACATCTTAAGGGAGCTTAAATTGTTTCTATGCACAAACACGCATATCTGAAAAACAGTTGAACTTCGAGGTATGAATTAACATATCAAGAGAAAGCTCATTAAAAGGGCTTTTCAAAAACACCAAAATATATTTGAAAAAAAATGGAAACCATTAAATTTGCCAATATGGAGCACCCTGTATAGCATTAATACCCAGATCCACCATTTTACACTTGACAGGTAGTTCACGAAAATCATAATTCTTTGGTAACGTTTTCCTTAATTCAATTGTTTTCTGTTGCTTACAGCAGCCGCCTAAAGTTCAGTATTTTTTTACGTAAAATCGTTAATATCTCTAAAACAGTTGACGTTAGACCTATACAACTTGATATCAAAATAATGAGTATTTTAATGCAAAACTTTTATGCTCCCCAAATATAGGGCATTCCATTTAAAAAAAAGGTAAGTTTGATTCGCAACACTTTTTGGAGTCACCATGTATAATCAAAACTATTTTAGAAATATGCACCACCTTCGTACCTAGAACTTTTATATTGTATTGAAATGATTGATCTAGCACCACTATCAGGTGCCTGTTTACTATTATTTTATTTTGGTATTAAAATAATATAAGCTAAAATGTACGGGCAAAGATCCTAGTACACACACAATTCTCAGTTTTTTAATTGTTATACTGTGCTCATAGTTTGCCTGTCAGTAAATTAAGGCTGGTCAAAATTAACTGTAATAATTAATCGCACAAATAAAAATACTTGAATGCCCCTCTTTCTATTTTATTTAACTGCAATACTGATTACGCTAGCTCTCGGCACACAAGACTTTTTATATCATGAGTTGGGTTCATAAATGGACTATAATCTCAAATTTTAGGTTATTTGTCTCAACCTAGCTCGTTTGCTTGTTATTAGTATATAAAATTCACAATCTCGTAAATTTACTGATGAACACAAAATGTTTTTTTGCGTACAGCGTGAAATTGAACATTTGAAATCGTGAACTACTGTGAAAACGCGTAAGGTAAATTATTTGAATACTCGCGCTTGGCAACTATTAAAACATCGCCTTGATTGTTTTTAGGATAACGTTACACCTCCTCTTGATTGTTTGGAAGCACGCCGATCTTTCAACTGTTTTTGGTCGATTTCGCCCCACAACCTGGTACCGCTGTTCGATTTTTGAAAACCACGAAGTAATTGGACTGTTGGATAAGCGCTAGGCCTCTTCGGCCTACACTTGTACTCGAGCACGGACACTTGGGCAATAAAACTGTACACTTTTAAACTGGTAAAAATTCTTTTATTAATGTAAAAACGGTAATTGAAAATGGAGCACAAATTTGCCCTATCTGCCAATAATTTTATTCAATTGTTCTCCTCTTAATGACAGAAAAGCATCATGTTGCTAAGTACGGTGTTATTCTACTATTAATTGGAAATTAGGATTGATAATTTTTACCACAAATATTATAAAGTTTGAGTACATAAATTATAATCTAGCATTTTCTTAAAATCTAAAATATTGTCTTTTTGGCTTATAACTATTTGGTCCTATAGCGTTGCACTCACAAACGTTTATAATTTTTTCGTTGACAGCTTGTTAATTTCAATATTAATGAATTATTTTTCCTAAAAAAAGATGGATTAATAACTGTCATTAATACACTGTTTTTTATTAATACACTCTTTTTCATTAATTAACTGTTTTTGTGATTTTGACGTTTTGATGATATCTTGCATGGAGGTTAGTTGTATTAATCAAATTTTTCGCCACAAAAAAAGATTTTGCGGTCAACGAAAAATTTTTGTAATCCACTCGTTTGTTAATGAGCGATTAATAATCTCAACTATTAAACTCACTCGCTATCACTCGTTCATGCTTTAAACAGTTTCGATTATTAATCGCTTTCATTAACACACTTGTTGGTTAAATAACTATTACAGCTTTGCTTTTGTACTATGTTTTTAATTATTAACGCACTGATTTTTGAGTTCCACACTTTTCACGTTGCTTGCCTTTATTCTGTCGCCTCCATTCGGAATTACTCTTTGCAATTTTCTATTTTATCCTTCATCTTGATTCATCCTTCTGCTTGCTCACTATTTTCACTGTCCCTTGCGTTTAGTTAACAACTACGCTCCTTTTTGCACGTAACAATCTTTTTGTGTCAATTACTTTCGTTTGGTCTGGCGTTACATGTGCACAAACCTATCATTTTAATTATATTACTTTATTCACAAGCCAAATTTAAACCCTCTGAAATATGCTTTGCCTTTGCGTGCCTTTATCCGACTAATTACTGTTTCTCGCATCTCATAATCAATGCATTTAATATTTTTTATTTTTGTTTAATATTGCAATTACTATATAAAATATCCCAACTCTGTGCTTTCTTGACTCGGTTGAATATCTTGCACCTTGCACTGCGAACAGAGCCAAGTTGTGGGCTTAATACCATTTTAATATACACAATATTCATGTAACTCTCATAGTTTTAGAAATATCGTCCACCCCGCTTCGTTGCCGGACCCTGTATGCACAACTATGGAAAAGGTGGAAAAATTCAAACACTTTTTAGATTTATGCTCACACCACTCTTGCATTAGAGAAAATTACATTTTTTTTCTGACACACTTTTGCTTTGTTAGATAACAAACTGCAAAGATTTTGAGATGTAGGTACGTGATATAAAAATACCTTACAAATGCTTGAATGTGTCCCGTACGTGGGGTAGATTCAACCGTGTACTGGAGTGAGTTAAACCAGTAGCAAAACATAGACTGATATTAAAAAGAATTTCTACGAATATTTATTTATTCAATTAGCATTCGAAAATCGAGAATTATTTCGTCTCGGCAGCATCACTATTGTATTTGAAACTGGAAGTTGATGATGTTTTTGCTGTTGGCCTTGCCATTGTTGACATTATTAAAATCTTCCCTGTCGACATTCGAAATATCGTCAGACATTGGGGAAAACAAATAAGGAAGTGGAGTTATTTGGCCGTCTTAAAAATTATGTCTCGTTATCAGTTAAATGTTAAATTCGAAGTAGCACAGTGTATTCTTTTAAGAAAAATTTAAATAAGTAACAAAAATCTTCTTTTATTGCATGATCAGTATCATTTAGAAGTGAAAAATCGTCAAATGATTCATCTTCATCAGAATCGATGAGATGTATGGAAACGTGTCAGATTTACTTGAAGAACTAACGAAAGTGCTTTGGAAAAATATATTTCTTCTTCTATATGTCTTATCATTAGTGTCATTTAATTTTTCTATCCTTTTTCTTTTCTAAGCATTATTTTGCTGTCTGTTCAGGACTGTTTTGACTTCGATTCCCCTTTTTAGTAGCTTTTTTGTTTCATTAATTTTTGAAAATGGTCGATCTTTTACATAGAGATGCTGTCTTGATTTATGTTATCTTTTTCAGTAGCTAAGCTATTTGTGATTGGTACTTTATCATAAATTTCGACGTTCCTCTTTTCACTTCAAACTTTATGTTTAGTGTTAACTTTATTAAAAGGTGTAACTCAAATCAAACTAGTCCTTTCGGATTTGTTCAAAGACAGTTTATCGTGTCTTATTATAAACCCGTTTATTTAAAGAATCGTACTTCTTAAATAATGAGCAACATTACATGCCGGAAAAAGTATTAAGACTTCATTTCACGGTTTACTATTTTCGGGTTTTTGTAAACAATATTATCACAGAAAACAATTAGTTATTATGCATATTGGTTGTGTCGTTTAAAACTACGAACACGAGTACATTTTATTTAATAATAAGGAGGGTTTATTACTGCCGTACTGAATGGAATCCACACGCTCCGTTTAAACACATCCTTCGTCCTTGGTCCTACATTTTAAATGCGGCATACGCCGCGATCTGGAGCTACTTTGGAATATTTTAATCATATGAATACAGTCTTACTCGCAATTTTACTGTCGCTACAAGATGCAGGGTATTTACAACGGGGGTTTGCTTTTACATACTTGTACGTAAGCGTTTGAATCTGCCTGTGTGATAAACCGTAATTAAAATAGGAAGAACTTTTGATATGCTTATACTCAGCAAATTCTATCTCTTCGATTTTAGTAAAGAAACTTGCTTTAAGGTATATTTACTTTAGAATTCGTGCTTTTTAGGCGGGTCCATCTCAATTCTAAAGTCAGAGTCAATGTAATTGTTTTGTTCGTTACATTTAACTATATTTATAAATATGATTTCCAATCGATTGCCATTGATACCATAAATATTGGCTGCTTTCCTAGTACTATGAATCTTATTAAGACAATTATTTACAGCTCTTCTCATCATAATTCCATCAATATCCACACGTGGATCTTCTATTCTACAAAAAATTGTAAGGCGTTTTTATTTGTATGGAATACATACAACCACTGGTTGAACGTACCCCGCACTTATTGGTTCAATGTACCCCATAAGCTGCAGAAAAACTAAATTTTTTTTTTAAATGCAACTAGTAAGGTTTTAGGGTAGAATTAATGTGGATCTTGTTAATAGATATATTTTGCTATTACACAAATATTTTTATTTAAAGATCAGAAACCACAATAAAAACAACGAGAATGGTTGAATGTACCTCATGATTGAATCATCCCCCGTTTTCCCTACTTGGCTTTCGCAAGTCAGTTAATTCCCTCTGATTTCTCTATCATTAGATGTGACCACTTGATTGGGGAAGGTATGCAATTATATAAATCACATGATGTGTAACATTGATGCGCATGACCAATACCTATAGACTGGGAACTAAAGTTGCCAATAAGCTCTAATAGATTAAATAACAATGAAAACGTTAATTTTACTTAAGACATTTTATTTCTAATTTGGCAACATTTGATAAATAGGCAACAATTAATAAATTAAAGAACGTCGATATGGCACTAGTTCGTCGTTTACCAGGCGTAGCTTCCCAAATTGCTGGTGTAGGTGACGTGGGCGGCGGCGGGATGGACACCGTATCCGGCACCAACACCATATCCAGCAGCATATCCAAGACCTCCAGCGTATCCGACACCACGAGCAAGACCAAGACCTCCAGCGATGCCGACTCCATGGCCGGCGTATCCAAGACCTCCAGCGTATCCAACTCCACGAGCAAGACCAAGACCTCCAGCGATGCCGACTCCATGACCGGCGTATCCAAGACCTCCAGCGTATCCAACTCCACGAGCAAGACCAAGACCTCCAGCTATTCCGACTCCATGGCCGGCGTATCCAAGACCTCCAGCGTATCCAACACCACGAGCAAGACCAACACCTCCAAGACCGTATCCAACTCCACCGGCGTATCCTAAGCCGACTGCAGGTGCGGTAGCAACGGTCCTCACTCCAGGGTTGGAAACGCGAACATCATGCTTGGTCACGCTAGAGAAGGGGGTGGCAAGAGTCTTGGCGTAGGTGGAGACCTGTCCTAGGTTTCCAAAGCTGCGGTAGATGTTGGACTGTTGGCCGACGAGGGCGGTGGCGGCGACTGGGGCGGCGGCGATTCCTACAGCAGCGGGTGCAGCGAAAGCGTTTCCGTGGTAGGTAGTGCCGATGGCTGGGGCAGCAATGCCAACACCACGGGCGTATCCTAGACCACCAGCATAACCAAGACCACCAGCGTAACCAAGACCGCCGGCATAACCAACACCGCCAATGCCCACTGCTGGGGCACCCAAATATCCTGCCCTAGCGACGGCGAGGGCTGCGCAAAGTACGACGAACTGCAATAAATGTAAAATTAGTATCTGTTGGTGGGTTTAGGGGTTGCAATTACCTTAAACATCTTTGGATTTGGCTAGTGAACAAATGATACCCTTACGTCGGCCGCGTCGCTTTTTATACTCGATTGTTGGGTGTGTTCCATGGTTGGCCCAATTAAATTGTCAGCAAACCTGTTTGTTATAAATCAACTTTTATTTAGCTAGGCTTTATCAGTAAGTCAAGTTCAGAACTTATATGTTAATTGAAGAAGACAGCTCCAGCTCATTAGCCGAAAAGACGAAACTAATCATATCTTGTCATATTTTCAGAACCCAATATGAACTCTCTATTTCGTATTAATATTCAAGATATCGTTATAACAGATTTTAAATAACATAGTGACACGAATCGAAATCAATTAATTAAATAGAAATGAAGTTCAAAACCACCTGAGCGTTTTTTATACTTACTCTTATGCTATCAGCTGAATCAATTAAAATACTCAATTCGGTAGTTTTGTCATTCATTACTAAACAAAATCCAACGAAATTACAATCTATTAATCGAATTCACAATCGTTTTTTTTTAGCTTTCGGTAGAAATTTTCTCTTTTACTTCTATTTATACACTACAGTGTTTTAACCATATCTTCAGCTGTCACTCCAACGTGTTTTTGCAATTTTTATGATCATAATTTTGTTCGTCCTGCTACTGTGCTCTTCCATTTAATAAAAAAAGTATCGATTCAATCGAAACAGTTTCTTATTAATAAACTCAAATCAGGAATTTAATGAATTGTAAGTCATTCTCAAATCCATTTCGTGGTGAATCATGATACAAAGATCAGGTAAATGCGTTAAATATTTTACATTTTACTAAGTTGTAGTCGATTAATAGACTTGGATTTTTGTGGTGAATGTAATTAAATTAAAATTTTCCTTTCATAGCAATTTCTTCTATCGATTGGATTTTTCTGGTAACAGCCATTCAAAGCTGCGAATTAACACTTGTTACAATTATTACATTCTTAACAACAGAAAACAGAAATTTTCAAAAGAAACACTTGTTTGAGCAGTGTTAACCAAATTAAAGTGCGACTCATTCTATACGATTTAACCAGTTAGATTTTTATTATATTTTTTTTAGATTTTCAACAAAAAAAAGTGTGGCAACAACTCTGCATACTCTAAAGGATAACATTATTGTATCTAGTATGCCAGTGCATATGAACATTATACATTATCTGCAACGTTGCTAATTTTACGAATTTTCAACGTTTATATTTTAAAAAAATTCTTCGCAAAATGGAAAATGGTTCTTAGGTTTTTGTTTAACTTTTAGGCGTAGAATATCGTAGTGTACTTTTTGTACAACCGATTAGATACACCCAGTATATTACGGTAAAGAACGATAAAAGCTCCTTTACGTTACTACCCGGAAAAGTTCGTTATTCACCTATGCTGATAATGAGTTGGTTAATGTCCGGCCTTTAACATCAATTCCCTATTATAATGGGCGTTGTTGTTAACTATACCTATGTGGCATTATAATAAACGACAACGAGCGGTATTGTCGTTATTTCTTACTGCACAAATTAGTTTACGTATAAATCGACTTTATTGTTGCACGAGAAGCTTCTGTGGCATTTTGAATCACACAATGTTCCAGCTCCTACAAGCGCACTTTTTATTTTTGCGTTTTGTCCTAACTCCATAGAGCATAAATTTTCTGCATGCTCCTCACTCATCAGTCATCACTAGTCAAAAGTCACCTAAAAACTTGCAGATACAAACATCACCTGACATAACCGGTCGTAACTATGTACCTGAAGAATAACGATAATTTCCTAACTATATGCTATTTCTACCATCATTCGCCATTACACATGTTCTTCACAATATTTCCCGGTCAATAACGTGAATATCCATTACAACAGTAAGCCATTAACGTCATTATCATAACTTTTACGTTTTTTTTCGTTTAACGTCATTCACCCTAACATGTACACGACCAGGGGTGTAGTCGAGGGGGAACGCGCGGCAACGGCGTTCCCCCACTGGTTTTTTGTTAAGTTAAAAAAATAAAGAAGGAATTTATGGCATTTACTTACTTATTAGCACAAACGATTTGATAATTATTCATTCCAGTGTCATTTAAATATAGGCTAGTGGTTTATGTTATTATTTAAAAATATTACGTCAAACATGACTTGCTACTTGCTATGAATATGCAAAGTATTAAAAACAGTTTGAATTAGAAAGTTGTAGGTTTGATATTTATACAGGGTGTTACAAAAATGTTGGGCTGGCGATACATAGACGGTTTCTACAACTAAAAATAAGCAAAAAAGTGTATATAAAAATATGTCCTAAAATGGTTCATTTTCGAGATACAGGGTGTTAAAATTTGTAAAAATAATGGTTCCAATTTTTTTCCTCGAAAACGAAGCAAGATACGCAAAACCCTCAAGTGAAAAAAGTTGTGTTTTTAGTTGCTTCATCTTAAAGAACTTTAAAAATTGAAAAAAAACAGTGGGTGTTATTTTTTTATGCAAAAACACTAACAGGTTGCCCCGTGAGCGCGCCCCTGGAATTACTGTATGAATGGTAATAGATCTAAAAGATGCCCCATAAAGTTACCAACAAACTGTGAAAATTTAATTAAAATCGGCTGAAGCGTTTTTTTCTACAAATTTTAACACCCTGTATCTCGAAAACGAACCATTTTAGGACATATGTTTATATAAACTTTTTTGCTTATTTTTAGTTGTAGAAACCGTCTATGTATAGTCAGCCCAACATTTTTGTAACACCCTGTATATTAAGGCTACGAAACTGGTAACATCGTAATACAGAAAAATTGCACCAGAAAACATCGAAACGCATATTTTTGCACCTATACTTTTCTGGAAAAGGACCCCCGGATCCCCCTTTTCCTGGGGGATATTCCATACCCCTCAGAAGAATAGCGTTCCCCCACTGGCAGATTTGCTACTACATCACTGTACACGACTATGGGTTTTTATTTGCATTAAATAAATGTTACGCCAAATAGAATAGCACTTTAGAAGTTTTTTGGTTCATGTAGGAAATATAACGTTTCATCGTGTCAGCGCGATGCTGACAATTGAAATTTTGAAAACGGTAAGAGATACAATGTCGATTAAATTAGGGTAAATCTTGTACATTACAATCCTGAATAATATTCAAAAAAGGAATTGAATCTAACCGCCTTAGTTTTAGATTAACGACCAAAACAACTAAATTTTGGTTTTTTATTATACGTTGACTATTATGTAACTTAGAACAAAAGCAACTTCACTCTATTAGAACACTTTGTATAGAAGAGTTCATATATGATTTTAAATTTTCATTTGTTCTCGACGGTTTGTGATAGTGAACCGGGTTAAAGAAACGGTTCTTATACTACCGGATAGAAAGGAAATAGGCGTCCGTTTTCATTTTGTAACAACACTAAGTTCACTATAACCATCAGTTTAAACAAATCCCACTTACCGTTGAGAGATTCTTTCTTATATATTACTAATCTTTAAAAAAAAAACGAAAATATATCGGTGGATCGAATAAGAGAAAATACTACAAGTAATCTTCAAATACTAAGGCTTTAACGATTTTAGTGCGGGAGAGGCACAATTAGGTCGGATTCAAATAAATAGAATACATATCGGCAATAATATATGTATAAATGGCACCAAATTCGTAAATTCAAATAAACTTGGAGATAATGTTATAGTTCAACTTCAAATTAATAGCTACATTACACTGGATTTGCTACATCCAATATAAACCCAAAATTTAAATTACTATCAGATCAAAAATTACACTGGGTGCATTAGATTCAAAATAATGCCAGAAATGTATTATCAATATATATTGTTGTGAAGTTCGCTAATATAAACATTAAACATATTAATTGAAATTCGTTTGCGAGAACAGATACTCTTTGCACCTACAATTTATTTTGATACCTGTCTTTGGTATGAAAATTAATTATTCTGGGCACACATAATGAGTTTTTCACAAACAAAAATTATAAGAGACTCTTCTTTTACACAAATAACAACTTACGGTTTATAAAATATATACAGACATCATCAAATGAGTTCGTGGGTTCATGGAAGTGAACAATAATAAAATTATTTGAGAATCGAAAAAAGCAAACTTTGTTTTTTTACTGATTTACTGATTACTGATACTTTAAAATACCTATTTTTACGAGCTTAATTACCACTATAGAGCTTAACATCACCACATCGCCACGTGTCATAAATTTGACACGCGACAGCTGGGTGTGAGAGCGAGGATACAGAAGCTCTCACCTTCCTCCTTGTCGACCAAGCTCCTTCATGGGATGTTAGTGCCTCACCACCATAGAGCGTAACATTACAATTTGCGCGAGCTAATTGAACATATAGCACAGCATAATTTCTCTAACCTTCCACGCCATTGTTCGGTCCCTTTTGAAAATTGCAACCGCGCACTACTACGTCCTAGATGACTTCAATATGGCCTCTACTTGAAACTCGTCCTAAAAAGTTGCACAGATCTCAGGACAAAACATAGTACTTAACCTTTAAAATGACTGAGAAAGATGTTCTCCGTTCAATCTTTATTATGAAGTCTCTAAGATTTCGGTACTCCTTATTTTTTTACCGAAAAACGAAGGGCAAATGCTTAAATTTGAGCTGCTAATTGGCCGAAAGCGACGTCACTTTCAAGAATAATTGCAAAGTGACTCTTTAAAACAAAAACTAATCGCAAAATACAAAAATGGGTATGCTAATTGTAGAAAAAGCTTACATATAAACGCAAAACTAATTACACTATCGTATTCAGCGCATTTCGGTGCACAGATGTTCCAAGTTTCACACCGATCAGCGCTGGTGCCATGTCGAAACGTTTTTAGCAAGAATAGGGCTTCGCCCCATACAAATCCCAGCTGTGCTGTCTGAAAGGTGGTTTTACAGCCCTAATGCACGTGCATGAATGTTATCTATAAAGGGGAAATTTTATTAACGAAGATCTGCGCACATATGTTGACGTAAACTTTGCATCCTGCAATCTCGCACGAAATCGTTGAATCCAACGGCTCTGCTAGTGGATGAAGGCGTCAACATGTTCAACCGTACCTCCTCCAAGTATGTGCCTGCTTTATAAACTGTACGGACTTCTCAGGGAGCATATTAGGTACAATAATTTGGTTCGTAATAACGCTAATTTTTCTGGTACGTAAATTTATAGCTGTTATGCGCACAATATTCAATTTTCAATTGCTTTTAAGGCCCAAGTTTGTAACATACACATGCTTTTGAGCTACGGCCATTGAATTCTGCAGCTGCGGCTCCAATTTTGTGTTGCCGATAGCTCTCGGCTTCCAATGGAACTCAGGCACACACCAACGGCCCGATCTTCTTCGCCAGTGCACCGAGTATATACATTTCTGGTATTATGACCCGGATTTACATGCACTTTAATTGTAACTACACTGCATGTATTCGTTTTTATACACGCACTTGGAAGCGAGAAATGTTTTATTCTGTGTCAACTAAAACTAACATGTGGCCCTAATACGTTTGCTAACTCTTTGTGTAGCTAAAATTGGACCTACCAATGAATTTTAACTTGGTTTTGCTAAAACATAACCCAACATTTTTCCGGCAGACATGAAAAAACCCGATTGTACTTGGTGCTCTGTGAAATGCACTTGCATGTGTTATTTTTATTAGACAGGTTTTATACAGCGATCGCCGTGTCCTGCATCCGATTCGCCATACTTTTCTATCATATAAGTTTTCTTTCTCGAGTTGTCTGCTGCTTATGGTTTTCTCCACACCTTCTTTCCATGACCTTTTTGATCTTTCCCTTCTTCGTCTCTTTGGTGATACATAACTCATCATTTGTCTTGGCCATCTTGTCTCCTCCATTCTCTGAATCTGCCCGTACCACATAAACCTGTTTTGTTCTATGCGGTCTATGATAACTTTTTACACTCTCATCATGTTTTTTATTACTTCCTTTGGAATGTGTTGTAGTCTAGATATTCTGCTACTTCTCCTAAGTGCATCCATCTCTAATGCCTGTATTTACATGTGTGCTTAACTTATATTAACTATGACTTAAGTGGCTACTAAATACAATAACAAGAAACGTATAGCCTAAATGTGACTATTTCGCCGAAGAAATCATAATTCTATAATAATGGTGAGGCAGTAACACCCCATGAAGGAGCTTGGCCTGCAAGGTGGAAGGTCAGAGCTTCCGTATCCTCGCTTTCACATTCGGCTGTAGCGTGTCAAATTCATGACACGTGGTGATGTGGTTAGCATCATGCATTAGACAACCGCATTATTACCCCTTGCTCTTTCGAACGCGTTTACAATAAAATAACGTAAGGTTAACGCTTAAAAAGTTCTTCGCTTGCCCCAGATGGTGCGCTATCATAGAACTTATACTATCTACTATTTTGATAGCTGAAGCCGCCTACTAGAAGAGCAAAATTGATAAACAACAAAAGTTAATTAATAGTTTTAAAAATAAAATACATTTAAAAGGTAACTTCCTGTAACCGACGCAATCCGGTGGAATAGGCGGATACAGATTGCGGCGTGGCGTGTCGGGCTGCAACTACAACTTCGGATACTTGATATGTGGAATAACAAAATTTAACCTCAAACTGTTGATCATCAGTGTAGTAGAAACTCCAATCAAGTCAAGACATAAGTGATTCTCGAGCTGCGGTGGATGCTTCCGTGTGCTACAAGCGGCTCCATATAGGAGACATGGAGTATGGCGTCCTTCGTGGATCGCCAGAAAAAGTATTGGTGTTAAACTTAGAAGGGAACTAATACAACTCAAGGAAATAGGCGTACAAATAACTGCCAGACTACGTGAAACGGCTTTGCCTACCTTAGGTCTTGATCGGCCTCGAAGTGATTGCTATTGCTGGTAAACTAATAGTCAAGAAATATCATCCAGAAGCGGTATTATAAAACAAGACGCATTGTAAAGTTTTAAGGAATGTCTTCCTTTTATAAGCCCCCAGCCTACGTCTGCAATCATAGAAGGGAAATGGAAGACTGGGTAGTTACCAAAAGAAAAATCCGGAAAATAAATGTATTCTGAAGTTATATGCGTAAGATTCTTAAAATAAACTGAGTTGCAATTTAGAGCTTTCAAAATTTAGAAATAACTTGTCAAAATGAGTATAGACAACCTACTTTATGGGTATTTAACCACCCTGCAAAATTAAAAATATTGGAAATAGAACGTTGCGAGGAACAATCTGCTCTCGTTATCAACGAATAAAGAATTAAAACAAAAAATGAAAAAGGAAAATTTAGTTTTCACTGAGAGTAAGAATTGGTCACTCCTCTAGTGAAATGCCCATAAAATAACATGGATTATATCACGTCACAAACAGTTTTCAGAGATTATCTTAATCTACTCTATGCACAGGCGTTTGGAGTAACCTAATTTCTAATTCCTCTCTCAAAAATGGCAAGGCATCGGAATATATTGCGAAACATGAAAACCCGGTTTTAAACCGTTACATCTACTTTTTGTATAATTTCTCGTACAATACCATATTACATTCCGTGTGTACTAATTTTGACCCCTTGTATCTAGTAAGAGCTGTGAGTAAAATCGAAGAACGAATATGGACGCATTACCAAATACACTTAAAATAAAAGTGGGTGGTTGTTTATCAAGCGGTGATCAAGCATTTTTATTATTCCATTGCTTAACTGGAATTAATATAATTAGTTTTTGTAAATTTTGACCCTAATCTGGCTAGCTTTTATGCAATTTTTGAGTTTTGATTTTTAGTTTTAACTAGTGTAATGAAGACAAATGAAATAGTTGACTTAAATGTCACATATAAAGACTGCTTGCATTTTAAAGTTAATTGTCTGAAAATCAAAACTGAATAGAATGTGCAACACTACTAAAAAATTTAAAATGCTAAACTGAGCACATTAGGGTCAAAATTGGATTCTGAACAACTTTTTCTAATAACTTATTTCGATATCTCCAACGCGAAGCAAAAAATCGAGAATTGGCCCCATTCACGAGGTCGCAGTGGGCTGGATTTACAACTTGCATTTGACTTGATTACCTCAAAAGGTTCATCTTGTGAAGTTCTACGAATATGCAAAAATTCACTACTCTTAAGAACAACGAAAATACCAGCCTGCATTCTTTTTAAATGCAACACACACCACACCAAGAAATATATAATTTTCGTTTTAGAAATGCGCGACAATACGGGTTGGAATTTATATTAAGAATCAAATGCATTCTGTGTTGTAGTTTGTTAATTTCACCCACCGATTATTCTACGTCCAACTCAAGTTACTATAGAATTATATGCTCGTTTTAAGTATATTCCAGGTTAAATGGTGTATGTAGGTAAGTGGTAGGGATAACAACTGAACAGCTAGATACCGAAACAGATATCTAATATCTTATCCGAAATGTCCAAATATTTAAATTAGGTTACTCAGTAACCTACGAGCTGAACTTAAAACATTTAGACTTTTCCAAAACCTTTCCAAAAGTGCACTCAAAAGTCTGAGAAATTCACTGCAAGAACACGTTTCCAAAAACAAGTTCAATCTTCTTCATGCAAAGCATACAGTACCCTGACCTTAACATATGGTCTTGCAACTCGCAGCTGTCGGCAATAGCTTTATAGATTGCCAATTTCGTTTCACGATGTATGGTAACTATATCATATATTAAATATATGACAGCCTTGGTCCGATTTCCGGACATTTCTGCTGTCCCGTTCAGAACTGAAACCTTGACATTTCAGTCTTCACTATTTTCTTAATATAAATGGATTGAAACCGCAATTCTGAATTATTTAAATTGAGATTAAATATGGTAGGAGTGATTTAAATATAATTCTTGTAAGCTGAATGCTGAAAAAGGCACTATAATAAGTGGGTGACAATTACAGTAGGTAGATGTGAGCATTTCCACAAGGAACCGTTATTTTCATTGTTTCAAAGTTCAGACCTAACCGGAAGGCTCATTAAAAAGTCATTTTGATTAAGCCTCCGCGTTATTTATGTAGCTATACACAATACAATACAATGAAGACATTGACCTTTGCAGGTGAAGACCAATAATAGGTACAGTACAAGTCAATGCAAAAATCAGCATTTGCTGCAGTGACCTTAACTTTAACTAATTATGTGATATTCTTGAAAACTTCTTTTCCTATTTGACGTCACTGAAACCTTTTCTTTACGAAAGCGATGGTTGCCTCATTTGTAATAAATTGTTGGATATTAGATGCTTAAACAATCTTTGCTAAACAGGAAACGGTGGGATGGATTTAAGGAGGATACATTTAAAGCCACTTGTATAAATATCGAAAGTCTTTTATTTAATGCTTTCAACAATATCCATAGGATGCAACAATCAATAATAAATTAATAATCTGTGGTATACCCTGATTTCTACATTTACCAGGCGTAGCTTCCAAGGTTGCTAGTGTAAGAAACTCGGGCAGTTGGGTGGACGCCGTATCCGGCACCAACACCGTATCCAGCAGCATATCCAAGACCGCCAGCGTATCCAAGACCTCCAGCGATGCCAACACCACGAGCAAGACCGAGACCTCCAGCGTATCCAACGCCACGAGCAAGACCAAGACCTCCAGCAATACCGACTCCATGGCCGGCGTATCCAAGTCCTCCAGCGTATCCAAGACCTCCAGCGATGCCAACACCACGAGCAAGACCAACACCTCCAAGACCGTATCCACCAGCGTATCCCAAACCGACGGCAGGGGCGGCGGCGACTCCGACTCCGTGGTAGGTGGTGGCGACTGCTGGGGCAGCTACGGCGACGGGGGCAGCGGCGACGGCCCTCAAACCTGGGTTGGAGACGCGGACGTCGTGCTTGGTCACGCTAGAGAATGGGGTGGCGAGAGTCTTGGCGTAGGTGGAGACCTGTCCAAGGTTTCCAAAGCTGCGGTAAATGTTAGACTGTTGTCCAACGATGGCGGGGGCGGCGATGGGAGCAGCGGCGATGCCTACGGCGGCGGGGGCGGCTAAACCGAAAGCGTTTCCGTGGTAGGTGGTGCCAAGGGCTGGGGCGGCGATTGCGGGAGCAGCTGCGATGGCAGGGGCGGCAATGCCTACACCACGGGCGTATCCAAGACCACCAGCATATCCAAGACCTCCGGCGTAACCGAGACCGTTAGCATAACCAAGACCTCCAGCGAGGCCAACACCACGGGCAAGACCAAGACCTCCAGCAGCGATGCCGACTCCTTGGGTTGCGTATCCAAGACCACCAGCGTATCCAAGACCACCGCCAACACCAAGACCTCCAGCGACGCCGACTCCACGGGCAAGACCAAGACCTCCAGCATATCCAAGTCCACCAGCGTATCCAAGACCACCGCCAACACCAAGACCTCCAGCGACGCCGACTCCACGGGCAAGACCAAGACCTCCAGCATATCCAAGTCCACCAGCGTATCCAAGTCCACCAGCGTAACCGGTAGCTAAGCCATTGGCGGCGTGTCCGTGGTAGGTGGTGCCGATTTGGGGACCGGCGAGTCCTGCACCAGCTGTGGTGAAGGTGCTGTAGGCGGCTGGGCCTCCTGCCCTAGCGAAGGCGAAGACGGCGAAGAGTACTGCAAACTGTAACAAATTGTAATTAGAGAAGCGTTTTAATGCTGGAAACTCGAGTGGTACCTTAAACATTGCTAGATATGGATGTCTACAGTTGAAATGATACTGTTTTCTTACCGCGATCGGTTTTTATACTCTAATAAATGGGCGTGTTTCGGTGGCTGTCCCAAATTTGCTCGGCTGATAAACCAGTTCGTTTTTAAAAACAACTTTTTCCTTTATCCTTTTTTCATATATGTCAAGTTTAACTCCGAACTCATATTCAGAGATGCAGCAGTAAAGCCATACTTAGTAAAAGGTTGACTCACGTATTGCACGCACAAAAACAGAGTGCTTTGACTTTGCGGAGCATTCTTTGATCCCAATATCGCTATCGGAGCTAAACGACAGCTTTTTGCTTTTTAATTAATACACAACGGTTTTAATTAACATTTCAACTTAATCCACTCATAAAGGTGCTAGTAACCTTCAAAATGTACTTTAATGAAACCATACTCTTCAGTTATTTCAATAATAAAAACAATGATATAGCATTCTAGTAGCAAACGATTATTCTTAAAGAGCTCATTGCTGCCCATATAAAATAGCAAATTAGGGCCGCTGAAAACAAAAGTGGTTCCGGAACTGAGCCCTGCGGCGCATCTAACGATGCGACAAGATTAAGTAATGGGTAATGACTCCCGATCGCGACTGTGCCGGCATGAATGGAAAGTGAATGCTTAAACGACGACAGCTAACGATCCACGACAGATGTAGCCGGCCTTGGTGCCTTCATTGAAACGGCAGATGTAAGTAAACCCACAACTCTGATAGGAAGTGGACCAAACTTAGTTTTGTGAAATATCAGAGCGAAGGTCATTGCCACTGGAATGTTTTTCTCGCAGCTCACTTTCGTTGTAGAATCATAATGCTTTGTTTACTTCTTATCATGGTCGGAAAACATATGTTACTTTAGCTTTAGAAGTCACACTGCTTTTAATCAATTGTTTACTTCATTAACGTAATGTATTGCAGATAATCTTTAGCTTCATAATTGCAGCCACATAATTTTGAAAGGTTGGTATCTTTTTTGTCAAAAAACTTGCTGACGTTTCAGTACCTCACGATTTGGTTATAATAAGGTACTGTTCAAATATTGAATTATTTTAAAATTAGTCTTTACCATGGGCGCCGACAGTATTTTTTTCAAGAAGGGGCATCGGAAGAAATATTCTAAAGGTGCACTACACCATTTTCGTCAATATTAAGGATTTGAAAATAAAAACAAGGCTATTCTATTATTATACTCTAACTCTACATACATATCAAAACCAATATTCAACAAGTTTCACAGAGAAATTGAAATTGTCATTGAAAATGTCACTGATCACCACGTTGTATATGGACTTTCTTTAAGGTCCCTTGTGAATCCGTGCATTTTCCAAAAGAGTTAATAAAAAACAGAGAAGAATATATGCTCCATATTTATCGACGTTGTAACAAAACAAACACAAATTAAGAAGAAATAGTACAAGTCTAAATAGGTAAAAGAAAAAAACCCACAACACAATATACTGAATGGTCAAAATGACCTCACTAACTTACATAAATTAAGTAAATTTATGAAATTACGTAAATAGGTACCGGTAAATAACACCAAGTGAAGCTGTCCTCTAGAAACAAAAACCAAGGGCAACGTAATTTTAATGACTGGACTAATTTTGGAATACCGACATGGCTTATTTGTGAGCCAACTGATTTAAATATTTCGATATGTAGATGTATTTTGTTAAGGAGCCAAGAAACGGGGTGTGAGTCCATATATAGTTTTTTTAGTCAGAATGGTAGTACCACTTAAGTTATTTGAATTATTTCCGCCTTTGAATAACAGCCTACTGTAATCATTTAACAGGCACATTTTCAGAAACTTAAATATCTTACGGATGAAGGTAGACTGGATTTGATTTCAAAACCTTCAGATGCTGCTAATTTTCAATAAAATAAATTAAACGAAAACAAACAATAATAGTCCAAATATGCCAAAACACAAAATCATATAATCACTTTTTTTGTAGAACTATAAAAATTAAGGGATATTGTCGTTTTATTTTGCCTACCTTGACCGTTAGGTAAGTTTAGTAAGCTGAACTAACTTGAATAGATTTCCTCGGGAGTTTCTACAGGACATCAACATTTCAAATTAGTATGGTTTCAAATGTAGAAGATATAGAGCCCTTAAGGGATAAAGTGAGACACACTGTATATTACAATTATGTATTTTTTATTTAAAAAATTCCCTTTTAACAGTTGCAACGAACTATTTCAAACAATTACTACCATAAAATCAATATATCATAGTTCATCTCAAAAAATGTTTCCCTATCGTTACGTTCGTATGAAGCATTCACGTATATACTCTATAATTGTTTCTACATCTGTTTCCCCTTGTTAGCAGAAGAGAATTTTATCATCATTTCTGCATTTGGTTTATATGCACATGACATCAGCGAAAAATCCCTGGAATAAACTGTAGTGCGATTTTTACGTTGTATTTTAAAAACAAAAGAATGTAGTTTGACATTCATGTTCACATCACCTTAATACTTGCTAGCAGCCTGGAACTAAATTTGTTTAACATTATGTTCTATTTTTTCAAATAATAAAAATATGTACAAGTTTTATTTCTAACGTTTCCAAATTTAGTGTAATATTCGAAAGGAGAATAGTTTAAAATGTTTCATAACGATTGCAAGTAGCTTCATTGTCAAATCAACATGCAATTAAAACAAGTCGTTTGGTAGCGCCTCCTTCCAGACATTAAATTATGATTAAACGTCTCGTAATCGTTAGTATTTTTATATGTATATTATTTGCTCTGTTGTTTACCTAGCTAGCTCAGTACGCATGAAACTCTTACTTTGCATCAACTCGCGGATAGGAAAGCTTAATATTTGCTAAAATAAGAAGCTGGCCTGCTAACACAAATCAACATAGATTCATTGACCTTTAACACACGCATAAAACAATACCGAAAGGCAGAATTACGAATAGACTCTAAAATAAATGGTCATCCCTAAACACATTGGTTTAGGATAACGCGCAGTAGCTATGCATTTACAGAACAAACGCTAGCAGACAGTATTGAATTCAGATCGTTTCCTCCGGGAGAGAAATGAAAGTTCTGGGAAGCATTTAAAAAAAATTAAAATACAAAGATACATAGTGATTTCTTAATTTACAGAGACAAAGAAGATTTAAATGGCATTACTTATTTCCGCGCAATCCACCTATTCTTTAACATATTTAAAAAAAACCTTAATATTATGTAGTAAAGTTCCCTGGAAGGAATCTGTACTGCCGAGAGGGGAATTTCTTTCCCGGTTACCCCCCTAAATTCAATACTGCTAGCAGAATAACGTATCTGCTATACATTTACATTTAAGTTGTTACGTGCTAAAAGCATATTGTACTAATGTTAGTAGTTTATGGTATATATAGTCGTAAATAAACGATCAAGTGGGAAAACGCGGTGAAAGCTTATAAAAATTAGTATCAGAGTTGCAACGTTTGTTAAAAAAGAAAAGAGGGTAGAAACTGGATAACAGTTTGTTTTCAAAACGAGTGACAGCATTTAATTGCGCAAAAGGTTTTCGTGGCTATAGTATTTTGATGCTGGCCGACCGCGCTTGAAGCGGATATTGGAAACGAGTTGTCACTTTCCGTCAAGCAGTTTTGGTGTCTGCTTGCGGTAGGTGACAGCCGGAGATTGGTAGCTGTCAGGCTGACAGTTGTAGGAGGCGACTAACCGGCGAAGCGGGGTTAGTGGATTTCTAGAGCTTCTTACGGCTGGTCAGTGATAATACAAGTATAACAACAAAACGGATAAGTGAATTCACTATAATCTGATGATATTTCGCATATAACTGAAATAAGAACAATGTGTACCCATTAGCAATATTTGGTATAAGTTAATTTGGGGTACCCCGTTGTAATATTAGTGCATTAATGAATGATTGCCCAACATAATGAATACAACGAGTGGTAACAATAAAGTTTGCTAAAGGTATTGCTTTCTTTCATTTTCATTGAAACTTTGGGAAGGTTCAATAATTGTATTGTAGATATTAGTGAAGTTGTAAGTTTCTTAACCTATATCAGTGTGCTTGAGTCAAACTTGTTGGCGCTCACCTTTAACATCTTAGTAATTAAAAAATTCGCGACGTCTTCACTGCAACTAGAGACGGGCCCCAAGTACACTCTTATAGCGTTCAATTTTTGAGTTAAAAATATAGAACGCCGACCTAAAGGTAAGTGAAAAGCTAACAAAGTAACATTACAAAGATGCCTACATAATTGTCTTTAGTACGCGAACGTTAAACTGCATTGAGTACATATTATTTGCCTATTAGGCGCATTTATTTACGCTCACTAAATTTGCACGCACAACCTAAAGCAGCCACTTATCGCTTAAACTGCAAACATGCCCTGTATCTGGTAACGTTTGGTATATGCTTGAGAACTACAAGGTAGCTCTCGGAATTTTCCCCTGATGCAGCTAGGAAATACCCGATTGCTGGTTGCCGCCTCCCTGTCGCGTGATGTCACGAGCAATGGGAACGTCTCGAAAACACCTTTTAAGGTGCAGCAATTGCGTACTCACTCAGTACGGCGATTACTTGAATTGTCAACGTGGCTTGCTACATACAAACATTTAATTACTGCGGTACTTCAGCCGCTTGCATTTAACTCGCCGCAGGGGCTATTCACTTCGAGCCGATAATAGACAGTTTCCCTTGTTGATGGAAGCATTCATATCGAGCGCGCACACGCAAATTTGATCGACGCACGCGCTACAGCAGGACCGTATTAAACCTAATTAGCAGTCAAAAAGCATACAAAGACAAACTGGCTATATACGTAACTATGAATATAAATAATTTATACGAGTGCGGCAGTTGCCGGTTTTACAGTTAAGTAACGCGCAAATTAAAAGAAGTTTATGGCATCCTCTGCACACTTCTGAATGTCTTAATGTCTTAGAACATTACTATTTATTATTTCTATGAATTCGCATAGGTTGAAAAGTAGTGAACTCATTAAAATGTTTTGAAAATTTTAATTGCCTTAATTGAAGTTTTATATTTCACTATTTCGCAAACTCAAAAACTATTTGTCGGAGGAAAATGATATGTTGCATACACATTATATATATATACTTGGCAGGAAACCGTGAAAATTTCAGACAAATATATATAGGGTTAGCACCTTAAAAAATAAAATTTTGTTTATTTTTTATTAAACTTAGTAATAGATATAAGTAATAATTTGTACATCGTACAGGCTTTATTCTTACCAAAATGGGAGCTAATAGATACAGAATAAATGTTTTACGATACAAATAGAAGGCACAAATGAGCGCGTTACTAAATATAGCGGTGACGCAGAAATTCGAAAGGTCGGTGCTTCGTGGCGCAGGTAGAAATTGGCCAGTCCCTTACAATATCCCACAAAACGTTGGAGCTGCACACGCGGTCCGCCTGTCGTTCGAATTCGACCACCGGTAAGGTTTTTTTTTTATTTAAAAATTCATTTAATTTATTCTAAACGTGAAGATATTTTTACTCCTAACTTAATTTTTAAAATTACTTAGTGTCACAATGTTGACGAGGAAAGATTTGGGTAAAGCCTTTTACAGTTTTTTTTAAGCTCTCATGATTTTATTGAGACATAACAATGGTCTTATATCAGAATCTCACCGAAATTGAAGCTTTTTATTATTTTTCACTTATCTATCATTTGTTGTTTATATCTGTGATACGAGATATATGAAGCAGTCAATAACGCCCACTTTTTACGGGACAGGGCGTTATGAACTGTTTTTCAAGATCTTCAATTGATTTACGTAGTCAAAGTGTAAAATAGAACGTAATGTATTATTTTACTGTCCGCTTAGTATCTTGTTTGTTACTTAGACAAGAAATGACGTTAGTTGCAAAAATTTATAAAGGTTATAATACTAGTTTTAATACATTCTATTCATTAATTTTGTTAATAATATTGTAGATGATCCAAGCAAACCTTTTTATTGTGCCACACAGCTTCAAAGAGTACACTGTAATTTAACAAAAGACTTTTGATTAAAACCCCTTACTTATGCCTCCCCCACCCCCAAAAACTGCAGGGTGTTGCGGCTCTAAAGATACGCCACTGCTTACGATATGAAAAAACTGGAACTCAATGAAGAGTTTTAGAATTACAAAAAGATACTGAAAATTATCCTGCAACTGCTTTGCCAATTTTTCTTTTTGAAAGTCGTCCGAGAATATAAACATCACGTAATGCCGGTGGTGCATAGGTACAAAATGTTCATGTCTTATTGGTGTTTCGTATAACTTAATAGTGGATTATGAAGCTTATATTGGAAGATCGACTACTGCTGTGAACGCATCCACGCATCGAGGTACGTGATTGGTCAGACATCTGACCATTCTGACCATGGTGTTATGCACCCCATAATATCCCTTGTATCCCAGTGGTTAAGAAAAGTAGTTTTTTGCATAGCAATCGTGAAAGTCGTCTTTTTAACGAAAAATCGTATTGAAAATTCCCCTTTTTTTAACGCAAAAATCGTGAAAAAAATAGGCTTCTTTAACTATTTTATTGAAATGACAATTTGACAGTTGTCAATTCCGAAGTCCTTTTCGACTAAATTTCGACCAATAGATCACTATGCAAAAAAACTACGTGTACAACACGTTTTGAAAGTCCTTTTTTTCATTCATTTGCTTGATTAACTCGGGCTTCGCCCTCGTTATCAAACTGTATGACTTTCAAAACTAGTTGTACAATAGTATATTATGATATGTGTTTTATAAGACGATGTTTTGTCGCACGAGAGGGTTTAGGCACGACGAGCGCAGCGAGGAGTGCTCCAATGGAAAAAGTGCTACAATAAGTCTTATAAAACGAGTGTTATATACTATTTTCTACATTTTGCATAAAAAATAATCAAAAACTGTTAATTTGCGACATTTTAATAGTATGACTATCTGTCAGTTATCTAACACAAGGTAGGCTATTTCAATGTTTTTCATATGAAAATAACAATGTAAAAACAGTGTTATAATGGACTCTATTGTAGCACTGTTTTCGGTAATATAATAATCATATTGTGACACCAAAGTAGATAAATTACTATTGTATACCAAGGCACTGAAGTTTAGCTTTTTATCACGAATGTGGATTTAGTTGCCGAGGCCCGTAGGGCCAAGGCAAATAATCTACATGAGGGATAAAAAAATCAGTGCCGAGAAGTACATTATGTTTTATTTGAAATCGAGAAATCGTGAAATTACAACATTTTAACCAACATTTGTAGGTTATGTTAACGTCGGTCGATGTTTATCTGTCGCCTCGCCACCTTCAAAAAAGTTGCAAAACAATGGATTACTTTATTGCCGATTTCTCGTATTTAATGACGATTTCGAGGTACTTTAATGCCGATTTCAAACAAAATAATGTACTATAATCTATTTTTTAATGCCGAGGACAAATTTATGCAACCCAAAATACAATTTCCGATGTAATCTAGATTAGAAATTCTATTTTTAACGAATGTAATCTAGGAAGGCATGAAAAATATGTGTCATGAAGTTACGATATTTTATGTGACAGTGGATCAATGTCATATATTTGTCTAATGTTAATAATAACGTAAGAAAACGTAACGAAGTTATATTTTATGACCATTTCGACACTTAACATTCGCTTGAAAATATTTCGTGTGTCATAAATGTATGAGGTATGAACATTAAATGACAAGTTGACAACTGTCAAACTGAGCCTACCGGAGGATCGTTGACTTAGTGTCGGGCCACACATAGCGTTTTAGCGGGTCCCGCAAAAACGCATGCCGTTTCACCGCACAGTTTCTATCAAGCCACACAATTGCCGCCAAAACGCATATTAGTCATGATCAGTTGACAACTTTACGTCGTAGCGTTCATGTCAAGAGCTGAAGCTCGAACTATTGATATGGATAAAGCAATTCTGGATGTAGTCTGTGTATCAGAAGCAGTTGGATTTTTAAGTGAGTCCGTACAGAGAAGATACTGGGTTCATCCTCTTAACCGTTATCGTGAAACATCAAACCGCTTTACTAATTTTTATGAGAAACTCAGAAAATATCCAGAAAAGTTTTTTAAATACTTTCGCATGAGTGTATCATCATTTGATGAGCTTTTGGAAAACGTACGAGGTCCTTTAACTAAACAATATACTCGATGGCGTAATCCAATTACTCCTGAGGAGAGACTAACCGTGACAATAAGGTAAATATATTTTTTGCATAGTTATCACGAAAGTCGCCGTTTTTAAACAAAAAATCTTGAAGAACGTATCACTTATCTTAACGCAAAATCGTTAAAAAAAGTAATTTTTTCTACGATCGTGTCAAAATGACAACTTTTTGAATTGTTTTTAGTGTCAAAAGCGACGTTTGTAGCACTCTTAATATTAGCGCCAGAAATACGTCTTATTGCACGTTGCCATTGGAGGCATGTTTTAATACTAAATTAAAACACACTTTGCCGTAAGTTTGAATGTCAACATAACCTAGAATATATAACACAATGTGACGCAAAAAGTGTCACCGAACTAAGTTTTTATATTTCTGATACGATCGTAGAAACATAGCGTATGATACATGTGTATAAGAGCCATTAAAGCACTAACGACGTTAAAAGCACTCCGCTAGTGCGTCGTGATTTTAAACTCGTCGCACATGCTTTAAAGGAGTACATAAAATAACAGTAAATAAGTAAATACAATGCAAAGGATATTAAAGTAAGACTAATTCCAACATGATATTTATTTATGAAACATAAAAATAACTCAAACACAACAAGCATTTTTAACAAATATGTACAAAACATATGTATAAGATAACACTATTTGAGCTGATGTATTTACACATATTTTTAATTATTGGATTCTGATTGATAGGAATGTTCCGATGATACTGATGGTGAAGGTGAACAGCCAGAAATCATGTCTAAAGACGAATGCGCTTCAAATGATTGTGTGTATGGGGCGTTTCCGGGAAATGTCATGTAATTATATGGTCGTGTTATATGATTGGGTTGTGGTGTATGTGGTTGCACAAAATCATTTCTATATGCAGGATAGGACAATGTTCGTTGTTGCATTAAATTCTTAGATTGAGAAATATTTTTAAAAATTGCAGTGTATGAAGCCGAAAATCAGTTTTTTGATCATATGTCAATTTTTTGTAATCCGGTAGTAATGATAATAAAAATGCCTTATCGGCATCTTCAGTATCATTACGAGATGCCTGAACTTCAGATAAGTTAATAATCTATTTGAAACGGAGTTACACCCTTTTTACCGCTTCCTGTTTTGCGACGAACAGAGGGCAATAAATTGTTATTAGGAGTGGTTGACTGCCCAGCAGTGTCTTCTTTCTCCTCAATATCACCTTCAATCGTTTCACTTTTATTATCGTCTTGTACTGGATTGTCTACCGCATCGTTATCATGTTGTTCTAGAACAACGCATTTTAACAATATTATATAAAGCTAAATATTAAAATAAGGCATTTAAATTAAAATATAGTCACACACTTAACTCACTTTCGTTTTTTAATTGTGTGTTGCAAAAATGTTAGGGAATCTGAATAAACGTATTTCTTCTTCTTTGCAGCATCACCACTTTTGCCGTGAGTTAGGAATTTTGCATGACTGTCTCTTATATGCCTCCACTTTTTCTTCATATCTTTCACTAAAACGAGATAAAAATTAATAACATATTGGAGAAAAATATATAGTAGTACCAAAGAGCATATAGGTTTGCTTTTTAATTAGGGACTTATATTTTTTCACTTTCATTTTAAAGGTACTTGTCAACTGGAACATGCTTTACGGCACTGGAGTTTGATTTTCGAATGGGTAAAAGTACAATAGCTGAAATAGTAAAAGAGACGTGCCAAGTTTTGTGGGCAGTTCTTCAACCAATTGAGATGCCTGAGCCCAAAACGGAGCAATGGAAGGAAATAGCTGATCTATTTTATTTGAAAACCAACTTTCCTAATTGTATTGGAGCTGTAGACGGCAAACACATTAGATGCAAAAACCCAAAGAATTCTGGTTCACTATATTTTAATTACAAGAAATTTTTCTCTGTTGTATTACTAGCAATAGCAGATGCAAATCTTCGCTTTATTGCAATTGATGTAGGAGCTTACGGTAAGGAAGGAGATTCAAATGTGTTTAAAGAGTCTGCTTTTGGGAAAAAATTGTATTCGACACAACTGAATTTACCAGAGCCAGCTTGTTTGCCAAATATGAATTGTTCTCCTCAGCCATACGTTCTGGTCGGTGATGAAGCATTTGCACTTCACACCAATTTATTACGCCCATACCCAGGGCGAAATTTGACTGAAGCTCGTAGAATTTTTAATTATAGATTATCGAGAGCCAGACGAACCGTTGAATGTGCGTTTGGGTTGTTAGTAAATAAATGGCGGGTATTACACACATCTATTCAAGTAGAACCAGAATTTACAGATGACATTGTAAAAGCATGTTGCGTATTGCATAATTATGTACGACAGAGAGATGGAATTAATTTTGAAGATTCAGAAACCTATTCGTTAGATGACATAGAAGCACGCGGTACAGGAACGCGATCCGAAGGAGTACAAGTGAGGGACCATTTTGCCAATTATTTTATGGGGCCTGGATCTGTACCTTTTCAGTACCAAGCAGTATAAATGTCAAAATATTATAATTTAAAATTTGTATTTGCAAGTAATTCATATAAACAGTTAATACCATGTAATATATATAGTAAATGTTTAATAAAAATATGTACCTTACCTTTTTCTTCTTTTTCATTATCTCTTAGCGCATCCCAGTCTTCATACATGCCCTCACCAACACTATTCCAGCTTTGTATTTTCACATTTCTGTCCATATAATCTTTAGATCCCATTTCCCAAATGGAAGGGTTATTTTGAACATATTGAATAAATTTGTCAGTATCAAACATAACTACTCTGTAATAGATATTTGTAGTACTTTTGAAGGTCACACTTTTTTTCATGAATTTGCAGTTGATAACGAGGGCAAAGCCCGAGTTAATCAAGCACATAAGCGAAAAAAAGGACTTTCAAAACGTGTTATACACGAAGATTTTTGCATAGTGATCTCTTGTAAACTCCAAATTTAGTCGAAAAGGACTTCGGAATTTACAACCGTCAATTGACAATTCAAAATTTCAATAACTAGTTAAAAAAGTGATACTTTCTTTACGATTTTTCGTTTAAAAAGACGACTTTCGTGAGCACTATGCAAAAAAAAACAAATTTACTATGGAAAATGAACTTATGAACCTGTCGAACGCTGCCGCAAAACTGCAAGGTGTGGACGTCTCAATATAATTCAATGTGTTTTGATAACATTTGCCGGCTACGTTTTTCCCGCTCAACCGCAGCATGCTGCGGTCAGTTCCGGTCGAAAATTGGCGGGACCTGATAAAACGTACTTGTGTGGACGCACGCATTAAAAATACTGTAATCTGTTGTTGCCGTCGCCGGGATGCGTTTTTGCGGGTCCCGCTAAAACGCTATGTGTGGCCCGACACTTATAATAGAAAACGAAATAAAAAAAAATTAGAGTTGACTAGTATAACTGAATAATGGATTGCATAACTTTGCGCGCGGCATTAAAATAAATAGTAAGGCATAAATATAAATCAACCGCAACTGAAACAATTTTATGCAGGCATTAATGTACACCGGGTCTATCATAATTTCACCTAGAAACAAAAACATTATAATTTAAAAAATAAATAATTTGTTTTTCGATTTTTAGGGTATTACCTAATAGTCAAATAATAGTTATTTACTATACAAGTGGGATAACAGCATCATTAATATACGTGTGTGTAAGTTACAAACGAGTGCATAGGACGAGTTATGTAAGCACACAAGTATATTAATGATGCATTATCACACATGTATTGTACAAAATTTTATCTACGACTGCCTAAAATTGAGAAAAGTGCATTAAGAGAAATGTCAGATCTGTCAATTTTCAAAATATTTTAGTAAGCAAATGTCATTATGTCATTCATTTGACACTATTTCAGTTACGTAATGAAGTCATTACACAACTCAATTGCGTAATGAAACCATTACATAACTGAGTGGTGTAATGAGCTTCATTACCTAACTGAAATAGTGTCAAATGAGTGACGTAATGCGTTACTTATTCCATGGAGTAGATAAAAATAAGAATCAATTGCCGCATGTATGTTACATCATCACTGGATAATTGCCAAATAAGGTTTGTATCAAAGAAAATTTTGGGAAAATCCACCGGAAAAGCGGAAAATTCGGATAATCAAAAAGATGGTTTTGTATGGGATTTCGTATGTTTTCGTTTCTGAATGGTTTTTCGAAGAGAAAAATGGGAAAATCAGAGTGGAAAACTCGGAAAATTCGATTTTTTTCAGGATGGAAAAACCGGAATAGAACAATGGAAAAGTCATGTTTCAAAACATACACGCATAGGTCCACGTAATATTATGCCCGGGCAACGTCGGGTAGGTCACAGCTATGATGTATACAAGGAATAAGAAGGGATATTTCGAAATTCAACCTCTATAGGGGTAAAATAGGGTTTCCAATTTTGTATGGAAAAATAATATTAAATAGACATTTCGACTTCAAACTTCGTAGAAGTACTCATAAAGACAATAAGCAAACACGTATTTCGTGATTTCCCGAAAATCGACCCTTTAAGGGATGAAATGGAGTAAATAAGTCTAAAAATCGATATGGGTGTCGTTATTGAGGTTTTTTTTGAGACGTTGATTGCGAGAGTGGCATTTATTTTTAAGTCCAAGACGGTGGACATGACATAAAATTAAAACTCTATAGTGGTGAAACGGGATTTCAGAGACAAATTATTTTTGAGCAGAACAACGTTTACCGGGTCAGCTAATTTTTAATAAATTAAGAGGAAGTTTATTGTAACACAACATCTCAAAGTTTAATCGGAAAATTACGTTGCTATTTTGCTTGTTTTATATAATCTACGCCATTGGAATGCTCCGGTTAACAAAATTAGCTTGATTAATTGGACATTGACATTTAAAATGCACTAACTTTCAATTTAATAGCTGTTCTAGTTTTTGACAACTCTAAAAAACAGCAAACAGCCTGTATCTCATTAAGCACGTATTTTAGAGAAAATATAAGATTTTGTCGTATTATATTTAAATATATAATCTCCAGTTTTCGGCTGTCAGTGATATTAAAATACATCTTTTATATGTAATAAGCTTTCTCTCTAATACTAAAATACCATATTATAAAAATAAGTACTTGCTACTTTTGTTTTTAATATTTTTAAGGCAACAGGTTGTATGTACTGAATTGGTTCAGGCTCTTTCTTTGTTTTACCTATTAGTATGTGTTTATAATTATTTTTTAGTCAATTTAAATTGCCCTGTTTATTTTATTTGATTATTAAAAATTATTCGTTTGGCTAGCTCCTTAAAATCAGGGGTGGATTCCTTTAATCTAGATTACTTATTCTGAAATTTATTATCTTTCAGTACTTATAGTACTTATTTTAAATACCTAAACTCATTTATCTTTTATTTGAACTTATCAATGTAATTCCTCAATAAACTTAATTCAATATTTCTTTCTATTTAATTTTTTCTGCAGATTAGCACTGCTTTAGTTAAAACTTCTCACTATTTTCTTAACCTTTTTCCAAACATTTTATTTTTTAAAATAAGTTTTATTTCATAATTTCAAGTTATACACATTACTTACAGCTTTACATTTTCAAATTTGTTATATTAACAATTCTTCTTCCAACACACTATATGAGCTTTATTTCGATTTCTACCCACTGTGCAATTATCTATCTCGATTAAGTATTTGTCATTATTTTCCAATTTCATATTTAGATATTAGTACATTAAATTCGAATCATTCTGTTTCTCTATTGGTATCACGTCAAAAGATTGCAGTCAAAAGGTCACGCGACAAAAGATCGCGGTCAAAATGTCGCACCACAAATGATCGCAGCGACAAATGATTGCATGCTACAATGATCGCTGTCAAAATGTCGCGCAACAAATGATCGCATGCGACAAAAAATCGCATACTAAATAACAACATTACAATTACAGAAAAAAAATGTCTACAGTGTGGAAATAAAGTAACGGATAAATTCATAAATTTTTTGGTATTCATTTTTATGATAAAATCTCGAAGGAGTGTAGCGAAATTTAAAAAGCAATTGAAAAATACAACTAGAAATGTATTATCAACTCTATTCAAAGTTAATAATGACGATGACTGTGTCTCGCTTAATTGTACCATTTTATTAATAAAATAGTTTGCTAAAAGTAAATTCTAATTAGAAAAAGCAAACGACTCTTATTTTGTTATGACATTTACAAATTGTTTAACTCTGACATATACCTAATCTTTTTTTGTTTTATCCACCGGTAACTAGATTTATTTTGCCCATTTCATTGGTTTTTAATATTTAAATTATAAACCCATTTTTCTTGATTTTTTCAAATCTAGAAAATTTTATACCATTCGAAACGGGAAAAAAAGTACTAACGAAATTAATAATAAAAATATAGGTTGTTATAAAAAAAAGTCGATGACGTCATATCAAGAAACACAAAGTATATAAAAAACTGAAAATCAGCTGAAAATATTCCTTATAGTCAAAATCGCTACACCCCTAGAGATTTTTTCATAAAATGAATATCAACAAAGTTAATTAATTTATCCGTTACTTTATTTCCACACTGTAGAATTTTTTTCTGTAATTGGAATGTTATTATTTTCGTATGCGATCTTTTGTCGCATGCGATCATTTGTCGCGCGACCTTTTGACTGCGATCGTTTGACGTATATCCTTCCCTATTAGCCTCATATTATTCAATTATAAATTCTATTTTCTTTTCTAATTACTTACTAACTATTCAAATACCCAATTCATATTCAAATGGATCCTTATAATATCCAACTACTATAATCCCTTAATCCTATTTTAAATAGATTTTTATACCCCTGTATTCATATCATTACTTATGCCATCAGCTTCTTCAGAAGTTTTCTAGAGACGGATGTTGGTGTCTCAGCTTCCTGGTTATATACCGAGGAGTCGTTACGGTTGGCTGCTCATGTAAATCTTATATGTTATTGGGAGTTGTCGCTTGGTTGCTCACGTAAAACTTGTTTATGGTTGGATTGGTTTTGCAGAACTACCTTCCGTGTGTTACTAAGGCGGTAACCGCCTTCTCGATTGAAGTTATTCGGATTTTTAAGAATTTATAGGAATTTCCGAATAACACGAGGAAGTATTTTTTAGTCCTGGCTAGTATGTTCACGGAGTCGTAATTATTCTGGTCCTAATAAGTGTTCTGCGATGGTTAACTGCTGTGTATGTTCAAGTCGTGTGTGGCTCTGGTGTTCTTTTATTCTACATTGAATGCTTCTTCCCGTTTGTCTGATGTAAGATTTTGGCACAAGTACATTGAAGCTGATAAAAGCCTTCTGTCTGTAGCATTGACAGATAATTTTTGTTGGACGGAATCAATTGTTCGATCTTTCTTATTGTACCATAGCGGACCTCGATGTTTTTTATCTAAGACCTTTCTTATTCTGTCAGTTACTCCGTCGATGAAGGGAAGGCAGGCATAATTTATAGGTTTTGGTTTAGGTTACTTTGATTTTATTGTGTATTGGCATGCTTTCCTGATATCTCGTCGACTGTAGCCATTTCTGGGTAAAGCTTATTCCACATGCCTTAGTTCTTGTGATGTACCGTCCTCGTCACAAATAGCATTGACCCGATGAATAAGAGTCTTGATCAATGATATCTTCGGTTGAGGATGATGATGAGACGAAGCATGTAGAATTTCTGCTGACCAACGTGCCAGTAGAAGATTCAGCAAATCTTATACACCAATGCTTCGTTTCTCAAGGACTTCGAGAAGACGTCCCAGAGATAGTAAGAATGTGCCCCATGACGACTACTTTCTTTGGGAGCAATGTACAAGAAGCAAAAGGAAGGAGCCGCTATGAGATCCCGATTATCTCCAGTCACTGCCAAGATATTTATGGAAGCCTTTGAAAAAGAAGCTATTCAGTCCAGTCATCTCAAACTTAAATACTGGTTTAGTTACGTCGACGACACTTTCGTTATATGGCTCCATGGAAAAGCAGCTCTTGAAGCAAGCATAAATAACCACCATGCCGAAGTAAGATTCACTATGGAAAGTGAAGAAAATGGACACTTACTTTTCCTAGACGTGTTAGTGAAATGAACCGCTACAACAGATTAAGCCATACAGTGTATCAAAAAAAGACCCATATCGACCGATATCTCCTTGCTTCGTCTCATCATCATACCCAACAAAAGAGATTATTGATCAAGACTCTTATTCAACGGGTCGATGCTAGACGAGGACAGTAAACCGGAAGAACTAAGGCATGTTGAAAAAGCTTTACTCAGGAATGGCTACAGTTGACGGGATATCAGCAAAGCCTGCCAACACACTATAAAATCAAAGTAACCTAAACCTATAAATTAAGCCTGCATTCCCTTCATCGCCCGAGTAACCGACAGAATGAGAAAGGTTTTAGATAAGAAAAACACCGGGGTCAGCTATGGTACAATAATAAAGAACAAACAATTGATTCCTTCCAACAAAGATTCTTTGCCCAGGCTACAGACGGAAGGCGTTTATCAGCTCCAATGTACTTGTGGCAAATCTTACATCGGACAAACGGAAAAAGCATCCAATGTAAAATAAAAAAACACCAGAACCACACACGACTTGAAAACACATATAAATCAACCATCGGAGAACACTTATTAGGACCAGGAGACCACAGAATAAATTACGATTCCGTGAACATGCTAGCCAGGACTAAAAAATATGTTCCTTATGTTATTCGGGAATTCCTAGAATTTATTAAAAATTCGGAACTTCAATCGAGTAGACGGTTACCGCCTTAGTAACACATGGAAGGTAGCTCTGCAAAACCAATCCAACCATACACAAGTTTTACTTGAGCAACCAAGCGGAAAAACGACCACTCCCAATAACATACAAGCTTTACATGGACAGCCAAACATAATGACTCCTCGGTATAACCAGGAGCATAAGGCACCAACATCAATCTTTAGAAAACTTCTGAAGAAGCTGACAGCATGAGCAACTAACCGTTAAGTTTAAATCGAAGACCACGGCTTAAACCGGAATAGCCTACTATTAAAGTCAACTACTGTTAAGCTAATATATTACATTCTCTTGTTACGACCCGAAATCGGTCGGCGTAATTTTTTCTCTCAATTTTCCGCATATCCAACGACTCCAAGCGATGACGAGCAGTTTGAACCGACATAATAGGGTTTGAATCAAACATCGATGTGCTTCTGGCACAAAAAGTTCGAAGAGTGTAGCATTGGAGGTGGGAGTTACCTTCGTTCTTAAGAAAACGGGCCTTTTGACTTTTGCTTCGAAAGATACACGATGTATTTGTACAGTTTCTTTGAGCGTTTCCCCGCCAGCGGATGTTTCTTTCAGTGGAACCGTAGCAATAGAAGCAGTCTTGTTCCTATACAAGATGACCAAAACTACCGAACCATTCCAGATATGATAGTTTTCTGCTTGAAATCCGAGGTAAGCCCAGCTAGCACCATTAGTCGGTGGAACGTACGGGTAATTATTGCAGAAACTTTAACGTGTGTTTCACTAGTCACAGGCATGTAATAAGAACGTTCCCATTACGTGTATGCTCCCAAAATTATTGCTGATAACCGCAACGTTTAGGCGACGTTCCTGTAACATTTTCGGTTGAGTTCCAGTGGCGTTCTGGTTACGTAGCGGCGACGTTGCGGATTTTAAATTAGTATTGTTTGCTCTGTCTTGCAACTGATGTTGTTATACTTATGTTTTATTGCTCCATGATCATGCGTCTCTTTTTCCAACTCAAAAACTGAATAGAATAATGTAAAACCAATAACAGAGAGCAGAAGCCGAATAGCGCAGTTGGTAGAGCGTTAGGTTTAAATTAAGTAAGTCGGTGGGCGGACATTTTCCGCAGTCTTAGGAATCGGTATCGAATTCGGTGAGTCCATTCACAGTTGGGAACCAATTGAACTGTGCTCTCTTCGGAACCACAGACCTAAGAGATAAAGTAATAAAGTCCACACATCAGGAACACACAACTAACACAATGGTTGTTACGCAAGCTCAAAAAAAGGCGCGTTCCAACTTTATAACCCGAAACCGGGGCTAGTTCAGCACTGAACCGCCAGATGTTAGCATACAAAACATCAGCCTCTACACCAGTAGGTAAAAAAGGTTACAGAAAACCTCTAGTCTTTCTCGATGGGGAAGAGAGTGACAAAATTAAATCGAATTCAAGTTTCCTGTTAAGCATAATGCTGATACCTCCAAATCAGACTACGCACCATGCAAAAATGCAATTTTTTATTAAAATATTGGTTATAAAATATTTTACATGATGCAAGAACATGTTATCCTAGATGCTGAATTGTTTTTATTGTTCTTTAAAACTTGAAACTAATTATTATGTAGTAATTTATTATATTTGTAGCATGATAAATTAATTTTCTAAACCATTGTGACGTAAAGGTTTATGGTTTCACTTCCCTCGTCTAAAAGACGAAAGAAGTATTGTAATCGCGAAAAAATCACCTTCCGATATTTCTTCGGATTTTCACGTTTCAGGGTTCCTAGATGACGAAAAACAGTACTTCTCAATTCCTTCGGTCTGTCTGTCTGTCTGTTGCCGGTATAATTCAAAAACTATTTGTTGGAGAAAACGATATTTTGCATGTGGATTATATGCTTTCCTGGCATGAAACCGAAAAAAAATCTGTCAAATATATACAGGGTGGGCACCTTAAAAAATAAAACTGTGTCTATTTTTTCTTTAACCAAAGAACTACTATTTAAATAAAAATAATATTTCCTCGATGAGCTCCTGCATCATCCGCGCGGAGTTGAAATCGCATTCGCAGGAGCTGTAGTTCGAATCCCACCACTGGTAAAGTTTTTCTTATTTTAAAATTATAGTAATTCGCATTACCAAGTGTTTTATTGTTTCAGTATTATTAGAAACTTTCAAATATTTGTACCTCTAGTTTTCTTTGATTTTAACAATTGTTTAGTGTCACAACGTCCACTCTCCAGGGAAGTTCTGTAAAGCCCTTTACAGATTTTTGCATAATCGAGTCCTAAATTTTGCTCATAAAAATTCCGTATTTCGAAGAAAATAACTTTGAAGTCGTTTTAACTAATAAATTTAACTTGAAAGTAATTGCTACTTGACGATAATGTGACGAGAACTGCAATCGTGTAACTTTACTGTTATATTTACTACAACAAAGTTCCCGTTACCACTTTGTGGTTCCAACTTGAACTTTAACCTTATCTAGTTTTTAATCTCACATTTATTTTTATATACTCTAAAAGGCATTTCGGCATCACAGACCACTAATACCTTGGTACATTAATAGTAGGTACAATTACATGAGTACAGTTTTAACTAAATTATTAAGTTATAATAGAGATTACAGCTTGTTGAGTAGACTGGTATGTATAAGGTAACTTACTATATTTTTAATGTTCCCGGAATCGTTTGCGAGTGCTTCCTTTAGGGTAGGTGGTATTTTATTTTTTTTGTGCTGTGTACTCCCTGCATTCGATTAAATATGTTGGACTGTTGTCCGTGTATTGCAAGTGGCATTTACATTTACTTCGGATGAGCGGTCTCACACATAGCGTTAACGTTTAATTTTAATGAAATATAGAAAACAAGTTTTAAGTGTTTGTAAAAGATCGGGGCTTTCTTTTTGTGACCTTGCCTTTGTAAAAACACGTTATTATTTTTAAGAGCCACGCTATTGATAACTTATATACATTATTATATAAGAATGCACAGTATGAAATGTTATCAATATTGGGCACTAGATGCTGAAGTTTACTTCATGGTATTAGAGGTGACTCGAACTTTATAGTAACTGTGCACGGTGACGTTCCGTTCTGGAGGTAGCTGAAACATTATTTCCAGTAATAAATATTACTTAGAAGTTCCACGACTTTAAAGGATAGGGAAGGTCTGCAAAACGTCGAGGTAACTATTAAAACTACTTGAAAGTATTTGCCTCTTTAAAGTCACATGGTAGTATGAATTGGTCGTCGCTACCATCAATAGCCATTTTCAAGTTCCTACAACTTTAAAGTACTCCCAAATGTAGCTACGCCATTTTTAGTGCCGCAAAGCTACGTAGAAGCCATATACAGCTACAAAGTAACCACAGTAGTAGAAACTAAGTAGCAGCAACTGTCCATTTGTCAAATAAACTTATTTCTACATTGAGGTTATAGTTTTAGCGGCGGTTTCGTAATAGTTACTTATTTAAAGTGCCTGTCTCAGTTATGGGTACTTTGGTGTTACTTGGGAGCCATTTCTCTCATTTTCAAATCTCTTCTGTTTCCCTGTTTTTTTTCGTCGTTTTCTGGACGATACCCTTTACTGATCGCCGATGTCCAGCAGTTTTTTGGTTCTCCTTTACGCCCTGGAATTGGTTGTTTAAGATAGCTGCATGCGCCGGTTAACAATAAGGTTGGATACCTGTGACCACAGATTCTCCAGGTCCTGCACGATGTTGGAGGTAGTTTTTCGCAATCCTGGAGGAGCAGCGACGTGTTTCAAGCGTCTCGGCAAGAAATTCTTAAACTTACCGGCTTACGCAGCTAATGAAAACCACCTGGTGCAGGCTTTAAACATTCATTCAAATGAATTTGTTTAGTTGACCGGCGATTATTGCTTTCCGCGATAAGGTTATTAATCTTCATATCAAATCATTGCGTTCGAGAAGTCCTTATGGGAGCCATTATTCCTGAAACGAATTAATTCGTAGTTTTGTTTTGTGGTGTTAATGGCAATCCTTTGTTTAGAACACTGATTGCTTTCGCTCGCTCGATTCCGCATTAAAATTCTGCAGGGCCCCGTGTGTTTAACTCTGTGTACTAGCAGATATGTTGATAATTCTTCCTTCTGGGCCCAATTTGCCTACGACTTTAGGGTATATTTTAATTCAATAGTTAATGCGTTGTTTAACGTTATTAATTTGAAAATTTGTAATTCTAATATAGCGCTGTGTCTCCCATACGCTGTTGTGAATAAGCGAATGATTATTGTTTGCCACTAGCCGATGTTGTTTTCTTTCTGTGGGTGCAAAGTTATTTCTTTCGGTCTGTTTCGTCGTAGCTCACTCTTTCCTTATGGTTCTAAGCAGTCCGACTAGATAAATTGCTTGTACTAATAAATTGATAAATTAATTATGCCCCTTTTGCTGCTTACCGACATTTGTCTTGATCCATTTGTTTAGAATAATGAAAGTTCTAACCTTACTTTTGGGCATTCGCTTTTGCAGGTGATAGAAGAATTTTAGTATCAAACAACGTTAATACTGACTTTTTAATGAAAATTTTAGTGTAGTAAACATTGTGTAGTTTTTTAATTTGGAGTTTGCGCCTTACATTCTCCTTGTGATTGCGCGTTAACTCCTTTTTTTGTTTTTATTACTAGTTCGATGGAATTTTGAGGAGTAAAGCTAACTTACTTCCGTAGTTTTTAAAAGCGATGCAAGTCCGAACTTTAGATCGGCTTTCACTTCCTTTTTGCTTCTCGGAAAGCCACGTCGATTCAGTTCAGTTTTGTGGGTTCTATAAGGCTCTCAAACCCCATGCATTATTCCGAAGTTATCAGGTGTTCAGAACTTTTCTGAAGCTAGCGTTATGATGTTTTCCTCCAAGATACAGACCGTGCAATTCTAATTTTCACTGCACGCTATCGTGGACCGATATTAATCTTTAAAGTAGGAATTTTTCCTTTTAGTTTAGTGTGCTAATTTTGTGGATTCTAGATCCGTTAGAAAACGTTAGCAAGCGCTAAGAAATGCTAACACGGTTTCGCTGCAATCATTGACAGGGGATCCAGCATCTAGAGTTTCGGCGAGCTGTTTATTGCCTTCCCAGCGACGCCGCTACTGCCCCTAGAAACTTCTGCAGCCGTAACTGCGTTTTGGGTTTTTGAGTTGTGGGTCAGATAGTACCGATGAAGTTTCTTTTTAACACTAAGGCAACCAGAGAAAGGTACTTAATATTATTTTGTTTTTGCATACTATGTTTTCTACTTATAAGTTTTTTGAAGGTTTATCAAGAAACTTGCGTTGTATTTCTCAAGTTAGAGATTCGCTCTTTACCAGCGCCTGAAAGGTAGCATGTCAGATAAGATGGGTTTGTCACTGATACCTGCGTAGTTCTCGTAACTGTAATGATTATGAACCTTGATACTATTAAACACGGAATTCACTTTTGAGTAAAATTTCAATAACTGTCGTTCAATGTTTAACTTTGTTCACTTTGTATTCTCTTTCGTGCCTAACGTAGCTTCTGCAAAATGTAGTGACATGCTACCTCCTGAGTCGTTTTGTATTCAGCGACGCAGCTTAACATTTATGTATCTATTTTAATTACAATTGTACCATTTAACCTCAGCTTGTAATGCTTCTGAAGTATTAACTTAGTATTTTTGCCGTTTTTAATTTTGCCCATCCACTCGGTGTCTCTAATAGGCCAGGTTCGATTCAAATAGTTACTTTGAGTGATTTAAAGTATACAACTTAACTCAAATAATATTTATTAACAGCTATGTACGGTTCAGGTTTTATACATAAAATAAATAAGCATGTAATTAATCCATAACTATCTACACAGAATAAATTAAAATAATTGCATTCAAAGCGCGGCTTAGTATGTGGACGACCCAAGTTTCAGACGCGTTCGCCGGGGTCCAACTGTTGAATGGTCACTGGAACTGACTGTGAATTCAAAAATAATTACTCGGGCTGTCAACTACAGGTGAAGTAAACAAAGCGTAATAGCAGTTTATTTAATTAGAAAAGATCAAATAATTATTTGAAACTGTTACCACATATGCCTCGGAAGTGCAAGTGTCCGCAAGTGTCCAGCTGTGCACTGTAAACGTGTGATAGCCGGTCTAGCCCCGTGCCGAGGTCGCATTCGTTCCGTGACAAGAGTTAGCTGGTGCGTGGCAAGGTTAGGGGTGTCTTCAAAATGTCCAAGCGAACTTTAAGGCGATTTAAGGTAAGTGACTGTAACCTCGAAAAAACGCCGGTGGCGTTCGGCCGATTTGAGTTGTTGAATTCGTACGGCAATCTGAGGGGAAATAAGGTTGCGGGACTTTGTTGGCGGTTTCAACGAAATAAATTAATACTAAGTCAGGGAATAATTTAGATCGTTAGCCCACGGTGTAAGACGGTACAATTAGTTTTTCCTGAGACACAGGTAAACACTATGAGCCCATCAAGGACGAGGGGGGATGGTTGCTAGGTTTGTTTACAGTTTTAGGCCATAAATTCGCTTTTGTCGAATTATAGATGGGCACTAATAAGCTCAGAGAAGACAGGGGGGGGGGTTATATTCGGTTTGTTTACAGATTTACACCGTAAATTAGATTTTATCGAATTACAGGTGAGCACTAATGAGCCCAGAAGAGACGGGGGAATTTTCGGAAATTGTAGAAATTCGCTGGATAATTCTTTCTCGTTCCATAGAATTTTTCTTTTGTAGCCGGCCGTTGTCTTCCCTCTTTGGTACTAACTTAGAGTGGAGGTGAGCACTGGACGCTCAGTCGTGGCGGTTGCGCATAGCGATAGATTTACAGCCACGGCCGCTCTAAGGCGTTTGTAATGTGAAAATACGAAGCTTAAATGCTCCTCATGTTATATTGTGAGTAATTAGGGCTTAAACAGGAGCGAAACATTACAAGCTTATTTTGCTTTGACAAATCTGATTTAATATATTTAGATCTAGGACGCTATTTACTTTGTTTTTTGTTGTATTCCACTGTATTTAAACAGATTAGCTATTAAGGCCTCTTTATTATTTCCTAATACCGGTGTATTGTGTTTTATTTGACCCAACCGACACCTTCTCGTTTTTTAAGTATAGGAATAGTTTTATTTCGACTGTTAGTAATACTTGTTTTTGTTGTCGTGGTTGATGACTGGCGCCCTTTTGTATTTTGCTTTATTTTATTTCATTTAATAACCTTAAGAGCCATAGCCTGATCTTAACACATGACAACAAATCCCCGAAAGCGTTTGAGCTAGTCCGGGTTGTGATTCCCTTTTGCTGAAGGGCTTCACAATTGAAATAAACAAAGAAAGGAAAACTACGAAGGTATAAGCTCAGACTACATCTTTTTATAAAATATAAGTGAAGCAAAATAACATTAAAGTTACGTTTGAGGAATGACATAGGGAGAATGACTTAGAAACGGAATAGAAGATGTACAAGACAATATTTGAAGAAATCTTACGTCCTACAGTGGACCCAAAAAGCTGTGACATCTTGCGTTAAAAAAATCATTTAGGGTAAGCATTGGAAATTGAATATATCACCATTAATTCATCTCGACTCAAATTAAGATAAACTTCAGTTTGTGCATAGCTTTCCCAGAGTGAGATCTTTTTTAAGCACACTCAAGTTAATTTTAGTAGAGTTGAATTAAAGGTGATATATTTATTTCTATCTAAGGCCTGCCCTAAATGAGCTTTTTGAAAAGCACAATATAGTGATAATACTACACTTCCACAGTATTTGCCTCTCTTGCATTGTTTGCTCTACAATCTACATCTTTGTTATTCATTATCTCTGTCCATTCCATCTTTAACCTTCTCATGTAGCGTTATATCTCAAAAACTTCTATTGTAGAAAGAAAATATTGGGGTGCAGATGTTATTTTTAAAAAAATCCAAGATAAGAGAAAATTGCATACCATTCGAATCAGATCGTATAAATGAAATGTGAAAAACATAAAATAAAAGAAAACAAACTGAGTTTACTAAGACATACATAATACGTAAAGAAAAGTTACCATAGAACGTATATGAACTCAGAATAGGTTAATGAAAATCTGAGAAATAAATGGCAAGGCAAAGTAGGTAAGCAAAGTAGCAGAACAAAAGGGGCAAGAAGTGATCAATCTAAGAATAGAAAATAATGTCTCTTGAAAACGCAAAGCCATATAACCCTCTATGGCTAATTAGCAAGTGGGAGTAACACAACAAATATAAGGCCCAACACGCCTGTTAGGCCCAAGGAACATTGTACTAATTGTTACTCAACCTCCTAATGTAAGTTTTGGTATAGCCTTCTTTGCAAATTACTGGTAAGTCTACAGAGCTTATTTTGACTATGACAGATCAATACCATCGACTATCTGTTCTAAATTCCAGTCGTTTATTGAGTGAAAAGCTCCCCTCTCTTACCGGTTTACTATGGGGATTGTCTTCTCCTTCCAGCTTTCGATTTCCTACTCCAGTGATCATGATTCCAGCATTCTTCAGGTTCTAACATTGTCCTGCATGGCTTCTTGAATTCCTACTTGCCATTTCCTAGGTGGTCTTTTTCATTTCCTATGTTCTACAGGAACCCATTGCATAATTCTTTCTCTTCGGTAACCTATTCTCCTGCATACGTTCAACATGCACATACGTACCATATTAATTATCTTTATTGTTTTTCTGTAACTATGTCTTCATTTATATCCATTTGTCTTCTTATGTCTTCATTTAGTATTTTTTAGATTCTAGAAATTCTTAATTATCGACGCCTGTAATCTATTTCTAATGCTGGCAGTTGTTTTCTGTTTTTCTCTCTTATTCGGCAAGTCTCCGATCCATGCAGAACAATGCTTTTCACTATCGTTTTATATATCTGTATCTTTCTTGTTTTACTTAAATTTTTATAGAATGATATGAAATTTACACCTCGTGAGTGAAGTAGACGATGTGTCAGTCATCTCCAAGCTACAGTTGCAGATTTGCACCCGAGCCTTTCAACAAAACCATTCAATCACAATGGGGAAATAAAACTATTGTTATTTATCACTCGACGTTTAAAGAGTTTTTGATCTACTCCCATCCTCAGGTGTTCCTGGTTAGTTATTCCATTTGTTTTTGGTTAGTCCTGAGAAGGACTAACCAGGAACATCTGAGGACGGGAGTAGATCAAAAACTCCCAAAACGTCGTGTGATAACCACCCGAAGCAGTGGAAAAAGTCCGATAAGACATGACATAATAGACCACTGCCAAAAATGACATCATTCAGAGAACAACTATTGTTATTCCTTTCTATATGAGTTTAATTATTTATCTATCGTCATCGATGTTGTTATAGACTATTAACCAAATTAATTTTAGTATCGTTAAGAGCTCCATTGCCGCACTTAGTGAAGTAATGGATATTACCGCACTCTTTTTATATAAAAAATACATTGAACCAGAATTTATTGATGAAGATACAATATTGAACAATACACGTTTGCTTATGGCACTTAACGAGACTCGTTTCGTGAAGATGCTCATAATCAAACTTGTATCGTTAATCCAATTTTATTTTTCGTTACATAGTTTAGTGGCCAATATTTTTTATTTCTTAAGTCGAATAATAAATAATTTTATCAAAAAATAGCATTACATTATTTTTTATTTAAACATCTTACTATAAATAAAAAGAGCTCCTGCAAATTGGTATCATCCTGTTCCCTGTATCAGCAGTTCTGGCCGAGATAGCCACTAGTATGTTACAATATGTTTGAATTAAATTTCTGGAATTTTTTGGTAATGCCCTGTTCTCAAGGCAAAACCAAGATTGGTCTTGGCGTTTAGCATTGCCAAATCGGTTACTCTACAGATATCCTTATTTTTATTATTCAAATAACATCTAATAAAGTAGACAGATAAATAGCAGGATTAAATCATAATTTTTTCTCAAATGACCATTCGACGTAGGGCTATAATTAACATCGATTTCCTTTGAAGACAGGTTTACGAGGTAGAGTAAAACGGCTACACATAAATATAGCATGGAGTTAGTATGAAGAAGCCATCTTGAAGTCTAAGTGCGTGTGAACTTAGAACGCCTACACCTTAAATCGACAATCCTGGTGCTACAGAGTTGGGTTAAATATATATTTTAATTTTTATTATTTTATTGTAAAAAGACAACAATTATCGTTTACTACAACTATTTAGTGCTAAAAACAGCATATGCCCATAATGTGATGCATGTATTGTCAATATCAAAAATCTAAGTTTTTCATTGTGAAACATTAAGACTATTTTTTTAAATACATACTCTGCAATACTAGAGAAATCTCTATAGTTTGAAAAATTGTATATTAAACGCTTCTTCACGTCAGTAAAATGGAAAAAAAATAGTGCCTCTGTGTTAGCAGTCAACTTAAAAACTGTTTGACATTAATAAACAGCTATTTTATGAAAACAGAAACGCTAAACAAAACAATCCAATTTGAAGGGTCAACACCGTCGAACAAATCGGGCTGTATATTTTTCTGGAGTCAGGGTAAGTCCAGGCATGGGAACACCAGAAGGCATTGCCTTTCCAGTCACTGGAGATATTGTGTAATTCCTCAAAATTTCAGCGAAGAATATAAATATACAATTCCTGGCTAAAGACTCCCCCAGGCATCTTCTCCTACCTATAACGTCAACAACTCAGAACCGATTATCTAACACATATAAGCTCTTACCAAGTCCAAAGGGAATCAGTGCTTCATTGAAGACCAGTTTCCCTTCTGCGTCCAAGAAGCGCTCCGGCCTAAACACCTCTGGATCTCCCCAGATTTCCTTGCTCATATGCACGGAATACACATGTATCAAAACTGTCGTTTCCTAGAAGCATCAGTAGTAATATGCAGTGCTATCTCTTCAATTGCTTACTTTTGGAATGTGGTATCCCTCTAAGGTGGTGTCTTTCAAGACCCTTCTTGGCCCTGTCACTGGAGTTACGTGGCAATACCTTTCTACTTCTAATAATACTGCTTCAATATAAGAAAGGCTGCAAAAAATCAGTGTAGAGTTAGGATATGCTATAAATATTTATCTACCTGTGTCTGTCGACGTAACTTAACGTATGCGCCTTGTCAAATGCTGCGTCTAATTCCGCCTGGGCTTTGGCCTGCACATCTGGGTGCAACAGCATCATGAGGAAAGCAAAATCGAGTGTGTTGCTGGTAGTCTGGGCCCCGGCAATGAATAGATCGAGACATACCATTAGTAGTTGATCGTCTGATAAAGGAAAAGATATGTCAACATCCACTCTCGGCCTCCAACTCAAAATAACCGCGTATTAATGTTCTGGAATTCCCTTGACTTTATGGCAGCGCACTTAAAAGCGTAAAGCAGCGGAACCGGCTGTGGGTTTTAAACTAGAATATAGGGGTTCGATTCCCACACAGTTCAACGGCCACAAAAATTTAGCTGCGAGCAAATTGGGTTTCCCCAACCGTGGTTGTTTCTGCTTCGTTTTTATGAAAGTTCTAATTGAAAAACTGTCGAAATCGAGAAATTGAGAATCCCGAAAAAAATATTTATGTACATATCCAATCGAAAACTGCGAATTGTCTCATTTCCGGAGCATCACTAATCTGAAGTAATCATACCTGTAAATGTGGTGGGATGTCCATTGGCTTGCTTCATTTCTGAAATAAAAGAGTAGATAAGGTCATCATTCTTCCCCTCAGTCCACGTCTTGTGGTGCTCCTGGATGGTTTCTATGAAGAACTGTCCCAGTTCCGCATTAAGCCGCCTTATGATATTATATCCCGTCTTCTCTGGGGCTATAAACCTCAGCCACGGGTGCTGACTCAAAGTGCCCCCCGACATGTCGAACGCTTTGGTCCTCTGGCTCAAGAGGTCCAGAAGCTTGTTCAGTCTGCAGTTATTCCTGCCGATGCGCGTTCCAGCAATAAGTGACCAAAGCACGTTGATGACCCCCGGGGCCAGCAGGCGCCCGATCTGGACCTCTTCTTCTTTCCCACTGACAACGTTCAGAATCTCCTGCAGCTCCTCTTTCACCATCGTCTCCATCAGGGGCTTGCCGAAGCCTAGGTTGCGCAGGTGCCGCACAACGAAGCTTCTCTGCTCCATCCACAACGACCCGTCCGTGCAGGTGACACCTAAACATTGGAAGTTATTTGCTGTCGTCATGTGTGTTTATAACAACCTTTCCTGGTGCCCAGGGAGCGGAGCCGGATGAAGAAGTTGTCGGGCCTTCCCTCGTACTCTTCGCCGGTGAGGATCGTCTTAACTACCGGGTAGGAGAACACCACCACCACCAGGTCTTTGCCCAGCTTTAGTCCCAGGACGTTGTTCTTGAATATTTTGGATAGCTCCAGAAGAGCTAGGTGCTGGCCGCGACATGCCCTTGATAACTTTTTCAGGTAGGGGAGGTTCCCCACAACAGGGAGCCATGCTGGGCCTAAAACAGTTATAAAATGAATGAAATTATGCAACACAAATAAAGAAGAGAATAAAACAGAAGTAAAAATCAACAGAGAGAAGTAAAAATATAGTTATAGAGCTAAGGGCTACAACATGAGAATGGAAATGTAGAGAATTGGAAGCTCATAAGAGGTAAAAGATTCAGCGATATAATTTATTGTTAATATCTATAAAAGGGTGCGAAGAATATTACCGAAAACTTCTTACAACTTCTTACGGAAAAGAAAAAACAATTTCAAACCGAAAAAGAAACAAATACATCAAGCCAAATATGTAAAGATACCAGAAGAAGAAATAAGAAAGATAATGAAAACATAAAAAAGAGCCCCGGCAACGGAGAGTATTCCGACAGAAAAAGGCACAAATAGACTATTCAAACTATTAACAACTCTAATAAGTAAAATAACAAATGGAAAACCATCACCAACCTAATGGAAAGGATCACATATGTCATCCATATATAAAAAGGAATAGAAAGACCAATTATTTGAACGTATGTCAAGGAATAAAATAGAAGAACAATGCAAAGAGCAAGACTTGAAACACAAAAGTGATTTGGGGAAGTATTATCATTTACGATTAATGTATTCGCATTTTAAAAAAATTACAGAGAAAGAAAATTGCACCTTATACGTATTTGTGGACCTTACATAGACTATGGAAGACGCTAAAAGTTGCGAATTTTAGTACAACATTAACCAATCATTAATTATCAATGGTGAAAGTAGGAAAGAAGTTACCAAAAGGTTTTTAATCAAGTAGTAGATCAAGACGATAGTGTGCCATGTTGATAAAGCACTGGACGAAGTAAGTGAACGACCAAGTTCTTATAACACAGGTTCAAGACAGTATACAATACATGATCACAATTAGCTCAAGTATACCAGTGTGGACTTGAAATAAATATGAATAAAGCAAAGTATTTGGTAATAAGAAAAAATATTGTCTTTGTTTTTATTATTTCAAAATGCCTGCATAGATTGGAAAAAAAAACATAAATCATTACAATTTATAGAACCACTAAATATAGAATGGTAATTACTGTAATAATATTTATGATAGGTTCAATGTCAGTGGGCTAGGGATTTACTGGTTATAGTAACTACCACATGACGTAATTGATTCAAACAAGATATTAATACACTAACGTCAATAAGCAATATAAGCATGCAGATGTAGATCAACAAAGCTGATAATTTGTAAACAAAGCGGTGCTATAAATATGTGCTTATGATTGCTTTAAAATAACCGCTTCCATTATTTCTATCGAAGTCATTATTTTCATTATGTTTTTCCTCAAAATAAATATAAAAAACATGTGAAAACAAGATGAACTACTAGAAACTAACGATCTTCCCACCTAATCAGTGCTACTATTAGTAGATTAGTTATAAAGTTAATTAATTTAATGCTCTGGTTTTTTGCTACAATTATCTCTATTTCTACAAGTTGCTACGACTGATGAAGAGCTTAGAAGTACTATTCGTCCATCATATCTTAATTGTTTCAGTAAAAACAAATAAACAACTTATTAAAATTATTTACAAATGCTACGAGTTGCTAGTTTGTAAATGATCTTTTATCAAGATTTTTCTGTTCTGCAAATAAAAAAAAATATCAAGTAAAGCTACTTGTTTTGAATATTGTCAGTAAGGAACGTATGTAATGTAATCATTTTTAATGGTACATTTTATTACAATTTTTATTGCAAAATCTTGGTTCTAATTTCTTGAGTATTGTGGGTTGTGCTGATAATATTTTATTAGCGTACGCATATTAAGCCTGGCGTTTTAAATAAAGAACAACCCTCACAATTGTTCCTCTCTTTTAATTTTGCTGCAGGGTGCTGCTATCTACCAATGTATAGACAAACTCGAGTTTTCCAATGAAAAAATGTCTACCTCAGCTATACAACTAAGAGTTCGTTTCTCTGCTGAGCAGGTGTGTTGTATGCAGGTGTAGGCCGAAGGCATAGACAGATGTTTTTTGCGGGTGCAGATAATTTGAAGTAAAATAAGCTTCTTGGTCTTTAAGTCACTATAATTAAACAGAAAATCTGTGAAATTTCAGGCATAGATAGGATAAACAGGAACCAAATTATATTTAACTAGTTCTAGCCAACTGCTGAATCTGCAATAAATTAAACAATACTGTACATGTTACGTAAAAAAAGAATCTGTTACATTATTATTTGTAATAAGTGTACGTGAAGATATAAACTACAATTAAGTTTTAAAAAAAGTTTTCAGTACCGGGAATCGAACCCGAGCCTTCTGAACGAAAAGCACTAGATGATAAAAGTATGTTGGTTGAGACCCAGGTGCTGTTTAGGGTTTTCCGCAGATAGATTGATAGTTAACACTTACCTCTAAGTTTGAAAAAATATTCTAACAGCCAAAACCAGTACTTGTATTAGGTTTTGCCATTACAATTTTAACCCCTTACTGCATGGCGTATCATGGATGCTATTCTCCAAATTTTAGTTGTTCCTTATACAAGGAAAGTCGTGAGGTTTAGCGTTTACTGAAAAAGGTGTATGTGAAACTGTAATTTGAAAATTTCCAAATTCAAATAAGTAATTATTAAATTATGCAGTGAGCATTGTAGGTCACGTTTTATTTTCTGTTGCAGTAATGGATGGACCCAAACTGTTTTTACGACCAAAAGAGGAGAATTCAATAAATATTAGATGACAATGCCAGCGAGGTGAAGAAGCTCTCAGATGAACAAATAAAAGATTTTATATCTAGCCACATTGATAATCGGTATGATTTTATACTAGCTCCAGAATCCTATAGAAGTTCTTCGAATTCAGAAGATGATATTCCGCTGAGTGAGCTTCGGAACTTGGACAGTGATGCTGGTCAATAAGCTATATCAAATCCATATATAGGTGGTGTTTATTTCATCTAATTTGTTAATTTTTAGGTGAAGTGCAGAAGACTACAAGATCAAAACAGAAAAAACACTATAGAAGACGGACATGACTTGAACAGACGGAAAATTATTCAAATCATAGTACAATACACGAGCAAAACAACTTTTTCCAATCGTTACAAAAAAATTACAAGAATATTCTCCTCTTAGTTTTTTCAACTATATGGTTGCAAATGAGCTTATCAAATTAATCATTGAACAGACTAATTTTATTCTGTTCAGCAAAGACCACAAAATGATTTAAAAAATTATGAGTGTATATCTTATGACATCAGTAATACAGCTACCATCTATTAGACACTATTGGAATAGAAATATAGTTTATTCATTTGTTAACAAAGTCATGAGTGTAAATCTGTTTAAAGAAATAAGGTGAATGTGGGTAATTTTGCCGCATTTTTATATCGCTCTGCATTTAATTAGGTAGATCTCAAATAACAGTTTATCTCTTTGCACGCGAATCGGTTACAATGTTTTTGTTTTTTATTGTTTAGATTGTAGTAGCTCAGTTATCCGGAATTTTGGGGTAACTAGACTACCCTGGTGTATTTTCTAACGTGAATGCATTGTACATTGTTCTAGGTGGCCATCCGCTATACATTAAGCTAAAAGCCAGTTCAAACTAGTGGTTGTTATCTTAATAAATGCCAAAGCTACAGGGGATGTAATAAAACAATGTAAAAAATTGTACAAAAGTTTATTAATATTTTCCAAGTGAAACAAAGGACAACCTCAAAATAAAATTGTAACAATATTACTTATTGTAAGGACAACGTTTCTCCAATTCTGGGATAGAGTATGACCCCCTGTTGTTAAGCAGCTGAGGTTTAGCGATTATTTTTAAGATTTCCGATTCATCGTAATCCAAAACATCGGGGTTTCCAGGCCAGTGAAAAGCAAATAGTCCACTTTTCTTCATGTGACTTATTGGAATATTACTTCCTTCAAGTGACAATACTTTACCAGGATAATACTTACCGTAGCAGTTTACAATGACAAAGTCTTCTTCCGTGAGGCCACTGTTTCAGTAGTTTCATCTTCTGACTCTTCAGGCTCAGAACTACTGCTAATGTCATACTTTACAAGTCCATACTTTACTTCTGATTTTTTCTTTCGCTTTTCCTGTTTTTGTGTTCTTTCCTCGACTGCCATTGCTTCAGTAGTTTTATCTTCTAACGACCTATCAATGTCTATTTCTCCTTCAGACTTTGAGCTGCTGCTAATATCAGATAACTCTGAAGCAAGCCTATGCTTTGCTTTTGATGCTTTCTATCGCTTTTGTTGTTTTTTCTCCTTTCTGCCTTTCCTTCAACTTCTGTTTTTTTTTACTCTCCTTTTTATTTGCTCCAAGATACACAGCTGATGTTATTTTTTCTGCTACCGAGCAAATCCTTCCTTTCTTCTTTGGTGGGGCATCAACAGTTGATGAGTCTCTTTGGTTTTTTATTAAATTTAAAGAAAGTTCTTCTAAAGAATGCCCGCTCGTTCGTCAGTTTAATGTTGCAAGTATATCTTGCTAAAATAAGAATACTGTCATTGGGTAGATATTCCATCAGAAAAGAGGTAGAAGGTACGAGGAAGTTATGTAGAAAGGGTAGCCAAAGTTGATGAAATTGATACATCCGATGTTGCTAGGTATGACAATAAGATTGTAACATTATTTTCAACTGTTGTCGGAAGTTTTTCAGCTAAAAGGTATGTTTCATTTCAAAAGCATTATACCACAATCCCTTGCCCAAATATGGTTAGTCAATACAATCAGCATATGGATAGAATAGATCTATTGGACTTCATTCTTTAAAACGGGCCAATTCGTGCCACCTGTATTTACATATTTCATACCATTTTATTATATACACGATTGGTAATAAAGCCTGACAGTATGTGTTATTATGTCCTATTCAAGTAGCATCATATTATAAGTTAAAAAACGCTGTGTAGGCGACCGCGAACTATAAAGTCCGAAGTACGAACGTGCTATTGCCACGTGAGGGAATGTGCTAACCCTGCAATATAATTCAAGGAACAAAGAACAGCGGAATCGAAACGACGCTGGGGCCCGCAAGTGAATTCATTCGCGCTGAAGTTGGTAAAAAATGTGGGTCGACTGATTTTCTCCAAAACTGGTAAAGAGCGCGGTTCGACTTTTTAATAGTATATTATGTAACAAGTTTTATAAATGTCACTTTAGTCACGAATTTGTTGTTGTTTAATAAACGAGTGTCTAAACGAGTTTATATAATGTGTTACATACTATACTTTTTCTACGAACACAAATTTAGACAATATAACATCATGTTATTTCATAAAATTTTTAATATTAGGTTACGTCGTGACGTCAAATTATGCTCGACAAACGTCAATGTTAAAAACTAACTTGATTTTAGTTTTGGCTGTGGCTAATAAAGCAAATACTATTTGAACCTAACTTTACCCCGTGACTAAAACATCGTTGCTAACTTCAGCCCGTGACTAAGAGGCTCTTTAGTCACAGGCACGATTAAAAGGTCACTTAGCGACGTGTAGGTTCGTATGTTAAATGCCGTTTTAGTTACAGAAGTTGAAAAAAGTGCATGCAAGCCGCCGAAGACGAGCATCTTTAGCCGAGTGCCGAGGTGCAAACTATTCAAGTGAAATAGCACATAAGCGAGGCTGCGGTGTTCTAATTCGACATCGCTGGAAGCTGCAATTTCAACAGCAAGAAGACACCCTATCGCTATTCCCTTTCTTTGACGAACGTATTTAAATAAGGTTAGTTCCTGCTAGTAACCGGCAGCTAGCACCAGCAACGACGCATCCTGAAGAATCGATAACTTCGCGTTCAAGCTATTCATGTGTGCGAAATTAATTTATACCTCGTGCTCGTGAACTTTGACTTTGCATGCGCTATTGAACTTTTAGGATCCAGTTAAGGCGTTTTCCCATGTGCAGCGTACAACTGCTTTATGTACTTGTTCTTCTGTATTTTTTTGTGTGACTAAGTTTTCTTACAGATTATATGTATTCATGTAAACTGTTGAGTTTTTATTACCATTGGTGTTTGCATTTGCAAGTACAACATTTCAGGTGACAACGAGTGACCTCAAACAATATTAGCTTTCCCTTAGCCGTACTGACGATGTTAATAGAGCCTCATAGCTCACCGACTGAATAAGCTAGCGACCCAGGGCAATGTAACGTAATAATTAAGTAGTGTGTGGGGCTAGGTACAAGGCCGTGTTACATTTTGGATATTACAGAATCTAAAGTAAACGCCAAAAAGTTTTTTAAAATAAAACTCAGAGGTGGTTCAAAAATTTTTACAAATGAGACAAACAAAAGTTGTCACGTGACTTCCGTTATCTGCAAAATTTTTTAAATAATTGCTAAAAATGCATTTAGCCAAGATAGATAAAAACTTAAAATGTGATTTTCTCTACCGGGTGTCCGTTCTCAAAGTCGAACATAGGCGATTAACACTGTATTGGACGTTTTTGCCGATTCCTGCTCGCCAATTCAACTTACAGGGAAGGTAATGGTATCAATGGAAAGATATAGTATATTACATACCAGGGTGGAAAGTGTTTTATTACTGTCGAGAGATTAGGTAGTTTACCGAGACGCGTAGCGTCGAGGTTAACTTTATCTCGAGACATTGATGAAACTTTCCACCGTGATATGTATACTATTTTATTTGCAATCATCTAATTTTAAAAATAACTACAATTGAATTCTGAATAATAGATATCTTGATGTAGCTAATATTTTTGTTACCATGAAAACAACCCACTCAATGTTTTGTTACCATGGAAACACCCCACTCTTCAGGTATGTAATATTTTTCGGGGTATGTAATAATTTCCTGGCTAGTTTCAAGTAATCATCTAGTTTCCAGCTGTTGTCATGTCATGAAATTGACACATTACAATGTGATTGTGAATAAAAATTATTACGCATCAAATGATACCAATAGTAATATTCAAGATGCGATTTTTATTCTAAAATACTAATTTAAAACTTTCGATTTTTTAAATATGCCATGCCTTGCTTTTCAAGTTCGATAGCATTTGTCAAAAAAATTGATAATTAGCTGGCGTAAATCAGGTATTTTCTGTCAACGTCTTTTAAAATTATCTACAGAAAAATGAATTATTTCAATGAAGAATGAGTGAATACACTAATGTTAATTGCCTATGTTCGACTTTGAGAATGGACACCCGGTATAAAAACAAAATTTTGATGAAAGAAAAGTTCAAAATTTGTATAAGCAATTTATTAATAGGGGTAGCTTAGAGTGTTTGGAAGCCATTTAAATAGATGTTATCATTGAAAAATATTTCTTCTAAAAAGCATCTTAGACCAAAAACGCAAAAAATTTTGCAAAATATTACTTTTCGGTAAATCTAACGGAATAATTAATATTTTCTATTGTTTTTTCCAATTATAAATATTTAAAATTTTCAGTAGAAATATAACAATTGTTTGAAAAATTTCCGAAAATATTTGGACAAATGTTCTGCAGCTATTTTTCAATAAAAGTTTGAAATTTTTAAATTTTTTGTCAAAACTACAATTAAAATTTAATATTGTTTAGGCGTCGCTTTTGGTTGTCCACAACAACATTCATTATCGACCTACTGACTTTGTTCATAGCTTTGTTGTTCCTAAGTACTTGGATGGCAGTGGTGGAAATTTCCCGGTTAATTTCCATAAAGTTCCGATGATTAATAATCGCCATGAAAAATTTCCAATTAAATATGCATAAGGCATATTTGCAAAACAAAAATTTGAAATTAAGTCTTGTTATGTAAAATTTAGTAAATATTCCAAAAATGAATAAAAATGAATTTTTGAGGAAACAAGTCGTCTGGTGTTGAGATTGTTCAGTTACCTAAAACTAACACACTATAAAAAAAGTTCATTAAAATCTTGCTTAATTTCCGAAAAATATCACTTTTTGAATTTTGACAATTTCGAAAAACGCTATTTGCTAACTAAATAAAGATCACTAGGTATATATGATAAGAGCTAACTAGGTTTTTAGACAAGCACAAGTTATTACCCAAAAATCTTTTAAAAAAATTAAAGATAAGTGTTTCCTATTTGATGCCGACTTTTTGGCGGTCACTGACATTTACTTCAAGAAATGGCACCTCACATCATCATTTATCGGCTGTATTTGGCAAGTGTATTGTTGATGGCACTGACAGTATATGTCAAAATTGAAGTTATTAGGTTAGCTTTTGTTTATTATCTGACACATTTGAGCTCAAATTTGACATAGACTGACAATGCCACAAACAATACACTTCCGTGCTGCCAAACGTATAACACAAATCTCTCGTTGCACGGTCAATAAAAGACACGACTATGTTACATGACCGCAGATCTAGTTGATCCTTCGTAATTTTTAACATTGCCTTTTCCCTATGTACGACCTGTCCATTTACATACTGTATATTGTAATACATTTTTATCCAACACGTCTTAGTTATATGTAAGTATATACAGTGTGGTCCATTAAGTGTGCAACAAATGGGACATTTTTTTATTAGTTGTAAAACAGAAATTTAAATACCGCCAAAAGTTAGTGCATGTTCGATAACCATATCAGAAGCCCTTAGAATGGCTTCAAGTCAAACAATATACAGGGCAGGACAAAAAATATGTAGTTCGTTCAAGAATAAAGTTACCTTATTTCAAAAAATATAGCAAAATTTTATTGAGAAAAGTTGTTTAGAATCAAAAGTTATGCTAAAATACAAAGTCACGGCCTCCTATTCGAATTTTGATTCTTTTTTTGTAAAATTTTGTTTTATCCCCGTATGATACATATTTTTATTATTCTGATTTTATTAAGAGTTTTTCATATGTAAATTATTATTAGTAAAGCATTTGCCTTGTTAAAAAGAATATTTGCGAAATTCTAAAGTTCTGTTAAATATCGTTGCAACAAACATGACGTGGACGCTTACCTAAAAAAATATAAATCCAAGTAAATTTTACAAATACGCTTCAAGTTGCTAAAAGTTATTTAAAAGGGATGTGGTTGTGGCTACTTTAAATACATATAAAATCAAAATAATAAAAATATGTATCATACGGGGGTAATACAAAATTTTCCAAAAAAGAATCAAAATTCGAATAGGAGGCCGTGACTTTGTATTTGAGCATAACTTTTAATTCTAAACAACTTTTCTCAATAAAATTTTGCTATATTTTTTGAAATAAGGTAACTTTGTTCTTGAACGAATTTCATATTTTTTGTCCTGCCCTGTATATTGTTTGACATGAAGCCATTCTAAGGGCATCTGATATGGTTATCGCACATGCACTAACTTTTGGCAATATTTAAATTTCGATTGTACAACTAATAAAAAAATTTCCCATTTGTTGCACACTTAATGGACCACACTGTATAAGTAGCCCATAACCCACTAGTGAAGTAAAAACTATGTCACTAACTACTGTATTGTTGGTAACACTTTCAAGCTATGTCAAATTCGAAATTTGCAGGTTAAGTTTTGGGTCAGTCTGTGTCAAATCGCAAACCCAACTTAACCTTCTAACCTCGAATTTCACATAGACTGACAATACACTCCAGTACTGCCAAACGTGTAATACGAATCACAGGCGACTCTAATTATAAATTTATACTTTTCAGGGCTGTCAAAACAAAATTTATGTTTTTAGATATTTATTGAGTTGTTGGATAAAATTTAAATAAAAATAAAATAATCCACGAGAGACAGGCAGGGAGGATTTTTTTCTAGAGTGAATTATTTGTAATATAACACACTTATATCGTGTGTTTCAAAAACCCATTCGCAGCATGCCATGATCAAATTGAAGTTTGCCACAACTTGATACATACCTATTGAAGCAAATGAACTACCATAAGTCATAAAGAACTAAATCGCATCTTATCTTGAACCATTTTCCTAAAACTATGCAAAATACTTAATAAAAACAATTGTTATTGATTGTTATGATTAATACACTCGTTGTTGCGTAAATACCATCTTATTATCTTTTTTCTTGAGACAAATAATCTTATTGCAGTGTAAACTTTTGTCTGTCACAGTGACAAATGTTTTCATAAACAAAATGAAATCTGACCTTCACCTACAGACTTAAGTTAAAACATGACTAGATATTTTATCTTTCTTTCCAAGGCACGATACCATAAATAACTATTATATACGGTAGTGTGTAAAATTGACCTTTATTTGGAAGTTTTAAGTTCGTAAAACGGCTGTTTAATAACATGATTTCATTAGTCTCGTAGTCAGTACAAACGCCTTTAAAATTTTTATTCACAATCATATATATGTAATAAGATCATTTCTGGCCTCTAAAAAGTTTGAAAATCAGTCATTACCAACTTTTACCTCTCACCCCGGTCAGGATGTGGGTTACCATGATACGGATGGGAAGCAGTTATTTCCCGACCGCTGTCGTGGCAACGGATTTTCGCGGCATTGTATTATTATTAGCTTAACGTCAGTTTTGCAGAACTGCCAAATAAATGTTGCCAATTCTTGTTTAAAATAAAGTGGTTGTGAATAAAATCCTATACCATAAAATAGGTGGTCTCTTTCTTTCTTTGTATGTATGTTTGTATCTTTATTCGCTATCTCTTCCGAAGATACTGGACCGATTACATTATATAATAGCTTAACATTTTGCAAATTTTTATACTTAGATCGTAGGCCGGTTTTTATTTTCAAAACACGTACGAAAAAGTAAAGTTTTAATTAAATCGTGTAATTAGCGAAGCTAAGCATAGCTCGGGTGATTCACTATATACCATTATAACGGCGCCTTATTCAACGAAGCATCATTGGTTCAGTGGTAGAATACTCGAGTGCCACGAGGGCGGTCCGGGTTCGATTCCCGGCCGATTCATCCTTTTTTAAATTTATATTAATGAATCTCTCTTAAATTAGCGAACCGAATCGTAGCTCGGGTGATTCACTACTAATATACATACAAAATAAAGTTAAACTGCTCGACAGCAATGAAACACTTTCTATCTAGGTAATATTTATACTGCGCATAATTTACATTTAAAGTAATTCTTTGTATTTGTCATGTATTCTAGCTTCTATGGTAGATAAAATATTGTAAGATACACATGCGTAAAGCATCTTTAGTCACTCGTGGGGCTTAAAACACTCGCTACGCTAGCGTTTCAATTTTGCCTCACTCGTGAATAAAGACTAGCTTTACACACTTGTATTGTAAATAGTTATTTTTTTACTAAAAACCCAAAAAATTCATGCGGTAAGTGGTTAAACAAATTTAAATTATAAAGCTACACAAATTAAGTATCTTATTGTACTGCCATACGGAAAAATATTGGATTCATAAAACATAAACTAGCTTTTTGTGAAAATAGCGTTTATATATCTAAGCATTGTAAAAACCCTGTAGGTGGGTGTACGTACATGATCCTTAACCTTAACGGCTGGAGAAATTTTGCTCACAGGGTCTATATAGAAATAAGGTTTATGATTGAAAAATATTTGAGCAAGAAAATATGGAGAATTATAGTGCACCATCCTAAACTAGAGTTCATCGATGTGTTTTTTAAAATCATTAGTAGAAAAATAATGATATTATTTTTTTATTAACAAATGAATATAGATATTAATTTATTGATGCCATATTATAAGCATTGATTAGGAGAAATCAAAACTGGAAATTATCAACTAAAATCCAAAATTACTTTCCATGCTTTTTTTTATTTCCAAAATATACCTATTCTGAGACTACAAGTTTTACATGCACTTTGTTTAAAATTCATAACTAAACATATACTTTCTTGAATTTTGTTATACATTTTAAAACAAAATTGATTTTTATAACTATTAAGGGTAATTTAAATCTGTTTTTAGAATTCGACAACTTTTTTCTAATATTACAGCTCAATTAAAAATTAATAAAATTTGTGTTAAATAAATAGTTTATAAAATTGTGTTACTTTCGTTTTTGAATTACGTAAAAACTTTCCTACAGATTTATTGCCGATTTTGTAGATTTATAGAGTTGCCGAAGTAGGGTTTTTGAGTAGGATAAGCACGATTTTGATATAGTAAGGTTCCGTGATATTTGTCATTCGGCTAATAATGGAAAACTGGCTCATTGGAAAAACATTTTTGTAGCGTAAGCTTACAATCAAAGCCAATCCGCTCTACCGTATTTTAAAGCAAGACATCAAGATATATCCTTACAAGCTTTGAGTGGCACAGCAACTAGAAGATTGCAACACGCGTGTTGAATTTTGCAGTAGTTTCACTGATAGTCTGCTTCCGGATGTTTTCGATAGATTGATTATGTCAGACTAGGCACATTTTTATCGCTCGGGTCATGTTTACAATCAGAATGCTAGATACTAGAGTAACCAAAATCCTGGAAAACTTCACGAAAAGTCCTTGCATTCTGCGAAGGTAACAGTGTGATATAGGTCTGTGAAGTTGGCCAAACCCATACAAAAATTTAGTAATACGTCAAAGAGAATCGTTTGTTTATCTTTTGTTTACGTTTGTTTAGCTATTTTCAGCGTTTGTTTACATCTCTGTATACTACAACCAGCACCCCTATTTGGGTCGGGCCAGCTTCACGGCAGCCAAACCCAAATTGATAAATTGACAATTTCTTGGTGGGAATCGTTTGTTTATCGTTTGTTTACGTTTATTTAGCTATTTTCAGCGTTTGTTTACACCTCTGTATACTATAACCAGCACCCCTATTTGGGTCGGGCCAACTTCACGGCAGCCAAACCCAAAATGATTAATTTACAATTTCTTGGTGGGAATAGTTTGTTTATCGTTTGTTTACGTTTGTTTAGCTATTTTCAGCGTTTGTTTACATCTCTGTAAACTGTAACCAGCACCCCTATTTGGGTCGGGCCAACTTCACGGTAGCCAAACCCAAAATGATAAATTGACCATTTCTTGGTGGGAATCGTTTGTTTACGTTTGTTTAGCTATTTTCAGCGTTTGTTTACACTTCTGTATACTATAACCAGCACTCCTATTTGGGTCGGGCCAACTTCACGGCAGCCAAACCCAAAATAATAAATTGACAATTTCTTGATGGGAATCGTTTGTTTATCGTTTGTTTACGTTTGTTTATATATTTTCACCGTTTGTTTACACCTCTGTATACTATAACCAGCACCCCTATTTGGGTCGGGCCAACTTCATGGCAGCCAAACCCAAAATGATAAATTGACAATTTCTTGGTGGGAATCGTTTGTTTATCGTTTGTTTACGTTTGTTTAGCTATTTTCAGCGTTTGTTTACACCTCTGTATACTATAACCAGCACCCCTATTTGGGTCGGGCCAGCTTCACGGCAGCCAAACCCAAATTGATAAATTGACAATTTCTTGGTGGGAATCGTTTGTTTATCGTTTGTTTACGTTTGTTTAGCTATTTTCAGCGTTTGTTTACACCTCTGTATACTATAACCAGCACCCCTATTTGGGTCGGGCCAACTTCACGGCAGCCAAACCCAAAATGATAAATTGACAATTTCTTGGTGGGAATCGTTTGTTTATCGTTTGTTTACGTTTGTTTAGCTATTTTCAGCGTTTGTTTACACCTCTGTATACTACAACCAGCACCCCTATTTGGGTCGGGCCAACTTCACGGCAGCCAAACCCAAAATGATAAATTGACAATTTCTCGGTGGAAATCGTTTGTTTACGTTTGTTTAGCTATTTTCAGCGTTTGTTTACACTTCTGTATACTATAACCAGCACTCCTATTTGGGTCGGGCCAGCTTCACGGCAGCCAAACCCAAATTGATAAATTGACAATTTCTTGGTGGGAATCGTTTGTTTATCGTTTGTTTACGTTTGTTTATATATTTTCACCGTTTGTTTACACCTCTGTATACTATAACCAGCACCCCTATTTGGGTCGGGCCAACTTCATGGCAGCCAAACCCAAAATGATAAATTGACAATTTCTTGGTGGGAATCGTTTGTTTATCGTTTGTTTACGTTTGTTTAGCTATTTTCAGCGTTTGTTTACACTTCTGTATACTATAACCAGCACTCCTATTTGGGTCGGGCCAACTTCACGGCAGCCAAACCCAAAATAATAAATTGACAATTTCTTGATGGGAATCGTTTGTTTATCGTTTGTTTACGTTTGTTTATCTATTTTCTCCGTTTGTTTACACCTCTGTATACTATAACCAGCACTTCTATTTGGGTCGGGCCAACTTCATGGCAGCCAAACCCAAAATGATAAATTGACAATTTCTTGGTGGGAATCGTTTGTTTAGATATTTTCAACGTTTGTTTACATCTCTGTATACTATAACCTGCACCCGTATTTGGGTCGGGCTAAACCCAAAATTATAATTTGACCATGTCTTAGTGGGAATCGTTGTTTAGCGTTTGCTTATATTTTTTTAGTTATTTTCAGCATTGGTTTACACATCTCTATATTATAGGTAATACCCCTGTTTGGAACGGGCCAACTTCACAACAGCCAAACCCAAAATGATAAATTTTAATACGAAAATTTTCATTATGTGATTAACATCTTGAACAATGAAATTCTATTATTACACGCAATAATAACACAGATTGGTTTACTTTACAATGACTATACTGACAGAAAGGACGCTTTTTTACATGATTATGAAATTATTTGGTTAAATAGTTTCCTAGAAAACTTTAAATTGAGAATTGAATACAGTTTTTAATACTAAAGCTGCTTTTAATGTTAGATCTTTAGTTTAACCCAATCAGAAGATCGAGTTTTTGCATATGCTGGATTTAACATGAGATTCCCTATACACCATAGACAACTCGACACCTGGTGTATATATGTATATATACAGTGTGTCTGCTTAAGTTCGCACCATATGGAAAACTTTTTTATTATTAATTTTACGAAAAATAGTTATTCTTTATAAAAAGTTCTGCATAGTCCAAAACTTAAAATTCAATCATCAGATATCAATTTTTTAAGCCGTATACGAGGAATGTCAAAAAATATGAATTCTGCTCACGAGTAAAGTACCTTTATTTGTGACAATATCGAAAATTATTATTAAGAAAAGTTGAGTAGAATAGAAAACTACGTTCAAATATACAATTACACTTATCTACGATAAAAATCAGGTTTTGTTATTTTTCACATTTTTTTAAGTTTCATATGGAAAACTTTATTTTTGACAATATCGGAAACTTTTTTCAGTTATCTCTTTATTCGTTAAAACTTTGATAACCTTTACGTCTCGTAACCTCTATGTTGCATTATTTTGATGATTTTCCATATGAAACAACTTTAAAAAAATGTGAAAAATAACAAAACCTGATTTTCATCCTAGATAGGTGTAATTGGATATTTGAACGTAGGTTTCGATTCTAATCAACTCTTATTAATAACAATTTTCGATATTGTTACAAATAAAGGTACTTTACTCTTGAGCAGAATTCATATTTTTTGACATTCCTCGTATACGGCTTAAAAAATTGATATCTGATGATTGCATTTTAAGATCTGGACCATACAAAACTTTTTATAACGAATAACTTTTTTTCGTAAAATTAATAATAAAAAGTTGTCCATATGGTGCGAACTTAAGCAGACACACTGTATACAGTGTATCCCAGGATTGATGTTACAAGAGGTGAGATGGACTGAACATTTTCGGCCTTGACAGTGAAGCGAAAACTATTTTCTTTCCAGGTAAACTACCCTTTCTGTTTATCATACGACAAAATTTTACCAAGAAAAGTGAAATTTTGTATCTGAATTGATGAATTTTATGCGTACATTGCATTTACAAGCTTATTTTTGAATATTTCTCAATGCTCTCTCAAAGCTTATCTTTTTGGATTCAGGTGTCAAATTAATCACGAAATTATTTTAACAAATGCTACAGAAATTGTTTAAACCTTGTGTCTATGCGAAATTTTCTATACGCTAGTCTATACCCGGGGAACCCAGGTACTACCTACGGCCATTTGAGATGAATGCTCTGTATTTATAATGTTTATAAACATTTTTCTACTAAATTAGCCATTGAATGTATGAGCGGCAAGCAATTGCTAACTACTGCGACAGCTACTAATTCAGGATGATCAAATCGAGATCCCACTGGACGTCTAAAAGTGGTTGGAAATTGCTATCTGTGTCTATCTATGGAGAACAAAAGGCGCCTCCAAACACAAAATTTATGTGACACTTGTGAGCGCGCGTTTTAACTTGACACTAAAATTTTAAATAACGTAATTGATATTTTTGAAAGATAATAGTGCAAATCGAATGTACTTGAACTATTTGAGGATAAACTAAACGATAGCTGCAAACTTTAATGAGAAATGTAAAATTAATTACAATTACATGAAAATGTGGACACACCGGACAAAACAGTTAATTGGTGAATAGTTTGTAATTGGTACATATATTAGTGAAGAAATATATATTTTGATACATTTAAAAATTGTGTAGTTGTATTTTCTGACCCCAAATACGTATATTTAGATACCAAGTTTGTGATCCTAAGTGACTTAGAAGTCGAGATAGTGATAATATACTTATATTTCAAAATGGCTGTTATAAAATCCAAGATGACCGACGGAGGAGTTGGTTCATATCAAAAATTGAAAGCTAAGTACCAAAGTAGTACCTGGAAAAAAGTGGTGTCTTTGACCGGTGTGTCCACATTAACGCGAAATTCGACCTTAAGCTGCCCCATCTCATACGCACTGTTTCATAAGAGTAGCCCAATATTTCTGAAATTTTGCAGTGGGCTATAATTTTGCACTCTGTAAAACTTTTTGTAATAACATTTTTCTGTAATATGAACGGATAATTTACTTTATCGTAATTCTTTCTAATAAACACTCGGCTTCCTCAGCTTATTGCTTCAAAACGTTAAAACGCCGACATCTCAGAGGGACTTTTAAGGGATCGCTTCTAGGACACCAAGGAACATTTCTGTCAAAAATCAAGACTACAGTATTTTTTTAGGTTTCCCTTAAAATTTGTCTAATATGCCTGGACTTATAAGGTCCGGACAGATTTAATGATAAACATTTCCAAGCAAATGATCAATGGTGTACGCTCAATATTGATAAAAATTTAGTAAAGATTGTAGACACTAACATCAATTCTTCTTTGACTTTTCAATTTCGACAATGATTGTAATGAATACATATGCCTTATTGCTTTATATCAAAAATGTTTGCAGTAATGTTTTAAAATTAACTATTAAAATATCTCCAAGTATAACATAGTTAATCGTGCTTAAATAATTGAATAATTATTCCTCTGTCACTGTAATGTAATTTATATTTATTTCTGTTTCACACTTGTAAATCTGATATTAGAAATTTACCAGCTACTAAGGATTCTTTTTACCAACACATTTTGAGAGCTACGTATCAAATAACTAATTGGAAAAATGCAACTACGATAAATCCAGAAATTCCCAATCCAATTAATTTGGTTGGAACTTGAAGGCTAATGCGCTTATTTCAAGTTTAATAACTAAGTGTTCGTCCCAATGTAACTTACGAAAATGTTTGTTGTACGTGTAAATTTAGAAAATGTTCTGTTAACTGTAGTTGTAATAAAGCTGGATGGAAATGTATAATAGGTTGCTATTGTGAGGGTCAAGCGCTATAAGTTTGCTTTAAAAACGCATATTTCTGTATACAGTGCTTTTCTTGTAAAGCGACGTATAACGGTTTACATGGCGAAGACTTTATCTTATTATGTTAATGTTTTTTTTATTGACAATTTTGAAATCATATTTTGTAACCTATTGGATTAGGCCTATATGGACAATAAAACTTAATAATTATTATTATGAAAATATAAACCAAAAAATTTAGCTTGCAATAAAAGTGTATTATTTTTAAAGTAGACGGCGTTAGTACAATGATCAATAATATTTTTTTTTGGTGTTTTGCAATTGCAAATAGAATGAGTTCCTTCACATTTATATCCACAAGGTCATTCCAAAGATTGCATTTTTTTATCTATATCTTCGAGTGCACACCCTACGATTGAATTCCTGATTCATTAGCAGCCTTATCTTAAATTGGCGTTTATGTGTCGACTTTTCAATAAGGTTTAATAGTGTATTACATAAAAAGCCAGTAAATACGCTTTCCTGACGTGTTATGTATACTATTTTTTTTAAACCGTTTACATTAAAAAAACATCGTTACTCATTAATCACAAATGATTCAGATGTTTCAATTTGAATGGATTAATAATAATTTACCCTATATTACTATTACTGCCAAGAATAAATACTGAGCTAATTTAATTTTGTACTTATTTATTTGAGCCGGGTAGAGTATTTTCCTGACTAGTCAGAAAATTAACTACTACCCTGCCTTAAATGAGTTAGGAAAGTAGACACTTTCATGCCGCTTTCAGAAATACCTAATTTGTTTTGATATAACTTTATGTGCTTAGAAAATTCTTGCAAAACTGGGTGGTCATGGTTTAAACAAACTCTGCAGAGCATAGCTAAACAAACATTAACAAACGATTCCCACCAAGAAATTGTCAATGTATCATTTTGGGTTTGGATGCCGTGAAGTTGGCCCGACTCAAATAGGGGTGCTGGTTATAGTATACAGAGATGTAAACAAACGCTGAAAATAGCTAAACAAACGTAAACAAACGATAAACAAACTATTCCCACCAAGAAATTGAAAATTTATCATTTTGGGTTTGGCTGCCGTGAAGTTGGCCCGACCCAAATAGGGGTACTGGTTATAGTATACAGAAGTATAAACAAACGCTGAAAATAGCCAAACAAACGTAAACAAACGATAAACAAACGATTCCCACCAAGAAATTGTCAATTTATCACTTTGGGTTTGGCTGCCGTGAAGTTGGCCCGACCCAAATAGGGGTGCTGGTTATAGTATACAGAAGTGTAAACAAACGCTGAAAATAGCTAAACAAACGTAAACAAACGATAAACAAACGATTCCCTTTGACGTATTACTAAATCTTTGCCTGGGTTTGGCCAACTTCACAGACATGTGTGATATGGTGTATTCGCCGTATTGGCACTTGGACCGTATTTTTTTATGAACAAGACCATGCTATTCCGTCACATTTGAGCGGCACCATGTAATGCTGGAAGTTTCTTCCTGAAAAATCAAACTGACCTAACAGCGGCGGATTTAAGTATTTATCTAAGGTATGTCACCTCCACACCATCCAACAATTCAAAAGGGAAAATTACTACAGAAGCAAGAGCAATAAATAGAGAAATTCTGCAACGGGTTACGCATAGTATTCAAAGCAGACTATAATAAAGCATGCGAGCCCGAGAACACTAACAAAATGTAATTGATGTAGTTAGCTACCATAGCTATAAAGAATCACTTATTAGAAATTCCACTGTGAAATGTTACTCCAAAAAGTTCAATTACTGCTTTCCAATCAAATTTTAAATAATGCATGGCGACCGTAATTGAAAAAATCTATAAATTGGAGTATCGAGCAATTACTAAGCAAGTACATGTATTTAAAAGGGTTAAGGCGTAAGCAGATTTACGCAAATATGTTTAATACACTTAGCGATCGATGCCCATCATATGCGACTATGAACAATTGGATTTCATTCTTCAAAAGAGATACATTTCCATTGAAGATAAAAATATGCAGAAAAAACAAATATCTGAGACACTGAATATTACAACATTTCTTTACAACTGTAGGAGAACAAAATTGTGAAAAAAAGCATAATGTTGGAAGAAAGTGTCATATTTATGCAGGAAACGCGCCTGTGCACAAGTTCTACATTGCCATGAATACAATTGGCAATCTAGCATTCAAATTACTCCCACACTCCCTCTTACTTATTAGATCTGGCTCTTTCGGACTATTATCTCTCTGAAATAGTTTGAAAGGACGTAAAATTTCTTCTCAAAAATAGATATCACAAATTCGTTAAACCCCTCATCACACAAATGTTTAACAACTGATAAATACGTATTTCGACAGCCACGCTGTCATCATCGGTAGCTACGAAAAACTTACACAGCAAAATGGCAACGACATACTCGTGACCAAATCACAAATGGAAGTGGGCGATGTCCGCGCATTTTACATCTATTTATACTGTCTGACCCGGAGAGCGTGACCAAGGGCCAATAAACTAGGCCGGCGGTCAATGTAACTTCAACAAATCATACAAGTTACATGTTAAGTATTTGTGTGGTGAGGGGTTTTAACGAATTTGTGATATTTTCAAACCACAGGCTCCGGCAGTGTTTTATTTTATAAAAAATAGATAACAAAAGTTGTGGAAAGTTAAATTAGTCAGATCACATCTAAAAGACCTATACTATTGTTTAGTATAAAATTTTTGGTAATGTTACAACGCAACGCTCTGTATAAATAGTTACAGTGTAAAAGTTTCAACATCTGTAATTCTGAAATGAAAAAGATTATCTGCATAAAATTTTCATAGTTTAAAATATCGATTGATTATGCACAGTTGGAAATACAGCAATATTAAGTAGGTATATTAAATATTTTATTAGTTATCCCCCCACACTTATTTTATATTTTTATACTGTAACGGCCTTAAAATATTTGTCTCCATATTCGGAAACTTTAGACTTCGTTGTGTGTATTAGGTTGCCCATACAATTAATTTTTTTTAACTTCCTATATAAAACTTCAGAGTAGAGCTATTTTCAACTTCCAAGCTTTTTAAAATGTTTTAACTTTACATGCAATGAAGCAGTTTTATCCCGAAAAATCCCCCTAATCTGGTGCAGATTTGGTTTGGTGAATTACTGCACCCGTCTGGTTAAATTAGGTTTGATAAATTGTAAGTAAACACCTGTTGGCCGCCCGAAATCGCAAAGTAACACCTCAACATTTCTCAAGTCGAATGTTACCACTTCCCCATCTATTGGACTACAAATTTCGCGCTAAGAAAAACCACATCACCTAATAGGACGGATCCATTCTGGCAGATTGCGATTGCTACTGTCTTTCGACGCACATGGTCGACGATTGAAAGTCAGAATTTATATTCCATATTTTGAGTGCTCGGGGCGCAGTCACTACCCTTGCGTTTTCTACTACGATTGGAAACGTAATTTTAAACGCAGGCTAATTTATAGATAGTCGTCACTCTTCAGTTTACCAATTTCACGTGATTATAACTGTATAAGTATTAAACGATCGTCACTTGTTTAACAAATTTTATTTGATTTACGAATTAATCTAAATTTATGCTTTATCTTGTACTTGGAAAATTTAGTGATTTTTGCACGCTACCTGACAATTATGCAAAAAAGTGAGTCCTCATCGAAAACTTAGCCAGCCAATTATCTTAGTATATAACGTCTTAGAATACTAGTTTTTCTATACTTCGCTGAATCAATTTCGAGCGCTATTATCCAGTCAGACCCTATTTATGTTTGCACATAATAATTGTTTGGATGTGAACTATGTATCTGTGGTTGTATTTTGCATTTAATATATACTTTCGATTGGAAAAACAAATTATATTAACATTTGTGAGAGTGTCTTTGCGAATTCTCTGTTCGCGTTTGGTTATTTATTTACATTAAAGCGTTCGTACTTCAACTTATTTATGATCTGTGGGGTACATTTGCATGTTTTTAAGATTAGAATCCCTCGACGGGAAGTTACTTTTGTTTAGGTTGTTGGCTAGATTGTGCCTGCTAGTTTGGAGCCACCAACCTCTACTTTCAGCAGTGCTTTGGGCTGTTTTAAGAGGTTTTATTAGAATTTTTTCATCGCATTTAAAGCTACATCTACATCGTGATCCACTAACTCTGAGCTAACCGAAACGCTTCTTAACGTTCTACTATTAAATCAGCGTATCACCGGTGAAGTAAGGCTTAACCGTTCGAACGTTATAATAAATTGCTATACACCTCCTTAAGGTGCTGTTTAGTTTACTTAATCTAATTAAATCGGGTAGTTTTACAAATATTTAAGCATATATGATGTTATTCTAGTATTGAAATAACTTTTTATTTTAATAAGTTAATGTAAGATATTTGCCTTTTTATAAATGTTCTATTTAGTTTATTTGTCTTTTGCTAGCTCTATGAGAATGACTACTTTTAAGTTAGTTCCATGCATATTCAAATCATTATGTGTGATAGTTAATCGGCACACTAAAATAATTATTTATACATTATGACATTTCTGCAACTGTCAAAGTCAAAACTTTATGAAACTGAAAAGTCAACCAAATGATATCTGTTACACATATTATTATTTCAAATATCTATTATAGTAAGTAGTTCTTTCAAATATGTAATTCATTCACTATTAAGGAGTTATTAATGTTTTATTTACATATACCTGTCACGAACTACACTTAATACATCAGCTCGATGTTTTGATCCGGTTCTTGTATAATCAACCTGCCTACACTGCACCGTCGGAACTGCTAAGTAAACAAGCTCATTTCAACATCGATAACTGTAGCTGTTTCTAATTGATTCCAGTAGTAGTTCCATAAATGATCCCAACTCTGAGACTGAATGTGTAGCAAGAACGACTTGACTTACAGCTGCGGTGAAAGCTCCAATCATCAACCAAACTGCTGAGATGACCTACACACTGAAGACCAGCTCTCCTCTTTAACACCAAGTAGTCACTCCTCTACAGTCCTGATCCAAATCAACCTCAGCTGCATATGCTGATCACTTCCTGGATAGTTCCAATTCAGACACCACTACTGCAAACAATCACTAGCCACCAGCTATCCAAACCGCTCGCCTTCTTTATCCAATCCAATTATTACAGGACAATTTAGACGTCCCACAAGAACACTGATGCTACCCAAGTCAAAATTTAAACCAGACGCAGAAATCCATTTAATTACAAGCTCGTCCAAGTCCAAACGTTTATTTACATGCAGTATGCATCCAATTCCGGCTTAATTGTAGATGTATTCACCTGACAGCAACTTAAGAAGTCTATTTAATTATTTTTAGTTATTCTCATTCTTCTGTGTACCATTTCTACTCTTTTACATTATACAGTTAGTTTTTTGATATTCGTTTTTATCTTCGTTTCACTAGTTTTACTTAAAGACACCGTTTACTACTCCAACCAGATAATATACATCTTTTATTATTTAAAATTTACTTTTATTACAAACATGTTTTACATTTTGGAAAAAATGTGGTTGTTATTTTTAATATATCTTATTTATATACCAAATTTGTTACAAGCTAACACTCCGGGATACATTTCTATATAATATATTTTATTCTGGCATTTCATAATTGACTTTTTAAAATAATCATTTGAGTCTGGCTTTCACTTATTCCGATTGTCAGTTAATACAAATTAAGATCTAAGCTCTGATATTACCAAACAACTATCCCAAGCAAATCAACTCATATGCAGTAACGATATCTAATCTCTGATTAAACAAATCTCAAATATTTATATTGTACTTTTAATGTTATAAATAATTAATTAGCAGTCTGAAGAAGCTACTGCTGCAATATCAACATCAAACTATTTGAATTCTTACCTCTTCTGTCCACGTTTTTCTCGGTCTCCCCCCCCCCCTCGTGGTCTTGTCATATATATTTTGTATATAATTGTTTTGCCGTCTATTTTAGTTAGAAACCTTACTGATGTGCTGCTAAGCTGGTTACTTGTTTTTGTTCCTCGTCTTGCACACTCTTAAGGCCGTTAAAAAATCTCTCTTTTCATCTATCTATCTTTCCATTTTCAGTAACATTTTTCTACCTGTTCTAAATCTCACATTCTAGATTAATTGTGAGTCTGGTTTCTTTTGTGCTTATAAACATTGTCTTTGTTTTGCTTTTGTTAATTCTCATGTTTATTTCTTTTACATGTTTCTTGAGGTTTTCTAAATTTTAGTTTAAAGTATTTTCGACAATGTCCTTGGCATAACAGACTTGAGAGATGTTGATTTTCTTCTTTTTCCAGTATTTTAAGTGAGCATAGTAATGGGCTATGTATGCAACCTGTTTACCTACCTTGGTGGTCTCGAATATCTCGGATTTTTGGTGTTTTGTTCTTACATAACCGTTCGAACATTATAGCATATCGACATCAAGCTATCTATATATATAAAAATGAATCCCTATTTCCCTTGGTCACGCCATAACTTGAGAACGATTTTACCGATTTCATTCATCTTTTTTTGTAAGGTTTCTATTACTTTGTAAAAGGTTCTTACGGAAAGAAAAATTAAGAAAATCCAAAGGAAAAGCCGGAAATTGGAAAATATCTAAAGTGTGTTGTCTCTATTTACAGTCACACCTGTGCTTAATGGTTTGAAGGGTTTTCCCCATAATGTCATAATCCGCATCAGGTAATCGAAGGCGGAAGAGATAAGACACTAATAGCAATTTATGTAATTCCAAATGCTTTACATAAGTCGTCGCAGCCAGTCAGTCAGCCAGTCAGACATTCAAATTTGGTATGTGCACAAGTGATTGTGAAAACAATTCCGTGTCGTTTTATAGTGTCTGTTACAATGCCAAAGGCACGACCAGCCAACATAGGTCATCGAAGACAGTCAGATGAGCGGGTGTCTACTTTACGTGCGAACCGCAATGATGACCAGCGCGCTACGGATAATGAATATAGTCGTATCAGCATGTTTTTAAAATGAAAGAAATCGAAAATTCGAATATCGGAAAAACGTTTGCTGAACCCACTAATAGCAGGCAAATCAATGTTCGGGCAGGACAACGTCTGTCGGGTTCGCTACCCCTTGGGGGTGAAATGGGGTAAATAAGCCTAAAAATCGATATGGGTGTTGTTATTGAGGTTTTTTGGGACGTTGATTGCGAAAACGGCATTTATTTTTAAGTCCAAGACGATGGACATGACATAAAATTAAAACTTTATAGTGGTTAAACGGAGACAAATTATTTTTGGACACAACAACGTTTGCCGGGAGGGGACGGGACTGGACGAAACGGGATGAGACAGGAAGGGACGAGGCGGGACGGGACTGAACTGGACGGGACGGGATGGGATGGGACGGGACGGGACGGGAAGGGATGGGATGGGATTGTAGGGGAGGAGACGATACGGGACGGGACGGTACGGGATGGGGACGGGGATGGGATGGGATAAGACGGGATGGGATGACAGAAAATAATTAATCATTATTTAATACACAAATAACGAACCTCGTGCGTACGAAGTCGCGGGTTACAGCTAGAAAATAGCATACCTATATTTTTAAGTCCAAGACGATGGACATGATATAAAATTGAAACTCTATAGTGGTTGAACGGGGTTTCAGAGACAAATAATTTTTGGGCAGAACAACGTTTGCCGGGCCAGCTAGTTTGAAATAAAGTTGGTCTTTATAAGTGAAAATAAAAAAATGCCTTTTACCAGTTACTGCACTTAGCATAGAAGTCACCATAAAGACAATTGCAATGCTCTATGAATTGGATCTCGGTTAATTTAAGTCTCCACTTGTTAACATGTGGCCCCTCTTTGGGAAAAAGCATATCGTAGAGTGTCAAGGTGTAAAGTACAAACGATACTGCATAATAATTCACAAATTTATATTCAAATTTAGCGATCGCAACTTTTTTTATTAAACTACGAGATTTGCCTATAACAAGGCATGACTAAATTGTCAATACCAAGCCATTTAAGTATGTTGCTTTGTCCTTTCTTCGACATCCTTAATATAATAAATTATATCACTGTAGGAAAAGTATTGCAGCTGTTTTAAAACTGCATTTATTGGTCGAACTGTAAATACAGTATTTTGGTTGAAGATGACACAAAGGATGGTCGAAACGTCGGGCATGTAAAGAACTGGATAGGTCAAGAAAAACGGGCATTTTGCAGTAACAATATAACAACATAGAAAAAGATTAGACTCTCTAGCCATGTGATGCTACAGAAGCCTTCTAAAAATTTGCTGGATGAAAAAAAAAATAACGACAAAGTTTTAAATCGACTGACAGAAGGAAAGACGTGAAAATAGTTAATCAAACGAAGGCAACAAATCATAGGGCACGCACTAAGAAGGGCCGAATTTTATCAAAACAGTAACTGAAGGAAGAATGGTAAGAAAGATAATGAAAGAGGCAGGAGGTAGGAACTATGAAGAAACGAAATATAAACCTTTAGATCGAAAAAATGGCTGGATACTGAAAACTGAGGAAAAATAAGTAATGTTGACGTCATCGCAGTTTAACTATTTAAGTTTTAAATGTAACTATCGAGCATCACCAGCAGCATGTACGCACAAAATCTAATTTACACACTACATTGTGCATAACCTGGCATAATTTTTACATTTAATTACAAAGCAAACGCATCTTGCAAAGTTCATTCCCGCTAATGAAAATTGCAAATGGTGCACAACAATGCGGAATTACTGAAATTTAAATAATGAATGTGCATTGGTAAAACGTAAAATGAGTAATAGTTTGATTTTTAATCTAAAACAAATGACGAAAGTTTAAATGAAACAATACAAGAATAGTGGGGCTGAACTGGACGAGGTTCTTAAAAAATTATTGGAATAACCAGCATGGATGATTAATAGCGGAAAACAGAAAAAGTGTAGGCTTTGACGTCAGACTGTAGAGCAGCATACGCAATAATAGCTAAAAACGCAATGCCACATTTTGCTTAAAAGTTGCGCACGTCAAACAATATGCAAACTAGTAATGATGCTAAAATCTAGCATTGCTGAACTACATTAAAGTTATATTTGATAGCACAGCACCGTGACCCACACGTTTGTTATGTGAAAAATTTATAGTTTCTGCTAACTGCTTGACATTTTTATGGCGACTGATACTGTTTTGTTTAAAAGTTACAGTTTTCACTGCCAATTTTTTATATTATATTTAGAAACAGTTATAATACTGTACCTATTTCAGTTTTATTTTAAAAATTTTCGGGTTTCGCTTCCTATTGCATTTTCAATTTTAAAATTTGAATTAGGCTAACATCAGAACTACATTAACAAGTGTTGAATTTATTTCTACAGATCTACTCTTTCGGTGTTACTTCATTGCTAGAAATTTATCAACTTTTTTCTACTATCAAATTATAAATGCCACTGTTATCATTATTTTTTTGGGTATTATCAGGTGAATTTATAGTTATAGTCGAAAAATTACATAACTTCAATTCGATTACGCAGCTAATTTATTATACAAAACAAAGTAGAAAATATCGACGAACTTATTTCCATAAATTAAATCTGTAAGAATGTTTACATCGCTTGCGTTTTCTAAGTCATAAAAAATTGAAACTACTTAAAGTAAAAGCATAAGATCAACCAGCTTTCAATAAATTGTTAAAAATATACCATTATCCACTGGACATAATTACATATTTTTATACTGTAAGCAGCATATTTACATTAAACTTTTATCGAGTCATATCTGTCACTACGTTTACATATTAATCGCATTATCGAGCCTACATTTAACCTCACTTTTCGAGTTTGACACTGCGACAGGCGATTTAGAAGACTATTTGGTATTATGCGTAGTTGGTAGTAGTAAATTTTGTACGTTGTTAATTATTATGTTCCAACATCGTCATTTGTTGTTATTTTGTTTGAGCACGTGTATAATAGATTGCCTAAATGGCTCATTATTGCCTAAGTGTATACAAAACCATTATATCACATCGTTTTCGTGGGAATTGCCTGATCACCTTTAGTTTATTACTCACTATTTGTCCTGTGCATTAACTAATATTAAAGGAATATGATTTTTTAATGTAAATAATAAAAATCTATAAAGGGGTTGACACGGAACTTTCCTCGCAAGAATTAGATCAATTTGGATTTTTTTTAAATCGGGCAGTTTCTTGTCCGCCGCTAGAATAACTGAGCCACGGTTGTGCTCGAATTGGGAGAGTTTCTGCTGTGTTATAAAGACACCATACCATTCTGCCCCATTTGTGATGTTTACCCTGTATCTGTTAGGTCTCATTTCCGCCAATGATAAAGCCTGAGTTATGTGCAAATTATTACTTTTATCTATTTCTCAGCTAAATCAAAAATAAACAAAATGTAGTTTAACAAATAAATCTCGTTTATCAACTTTACATTCATTAAAATAACGACTTTCCCCTGTAAAATGGACCTTGATTTCGTTGAAATCTTTCTAATTTTATTTGAACAATGTTATATCTTTAGAGAACCTTTTATGTCGTTAAAATTGTTTTTAATCCGATAAAACAACTATTTTTATCCCGTTAATACTAGAGATATTGCGAAAGGAGCAAAAGAACATAAACATAGAGATTAATAATTAATATCTAGGAATCAAGCTAAATGTTGAAGGAAGCTGTGAAACAGAAGTAAAAGATAGAATAGAAGCTACAGCTAGATAGAAACTTCCTCACTCAGAAAAATATAAACAAATAAACTAAAATAACTGACTTTAGAACTATATTTAGACCAATATTTACCTTTGGATGTGAGAACTGAGTACTGAATAAAGCACTAAAAAGTAGAGTACAAGAAATAAAAGTGAAATACAAAATTTGAGGAAGATAAAAAGAATAACTAGAAGGGATAGAATAAGGAATGACCGAGTACGAGAACAGTTCGGCGTGCAATCTCTACCAAAAACTGTAGAACAGCATCAGTTAAGGAGGTTCGGATATTTAATAAGAATACAAGAGGAAAGAAAGCAAAACGTATGTGGCAAACCCAAACCCAAACAAAAAAAGGAAGAGGACGATCGCCACTGACATGGGACAAGACTATCAGCAAAGTTCTAGCGATGAAGGGAAAAACATGAAAAATGCAAAGGCGACAAAAATTAATAAAAACAGTGGACAAAACTTGTACACGAATATTAGAATGAACACAATACCCTTACACCTAAGGGTATATAAGGATAAAATTATACAGGGTGTCCCCGAAATGTCTGCACAAAATCATACGCCCAATGACAATAAACAGAAAAAGAATAATACTGATCAAGTAACCGATAATAATGAAGTGACGCTCTAAAATCGGTAACAAATACTTCTATATCTAACCAAAGTTCAACGCCCTAAAACAACGCATCAGTTGTTTAAATAAAAGCTTAATTGGTTTAACTTACGTCACTCCTTCTATGACTGGCGAAAGGACATCGTATCGCCCGTTTTTAATAACAAAAGCTTTACGCGGGAAAGTACGAATAGAAACCGCGCCAAACGCTTTAAAAAAATCAGGAAATTGACATGTTACACCCACATGTCTAAATTACGCTAAAATTTATATGCACATAGGTTGCTCTAGCGGTGACGTATCCGTGACCCAATTTTCGTTCGAGTTCCATAAAGCGTTACCGAGGAAATAACTTGCAGGTAGTTGCTTCGCTGTCTAACCGATGCCATGGAGAAGACCTCCATCTTCCACCTCGTTCTCGTCCACATGGACCTTTCACTGAAGTATTTCAGTTCGCCCCAATGACCTAATTTCGTTAGATTTGACCCTAATATGGCTACTTGAGGTAATACGACCTTGTTTCTTAATTCCTTGCTCTCACAAGTTTACTTTTGTTGCAGGAATGTTCAGTTATACTTGTAACCAGGTTTGGCTTGATGCTTGAACTCTAGTAATCTTGGATATCGCCTGCTTTCACTCGAACTATGCTGCAACTATGTCGGACAATATTACTGTCTCGAAAATGTGTTACTGGCAGCCTCCACGTGTCGTGACTTCACCAGTGCCCTGAATACGTGCACCATGACCTCCAAATGTTTTGCTATTGTGCTGTGCTTATAGAACATCAAAAAAACACCTCAAACCGTATCGTATGCACCAATGCACTCCTTGGTTATTGAAAAATACACGCACCAACTGTATTACTCTGCGATTTTAAAACGCATATAAATCTGTCTAACTCTAATGTTTGTTGTTATTTAAGCTCTATTCAAGACTACAGCTTACTGCTGTAAGTTACAAATAATTTTTCATATTTTAACCCTGTGGGTATTTTTTTCGACTACAAACATTTATTTTATTTGTAGAAGCCTTTTCATATTGAGTCCTCTGCTAGTTACATTTCTATTTATCATTTATTCTTACTAATTTGCAAAAATGTTTATTTCACATTGTACCTTTACTTACAAAATTAATGTATTTGCTTCAAAAAGCTGTTAAATAATTTGTGCACTTAACAAAACGTCGTTTCGTTAACATGCTTTATAATCAAACTTGTATCGTTAATATCTATAATGTAATCTAAACGATTAAATGTTGTCTATAAGACTAAATCCTATTTAAACTACTTTGACCAATTAAAAATGACATCATTAAATTAAATTAAAATAAATCTTGGTTAAATAGCTTCTTGTGGCTCGTTAAAAACCTGTAAATCATGTTTAAATCGCTTTTACTATATTAAAAAGACTTTCACCTGTAAAATGGTCCCTGATCTCGTTGAAACCTTTTTAATTTGCGTTGAATGACAAATGTTTGTAAAATAAAGTATAATTTAGGGTAAACGATTAGATTTCGTTTAACCAACTTTTAGTTTGTTAAATCCCCCAGTACATCATATCTTTAGAGAACTTTTTATTATCCTTTTATTGCATTTAATCCAGTTAATAATATTTTCAACCTTGCTCAGGAACTTGTTAAGACATTTCATTTAAAAAACTTTTATCAGTTCGAAATGACGTAATTAGATTAAATGGTTAAATCCCCTTTTAGCTCGTTAAAAACTATAAATAGTGTTTAAAGCGCTTCAAATATTATTAAAACGACTTCCACCTGTAAAACAGGCTTTGCTTTCTTTGAAATTTTATTGCGTTTGAATTCGACTGACACTGTTAGATAAAGTTTTATTTCGTTAAAATTTGATTTAACCCGACAGAAACTACATTTAATCTTGTTAATATTATTTTTTACCTTGCTAAACGATTCGTTAAAACATTTAATGTAACCTAAGTGTCTATAAGACTAAATCATATTTAAACGACTTTTATTAATTTAAAATAAAGTATAATTTAGATAAAGCTAATAAATTTTATTTAACCAACTTTTAGGTCGTTTAGTGTTAAACTAACTTTCACTTATAAAACAGCTTTTATTTGTGTCATATATGTCTTTACAAAACCTTTTATTTCGTTAAAAAATTTCTTTTAGCCGTTCAAAACTGTTTTTATGCCCATTTTAATTATTTTCAACTGTGCTACATAACTCCTTAAGACATTTAATTTAATTTAAACCATTAAATGCTATTTAAAGGACTTTTATCAATTTAAAATGACTTTTAATCTCGTAAAAATTACTTGTAATTCCCTTAATATTATTTTAAACCTTGCTGCAAAAATCACTAGGACATTTAATATAACATAAACGGTTAAATGTTGGCTGAAAGATTAATAAAACTACTTTAAACGACTCTTATTGTTCAAAATGACATATTTAGATTAAACGATTAAATATACTTTAATCAACTGTTAGCTCGTTAAAAAACGTCTTGTATAAATGGTTTTTAGTATTATTAAATTAATTTTCATGTGTAAAATGAACCTTGAGAATTTATTATTTCGTTAAAATGACCTAATCCAGTAAAAACTACTTTTTGTTAAATATCTCGTTAAAGCATTTAATTTAATCCAAACGATTAACTGTCCGTAAGATTAAAAGTTACGACTTTTATTAATTTAAGATAAAGATTAGAATAAAACCAACATGTAGCTCGTTAAAGCCATTTAAAATTTTGTGTAAATAGCTTTTATTATTATTAAAACTACTTTTCTCTGTTAAATAAACCTTGCATCTGTTGACAACTTTTTAAATTTTATTTGGACGACTTTATAGCTCTTTAGAGAATGTCTATTTTGCAAAAACTATTTCTAATTCAGTTAGTATTGTTCTAAACCTTGCTAAACAATTCGTTGCATTTAATTTAATCAAAAGATCAAATGCATTTAATCTAATCTAAACTATCAAATGTTGTCTATACGTAAACCTAAATCATATATAAACGACTTGTATCAATTTAAAGTAAAGTATAATATGCATTAAACGATTAAATTTCGTTAATCCAACATTTAGCTCATTAAAACAAATTCAAAATTGTTAAATAGCTTTCAGTATTTTTAAAATAGATTTCACCTTTAAATGGGCTTCGATTTCGTTGAAACCTTTTTTAATTTCGTTTAAACCACACGATATATCGTTAGTTAACTTTTTATTTTATTAAAATGGCTTTTAAACAGGTGAAAGTTTTTTTGCGCAACCGTGCTGAAAAGTTGATTTTTGCGGACGTAATTACGGCTGCGAATTGGTTTTTGCGACAGTCATTATTTCGCGGCCGTTGTTATTAGTAACGGCCGCGAAAACGAATTTTGCGGCTACAAACTTGTCGGCAAGGTTGCATACAAAATTGATAATGTGTTGTTTGTAATATGCAATGCCATTGCACAAAAAAGGTTGTGTATGCCAGGTTCGCTAAATGTTTGGTTTCCTCGGAATAATTTGGCGGACTCGACTTCGTCTCCACAGCCAAACACTCATTTCGCGAGCTAGGTATACAAATAACAATTTACAACCGCCAAAAAGAACATGAATATTGTTTCGGGCAAGTCGTCAATGGTAACGTAAATAAATATTTTATTTCCTGCCGTATTAAAAAAGGCAAAAGCGTATCGATAGCGATGATTGATTGTCACCCTTTTTAATAGTTGTAGAAAAAAGTAATTTTACTGCAATGAATTAAACCAAATTTTGAGTTGGTCTGACGAGTCAAAAATTGGTTAAACGAGGTTTAATCATTTCAATTACATTAAATGCCTTTATCTTCATCAGTGTTGTTATAGACTCTTAACCAAATTAGTTTTAGTATCGTTAAGAGCTTCATTACCGCACTGAGTACGGTAATGGATATTCCCGCACTCAGTGCGGTAATGAATATTACAGCACTCTTTTTGTATACAGAAATACATTGAACCAGAATTTATTGATGAAGATAAAATATTGAACGATACGCGTTTGCTTATGGCACGTAACGAGACTCGTTTGATTGCCGCAAAACTCGGCTCACCGCCTCGTTTTTGGCAATCAAACTCGTATCGTTAAAATGCTCATAATCAAACTTGTATCGTTAATATCTATAACGACTTTTTTGGCAAGCTTTAAACAATATTAGTTATGAATACTTTTCATTGCGTTAACAAAGAAAAAAACGTTGTATGCACCTCATGCGAGAATTGATACATGATACACAAATAACTATTAATCACGTTAAAATAGTTTTATCTTCATCCGTGTTGTTATAGACTATTAACGAAATTAATTTTAGTTTCGTTAAGAGCTTCATTACCGCACTCTTTTTTATAAAAAAAACCTTAAACCAGAATTTATTGATGAAGATAAAATATTGAACAATATACGTTTACTTATGGCACTTAACGAGACTCGTTTGATTGCCGTAAAACTCGGCTCACCGCCTCGTTTTGGCAATCAAACTCGTATCGTTAAGATGCTCATAATCAAACTTGTATCGTTAATATCTATTACATATTGTCTAAGGATCTCGTTAAAACAAAATCGACCAAATTGATTGATTGTTGAAAAATTATGTATGCTATTGCCGACTTTAATAATTATAATAATAATAATAATGTTTATTCTCTTAAATAAATAATACATTATCATAGTGTTGAATAAAACCCAGGCGAAGTTCAGCTCTACAAAAATTGCCAGCTGCTCTTTAACCCGCAAATAATTTTACTAGTATATAAAAACTTAAGTATATAATGTAATGACCTGCCTCCGACATAACACCCGTGTCCGCCAGAATAAAATAAAATATGAGACAATAGTTGATAGTAGAATAATGGTACAACTTTTGTATTTTTGATTTTTAATGTATTTTCAATTATTTTAAATCTCGTTTGATTGCCGCAAAACTCGGCTCACCGCCTCGTTTTGGTAATCAAACTCGTATCGTTAAAATGCTCATAATCAAACTTGTATCGTTAATATCTATTACATCTTCTATAAGGATCTCGTTAAAACAAAATCTGACCAATTTGTTTGATTGTTGAAAAATTATGTATGCTATTGCCGACTTTATATTTCAGACTTAAATAATAATAATAATAATAATGTCTTTATTCTCTTAAATAAATAACACAGCTCGACAAAAAAATGTCAGCTGCTCTAGTACTTAACCCGCAAATAATTTTACTAGTATACAGGATGAGGCACATAAAGTGTTACAGAGCAATAGAACTCAAACTATTGATCATATCCATAAATGTTTCAGACAAAAGTTTCAGTGTTCGAGAAGGCCGTCATACTGGACCACCCTATTTTTTTATCGGTGGAGGCGCTGAAGCTACGTCAAGGTCAACTCCAGATTTTTAAATGGAACTATGTATTTTTTTTTTCGATGACATTATTACCGATTTTAAGACAAATTCAGCTACCGGCAACACAAGGTCATTCTAGTTAGCAAAATATGAAGAGTCAAAAAATCGAAAAATATCGGAATAATCACTTTCAAAGGATCCACTAACCTTGGTTTGGTTCTACCTACAGAAGATGCTCGAAGTGATGACCCTCGACTTGTAAGCACTTGTTAATTCGCTGATGAAAAGACCGTCTAACTTCAGCTAACATTTGTGGTGTAATTTCGGTGCATGCTCGTGGTATTCTGTCTTTCATGTCGTCAGGCGTGGTAGGTGCTACCGCCATTACGCGATCTTTGACAAAACCCCATAAAAAGTAATCTGCTGATGTTAGATCTGGCGATCGAGGTGGCCAAGCTACAGGATCGCCTCGCCGTCTCCACTTTTCGCCAAAAATCTCATTCATCACTTGTCTTAAACACAGAGCATAATGGGGTGGTGCACCGTCGTGTTGACTCGTGTTTGTTGCACTATTGCATTTTTCAATTTTTCGACAATTTTCATACTTTGTGTTACTAGAATGACCTTGTGTTTCAGGTCGCTGAATTTTTCTTCAAATCGGTAATAATGTCATCGAAAAAAAATAAATGGTTCCATTTTAAAAAGTGGAGTTGACCTTGACGTAGTTTCAGCGCCTCCACCGATAAAAAAATAGGGTGGTCCAGTATAACGGCCTTCTTGAACACTGAAACTTTTGTCTGAAACATTTTTGGGTGTGATCAATAGTTTGAGTGCTATTGCTCTGTAACGCTTTATGTGCCTCACCCTGTATAAAAACTTAAGTATAAGTATAAGTATAAGATGCAACAATGCGTTCTCTTAATTGGTAAACATTTTCAACCGGAGTCCGTAACTGTTTTCATTTGTTTAAACAAGAGCGGTCTAGGCCTGCTTCGTTAATTTCAAATTTTGCGAAAGCGCTCCGTGAAAAATCAGTAATCGAGCAACTCAACTGCCTGTCAGCGAGCTTACTCGGGAAAGAAAGTGAGCGCGCTTCGACCAGAAATGATACAAAAGTTGTCTTTGCAAAATTCTCCAAACCGTAAAGGTAACGCATTTCGCACATTTCAGCGTTTGTGTAAAAAAATGTATAATTTTTTTTATGAAGTAGGCTTTAAATTTTAAAGCGAAAGCTGCCTCCTGTCAAAATAACAATTAGTTTGTACCTGCAAAAAGTAAATTTGTATTACAAAATTAAAAATGAATTACACAAACGCTGAAATGTGCGAAATGCATTACCTTTACGGAATGGCGAGCGGTAATTCGGCAAAAGCAAGGCGGTTGTATCAAGAAAGGCATCCTGATCGCCAAGTACCACACCATAACTTGTTTCAACGCATTCACCAACGACTATGGGAAAATGGAAGTTTTAAAAAGAATACTGCTGATAAAGGGCGGCCTATGGAAGTTGCAAATCCCCAAGTAGAAGAGGCTGTCCTCAACGAAATTGAAGAAAATACGACCACAAGTACCAGAAAAATTGCTCACAACTTACACATACCTCACCCGACGGTTTGGAGAATTTTTAAAAGACAACTTTTGTATCCCTACCATATCCAAAGAGTACAAGCCTTATTGCCAAGAGATTTTCCGCCAAGATTGGCTTTTTGTAGATGGATGCAAGACAAAATAGCTCAAAATCCTCAGTTTGGAGCCGAAGTTCTGTTTACCGATGAAGCATCTTTCTCGAGAGATGGTATTTTCAATTTCTACAATAACCACATATGGTCGGAAGAAAATCCACATGAAATTGCAGAAGGCCATCATCAGCAACAATTTTCCGTGAATATTTGGGCTGGCATCGTCCGTGATCATTTGATAGGCCCACATTTTTTACCGAACAGATTAAACGGTGCAGATTATCGACAATTTCTAGAAGATGTATTGCCGGAACTGCTGGAAGATGTACCGCTTCAAGTAAGACAAAACATCTTTATGCATGATGGAGCTCTGGCCCACTTTAGTTTGGTTGCTCGCCAATACTTGGACGACGAATACCAAGACCGTTGGATCGGTCCGCACCCTTGGCCCCCGCGATCTCCCGAACTTAATTGTTTAGATTTTTTCTTTTGGGGCCATCTCAAAACCCTAGTCTACGCTACTCCGGTTGAACATGTTGACCAATTAAGAGAACGCATTGTTACATCTTGCGACATAATTCGAAACACTCCGGGAATTTTCCTGCTTGTTAGACAGTCAATGCGTCGAAGAGTTGCTGCGTGCATTGAAGCTAACGGAGGACATTTCCAACATTTAATTTAACTGTGTATGATTTGTTATTTTTTTTTAATTTTGCAATTATGAAGTTAACGTTTGGTTTTGTTACTTGTTCTAACGTTTAAATAAATTATGTTTAATTAGTAAAAAAAAATTATTTAAAAAAATTGACCATGTTTTTCAACATAAAAGTTGATTTTTCTCGAAAACTGTCAACTTTAGAGCTTATGATCAAGAGTACCTTTTTTGTGTAGAAAACATTGGCGGTTCAAATGGACGTCTCAAAACCGTACTTTTTCCAGTGGCGTAGAAGTTGGGGAAAAAACACTCACTACCCCTTCAAAATCTTCACCAATTACGACTTAAAAAAAATTTTTTTTTCGCGAAAAACAGGTTATTATGAGTGGAAAATGCTTACAAAAGCTGTTTTCTGTACGATAAACGGTTCTGAAGATATTCGCAAAAAACAAAATTTTTTTTCAATTTCTACACCCTGTATCTCGAAAATTGTGCATTCTAGAGGGTAAGTTAATAGAAACTTTTTTTCAAATTTTTGGACGAGCTATCACATCCTGAAGTCCTGCGCATATATTATGAAACACCCTGTATAATGTAATGACTTGCCTCCGACATAACACCCGTGTCCGCCAGAATAAAATAAAATATCAGACAATAGTTGATAATAGAATAATGGTACAACTTTTGTATTTTTTATTTTTAATGTATTTTCAATTATTTTTAATCTCGTTTGATTGCGGCAAAACTCGGCTCACCGCCTCGTTTTGGCAATCAAACACGTATCGTTAAGATGAGCATAATCAAACTTGTATCGTTAATATCTATAAAACACATGTGAGCTCTTTTAAAGCGACGTTTAATATCTCTAAAAGTACATTTAATCTCTATAACGTTACTCTCGTTAATAGATATTAACAATACAAGTTTGATTACCATAAAATAAAAAATAATAAAAATAATTAAAGTGTTTTGAAATGGATTTAAATTTTTAATTTTGTTGGACCGATTTTAAGGTGATTTTAAAACTGAATCTCGTGAAGGTTAACATTGTTTTGATGACGTTATATTTGGCCAAAACGACTTTACCTCGTTAATACGATTTAATTTTCACTTGAACTAGTTTAAACGACTTTCATTCTCATTAAAATGATTGTTAATGTCCTTAAACTGCGAATTTATTTAAGATTAAACTGAGATGATTACAATATATATTTTTTATAAATTAAGTAAGGCAAATTTAGATATTTACAAAAAAAACCCTTGGGTGCGGAAGTATAGCACCGGGACCTAAGGGCAAGTACTATTACTTATTATGTTCTAGTATTGCTATTTATTATCTTAGCAGTAACATTTACTAAACAAATTAAATTAAGTGACTGTAATATTATTTCGTTTTTCAATGGCGTTGCCGACTGGATATCCTTTAAACAAGACATTTTCAATCAACATCTTTGACTTTAGAGGTCTCGCAAAATTTATGTTATTTATTGCTGTCAGTTAGCACGTAAGAAAACTAAATGTTTTTTTAAATATCATGGCCCACTGAATGTGGTTGCATTTAAAAACAAAATGTAATGCCATTTCCGAACAGATTATATGAATCTACGTAAAAGGTGGACAAAAAAATACTTTTATAGATGAACTGTAACTTAGAAATCAAGAAATATTCAATTACAGTTTTCTCTAACGTATCGCACTAGAAAAATTGACCCCATAATTTTCTTTTGACTAATAGTTACAGAGATGCCCATTTAATCTAATTGAAAACGGGTACTATAAGATAATTTTGGCCTAATTTAAACCATAGAGCAAGCCTTCAACACAAACGATTCAATTGTAGCGACAAGTCAATCCCATTAAAGCTATTAGATAATGGCCTTAACTGATCCTAGAGTGGCAAGTTTTCGGTTACCTGGAGGAAAGTTCGCTGGCTTCCTGGTGGAGTAGACGGCGAGGGCCAGGAGAAGCACGAGAATGAGGACGAGAGCCACGAGCATGCCTATCGGACGATTTCCTGGCTAACTTTTCGCATGCCAATCGCAGCCGCACTCCGTTACAGTCAAATTCGCACTGAGCCTGAGCGACTTGCCTCCGGAGCTGATAAAGCAACTGGAGGCGGTGCCCCGGCCGAAGACGTCGAACAGTCAGAAAGATAACTCTCAAAACGGCCGCTCTAACGGAAGCGAAGTTATCTAGTGATAATAGTTTTCGAAGAAACCGCTAGCACAAGATAATTTCAAGTGCTTTTATTACAGTGGTGTTCAACTCTTGTATCAAAGTGAAAAATTTTGTATTCTGAAAGAATGTTGTCTATAGTCCATGGTAATTACCTAATTACTCTTAAGCATCCAAATATTGTATTTATGAAATTGCAAGTAACATTCCATTTCAGTGTAATTAACAGGTGGGTAACCCCTAATAAACCCATTTAATGAATTAGGTATATGTAAATTACATTGCCTTCTGCTTGTTGTCCTGTCTATCCGTTACTCACCGGATGCTGGAGATCCACACAACTACTCTAACCTTATCTACTGCTGCTCGAAACAGCTTCGTTGTATTTAGTAGCATTATACCATGTTCTTACATTTCTGACCCATGACATTCGTCTTCTCACAGGGCTCTTCCGACGATCCATTTTGCTCTGTAAGCAGCCCATATCTTTGAAGGCCATATTCGTCACACACAGTGAGGATTTTATTAAAAGGTAGTAATCCTTCTATAGTCTGCAAATATGACGGTGTCATCTGCTTATCGTGTATTGTTCAGATCTTCACCCTTAACTAAAGTTCATAGCTCTTGATCCCTCACTGCCATCCTGAATATGGCCTATGGATAGACATTGGAAAGCAGAGGCGACATCACGCACCCCTGTTTGACCCCGCGTTGAATGGCAACGTGTTTTGAAGTTTCTCCTTCGACTCTTTTTTAGCTCTTTGCTTACAACAGATTACTAATAATACTTATGTCACGGTCGCCCAGACCTCCTTCGCGGGGAATTTTTGTATGTTGTCCTGGGTCAAACACTTTTCGGTAGTCCATGAAGCACGCGAAAATGTCGCAATTGACATATCTACAGCGTTGGAATAACACCCGAGGCCGCTCAAGTTTCCAAGAAATTTCTAAAGCTAAACTGAGTGTAGTACCTATTGGAATGAATTGGCTGTAATAGTTTGCTTATTTTGGTATAAAATTTAATTAGTTAAATTAGGGCAAATCCAATCACACAATTCTCACATATAATCTCATAAGAGCATTAATTCTTTCCGGAAATTTTTTGAGTGCGTTCCAACAACGTCGTATTAATTTTAATTTTTAATTTTTAAATTAGGACGTTGTTGAATGCACGAAAAATAATTTCCGGATATGAATTGATGCTCGAATGCAGATTCGGTAAGAAAATCGTAACGACACAAACCCTACAAAGAAGTAATGTCTACCTACAAAAAATTTCCAAGAAATTTTGTTGTTGTCTTGGATACGGCTCGTGAACTAATTTTTCTATTGGTCATTAATGAGTGTCGTACGATTTTCAGATTAATATTTCTACTACTGTGCTCAAACTTGCCTGACAGTAATTTTTAGGCTGGTTAACATGGATAGTAATATTTAATGCACAAATAAAAATGGTTGAATGCCCCTCTTTCTATTTTGTTCAATTACAATGTCAATCAAACTAGCCCTCGGCAAAAACACAAGTCTATTCTCAGGTTGGGATCAGAATTGTACTATACACTATATTCATAAAACCAGTAGCTCGAATGCGCGGTTCTTAGTAGATCATATAATTCACTATTTGTCAGATGACTACAAAATTTCGCCAGTGCCACAGCGTATTTGAACGTTCTAAACGTGAAAATTATGAGGAAACATCAGGTAAATAATTCAAATATTCCCGCTTGGCAACAAATAACTCGATATTGTTTTTAGGATGACGTAGAAACACCTCGCCTTGATTATTTCGATGACGTAGGACAGACGCCGATAATCAACTGTTTCTGGCAACTTCCTGTGGCCGCTTGAATTTCCGCCAAAATTTACTGACGCTTTGCGGACCCTGGGATATGCGAGGTGGCTCCTCAGCAATGTTTAATCTCGTAGTTTGATGCGTTTCCCAAACTCTAACCCTCAAATCGCAGGCACGCCTACCTTTTAAAATTCTGGTCGAGCTGAAACGGAGATGCTCGGAAGTGACGCTGTGGGAATATTTTTGCTGGAGTTGCTCCCCCAGGTGCAGGCGTTGGTTGGGACGTTCTTGCAGACTCTTTCGATCTCCTGGACTGCCGATCTCTGGGCTCCGATGATTAATTTGCTCGTAGATAATGTTCGTAATTCGTAATGCTCAAGCGCGTGCTGGGACTCTACAGAGGGCCCGGGCATTTAAATTTTAGAAAAGGCCCCTAAAAAATACCGTGGTGAAAATTTTAATTTTTTCGGGGTCATATGATCTAAAACAACAGAACTTTAAGTTGAGAAATATATTCACTTATAATATCATGAGTAGCCAAGTTATGTCGACTATAAAAATAACTTTGACTAAAATGGTATTCGAAGCACTATTCAATGAATCAAACTATTTTTTCAAATAGTTTTCAGCAAATCTAGCAACAAACCATGCAATTTCTATAGTAACAGAAAACTAAATTTTTT
>OW679201.1:51100164-51133229 GCA_940337035.1 Agriotes lineatus | reverse complement strand
GTGCTTTATTGAATCGGTTAATTATCTTGCACTGCAAACAGAGCCAAGTTGTCGGCTTAATACCATTTCACTATATACGGTTGTGTATTATTTTGAGAACACACGTTGATTTTAACCATGCTTCGGAGATGTTACCTGTGTTATAGATATTATTAAAAATCGCCGACATTTTATTAATAGCATCCTCACCCAGTAATTTTATCAGTTCCATGGGTATACCATCAGGTCCTGGGGCGTTTCCCTCTTTGTCCTGTTTGATCACGTTTCCGACTACCTCTTTTAAGATTTGTGGCCCTGACCTGCATAATTGACTTTCTGGATCCATTCTGTCATCCTCATTAAGCTCTCAATATATCTTTTCTACTTATTCACTTTTTTATGTTTCTGCTAGATAAATTCCCTCTGGCCTTTATAACTTTTATGTAGTTTTGTTCTAATACTTCAATTTCTTCTATCCATGGTCATCAATAAATTCGTTTTTCATTTTTATTGGACCAGACTTTAAGCAATCTTCATCTTTTTTATCTATATGTCTCTCTAAATGTTTAAACTTTGCGAGAACTGTGGCTACCAGAAAAACATAGTTCTATTTAAAATCAGCCCCAGATTATGTTTTTACAATTCATGTTGTTTCTGGATCTTTTCTTTATTACAATGAAATTTATTTGAGGAATAGAGGAAGTTAAAACCATTATTCAATTATGAGAAAGTTGCAGTACTTTTAATTGGCTATATAAGCCGCCACAAGATGTTCGCCAAAATGAGTTAACTGAAATTACAAAGTGAAAAAGGCACTTCATCATTTTCCATCACAACTCTGCATATGGCTGCTGAAATGGTTTATAAACAATCATCTATGATGGAATATAAGAATACAAGACAATCCTCAAAATAGACGTCCACAAAAGACTTTAACTAAAAATAATACAGCTGTATGAAGAACAATATTGGTGTAGATAAGCCTAAATTTATAGAAATTACTAAATTTATGAAGGCAATCTACAAATATACTTTACAGTAAAGAAGCAGCTTGTAAGTTTTGGACTCGAGGGATGTCGAGCAGGGAAGGAACCACATCGTGAGGCCTTTTTAAACGGTGTAGAGATGTCAATTGCGCAATGTTTCCCTGCTTTATAGACTCCCGTAAAACGTTTGTTTCAGTACAAGATACAAACCTTACTAGTCTGGACGACCGTGACATTACCACAAACGGCAAATAATGTTTAAACTCAACCCCCAGATTAGTCAGACTCAGTTACTATGCCTAGCTTCAAATCCTACCAAACAAACGTTTAGGCGACATAGACGAATCGAAGAGCTGACTCGATAGAGTAAAGACGGCGTGCGGTTCTTTTCTAAAATTAGCAAACGGTGTTTAAATTACTAACGGGGGGTGCTTTCAATACAATGGATAAATCCATTAGCTTGATATGACCTGAAATAAACTCCAAAGGTTTGACACTCAAATTACTTAGTCATATATAAAACTAAAGTTAATATAAACAGGTGATTCTTACACAACAAATTTATTACAAGTACTGTATCGTCACAAGATGTCCACCAAGATGGGTAAACTGAAATTATGAAGTGAGAAAGGGTGCTTCATCATTTTTCGCCATAACTCTGCATATCGCTACCGATGCTGGATATTAGGGTTATAATCAATTATCTATAATTAATCAAAAAATATATTGGAATAGAAGAATAAAAGGCAATCCACGAAATGTACGTCCATAAAAGACTTCAACTAAAGGTAATAAAGTTGTAGAAAGAGCAAGTTTGGCGTAAATAAACCTAAATTTCACCAAATTAACCAATTCCCAGCAGGCACACATAGGTTTAAGATACGTCGACAAAATATTTACATAGTTAAAAAGACGTTATTCGTTGAAAATTAAACGTTAAATTTTAGGCCAATAGTTAACGTGAATTAGACGTTGATTTTTAATAATTTTTTCTACTGTTTAAGTAATTATACCTGTTATTAAACGTGTTGATTATGATGTTTATTGAACGTGTTTATAGGACGCCGATATGACGTTGATATTCAGAGCTTTTTACACTAGCAATAGATCTTACGTCTATAAAAACACGAAAATAATATTTTTTATATTACGTTAAACTTACGTTAATATAAACCTCCTTTTAGACTAGCAGCCGACTATTAGCACCAATATAACGCTGTTACAACAACGTGATAATAACGTTTTTACATTACGTTTTTATATCGTTGATTTTAAGTGTATTTTAGACCAGCGGTTAATGTTAAACGTTGATATGACGTTCACAAAAACCCATCTTCTGTGCGCGTACTCGTATATTACGCGTAAGGTTATGGATCACATGATAGTACCGACCAATTTGAACGCGTTATGCTACCACACCACAGTAAAATGTTACAGTATACTGACAATCAGTTGTCTCCCTTTGGTGATCTGGATTTACTGTTTAGGTCGCCATTTGTGTAGCTAATAACATCGGAAAATCTGTGAGTCAGAACGTTGTGTGTTTGTTATTCCAATTAGACATAAGGCCAGCAGAATTGCGTTAGAAAAATACATGGTAGGTAGTACGATCCACTAAGGTTTTGTTTTTGATTTAAGTTACAACGGCTGTCGACTTTGGGTGGAACGAACTACATATTGTTGAAGCAGTTACCTCCGATCTGTTTTGAGATTTCGTGTATCAAATTAAGTCGGTGTTTTATTCAGTTGCGTTGGACACAATAAAGATTATTTAGAAGAAAAGTATCGATCTGTAGTTAATAATTGACCTAAATAAAATATTAATTTTGTATCCATTAAAACGTCGTTTCAACGTAAAAAACAAGTTGAGGTTGTGGCTGAAACGTACCGTGCTTATAACGTTAAAACTTAACTAAACAATAGGGAGTTTTTGCAAAACGTTCCGTTAAAATAACGGTCCGGTAAAGCTAATGTTACGTAGCGACGTCAAAAGACGTCGACTTGGCAACCCTACGTAAAAACACCATAATTTTAGTACATGCTAAAATTCAGTTGTTTAAAAAGGGCAGGATTAGTCACATAACGCATAATGATAATTACATGGATTTGAGCACAATTTAAGGTGTATTTGCACATAAATCGTATAAACAATGTGCAACTGTAAATAAGAAATAAGACAAAAGGTGCCCGAGAGCAAGATTAAAAGCGTGAACTGAGAAGTTGGAAAGTGTTAGTGGTGAACAAGTGTCAAAATTGTTGACATTTACAAATATGGAAATGGAATCTAGTATTAAGTAAATGTAAAACAAATGAAATGTCAGTTACTAGACTATAAGGGGGTGTTAAAAATAATAATAAAAAGAAAAAAGCTCGAACAAGTAAAATGTTTATATTTGGACTAGTTTCTTTATGTTAACATGAACCATGGCCTTTTTTGCGACTGTATGGTGCCGCTGGTTGAATATGTGGACTAAGTACGACGATCGCTGGTCCTGAATCGGTTGAAGTAACACTATACTAGTAAGGAAAAGACCGTTCAGTTGAACGTGGTGCTATTGCAGCCATCTACGGTCGGCAGGTAATACTGAGTTTGTAGTTCGTTGCTGTTCTTAATTTCTAGACTGGCTAGCCCAGCTGTGAAACTAAAAGTAGCCCTTGGACTAGATGACATTTGATGCGGCGTTGACGTGGTGAACGAATCCACAGATACCGGAAATGAGCATTTCTTTATCACATGAAAATTTAGAAACACAAAGACTTACCTGATTAACCGGATTGTAATTGGTTGCTTTATTTAGTATTAAGTGCAAGTGAGGCTATTTCAAAGAGAATGCAACAAGTTAAAGAAAGAAATGGGTGAATATCAGTAGCTAATATACAACTGCTGCTGTGGAAACATCAACAAGCAAACAGTCTAGAAAATCTTGGGTAATGAAAAGTGTAGTATCCCTGATAGAAGAATATTGGCAATACAACAGAATGCAACAAGTTAAAGAAAGAAATGAGAGAATATTAGAAACTGATACAACTGCTGCTATGGAAACACCGACAGGTAGACAGTCTCGAAAATCTTGGGTATCCGAATGTGTGATATCCCTGATGGAAGAATAAAACAGAATGCGATATATGAAGAAGGTGATGAGTATTATAGTAGAGGTGACATTGGAATGGCATATAATCTTAGCAGAAAACGCTTTGGATATAACAAAAGGAGTAATGATGTAATTAAATCAGAAAAGGGCAAACGTCTTATTAAAATAGTAATTTACGATACAAGTGCGTAAAGCTACTCTTTAGGCACGAGTGGGGTAGACTTAAAACGCGAGTGAGCGAACGTTTTTAGTCCGGCGAGTGACTAAAGATGCTTTCCGTGTACGATGCAATTTTTATCAGTTCTGAATATCAATATTGCATTTGGCTGTATCACACGTATGAAATATTTGCTATTAATGAAAAGTAACATCAAGATAAGTGCATGCCAAGTTGAATGAAAGGTCACCAAGTAATTATGACTTCGTTTCCAATCAGGCATGGCAATCGATGCATGTTTAGTAATATGACGACGAACATTGAAAATTATCTCCATTATCGCCAATAAAATATGAAGTAACATAATACCAAACATAACAGAGAACGATAGGACTATCAACAGATTAAATATAAGAATGCATGTAATGATTTGTTCAGCTATCACCTTGCTGCTGTTGCCTCGTCTGTTTTTTATTAATTTTTTTCGCATACATTAAGTTGCGTTCGGCTTTCTAACAGACAATTTAGTCTGTTCGTAAAAAAAACTAACAAAATTAAGAGCTACAAGCTTTAATCTACATTATTAGGGACAATAACATTTCTTTCACTATCAAATCGATTTAGAATAACATATTTTAGCTAATCATAGCGAAGAATTAGCTTTGCCTTGAACGGCTTGGGCGATATAGTCACCCCATCGTAACCGTCCATGGAAATTCGACCGTCCTCCACCTTTTCCACACAGAAATTATGCAGCAGCGCCGTGAAGAAAAGATAATAATTGGTCTTCGCCAGGGATTCCCCCAAGCAGCGGCGTTTGCCTGCAACAAATCCGAATGCTATAGTCTCCAGGACTTACTATAATGGTACTAAAAACCCACCATGTCCAAACGGGATGAAATTCCATTCCGGTGCACTGACCCTTCCGTTGCCATCCAAGAAGCGTTCCGGGCGAAAGACTGACGGATCCTTCCAGAAGTCGATGTCCATGTGCACGCTATACAGACTGGTGAGCAGAATGGTTCCTTGTGGTATTTTGAAGCCCAAAAGATTTGCGTCCCTGGTAGCTCGATGGGCTACCCCCAAGGGAGGGACGTTGGCTTGGCGCTGGATCTCCATCAGGACAGCTTCGGTGTATGGTAAGCTGTGCAAAGATTAGTTTGAAAGCGTTGCAAAAAAAGAGAAGAATGCAACTAATTTATAATAAGACGATCCAACGAACAGCCCGAATATCTAGAGAGGAAGTAAAAAAGGGTTGGGCTATCTTTACGTTTCAACGAATGACACTCCCGGTTTTAACGAAAATAAGTTCAATGGGCGATATAGAAGGAGAACACCGATTATTAACAAATTATGTAGGGGATATTAGCACAGAATTTAACAAAAAATGGTTAAATGGGCAATAGTAAGGAGTAAAGTATTAGTGAATTAAAAGCATCCAGTTACCGTTGGAACCAACCATATGAAAGATGAAAGAAAAACCTAGCATGCCCAAACATATTTAGTGCATATTAAAGATGATCTAATACAGATATCCGAATAGAAACACGCTATAGAAAATTTCTTTAAAGAAAGTAGGAATTCAATATAGAGTGGTACATACGATAGAATGAACAAGTAGTGGATTGAGGTTACAGAGTCGGTGGAGCACATAAACCAGAAAATATGATACAAAAGAAAATAAATAAATAACATGGTAGGTTTACACCAAGACATTCGTGAGCCGACAATATCCTTACCTTACATAAAAGAACGAAAAAGATGGCGTCGAAAAGAGAACGCCGAATTAAACGAAGAGCTTTGAACATTTTGGTCGAATGGCAGAAGAAACATAACCACAACAGCATTTTCAATGGACATCACGTGGAAGAAATTTATAAGGAAGGTCCAAAAAGTCGTAGAATGCGAGCTCTGGGTAGACGTTTAATAGACGAAAGCGCCTCTTCTTCCTTTTGACATAGCTCTTTATCGACCACACAAATTACAGTTCTAAGAAGAAGATCCATATAACAAACATAATGGCGCTATAAAACAAAAAAGAGCTTCCTGTTTACTTTATTTTGTCCTGCATGGTCGGCCATCGGTTTCTGCCCACGACCTCGTCCATTTCCCGCTGCACCCTCGTCTGCACTTCCGGATATTCCAGCATGTAAAGCACTGCGAACCCCAAGGTGTTGCTGGTCGTCTCGGATCCAGCCATGAGGAGGTCCAGACACAAGGAGAGCAGTTGCTCGTCTAAGACATTTAATTTACATTTTTTTACAACTCTCGTGCAGACCCACCTGTGAATGTAGGGTCGAGGCTGGTGCCAACGTTCATCCTGTGCAGAAACGCGTCGATCAGATCCCTCGCGTCCGAACTACACACAGTCTCGCGGTGCTCCCTGATAGTTTCCTAAATTTAAATTTTTAAGACTTGGAAAAGGGAATCAACTAGAATAGTAAAAAATTAATGGATTCTATAGATAGCGAGTTAGAGGAGCATAAATTAATAATAAAAAACTGAAAAGTTTCGAAAATTAGTTGCAATTTGAACACGTAGAGTGAGATGAAGTTGCAGTTATTAAATTGAAAGTTAGATAAGTGTAAAGAAAAAAAGAAGCAAAATATATCGATTTCGGCCATTCATCTTGAAGCAGTATATTAATCAGAAATTTAAAAAATATATATTGCAACGACGATAATAAATTGAACTAAAGAAGTAAAAGCGGTTCTGAAAAACATTTGAAATAAATAATCAATGAAAATGGCGAGTAATACAAAGACAAAAAGAAAAAACGCAATAAAACTAATGATCGGTATTCACATATTAACATAAATAATATTATTTAAGTCAAGAATGAAAAGAAATTATGAAAAATAATTTTAGATCATAACTATATATAAATTATGAAAAAGGAATACAAACTGCTTGATAATCAAATACAAATCCCGATGCAGTAAGGCAAACAAAAAACTATAAAAAAAATCTCTATTCCAGCAAAATCTACAAATACTTATGAGTCAAAATGATGGATAAGAGTTCAAAATAGAGTAAAGAACAAGAACACAGTATAGCAAACTAACTTTCATAACAAAATCAACAGATGGTTGTAAAAATGTTAGGTGGAGGATGACAAACTCCTTGATAATCAAATAACATTCACAACAAATTAAAGGAAATGAAGAAACTATCTTGCAATATAACATATAGATAATTATGAAGCAAGAGGGTAAACAATGATGAATTTCTACAAAATCAAATAGGTAACCTTCCTTATAAAGTAAAAAAAAACTGTGCAAAAGTGACGTTTATAACAAAATCTGAAAACTTTTTGAATGTTTGCCAGCTATACTCGTTGGGAGGAAGGGTTCGATCCAATAATGCGTGAATTAGGGCGATATGCTGTTAAACTAGTTATTAATTGTTGGAAGAACAAAAGGGGAGGCCGCCACATACTTTTAAGAACTCTTTTAAAAACTGCTTTTTGGAAGTCTGAAATGGCGAACACTGGTTTGGTTTGGTGACAGCTGCATGCGACGTCTAAGTTCGCTAATCTACGAACCTATCTATTAATTTCTTTTAGGCCGCTGGCACTCCTTACACAAATAAAACATTTGAAAACATACAATGGGATGTCGTATACAAGTTAATCTAATTATATTACATTTGAATATACGTAGGTATAATAAGCAAAAACTAAACAGCAAGAACAATAATTATTCCTATATATCTAATATATGGGAGGGGGGTGTCATACGCTGCTACAAAATAACAATTCACGACTTCCAAACATCTGAACGTTAAGTTACAAAAACATAACTACAATTAAGAACAGGCTACGTAATCATATAATGTCCTTTCGAAAAGCGTACTGGTTTGTTTATTTTGGCGCAACAGCGTAAATTATAACACCAAAATTAGCGAATTACGAATAACTTAAAGAAGACAAAGAATCTATGGGAAAAAAATCTTGCAGTAAAATCTGCAGATAGTTATGAAGAAGGAAGATAAATGATAGTTCAAGATAAAAGTAAAGATTCTAAAGAAACCATAAAACACTGACATTTGTGACAAAATCTGCAGATAATGAAAGAGGAAGGCAGAAGGTGACAAACTACTTGACCATCAACTAACTATAAGAATAAATTAAAGAAGACGAAACAATGATAAAAGCTATCTTGCAACAAAACTTATAGAAAATTATAACGCAATCAGGTAATGGATGATAAATTGCTACAAAATCAAATAAGTCTCAATAAACTAAAGAAAATTATTAAACTATAGACAAAATACCTTGCAACAAGGTCAATTATGACTGATGACAAAGTGCTTAATACTCACAGTAAATTAAAGAAGAAGAAATTATGGAAGAACATGTCTTACAGTAAAATCTGGAAATAGTTATAAGGAGAAAGATGAATGAGAGTACAAAATAAAAAAGAATACAATGTTTGCAATAAAATGTATACGTCATTATGAAGGGGGAAGATTAATAATCGAATTACTTTCACAATAAAATCAGAAATTATGAAGCAATAAGGTAAGCGATGATGAATTGCTCCAAAACAAAATGCCCAATAGGATAAAGAAAAAAAGGTAACTATAGAATAACTATCCTGCGACATCTCCAGATAGTTGTGAAGGAGAAATATGGATGTAATTTCAAAATAAAGTAAAGAACACGAAGATACTATAAGAACCTGAAGTTAGTGAAAAAAATTACAATGTTTATGAAGAAGAAAGGCGGACGACGACAAATTGCTGGATAATCAAATAACATTTAAAATAAATTAAAGAAGGCCAAGAAACTATAGAAAACGTATCTTGTAGTCAACTTTGAAGATACTTATAAAGGAAGAAAATGAATAGCTGTTAAAAAAAACTAAAGAATGCGAAGACACTATAAAAAACTATTTGTTATATAATTTACATATAATTATGAAGGAGGAAGACAGACAAATTAAAGAAGATGAAGAACGATGAAACATTATCTAGCAACCAAACGTATAGATAATTATGAAGCAATAACGTAAACGATGCTGCATTACTCCAAAGTGACAGTCTCCATAGTTATAATAGAGGAATAATTTGTGAGTTCAAAATAAAGTAAAAAACAGGGCAACACTATAGGAAGCTGAAATGTGTAATCAAATTTACAGATGGCTATGAAGAAGGAAATGTGGACGATGATAAACTGCTTAATAAATAATAAAATATGATTCAAAATAAATTAGAGAAGAAGAAGAAACTATAGAGAAATATATCTTGCAGTAAAATCTGTAGATAGTTATGAGGAAGAAAGATGAGCGAAAATACAAAATAAAGTAAACCCTATGAAGCTTGTGATAAAATTTACAAATAGTTATAAAAAAGGAAGGTGGATGACGACAAGCTGCTTGATAATCAAATAACATTCACAAAAATCAAAGAAGACGAAAAAACTATGGAAAATGTATCTTCTAGTAAAATTTGAAGATATTTCAAGGTAGGGCGCTAAATGCCAGCACAAACGAATTAAGTAAGACAAAGACACTATAAGAAACTGACATTTGTAATAAAATGTACAGCTAATTATGGAGGAAAATAGAAAATAAGAACCTGGTTGATATTCAAATAATATTCACAATAAATTAATGAAGGAAAACAAATTATGGAGGAATATACCTTGCAGCAAAACCTGAAGATAGTTATGGGCACGGAAGATGAATGAGAATTCAAAATAAAATATAGACCACACAGTTTGTGACAAGATTTAAAGAGAATTATGGAGAAGACACGTGGACGGTAACAAACTGCTTAAAATCAAATAATAATTGCAAACTAAAGAGCAAAAAGAAATTATGGAAAAAATGTGTCTTGCAATAAAATCTGATAGTTATGTGGGAGAAAGGTGAATAAGTGTTCAAGATAAAGTAAAAAACACGAAGACACTATAAGAAGCTAAAGCTTGTGACAAAATTTACAGATGCCTATGAAAAAGTATGATGATAGACAATGACAATCTGCTTCATAATCAAATAACATTCACAATAAATTTAAAAAGACGGCGAAACTATAAAAAACTGTATCTTGCTGTAAAATCAACATGTAGTTATGAGGTAGAAAGACGAATAAAGGTTCATAATAAAAACGAAGAAATGAAGAAAATTATCTTACAACAACACATATAGAGACTTATGAAGCAATAAGGTAAACGATGATAAATTACTCCAAAATCAAATGACAGTCCAAATAAAGTAATGAAAGAAAGGAACTATAGAAAAACTATCTTGTAACAAAATCTCCATATCGTTACGAGAAATATGGAAAACACATCAAAATGAGGGAGAGAATATGAAGACCTATAAAATGCTAAAGTTTGTGGTATAATTTAGAGATGGTTATCAAGAAGGAATGTGGGTAAACACAAACTGCTTGATAGTCAAATAACATTCAAAATAAATTATCAGAAACGACGAAAATTATCTTGCAGCGTAAAGTAAAGAAAGAACGGACACTGAGAGTTGAAAAAAGAACAATATAAAGAAAATGAAGGAACGATTGGAAGAATAATGTTTGTAACAACACTTTAAGATGGTTATGAAGAAGAAAGGAGAATAACGACAAACTGCTTGATGATCATATAACCTTCATGATAAGTTAAAGTAGGTGAAAGAGTATGAAAACGCACCTTGCAACAAAACTGATTGGGAAGGAAGAAGGTAGACGATGATAAACTCTTTAAATATAAAATAACGTTTACGTTAAGCTGACGAAAGCGAAGAGGCCATAAAAAATAATTTAAAACAAAATCCACAGACAGCCACGATGATATAAAATAAAATTTGCAGATAATTATGAAGGGGGGAGATAGGACCTGAGAACCTGGTTGATATTCAAATAACATTCACAATAAATTAATTAAGGCGAAGATATAATGAAGGAATCTATATTACAGCAAAATCTGAAGATAGTTATGGAGGCGGAATATGAGTGAGAATTCAAAATAAAGTAAAGAACATAAAGTTTGTGACAAGATTTAAAGATAATTATAAAGAAGGAAAGTCGACGATGACAAACTGCTTAAAATCAAATACTAACTGCAATAAATTAAAGAAGAAGAAATTATGGAAAAATGTGTCTTGTAATAAAATCTGGAGATAGTTATAAGGGAGAAAAGTGAATAAAAGTTCAAAATAAAGTAACGAACACTAAGAGCTGAAGCTTGATAATCAACTAACATTCAAAATAAATTAAAGAAAACGAAGAAACTATGGGAAAATTATCTTACTATAAAATCTGCAGATAGTTATGAGAGACAAATATGAATGAGAGTTCAAAATAAAGTAAAGAACACGAAGACACAATAAAAGGCTAAAGTTTATAAATTTACAGATGGTTAGGAAGAAAGGAGGAAGAGCATGACAATCTCATTGATTATCAAATAACATTCACAATAAATTAAAAAATACGAAGGAACTATTGAGATATGTATGTTGCAATAAAATCTCAAGGAAGATGAATAACAGTGCAAAATAAAGTAAAGAACACGGAGACACTATAAAAAATTGACATTGGCGACAAAATCTACAGATAATTATGAACGGGAGAGACAGACGATATCACACTGCTTGATAATCGAATAACATTCACCATTAATTAACAAAATACAAAGAAGTGAAACAAATTATCTTGCAACAAAACACATAGCTACTTATGAAGCAACAAGGTAAACGATGATAAACTCAAATAACGGTCAAAATAAAGTAATGAAAAAAAGAAGCTATAGAAAAACTATCTTGTAACAAAGTCTTCATAGAGTTACCAGGAATATGGATTACAGTTCAAAATAAAGAAGAAGCACACAAATAATATTCACACTAAATTAAGAGACGAAGAAACGAAGAGAATTATCTTGCAACGTAAAGTAAAGAAAGAAAGCACACTGAGAGTTAAAAACAGAACAATATAAAGAAAATGAAGGAACGATGGAGGAATAATGTTTGTAACAAAATCTTCAGATGGTTATGAAGGAGAAAGACGAATAATGACAAACTGCTTGATGATCAAATAACCTTCATGATAAATTACAGTAGGCGAAAGAGTATGGAAGCACCTTGCGATAAAACGGATTGTGAAGGAAGAAGGTAGACGATGATAAACTGTTTGAATATCAAATAACATTCACAGTAATCTGACGAAAGTGAAGAGACCATAAAAAATAATTTTGAACAAAATCTACAGACAGCTACGAGGATGGAAGATTGGTGATTATACTAAATAAAGTAAGGAAAAATAAGACACAAAACCAACATTTGTCGTAACATCGACAAATGCTTATGAAGAAGGGAGATGATGACAAATTGCTTGACAATCAAATAACATTTACAGTAAATTAAAGAAGGCGAAGAAAGTGTAGGCAACTTATTATATACGATTAATAATTGATCTAAAATCAAAAAAACATTACCGATAAAATAAAAACAAAAGTAAACTAAAAACATTTTCTTGTGACAAAGTCTCCAACTAGTTATGAGAGGTCATTTAGATAAGAGTTTAAAATAAAGGGACACTAAGGAAAAGTGAAGTTTGTAACAAAATCTACAAATGGTTATGAAGAAGGAAGGTGGATGATAAATGGCTTGATAATCCAATAATATTCACAATAAATTAAATAAGTTGAATAAACTATGGAAAAATGTATCTTGCTGTAAATGATAGTTATGAGGGAGAAAGACGAATGAGGGTTTAAAATAAAATAAAACACGAAGACGCTATCAAAGGTTAAGCACTTTAAAGATGAAGATACTTGTTCTGACTAGAATATCACTAGCTTCCAGGTAAGTTATTTTGAAGAAATTACTATTTTAGCTGAAGTCAAAATTAGTAACGATTTACTTGCAATGGAAAATTAGGTACCTACCCATTAGGAATTGTTTTTAAATCGAATATGACGGCGATGTGACGCACTGCGATGTAGATAGCAGTGATTTGATAGATTTATTTTCAACTGGCATAGATCACAATGACCGGGATAGTGCACTGACAGATTTTTCATTTAGTGACAAAAACTAGAAATTTTTTATTAAAGGTTGGCGCAGCCATGTTGCCAGATTGTGGTAGGCCATTCCAAAGGTCACTTTATAGGCCCAGTGTCATAGCCTGGAACAATATAGACCGCCTTGGTAAGACTCATAACTCATGCATCAAATTATGGTATCAGTGCTGCTATAACGAATATTTTTCCGAAAGGTGTGGAGAAACCTATTGCATATACGTCACGCACGTTATCTGCTGCTGAGGTCAAATATGCACAAATAGACAAAGAATAACTTGCTACTATTTCTGCAGTGTGTATATTTTACCAATACCAATAACAACAGTAAGGAATTCTCCTATAGTGACTTGGATTAGTACAAATAGTTTTAAGAAAATTAATGAATCTACTTCACACCAAAGGAATATAACAGTAACCAATAAATACATCACATGTAATAGTGTGTGCAATAATTAAATTAGGAAGTGGTCTAAGCCGTTATATCGTCAATCTTAAATTGTTATATTATTTTTTGAAAACAAAGAAATTTTATTAGTGTATTGACAGTTAAATCCGGTGAGATGTTAAATGTAAATTCCATTTCAATCGAACAGTACCTACTTTCTAATACTAAAACAACTAACAGAGTAAAAACAAGGTGATAGTTATTGCTTATAACATATACAGATTGAGAATACCAGACCTGCCCAAGTGACAAGCTGCAAATGCATTTTGAATCAATATTTTTATATCTACACTTTTTTAAATGCAAGGAAAGCAAGACTTGATATAATGTCAAAAAAATCCTATCAAGTAAGCTTCAGATGAACGACAGTAGAAAAAGAACAGGCGATACCTGGGAAAAACAAGAATAAGAATAAGAAGGTAAGCTATTGGGCTATTATTTTAAAATTATTTTTTCAGATGAACTGAATGCTATAAACAAGTCTTCAGCCCTTCTTAAATGTGTATGTGTATTTTTGAATTTCACCTAACTTTCTTTAACAAATGTATGGTCTATGGTCACAGACACTATGCAAGTACTGAATTGGAATACTATAGAATAGTTTCATTTGTAGAAAAACTTTTTTTTTTCAGCTAATTGTTTAAAATTTAATATAAATGTATAAAGTGAGAAAAGTAAAAATATATTTCGACTTAATAAAAGTCTTCTTCAGTTTACATCTTATCTGTAAGTTAAAATACATAGTAAAAATCACATAATATAACAATTAGGAAAGTGAACGATTTACCAAAAAACATTAAAAAATGCAAAACGTACCTATTTAGTCAAAATTATTCCTTTTAAAAATTAATTAGTCCTTGTTATTTTATTTAAAAACTTATATACGAAAATTAGCGGTTATCACTTAATCAACCATTATCAATGTTTACTTCCCTATAGAAAAAGAATATTAAAATTATTATAGTTAAAATCCAAATTAAAAACAAACTTACTATGTTCAAGGAGTTTAGAAATACTAGATTTTTAATTTACTTGCACAATTAGTAAATTAACAATTTCCATCTTGTTGTAGTTTAATATTTTTGAAATTGTTATTTAGAAAAATGATGACATCCTTCAGCGAAATTTAATTGAGAAATTGGAGTTTGGGTTTCTTTTTAAATTATTAATCCAGTTATGTAATAGTCCTTGTTATTTTATTAAATTCAAATTAGCTGTTATTACTTCATGGACTATTTAAATGCTTACTTCCCTATTGAAAAAGATTATTAATATTTTTTAACCTCAATATGTAATAAAAATGAACTTACTTTGTTCACAGCGTTCAGGAAAATAAGATTTATAATTTACTGACATAGTTGTTAAAAGAAAATCATTACAGTTTGGTTGTTGTCTAATATTTTAAATGTTATGTTAAAACACGTTGAAATCCTCAGCATAATAATGGAAAAATTGGTTTTGGGTCTCTTATTAATTACGAAAACATTAAAAATTATCTCTGAAAAGAAAGAGTAACTATTGTAGTTTAAGTTTTATCGAATTAAAATATTTCACTACTTACTATTGTTAAATTATTAATATTTTATTTTTGACTGGCTATACTCGTTTGGTCGAGGTGCCGCCATTTTATACACCTGAATTATGAAAAGTGGTTTATGACTAAATGAGAAAAATGTACTATCTTTTCTAAAAATATTATTGGCATTTAATACAGTTGTTATTTTGAATTCAAGATTAATCAAATATGAAATTTATTGTTTTAGAATAAATTATGATAAATTACATTTAATTTATCGATATCAGTTTTATAATTAATTGAATGAGGACTTTTTTTAATTTCAATCATTTCCATTATTAGGCGTTTCTGTAGATTATTTTCTCTCTGTAATATTTTAGGGGATTTAAAATCAAAATTATGAAAATTTTCGACAGCATGGTCAGATAAAGCTGTATTGGCTAGATTCGGTTTTTCTGCTTTTTTTTAATTGAATTTTTATGTTGTGAAATCCTATTTTTTAGCAATTGCTTTGTCTGTCCGACATATTTAGCAACACAATTGTTGCAACTCAACTCATATATTACATTAGATTCATTATTTATTTCAATATTGTCCTTAAGGTTGTTAAAGAAAATTTTTCCGTGGGTGTTATGAATTTTGAAAGCTACTCTACAGTTATATTTGTTAAGTTCTTTTTTTAAAGCTAAAGATAAGTTAGGAATGTATGGTAAAGTTATATAATTAATAATAGTTTTATTATTTGTGCAATTATTAAAATCATCACCAAGACAATTTGGTTGTAAATCTATGGAATGTTTTCTATTTATATTTTTTATTTGTTTTAATCTATTTTTAATTGTTTTTTCTATTAAATTTATTGGATAATTATTTTTAATTAACATTTGTTTAATTTTGTTTATATTATGTTCATGAAATCTGTTTGATGATAATTTTATTGCTCTATCTATTAAATTGTTAATTAAGCTTATTTTATATTTAATGGTTGTAATTGAATTATAGTTTAAATATCTGTCTGATTTTATGTCTTTTCTGTACCAGTTTGTTTCAATTATGTTATTTTTATTTCTAATTAAAGTTAAATCAAGAAAATTAATTGAATTATTTTTATCTTCTCGTTCTATTGTAAATTTTAATCGTGGATGTATACTATTGAAAATGTTATAAATATTAGTTATGTTATTATTATTAGTTGCAACAATTATGTCATCGACATATCTTCGATAAAAGGAGATTTCAGTATTATTGTTTAAGATGTTTTCTTCTATTACCTGCATAACTAGATCTGCTATTGTGCTTGATAGTGGTTGTCCCATTGCTACACCATATTTCTGTTTATATATTTTGTTTTTGAATTAGAAATAATTTGAGTTTAAAATATATTCTACAGCTGTTTTGAATTCGTTTAAAGGTATTTCTGTTATTTCTTTAATTTTATGCCAAAATGTATCAATAGTCTCAAGTGCTAAGGTGGTAGGAATATTTGTATAAAGAGATACTATATCAAGTGAAAATAATGAATGATTTTTAGGAAGAGTAGTTTCATCAATAATTTTTTTGAAAGACCATGAATCTTTAACACTGTATTTATTTGTATTTGTTATTTGTGTTAGAATTTTTGATATATATTTAGAAAGATTGTAAAGAGGACTCATATAAGATGCAACAATTGGGCGCAAAGGAATATCTTTTTTATGTAATTTAGGTAGGCCATAAATTTTAGGTGACAATCCGTTGTGGGATATTAGATTTTTATAAGTGCAATTATCAATATAATTGTTATATAGCCAATACTTTACCATTTTATTATTTGAATTTTGTATTATTTCTGTAGGGTCTTTTTTTTCTTGAGTATATGTTTCTTCATCATTCAATAAGTCTAAAATTTTTTTATTATAATCTTCCTTATTCATTATGACAGTTATTTGAGTTTTATCAGCATTTTTAATTAAAATTTTGTCTTGATTTGCATTTATAAATTTTTTAGCTATTTGAATTTTATTATTAAAATCATTATAAAGTTTTTGTTCATTGATATTTAAAAGAGTTTTCTTATTATTATATTTATGTTTATAATTAGTTAAAATATTACTGATTGATGATCTGATGTTATTTTTATCATCTTCATTTATTTTTGATATTCCATGTCCGATGTTAGTTATTATTTTGTCATTTGGAATTTTTGATTTAGGGTCATAAATATTAAATTTTGGGCCTAATTCTAATACTTCTTGAACATTTTGTGGTATTTGGATATCACTTAAGTTTTTTATCCAATTATTGTTATTTGAAATGTTTTGGTTAATTTTGTGCGTTTGTTTTTTTGTTAAAATTTCAATTTTTTTGGTATGTTTAAGGATAGTTTTATTAGTTAATTTTTTAATTTGATTTGTCAATTTTGATAAGAATTCCACTATTTGATTTTGATTGTATGATTTTTCAATTAATTTCTTAATATTAATAATTTTCTGTTTTAAATAATTTAAGTAGCAATATGAGTCATTGATAATAAGTGATAGGATTTTCTTAATATGTTGTGATAAAATATTATTAAATTTTCTAAAATTATTGTTATTTTCAAACTATAGAATAGTCGAGACTGTCGCAATAAATCCCTTGTACACGTGTACACCCACCTACCACCTACAGATACAATCAACTTTTTGAGGTCACAATAAATATCAAAAGTCAGTCTTCGCCTTAAATCATTTTTCGAAAATGAAAACAAAATTAGACGAAAGAAGACCAAGACCATTTTTTGAAACATCAGCAAGCGATTCTTGATAACCTATTTTCATCCATAGGTCACACGTGTCCAACCTACTTTTCAATCAGGTCTAGAAATTCAAACTATCTTAAGGCTAGTCTTAGTCTTGCCCTGTTTTTATTTTCGAAAGTAGATGAAAGACCAAGGCTGAATCTGCCACACAAAAATAAGGTCGAGGTCACTAGACATAAGACCAAAACGATGCTGACTTGGGTACTAAAACAAATGTTCGCGAGGTTGACCACAAAGAGCACTATTGAATGAGTGACGAAAATAATTAGCAGAGGAAAGAACAATGGTGAAGCAAAATAAATGGAAAATCAAGAAACATTAGAGGAAGTTCGTTGATGCATCCCTAATTTCCTATTTTTACACTACTAAGCGCTAAAATAAAAACGATTAAGTAAACCCTACCTCCAAAAACTGCCACAGCCTGGTGAGGATGTTCACGATCTGCGTGTAACCGCACGCTCTGGGCGCCACGAACCTCAAAAAGGGCATTTGGTTGAGCATCCCTCCGGACATGTCAGTCAGCCGGAAGGCGTCGTGGATGATCTCGAGCAACTTCAGCAGCCTCGCGTCGTCCAGAGCAAAGCGCTCACCGGCCATCATGGTCCAGAGAACGTTGAGGACGCTAACGTCGAAGGCGTTGTGCATGCAGATCGGCTGGGCGCACTTCTTCCTGAATACCTCTATCAGCTCCTTGGATTCTTCCGTGATCCTCAGCTCCATCTGCCTCTTTCCCAGCCCGAAGTTGCGCAGGTGCTGCAGAGAGAACTTCCGCTGCTTCTGCCAGAACTGGCCGTCGGAAAATACCACTCCTATTTGAAGAACAAAGAGAATTGATTATTAAGCGATTGCAAGTCATTGTCAGTTCAATGGAGAGTGTTTATCAAAGAATAACGTTGTGTAAATAAAAACATTTTAAAAACACATACAGACAGCACAAAAACATACAAATAACAAAAATTGTTAAAGGGCAAGTGAAGGGCGTCATAGGAAACTATGGAATGGAAATAAGGTATAATAAAGGAGACTGACTAATTCAATTTTGTCTGGAGATAGAGTACACCTAAATGAATACCTCTTTCCAATTCCTAAGCAGAAGACTTTATAATTGGAAACCTTCAGCTGATACGGCTAAAAAAATAGTGAGAAGCCAGATAGACGATGTCCTGATTAGGAGCCTCGGTAGGGTAGTGGTTTTTCCGCGGCTGCAGTCGAGGTCACAGTAACACACGGAACGTTCGGGCTAGTGTTTGATTCCATGGGCGTTCCAGTTTCGCTTAGTTAAAACATGATAATTTAAGTGATGCCAGCACCCCTTGACGTAATGCAGAAGCGGTTTCAGGGGAAGCGGCAGAGAGCTTTTAGGGGTGGAAGAAAAGACTGTTCCATGGTGAATAAACGATTCAGAAGTAGAATACAATCAAATCAGCAAAACATATCCAGATGTTGGCTTTCATTCAAACCACAACTTTTTGATAGCCCAATTTAAAATTAGTATGAAAAAACTAAAAAAAAAAACAGACAACCACAGACATGCAATAACAAAAACACCGAGGCTTAACAAAATATAAAATACAGTCGAAAAAGATACGGAGCCAAATCCTTTGGATATCGACATAGAAACAATAAGATTGAAGATGCCGTCATCTCTATTATCGAAAATAAACTGAAGACAAAAAGAAGAATAAAGAAACAGGTATGGACGGTAGGAGACATTCTAACGCTGATCGAAGTAAAACAAATACAAAAAAACAACAATCACTTAAAATGTTTGGATATTTACAAGACAATAACTATAAAAATAAAGAAAGCAAAAGAATTGTAGTGAAATGAATGTCGAGAAATAGATGACCCATGCTTTGAACATCCTCTTCAATATCATTCATACACGCATACAGACACGACATAAGAACTGCAGACGCTCTGTTTGCTGTACAGGTTCTGATTCAGAGAGCACAAGCCGTTCAATGTGACAAATTGGGTTGTGCTTCATTTACTTCAAAAAACATTTGATGAAGTTTTACACCAAAAACGTATATAAATAGACACCTTACAATAACCAAGCATGGATGCCAAAGACATTTGCGTAATAACAAATCTGTATATGCACCAAAACCAAATTTCACCTAGAGGGCTAATTGTTTCCTGAGTTCCTTGTGAAAACCCCTCAGAAAATCTTCAAAGAAGCGTTACGAAAAGTCAAAAATGGTATTAATGTGGTATCAGGTATGCAGACGAAACATCTAACTGGGAAATTAATAGATTATTATATATATTGTTGTGCCCTAACTGAGAGTTAAATAAATAATAGACTTTTAGTTCTGCTCGTATTATCTTGACTAATATAATAAAGTACCTGGCTAATATTTGTTTATACCACTTATTTATACTTAATTAAATGACTCTATCTACAGGGTTAGGTCGCTATATCCACAATTAACTACTAATTTACTATTAACAATTATTCAAAGTCTGGTAAAACATTAATTAGTACACACTATATTCGCCCGCTATTTAACTGATGAGATATTACAAGTGTAGTATTTCTAACTGATGGAAATGATAGTAATTTCAAGATGGTTTCCTGGTCTTGACAGTGCATAAACAGCTCTGAAGTTTTATTTAAATCATCGATGTCCACGCAGTAAACGCTGTTGCTATGCAATAATAATTGAACGTAAGTACACCGCGTCACAAAACAAAACACTCCTACTGACGCCACGAACGGAAGTGACGCTCAAACCGACGCCACCAGCACATTCACAAAAACGACACTTTTTAGATGGAAAATCTGACTTTTAGATGGCTTCTGAGATGAATCTCGAGCAATCTTCAGCGACCTGGACTCCCACGATGCTCTGGACAAACCGTCGTAGCCGACCTGCTGTTAGCGAGGCCCTAATCTGCACTCAAACCCACCTGGATGTCGACTGCAACCTCGATGAAGCTTTGGACCGCTTTCACTGAAGCTGGGGGCCTTATTCTAAGATTCCGCTGCACCACACGTACACTACTTACGCACTTAGAAAACTGCCATAGAATCACTTCGAAGTACTCTGGCTTGCAGAGTACCAAATTGATGCCACGTATCTACGTGGCGGAAAAAATTTCAAAGAAAAACTTCCACAAATCACCTTAGACACACTCTCTCAATAAAACACAGCTTCTAGTCAACTTCGGTATTTAATAGAACATAAAAATTGCTTAGATTGGGGGAGCTTGGCAAAAACACAACTAACCTCTTGAAGAAGCTGCCCCCAATTGTCTTGTTTACCGTTTTTGTTCTAGTTGCACGAAATGCTAAGCCTACTCTGATTTTCATTTGTTTTTACACAAAGACAAAGCTATTCTAAAAACATCATACTATCTACTATTATGTAACAAATCTAAAATTTAAATTATTACCTTTACTGGACATTCTTATGCTAAATATCTGTTTTGTTGGTTATGTTATAAATTACTAATAATTATTATTTGACATGTAAGGCTACTAAAATGCGATCATAGCAATATATAGTTATGTGTGATAAATATGGAATGAAACTGAATTGCAAAACGACACAGGTTACAGTAGTGGGTAAAAATGACGTAATTTACACGACACTAAAACCTCAACCCCGACTGAAGCTTCATAGCCTCAAAACCATCAAATTATGGTGTTATCGTCGTATGTTTAAAATAGTGGATCCATTATAGAGCCAACAACAGAGTAATGGAACATATGTAAGCAAGAGCAGGGAGCAGAAGCATATTTTTAGAACACAATGAGCAGGGTAGGATTGAAGAAGAAAAAGAAAAGAATAAAGACTCTCAGACTATCAACTTATTTAGATCACCTATCAACAAAACTATTTGATCCAACTTGATATGCAACATCGACAGAAGATAGGCACTACCAGAAGAAGAACATTTAGTAGTATTGCAGTCAAAATTGCTCTAAGAACTAAACGTGGTACTGATGGACAGAAGTTTAACACCATCTTTCACGTATCATTCGTCAAGATAGTGAGTTACTTTGGCAAATACTGTAGAACCATCAAATTTTAAAAGGTGTCCATTTGTACAAACACCTTCAGCTGTAGCTAATTTTTGTGATGCATTTATGTTCACAATTGCCAGTCACCCTTATGATCTTCAAGTTTCAATTCGACAGAACGGCCTTTTTAATGGAACAGAAACAGTAGACAAGACACTAAATGTACTACCTATCTTTAAGAAGATTTTTGTAAGTTAGACAGCTCTAAAGAAGCCATCAGTATGAACGGTGTGACATATTTAACAATTTCTTTGATAAACACATCACTATCTGAACCATATTTATTCAAATTTATGATTTCTGCGAAAATGGAAAATTAATGACACAAAACAAGCATTAATTAGAAGATAAGGTGTACGTGACGAAAGCGAATGTCTGTAGGACTGCAGGTTAAAAGTCCAAATAAGTTTCTCATTGGCAACAATTTCTCTTTAGTCAGCTGAGTTATATTTACAAACTTGCTAAACTATTTTCGTATTTGTTTACCTAAAATTACTAAGTAGATTCTGATCAGCCGCAATATCATCAATAGTTTGAATAAACAAATCGAATGATAGAAAAGGTTACAGATTATGAATCAATCAAGAAACTGGAAATAGAGGACATAATACACATAGTAACTTATCAAATATCCTGATAACCTCTCGTAGTACCGTTAAGTAAAATTGCTGAATTTTAAAACTGTCTGCATAACAACATTGCGAGAGTTGAATGTAAGACATTATTTTACGACTTAAGAAAATATAAAACGTATATTATAAATAAGAAACTTCATTCGCCAAGCTGCAAATCTCTAGAAAAGACAATAGTGGTGCAGGGAGAAAATGTTTGTGATTCAATAGCAAAACTATTCAAGTAACACAAGCTTTGTTTGTCAACATCCGTTCTTTGTTTGAAAAGACAAATCCAGACAAACCTTATTAAAGTGATAAAAATAAAAATACAGAAATCGAATCAAGAAAATATACTACCAAACAAAAACACTGAAGAAAAAATCGGCAACTACATATATCGACAGCATCATTGGAGGAGCGTAATCCATCATAAAAATATAGAAACAGGTAACAAGGATAAACCCACCTGCTTAATTAGTCCCAAAACATGGAAAACGTACTATTAAACACTGCTAACTGAAACAAGAGCTCAATGTGAGAATAATATCAGTGAGACTTACTGCTGTAAAAAGATTGGACGAAATGACTTTGGAAAAAATGAAAAAGGGTATTAAGGAGATCAACAGTGGAGTATCACCAAACCTAGTGCAGCTTATTGAAAACGGGGGAACAGTATTATCAAAATGGAAAGCTTCATAGATTGTCTCATGATATAAAAAGGGAGAGGAAGGAAAGACACATGATTATATATGAATAAGTGTGAACAGTGCCCAAGTAGGTTATATGAGCAAATCCCGCAGAAACAACTAAGACCAAATTGGCTATAAGCCGGAACGTTCATGTGTAGACCATTTATTCACTATACAACAAATGTTAAAGAAAAGAATAGGGCTTTTATAATCCTACACCAGGTGGGGATAGCAAATAAGCCTACGGAAAACAGAAAATCTTCCAGTAAATACTGTAACGTTGACCAAGTTCCAATTGTTTTGGGACTAGGAGAAAGAGAAATAAAACAAATGCTAATCGAAAGAAAATAATCCAGCATGGTGGGAGAAGTGAATAAGAAAACTACTAAGAAAAAATTAAGACAAACAATGGTAGCAAAGTATGGACAACAAAAAAATAAGATAAAAAAGTACAACAGTCGAAATGGACTACTTAAGAAGAAGCTCAAGAGCCTCAAGGAAAGACAGAATTGCAAAAGAAGAAATTAGAAATCGTGTTTCAGTCACAGAAATTATATTAGATCGGATAGAAAAGAGAATTTTAAAATGATTTGGGCACCTAGGGGTGGTAGATAATTGGTGGTCCAAACGTTGGCTCTAGTGGACGCCCCCAGAGAAGAATAACAAAGGGCCACGACGTTCCTGGAGTGAGGGTGTACGAGAAGCAATAAGGTAGCGGGGCCTAGGTGAAGATCTAGTTTACAATCGTGGCGCAGGAAATTGGAAAGACAACGGCCTAGAAAGGCTAAAATAAAGCCGTGCACAAGAAGTAAGGAATGTTAGAAACACAAGAGGACTGTTAGAACCGATATAAAAATTTTAAAAACTTCGATGAAACATTACCAACTAAAGTTTGGAACAACAAAAGAAAGAAACCCAAGCGAAGATCAACAAAACGAAGTGAAAGAAAGCAACATTGAAGAAATAACAGAAGAAGAGGTCAGTAAGTGGCTGAAAAACATATTTCAACAGGCATGGCCCTAGAAAAGATATCAACAGACTGGAAAAGTTATATCATTATAGCCATATGGAAGACCAATTGTGACAACTACTGCCTCGTCACCGTTGGTTTGAAGATAGAAGAAAAGCTGTAAGACGAACAGGCAACAGAAAGACAAACACAAGACCACATATTTACCATTCGAACTATAATTAATTCACCCTGAGCAAGTAAAAGGAATTATTTCTAGCATTTCCGAACCTGGAAGAGGCCTTTGATCTAGTACCGCGGGAATATGTTTAGCAAGCACTTCCCAGGCGTACAAATAACACACAAAATGGCAAAAATTATTAAAAGCCATAAATTCAGAATGACTATGGGAAAAAATCAACATCATATCGGAAGGCTGAACATCTCCCGACAAATAACTTTATAACCACATTTTTATTCTTATTTATAGTAGGTGAAGATCTTGTATCAAGAACGCCAAAACGCTACCAAGAAGAGACTGTGGCTTTGATCGTGAACTCCTGATATGTGAAGACCAAATTCATCTTAAAAGAGTTAAACCGAAAACGCTCACTGACTCTAAATAGAACAGTTGCAAATCAATGTAAGGAACAGTTAAATAACAATTTGGTATCATTTTAAAACACTCATAATAATTATAAAAAAATGGATGCCAATTGCTGCTCGAAAAAATTAAAAATAATTATGCGCAGACGCTGAAAATCACAGTACAGCAAAGGAGACTAGAAACCTTTTCCAAAGATAAGGTAAATAACAAATGCGTTCAAACATAAATGCTGCTCGCTGAAGGCTGAAAACTGTCTTAAACACCACCGCATAAAATGCCACCGCCTGGTTTTACTTCCGATGTTGTGTTATTTAATATTTGTTGAGATGTGGATTACCGCCGACTGAGTTTACATCCGATTTATAATAACCATTGAGTGGACTAACATTAATATGAATTACCACCACATGGATTTACTACCGATTGTAAAATTTTTCACCGAACTGAAACAGCACCGAACAGAAAACCGTCGATCCGCTTGCATAGCATTATAGCCAGCATAAAATGTAAGATGCATATTTGAGAAAATTAATTTTGTCGATTATTAAATACAAGCAAACTGCGCGCTACGCGCACGTGAAATAGGATACGCGAAAGGTCAAGCACCGAGCCGAGCGCTAAGATAAGAAAAACACAAATCTAAACAAATATAAACATCTGTAAAGTCGGGAACGTGAGATTTTATTTTGTGCCACAGACACACAGACACACATTAAGGAAAATTATATTATAGATTTTCGAGACGCAGAACCCAGTTCCTGGGCAAAATGCGTCATGCGCTAAGCAAACAAGATTGTATAAGCTATTACGGTAGAAACAATTTTGTGACGAAATATGAAGCTTTTCAAAATTACTTCCCTCACATTAGTTTCGGAAACAATGGAAGTTCGTGGTCGTTCACGTAAGATATGTTGCACCAACTTGTAACGGGCCTAGTTTGTGTCACATTTGCTAGTTCATATTTAAACATGATAGAGGGAAGCGGTGCTGTATTTGTAGCAATTAGGTTACAAATGTATTCAAAATACGCTGTAAGATGGTTTGGCGCGCCTTTTTAAATCAAACCGGAAGGACACGCTGACAGAGTGTTTAACGGGTTTTGTGCGGGAAAGATTAATTCGCTATCAAGTGGCGACAGCGAGTGGTTGCGTCCGCAGGTCGCACGCGAGGTATTGTTGGAGCTGAAATTTAGCTTCGAGAGTACCGTGCAACATTGAAAGAGCATCACAGCGGTCCCTACAGATCCCAGCAGGACCCTGTGTCAGGGTATAACAACTGAGACGGGCAGCGAACGTGCTACAGGCCAATTTTGATCGTCACCGCCATTAACGAGGTCAAAACCAGGCGTTCGCGTGCATCAGAAGAGTAAATAAGGTTAGTGGCTGTACAAATAATGTAGTTGATCGAGCCTGCGAGCCAGGGTTAAACCGCTATCACGGTTGAAGCGATTGCGAAGTATTGCGTCATTATTGGACGCGTTATCGTATGAGTCAACAAGTAGGATAGTGGCTCGACTTACGCCATTAAGTAGGTAGGAGCTAAACGTGAGCTGTGCGCATTAATTGATAGAGGTTGGAGACACTCCTTGCCGCGTTAAGTTTGCAGTCTTAGCGCATAAGCCGCGGCACATTGAAGTGCATTCGGCGGAGTCCGCAAAACTTATTTCGCGCGAAATGTTGTTAGTATTAATACTGATATGTTATTCTAGACAAGTGTACAAGCTTTAAAAGTGAGTAGAAATCAGCATTTAGCCCGTAGCAGTTTAATTCGACTATACTCTATTGTTGACGGTATATAACTTTTCTGTATTGTCGTTGTATATCTTTTTTGTTTTTATGTGTACTTATGTATATCTGCACCTAGAATATACGACGTTTATGTAAACACCCTGGCTTTTATTTCTAGGGGGATTAAAGTGTTTATTTTCAGTAATATAAGTATAAACAACGCAGGCTCAGAGCAAAACTGTATTGACATAGCCATAGCCACAAGGTAAGACCGGGTCTTGTGGATTCACGACTGAGTTAGCTAGCAAACAAAGGGCAATTAAGAGTTACACTAAACTAGCATAAGTGGCATAATTAAAAGCCGCATTACAAACTGCTGTCTGATGCCGTTCCAGATGATTACAGTCGGTGGTAAATCCAGGCGGTGATGTTTTACGTGGGTAGTAGTTCCAGTCGGATATAAATCTACATCGGTAGTAATCCAACTCGATGGCAAATCAAGTTGGTGGTAGTTTCAAGCGAATATAAATTCACGTCGGTAGTAATCCAATGAAGAGTATTTTAAAAAACTAGGACCATAGACGGATATCGATAGCGAAAACTGCGATATGAAAAAGGTAGATATAATGTTTGGAAATATAGTAATATCTGACAAAAGAACGAAAATAATCCTTGTAAAACGCTAGCGTTTCAGATAGCACTATATGAGGCTGAGGCTGGACAATGATGATCAGTGACTGCTGAACAATCTACGTGTTTGAACTATGGTGTTGGTGACGAATGCTTAGGATAGACTCGATTATCGAGTCGGACGGACGACAACTTAGAGACAAGTCACCCAAGCAATAGATCGATCAAGTCAAGAATGTAACTTTCAGGTTTACAAAAAACTGCCGAAAAGAGGGAACAGTGGAAAGACGTAGTTCATCAAACCTCATAATGGATAACATTTAAATTAAACATAAGTCACAATTCTTCAAATTTGAAAAACGACAACGAATAAGGCGAGACTAAAGTAACGCGATAGCTTAAGTCCAATATTGTGCATTACATTCATGAGCTATAGGTCCATAAATTGTAAAGAAAGAAACTATAAAAACAAACCTGTGTTAATCTAACTTAAAAGCGGCGACGAGTGATGACACAAGACCTGTTATATGAAGACTAGGAAAAGCTCCTGAACAACTAGAAATAAATATGGAAGAATCAATTAGAACAGAAGGACATAGTTCTAAATGTAGAAAAAAGCACAATCGTGCATATAGTGAAAGAGGAAGATGAAGACAAATTTTACACAAATGAATATTTTGAAACAATAATCGATGGGCGCATAGATAAAGAAGTAGGAAACAGTATCAGCAATACTAATAAAATCTACTGCCAAATAAGCAACGCCTTATTCGGCGAGAATGGAGTAGTATAGATCATTAAGTAAATATCTACTTCCACCAAATGTGAAAACTGTATGGCGATAAGCTTGTCACCAGTGGTACTAAAATTTACATGCTAATCATAGCTAAAAAACTCAGAAGAAAAATAAAACATGGGATCACATTATTACAATTGTGAGTGTAATAGAAAAAAACTCTAGAAAAGGGTAAAGAATTATACCTAGCATTTCTGGACTTAAAGTCTGCCTTGGATCTAGTACTGAAAAAACACGTGTGATAAAAAAACCAGAAAACCCCAACTTGGGATACCACAACCTCAATCTTGTACTAACAAAAGGTTTACTATATGCGGATAACATTTTACTAACGGCAAGAAGAACACAACTACAAGGAAATATAGATATGTAAACACATTTAGAACAGATGGGCATGCAAACAGCCAAAAAAGTAAAATAATGCACACATAAAAGAAGAGAGGAAAGATACAGCGATAAGAATAGACGGGGAAACACTAGAAATGGTCGACACAAAAAGAGTTATTTCCAAATTAACAATACGCTGCTTACCAACAGAGAGCTAAGCCAAAAGACAAAAGTGCATCTATTCAAGACAGTACACACCCCTACTTTACTGTACTTGGCAGAATCATGGACAATAGCTGATAAGCACAGATCGAAGATTACGGCTGCTGAAATGGAATATCTAAAGAGAGTAGTGGACAAACAATGGGAGATAGAATCCAAAACAGAAGCATAACGGGGGATTTAGAACTCAACCCTATAGTAGTTGAGGACAGGAAAGAAAACAACTACATTGGTATTGACACCTAACCAGAATGGGAAACAAGAGATCCCAAAATAAGTATATGAAATGGGAGATGTGGGTAAAAGACCAAGAGGATGCCCAGAACCAAATGGGAGGAAAGTGTAAAGGAACCACCACAAAAGAGGTGAAAAGCCGTGGAACAAGCAAACACCCCGGGCTAGAGAAAAGAGAAAGTAGAAATACTGGATAAACACCCAGACACCGAGAGGTACAAGACAGAAGAGAAAGAAGAAGAAGTAAATATTTAAGGCGAGTATTAAAGAAGACAATAAGGGATAGAGTACGAAAGTGAAGCATACCAGAAGAATTAGAGCTACTCGCCATGGTATAAGACTTAAAGAAAAAATAGGTTTAGTGGTATAGTCCTCAGATTCGCATAAGATATCCAAATCAGATTCTGGAGATGGGAAGAGAAGGGAGAAGACCTAGGGGACTACCACGCATAGTTTGGGAGGACAATATCACAGAAGCCACCAAGAAAAAATTAAAGACGACACAAGTTAAGACATTGGTTAGGGACAGAAAATCATACAAACAATGTCACAATTCCCTAACACCGTGAGTTACAATGTGTGAAGAGGGAGGACAATTTTCAATCTCACATAGTTAGTGCAATATTTAGAACTCCACATATCAGTCAATCTCAATGAAGCTACATATGAAAAATAATTTGCAAATGTTCCAATATGTAAAGTTACAGTTTTGCATATTCCTAAAGATCTGGGAAACTACTTCTGAGAACCCAATTTTGCATATATTAACAAATCTATAAGTAAATAATAACAACGATAAGGTTTCCATATTTAATCATTTCTATATCCGGAAACCTTCACCTTCATAACCTGGGTGTTTGTGAATGTGTAAACATGTATTCCTATAGATATACAAACTTCTCTAATTAGAAATTTCGCTCTTTGTGAGCAAATACAACAAACGTCATTGCCTTTGTCCCTTTGTCTAGTTCTTTGTATAGTGTGTAGATTTGACTGTCTGATTTTGACAAAGTTTATTATGTAATCCTAACAATACTAATGTTTTCTTAATTGCAAAAAAACCGTTTTTTCTGCAATTTGACGCAATAGTTGTCAGATGCAAAACTTGATTCTGTACCTTTTCCCCAAGAACCTTGTTTAAAGTGAAGATGCGACTTAAAATGAAATATTGTGACGTTGAGGTGCTTCCCTCCAACACGCGTTCCCAGGTGGAGGATCGGGGAACGCTCTATAGATGAAAGTGGGCAGCTGCACTTTCAGTAGATTTTGGAGGTGGGGATAATGATGGTATAGAGCACCTCCAATTAAATAGTGGAGATGAAAATGGTATCCATTTTAACTGCGAAATACAGCATAATGTGGAAAGCAACTGGAAACTACCACATCATAAATGAAGTATCCTTTACAATATCCAAGCAAATTAATTATTGGACCAAAAACTTTTTTACTTTGTGATCCAATAACGTACTTGATTTAAATGGGTTCTACAAATATCTACAAGACACGCTTAAACTAATACAACATTCGAAAACAAACATAATCTTAGGAGGGTTTAACTTAAAATCAGACAAGAGTGTATAAAGACATACTTAGTGGTTACGCGTAGGGTATAAGAAATTACCATGGCGAGAGACTTAAAGAATTTTACAAAAATAAACAAATACGTTCTTTAAGTTACTATCAACAAGACTCTATACATGAAAATCTCCTCAATATCGTAAAGAAAGCATTGTTAGGGATCAAATTGATTACATTTTAATAAACAAAAAAAAATCTAAAACAGCTGTAAAGGCGTATCTAAGAGTAAAAGCCACAGAACAATGAAACGCAATAAAGTTAAGTGACGACGAAAAATTACACAGGGTGAGATAAGAACTCTCAGAAGAACTAAATACACAAATAGGTAATTTAAACGAGAAATGAAACTCCATAAAACATATGATGATAAAAAATTGTCAAGATAATCAAAAAGCCGATAAGAAAAAGCAAAAATATATGACAGTGAAAATTCTACTCTTAATGAAAAAATACCAACCAAATAAATTACAAAAAAGTACATAAACTAATACAACAACAAAATAAAGACTGCGAAAGTAGAATGATTAGAAATTGTAAAAGCCATAAAATTAATCAAAAATCACGGACCAGATAATATACCAGCTGAAATAGGAATATTACTAGAAGATAATGGTTTAGAGGTACTTTGCAACCTATATAATATGATACAGTATAGTGAAACCACCCCTGATGAATGGCTGAAAGAAAACGAGTGAAGAAATGCTGCGATTTTTAGTTTTGTTACATAAAATGAAAAGCTGAGCTCTAACAAAATATATATCTAGGAAAATCAAAACTGTCGAATTATAGATATGTACATCGGAGAATACTACTAAAAGTCTCGATGGTAGATAAAGTTCTCAACCAAAAGATACTTCGACATGAAGATGCTGAAATGTTAAAACCATACGGCAAAGCAAACTGCAGTATCTCAAACACATGAGACATGAGAGATACTGGCTCCTACAAGTAATAATGCAGGGTAAAATCGAGAGTAAAAGGAGTGTAGGAGAAGAAAAATATCCCGGTGAATGGTTTGAATACAGCACTACATCATTGTTTCGATCTGCAGTTTCGAAGAAAATAGCCTTAATGCTAACTGACCCAAAATAAAAAGCAACACAAGAAGATTATCTTACCACAAGAAGGGTCTAGGACGCCGTCGGCGATTCGTCACAGGTACAATTCGCCGTCACAGTGTTAAATGAAAAAGTAGGTGTTTCGTGATAATTACAGAGAGCTTTAAAAGGATAAAAACCCAACATAGAAACAAGCTATGGCCATTAAAATTTATCAGAAACAAAATTACAGATTATTGCTTTATTATTTAAGCATTTTAAAAAACAGCTTTTTGAGGCGGCGAATCGAGCCGGTGGCGAATCGTGTAGACAGCAATTTTGACCTACGACGATTCGGCGACGGCGAATCGGCGAATGCCAATCTGCGACGCCGAATCTGTGTAGGCCAATCGACGACGACAAATAAAGCCGTTTTTGCACTAACTGCATTTAAGTGTCACTTTTGCACTCTAAACGATGAATGAAACTGTACTTGATTGCATTATTGTAAAAAAAGTATTTTAAATATTTTTGATAAAATAAACAATTGGAAATTGCTGCTGTGCTTATGTAACTATTTATTAATTTACTCAAAAATAACTTAAATAGTGTAATTTGGATCTAAATTACATTTTTAAGAACAAAAATCTAGTAACTAAAATTAACATTAAATAACGGCAATTTGAAGGTATAAATATAGTAAAATCGACAAATTGGAAAATTAAATTGCTAATGCCGAAAATTCAATAAAATAAATTCTACAAGTGCAGTGCAGTGTAACGATTAAGAAAAATAATAATTAAAAATAAGAAAAAAAAATTATAAACTGGAAATTTGACTTGATAGGAAGATTTAAAATGGCCAATTCAAAATAACACACAATTTTAAATTTTTTTGCTTGTAGGTTTAAATTCTAAACCTGTTTTCTGCAATGAATTCATTTTCTCTCTACAAAATTAATTCCAGCAAAAAGTCTTATTTTGTATGAGTATAGAACATAAAAATTCAAATAACCGTGTGCAGGCTTTTGTATATTCTAAGAAAGGTAAACTTTCAGGGATAACATCTGATTAGCGCGCACAACCTTTCGGCAAGTACTTTTAGGAAATACTCGTATAGTTCTGCAAGCAAACGTGGCCTATTAGAAAGTTGAGTCGTGTCGGTGAAGAGTTACTTGTCTTCTTCTTCCTCTTATTATAAGCCAGTGGCCTGTTTTAACCACAAAGTGGTTCTATGAGACCTCTTTGCCCTTAGGCGGGTAGGTGGCTGCCTTGCATGTCGAAAGTGAGGAAGAGTTCCCTTGTTTAGGGGTTAACGACTACCACAGGTGTTAGCGTGGTAGCCGGAGAGCGAACGATTTATAAAATCCTTCTATAGTCCGCCGGGATTCGAACCCGGGCCGGCCGCCTGAGAGGCAGCATTTGCTCGTGGGGCCACCCGCTCACTTGTAAGTTTAATAAAGCATAACCGATGTAAACAACAATAAGATCTCTTTTATTATTATGAGAACACACAATAAAATATACAGGATTACATTTGAATAGGGTACAATTATATGCAATGGTTACATAAAACGCTTAAGTTTTAACTGCTTGATTTGAAGTTTACGCGATTGTCAAAGTATCTAACGTTATCTAGATCTAGAAACT
>OW679201.1:51034462-51100064 GCA_940337035.1 Agriotes lineatus | reverse complement strand
ATTTATCTGCAATTTATTATACCGAAACCCTAGCTCAGTAGAACAATTAACTCTAATCCCAGGGTGAATTCCTAATAGATTGTAATTTTTACTTGATCTGGTGCGTCACTGTACACCTGAATTAGTTCCAATACGCGGTAGCTAATGTATGCAATACTGTTAAAACCTACAAAATGGTTCGTATCGTGCAGTCAGCGTTGTTGATGTTAAAATAAGCAAAATTGTGAACATTTGAAAAGGTATTTATCCAAATTTTTGAGCTTTGGCGGTTATTATTAGCTTTTGTTTCAGGCATTAATTTGTTCCATGACGTCAGAAGGGACGCCGTCTGAATCTCGCAATTGTTTTACCTTCGCCTAACCTCAAATTTGGGAAAACGCTTATAATTTAAACTGCGCCTTCGCTGGATGCTGGGGTATGCTCGAATCTTGATAAGCAAGGTCTGGTCTCGTATGCACACAAATTTCCGGATGCTAACACTGATACTTTTAGGCTAAATGAGTACCTTAAAATTGGTGGTGTTCGTCGCAATGCTTGGAAAGGGGCCCCAGCTGGTATCTGCCTCTGAAAAAGTTTTCTCTGGTGTTGGTGTTGTTAGTCGGTCTCCTGCACTCCTGCCTGATGCGCCGCAGTGTAAATCGAGGGAGTTGCTCTCGATGAAAGTTTATTTTTTTGTTGCGGAAAACGCCACAAACATTCCCATATAAACTAGAACACTTGCCCAACACAATGATATACTTTTTATGTGTAAATATGGTAATTTATTATTTTAAAACTTCAATTAAAGTGGAGCACAAAACTACATGTCAAGCTCTTAATTAATTAATTTGTTCTCTTTTGTTTTTCCGTTATTAAAACAGATTATAATCTATCACTATGGTTATCAAGCTAACGGAAATTATTTTTGATCAAATTAAGTACATTTTGAAAATAAGTTTAATTACAAATTATTAGATTAACAAATTTTTTATAACTAAAATATTGTCCGATATAATTAAGTAAATGACATTTATAAATTTTAAAACATTCGTATGGAGAAAAAATTAATGTCAAATAGAAAATTTGTGCTTATTGACTTTTTTCTTAAGTTGTACTGCTAGCAGAGTCGAGTCGTGGGCCTAAGACCATTACAAAGTATTAAAAAACGAAACACGATAATAATTTATTTAATAATGGAAAACGAAACAGTACATGTAATGCATGACATCCACAAATCGATTTGTTTTTCTTGTAAATGTCCAGAGAAAAATGTCTTGTAAAATTGCGAGTTTCAACTTTACTTTGCAGGTTGAAATTTAATACCGGTGTAGACCGCCCAAGTTATTTTATGTTTTTAATTTTTAGCTAACGGTAAGCTGTTAAAAGCAATACTGCTTAGTTGTGTTATTTTTCTTCAGTTTTTGCATAAAATTGCATGAAACGACCGAAATAACCCAAGATAAATGAACACGCTCCAGATGCAACCGATATTATGTTCAAATAAGGCCCACAATATTACAAGAACCTCGTTTCTGCATTGGAATTAATTTTCAATGTCAAAGCTTGCACCATATTTGCTATCGGCGCGGCGCGGCGGCTGGTTTTACGCTTGGATTAAATTACATTTCGGTACAATATTTGTAATTCTGACACGATAAGCTCGTAAGTTTACAGCTGTGTCGGCTGCAACATCGATAGCCTTCGCGTCACATTGAAACTGCTATATCGCCGATTTTGCAGTGACAGCGTTTTATTCCGGAATTCTCATATAAGTTTGAAGCATCTTTGCGAGCGCCCTTAAAAGCTGCGAGATGCTTAGTGCATATGATGCGAGTGATTGCGTTGACACATAACTCGCGTTATGCTAACATTCTTTTTACTTCCCTCATCTAAAAGACGCAGGTATTGTAATCGCGAAAAAATAATCTTCCGAGATTTCTTCAGATCTTCACGTTTCAGGGTCCCTAGATGGTAAAAACCATGTTTTTTCAATTCCGCCTGTCTGCTTGCCTGTCTATTTGTTGCCGGTATAACTCAAAAACTATTCGTTGGAGAAAAACGATATTTTGCATGCAAATGATATGAGAAAAATGTGGTTAAATATATACAGGGTCAACACCTTAAAAAATAAAACGTCGTTTATTTTTGCTTTAACTGAGAAATATATAAAAGTAATAATTTTCACATATCCCATGCTTTACGTTTGACGAAAATGAGACCTAACAGATACAGGGTAAACATCATAAATGGGACACAATAGTATGGTGTTTTTATAAACAATCCGATGTATTTTTGTCTAGTATTCAGACTATATGTATTTCGCATCGGCGAGTGTCACTGCGTTGTTGGTCCTTTTTCAAGGAATTCTTGCAGTTTTTTGTAGTATTATGTTGTAGCACCTAAAGACTGGTAGTGTGTTTGTGAAAGCTAATCATACCTAGGGATTCATATGGAATGATAAAATACTTAATTATAATAATTATTAAAACACACAAAGGTAAATTGCAGTAGTAAAAGAACGGGATAACTATTCAAAATGTATTTAATACATTACAGATTAAATTCAAATCTCGTAATATAATTAATGTTTTAACCGAAATGTTCTAACATATGGATTAAATATTGTTTGAATTAGTAAAGATAGTTGTTTGGTAATATCAGAATAAACTATAAGATAGTTTGAATAAAGGTTAAAGGCAAAAGTCGAATTATTATTTGAAAAAATCACTTAAAATGTCAAATTAATATAAATAAGCTGTATTAAAATGTAATCCAGGAGTGTTAATTAAAAAAAAATGGATGAATAGATATTACTATGGTGAATTGTAATTTTTAACTTAAGAACAAAAATTTTGATTCTAAAATGTACATGCATTTTGGATAAAAGCAAAATTTAAAAATAAAAACCATTTTATTAACTGAATTTTGTTATCTAACTGGTGTATAATAGGTAGTATTAAAGATTAAATTAACGAGATGAAAAAAAAGTGAATATTTAAACAAACGGTATAATGGACTAATGGAGACGGAATTGAATGGTGGTAGTACATGAAGAACTTGAAAAGCTGCAATCTACAAAATAGTTTTTTTTTTGGAATTGGTAATGTGAGATCTGCATTTTCATTTGGACATCTACATCTGAATTAAATTTGAGGATACTGCATTGAGTTTGTTGTTGGTTGGTTGCATCTACACCTGAGTTGGATTTTGATGTGGACTGCATCGAACTGCTGGTTTGAAGTGGACCCCATTGAACTTCGTGTTGGAGGTCAGAAATATCCTGTTGGATTTGGATAAAGGGCATTAGTCACTGGTGAATAGTTACGTCTACACTTGAGTTGGACTTGGACACAGTTGATGTATGGAAGCGTATCCGTAGTGTGGCAATTTGGATTGCTGACGGTTTTAGTCGCAGTTAAAAGTAAGACTATTCCTGCAGAGCAGGAGCTTGCAGTGTTGGTGTCTTCATTGGAGCAATTAAGAACAACAGCTGTTGCAACTAGTTAAGGAACGTATTTACATGGGCATTCCGGAATATCAGTGAGCGGGCGGCGTGTGCTTGGTTCTACGAAGAGGCTGATCGGAGTGCGTGAGTGAATAAGATATTAGAAGGAAGTACTTACCTTTATCGATGTCTGAAATTATAATAATTGTAACAAATAAGATCTCGACTGGCTTTTTACTTTTCACAATTTTGACGTTGACAGCTGTAGAACTGTCATTTTTTAAGTAATTCTCATAATAGTAACAAGCACTATCAGGTGTAACAATTTTGATAAGCAACACAATAGCAATTAGTAATAACATGAATATAATTTGTAATATGTTATAAAGAACCTAACCTGATTTAAAAGCAATTGTTCTATCGGAGCTAGATAAAGAAATAACTTAATAGTAATCAAATTTGAATAAGAGCATATTTTACATAAGTTCATTTTGACTTAAATATTACTTTAATCTAAAAATAGTACCATACAGGGTGTTAAAGCATAATAATATATATAGGGTGTCTCTAAAATAAGGGAACATACTTTGCAGAAGTATTCTATGATCAAAGGTAAATCAAAATATTCTAACAAACCTGTGTTAGCAAATGTATTCTTTCTACGATATTACCTACGCTTTAAAATTTGTAATGTGTGTTTTAATATTAAATTTGGAAAATAATGATTGAATGGTGTACGTTGCTTGGAAACGGTGATAATGTTATCAAAATTACTTAGTGAAGTTGTTGATTAAGTGAGTATACTATTAAAATTTGAGTTAAGTAAGTCAAACTTAGTTCAATGATGATTTTTTCTTTTCGTGAAAAAACGGAAAAGATGCGATTGCGTATCGAGTCACAAGGACGATACTTTGAACATCATTAAAACACTAAAGCTTAATATCTTAAAAAAATTATTTGGGACTTGGGGTTATTATAACTTCTATTTACTTTTGATCGTAGAATACTTGTCCAAAGTATCTCCCCTTATTTTATAAAGATCTTATATATATAGTATAATTGTTATAATTGACTATAATGCAATGGTATTTGTATTTGTAAGTGGTTTTATGTTATTACATATGACTTTCTTATGCTTTAGTTTATTTTCAATCAATTTTCTTTTGAAATTGAATTTAAGTGACTCATTTACCCTTTTACAGATTATAAATTATCAATGTTATTAAATAATATAACTAGTTCAGGTAGAAATAGTTACTTTTAAAAGAAAACTCAGGTCGGATTCATACATAATCAAGACTGTTTTAATTCATGCAAAATTCGTATCCATTTTGTTTAATGAAAACCAATTTCGAAATTACGTGACAATTTGAATATCTGTCACTGTCACCTTAAATTATGTACGTGTGGAATCAATTACAAATACGTTTTCGTTACACTGCCGGTCATTCAACAAACACTAAATAGTAAGTAAACCCTTTTATAATTACCACGTTTTACTCTTTCTATGTTTTACTTTCAGTTTTTTATAAATACCTGCAGATCACACTGACCCTAATATGCTCTTTTATCAATCCAAATCGCATCCAGTACACTCATAGAAATCTCCTAATGTCCACACAAATCCCATTATGAATGTACTCGATCACCAGTAACCGCAAGGACCTCTCATCCATCATCCACACGACAAGACACCTACTATCTCCTCCAACAGAACTGCCAATATTAACCAGAAGCAACGGCCATCAACGTCTTCCTTCCAAAATTCACAAGCCTCTGACTATCCAGTATCACAAACTTCGACTAGATGCAAAAAACATTTTACATTTCAACACTCGACATAATATGTCACTTATTTATTTCATACACACTATATTGAATGATCTTTCTCGAATAGTTATTTGATATTTAATCCTCCACTTTATTTAAGATAATAATTAAATTATGTTAGAATCTTTCTGTTTCTAATATTGCATCGTTCAATTGAATTTTAAATTCTATTTCATTATTTTACCAAAACCATTTTTAATAACTTTGATATTCTTTTAATATTAACCCCTTACACTAAAACCATTGCAATATGTATATATAATGCAAGCTGTGTTACGGTTGACGCGATATCTCGCCTCCGATTGGCCAGGACTGTCTATCATTCGAGTCTCACCTCGTGCTACGAAAGTCAATTTCCTTGGCATGTAGTATTTTTTGTAGTATCCCTTAAATATAACATCATCAAACAGGTTTACACTTTACAGTATGACTCCCGCATCCTTGGGGATAGGTTACTAGTCCTCAGATGGATGCCCGAAACTTTGGATAGTAGTGCCATATGAAGGTAGGAACACTGCTTGATATATACCTATAGCAATGAGAGTCCGCCTGGGAGAGTAAGTTTGAACCCTACCGACTGCGATCTTTTCCTTCCTTGGGAATTAATGCAATTTGCGTTACTAAGTGTTTCTTCTTACTGTTTCAGCATTATTAGAAATAGTAGGAATTTACAAATTTGCGCGCTTCTTTTGTGTTTTTAGTTGTTAACGTTCGACGTTGCCTTATGTGTGCGCGTTCCACTCTCTTGACTGCCGAGCTCGCGTCCTGATGTAACGGTCGTATAAAATCATTGCATTGTTATGCACAAATGTGTTATTTTGTTAAACGATTTGATTATACTTCGTTCAATAGTTGAGGTTTTATCATTATTTGTTACCCACGAACCTCGAATAGAAATTTGTATACAATTTTTAACATTCTTCAACCTTTGTTCGATCTAGCAAAAGTTGTTTTTCTTGCGGTAATCTTGCTTTATTAAAGCCGTTAACAACATTTTCTTTTTATAATGTGTCAATGCTTTAATATGTGATACGCTACTGCTAGTCAGAGTCAGAATGAATTTTCTAAACATGATTGCTAACAGTGTTAAATGGGTTGCCTATATGAAATGGTCACGTGGGGTTCAACTTTTTCTATGTCTCTGTATAATGAGTAGTTTATTTAGTAGTATTTAAGTTGTTCACATTTTCTTTTTTAATTAAGTTATTTAATCCTTGTGCCTTTTTGACTCTCTCGGGTGTGAGACAGTGTGGTATTATTCTTTCATTTTTTCCACATGTTTCTCCATCTTTCCCTGTCTTGTGTCGTTTTATTTACTTCTTCTTGCTTTCCTTTTATTTTTCCTGCTTTTAGCACTTCTTGGTCGTTGTTTGGGTCTCTTCTTATATTGTTTTGCTGCATATATTTTTTTGGTTGTTCTGTCTTCACTTATTCTTTTAACGTGCCCAGACCATCGTAATTGTCCTTTTTCTACACCTACACTACCCCCTAGGGGTTCCCCATTCAGGTTTTTTCCATACAAGGTGTTCCAGAAATAAGCGCCCAGAAAAACAATGAGTTAACATGGTTTCTGAAATAATTATGAAAATCGGCTTATGCACTGCTGAATGAAAAATAATTTAAGTTTTACCTAAAAAGTGCAGTGGGCTACTGCTGTATACTTTACTATTGTTGACCTATTAATTAAAAACAGATTGATCACCATAGCAACATTACAAAAATCTTAGCAACTATATGTTTCTGAAAGCGGGCTGATTTGGGTCGGATCAAAATGCTCAGAATGAAAAAAAAATGGCAATTTTTATCTGCAGGATGCTGCAACTTTTTTTGTGCACTTATACTGGGACACGCTGTATATGTCATTTTTAATTTTCATTTGTGTCCAATTTTCCTTAGGGCCCATTTCTGTTTTTGTGTGATTGTATATGATTCTGACTAGTACGTTCACATCGGAGTTGCTACACTGTTAATTTTTTTTTTTTTTCATTAGAGGAGTTTAGTTTCGATATTGTTAAATAACTAGCCTGCTACACCTAAGCTTCCTTTGATTTTCTCGTTTAGCCGTTTTGTTCTGCTTCATGTTTTGTGCCTCTTTTTATTAATAATAATAGTTTTTGTTTTATTCATGTTTATTTTTATAGTGACTTTCCCTAGCTTTCTTCTGTATGCTTATGTTTTCGTTCGCAGCAATCAGAATTCAAATGATCAAAGATAGATGAGTTTTGCAGTATCAGGCTGCGTAAAGCACTGGTTATAAAAATATATGCTTGTGATTGGTTGGATGTGTGGTTGAGTGAATCGATGATGACTGCCCCAATTAAAAATAATATTTATTCGCAACCATATAAGTAATAAGATAATTACTGACCTTTAAAAAGTTGGAAAATAAGCTATTCCCAACTTGTAACTTTCCAACCGGTCGGAAAAGTGATTGCCGTCGCAGCGGTTGGAAATGAATCCATTCCCGACCGCTGTGTAGATAGGGACACTGGAAATCTCGTTCATCCATTCATGCGCGATCCATTCCCAACCGCTGTGTAGGTAGGGACACTGGGAATCTCGTTCATCCATTCATGCGCGTCACAACCTCTCGTATCATAATATAATAATTTTTCCAATTATTGTTTAGAATAAAGTGGTTGTGAATAAAATAGTATACATACCACGGTGAAAAGTTTCATTCCTGTCGAGAAATTAAGTAGTTAACCGAGACGCGTAGTGTCGAGGTCAACTTTATCTCGAGACAGGAATGAAACATTGCACCTCGGTATGTAATATACTATTTTACTGTCCTAGTTATCTCGTTTTGTTTCAGTTGTAACTATACCACTCTAAAGTATAAGTATGAGATTGCCAGTTTTTTTCCAACAAACTAGTTTCCTTAGTTTTCAATATTTTGGATTTTTTCAATTTCTTGACAGCGCCCTATAGCTCCTAACAGGCCAATAAAACTTCAAATTTATTTTTAGCAATCTCCAAGCTTTCCTCTGCACAAGTGCACAGCCTTCTAAAAGTCTTATCTGTGCAATAGAACCAATAAAATGGTGAGGGTCGGAGATAAATATTTTAATAAATTATATAAAAAACAGAAGTCTAAGTTTCCTTTCTTTAAGATTATAAATATATTATACAGGCATCAATACATTCAAAAGGCCACAAGAATTGGAAAATTTTCTGTGATGACCTTTCACAACAAACAAGTTCCTTATTAACGATGCTTGCAGATCGAACTTTTATGTAGATAACTGGTGATATTTTACAGCAAATTAGTTTCATGCAATTCCAACCCATCTCTGTTTCCAAAGGGGTTTTAATTGAGCCCAACAAACACCGATTAATTGAAGGCACAAATCAAATGTTGTAGAGCATAGCAAATAGTAATTTATAGCAACATGTTATATGGGCAATTAGCTTTTTCTTGTTTCGAAGTGCAGTGGAATTATCAACATGATTAATTCATTGCTAATTGAAATTACCATGACATTGCCAGTGACAAACTGATTTGTTTGTGCCGAACTATCATCAGTCATCAGTTTTTTTCCAATGTAGGTAAATTGACTGGAAAAGTGGAACACAAAATTATTATTAAACGCTGCATAATTCATTTTATGCGAACAGTGTATTTAATTTTTGTGAATATTGGTTTAATTTCTACAATTATTTAAAATTGTTTTATAGGTGTTTGATACGAATTTTCTAACACTAAGTAAAATATAAAACCGGATAAACACAATTAATTTTGCATAAAATAAAAAAAAGTTTTTATTTTTATGGGTATATTTTGTTAAACATTTTGTTATAGTTTTTAAGTACAGCGAACTGCCAAACAAGTACCTATATTAAATACGTAGTATTAAACCAAACGTATATTTTCATATAGCCATACCCAAAACTGTTTTACTGTATTGTATACACGTTAATATTCTATTTCTAAATCCATTATTTCATATTTCGTCTACCTGCATTAAATAATAATGTTTATCAACAAACAATTCACCACCATTGTACTTATTTGTTTGCAGTCAGATTTATTAATTTATCCATATATCTGAGTTATATGTTACATGGTCCTTCGTTATTATTAAAAAAAGCTTGTACTAAATCTTCCCTTTCTTTAATAGGACAGGGAAGTTTCCAAAATAAACTTTATGAATCAAGTGATTCAATATTGCCATATTGGACGGACGAGAAGTTAAACGTGTGTGCGAACTTTATTCACACATACGTCATTGTGTTTCTCACACTTAAATGTCAATTGAAAAACATAACCAATAAGTCTTCAAATGCACTTTTATTATAGAGTAGCTATTAACTCTATAATAAATACTGAACATTGCTAATGCCTTGTTCCATTGTAAGAGATGACGCTTGTTTTGACATTTGTGAATTTAAAACCTTCGTTTTCACAGCAAATCACGAATGGAAATTTACTGAATTACATGACGCAATAAATCTATATTATTGAGTAAAGTGATTGACGCAATTCTTATCATCCTGAATTTTTTCGTTCAGTTTTATCCGTTTCTGTTAAAACACACGGATTTTAGTTTGTATAAATACAAACAGCTATAAACTTACCGTTATTATTTTTATCATATCTTGCCTTATACTTGAATGTTTAATGGAAATCATATATATTCCAATGTTTTTCAATGTTTTTCCATATTTTTTTGTGTTTGCTCATCGATTTAAGTACAACATTAGGCTCATCACAGTGGCGGCTTAAGCATACTTGCCGTCAGGAACCCTTTAAAATTTTGCGACCAAATTTTGATTAGTGCTAGAAAAATCCAGAGATTATTTGCTATAATCATTTTAAATTGCAATTTCCGGTAGGTACATTCTTGGGAATTCATACTTTATGACAAAGGTAGAATTATTTACACGACTCCTTGTATGATTATATATTAAAAGTAAGTAAAAATATGTATTATAAAATTAACAAATATGAATAACTTTACTAAATACATTAAATTGCTAATATTTATTTCTACATTATTCGCAAAATAGTTATACAATCTTTATATTCTTCTATAAGACTCTGTGGTGCGATTTGCTGCCAGTTACAGAATGTTCGCTTAGTCACCTTCAACATTCTGGAGCAGAGCTGAGCTGTTTTAACTATATCAATATAGCTACATGTAATTTGAAAGGGTAAAACCCTTTGCCCAAGCTGCAAAGACAATAAATAGCTATCATTGAAAAAATAGTTCTGAATCTAAATCTGCTTAATTGTAATATGGGAAAGAGATGTGCGCATTAGCAGAACCTTTACAATCAATATTAGTGATCAAAGAAAATTAAATGTACCTTTAGAAAAAATACTAAGACAACAGTTCTGGTGACACTTGGGTATGTAAACAGAATTAAAGAGAATAAAAAGGCAGTTATTGTTAGCAATAGGGTTTTGCAATACGAGTTAAAGGTAATCCATACTAAGCAGCATATATTGCAATGGTCTTAGGCCCTACGGCTCTGTTCTGCTTGTAGTACAGTTTAAAAATTAAGTCACTAAGCACAGAGTTGGGGTGTTTTATCTAGCTGCAATGCTAAGTTTAAATGTCAATCAGTAAATGCATTGAAAAAGAAATGAATTGATTAAGGAACGCAAAGAGGCAAACATTGTTTTTTCACAGGGTTGAAGTCAAAGTTCAAATTAATTAATTATTTGGTTTGGTCAGAATGAATAGCCAAACCAAATGAAATAAATAATCACAAAAAGGTCTGCTATGGGCAGGTCATTGAAGCGTAGATTTCAATACAGCTAATTAGGTACAATTTGTGAACAATCTTAAAAGGTATAAGCCAGAAAAATAATAATGTTGCAACGAGCAATTAGGAAGGCAGGCATAAAGACATAAAATAGCAATTGTGAGAAGCAGACAAAACAGGATAAAACAAGGGGAAAAGCAAACAGCAACACAGGAGGAAAAACGAGTAAAAAGAAAACAGTTGGACATCGAAAAACATTTATGCAGGAAGTGAACTTTTAAAACTAATCAGTGCAATTACGCGAGTGAATAAAGCAACGCAACTAATAAAACGTGTAGTGGCGCAAAGAGACATTTTGACTATTAAAAATGTAGACAATATTTTAGATATAAGAAATGTTTAAACTTAATAATTTGTAAGAAAATTTAATTTAAAAAGTAACGAATTTATTGTACTCGTCTGGAAACATTAACTAGTGTCAATATTTGCACACCACCATTAGGCTTAAGATTTCTGCAAGACATAAGTTCTTTGTAACGTATATCTAAGTCGATATTTAATTTATTTAATATGTAACACTAGTACCATTGTAATAGAAATAATACCATATATGCCGCCGGACGGAAATGCCTTAAAAATTATTGCATCCTTATTAACAGATCCCATAAAATTCCATATAGAATGTGGATCTCACAATCCACCAATTCTTGATAAAACTTTATCAATATTGATTAAATCTGCTTAGCAGTTATTGCAAAACACGAACGGATACAAACTTTTTTGACTAGTTTTGAAACTCATACTTTTTTCATCAATTTGCAGCTTGATTAAAAAAAAGGACTTTCAAAATATGTACACGCAGTTTTTTTGCATAGTGATCTCTTGTAACTCGAAATGTAGTCGGGAAGGACAACTGTCAAATTGATTATTCACAATTATAATAAAATAGTTAAAAAAGTGTACTTTTTTACGATATTGCGTTAAAGAAAGTGATACTTTCTTCATGATGACTTTTCGTTAGGAAAAGACGACTTTCATGATCACTATGCAAAAAATTACTACACTAATTTGCTTTCTAAACCACTGCGAAGAAGGTTTTTATGTTTTCATAAAATACTCGTATATGAGTGAAACAGCGCTTTATTATTTAGCAATGGTATAACACGTGCATAACCAAACATTTGACAATGACATCGACTGACAACTTAAAGATCTCAATGTTAAGCTCTACATTTTAGATTCCATAGACATGCGATAGCAACGCCCCTAGTTGTAAATTTAGATGGAATGGGCAGACTTGTTATAAACAATCAACGCAGACGACGGCAATGATATGCATAAATGAACTACTGCGCGGAGACACGCTTTCAGGGCGCCACGAAAACATTGGCGAGATAGCGGGACATCTTCATCTCCAGAATCGGGCTAACCATAGAGGTCGTAAACTTATACAAGGAAGAAGTATCTATATGTAGTATGTATTTATGTACAACAAAAATAGAAGATTTAGACAGCGTTAAAGCTCACCAAACCATCAGAAGCCACGATGATGGGGAATCTCAATGCTAAGGTAATGGTAGTCGTAGTAAGATTACGAGTGAGGGTGATGAACCGGCAATCGTCCTATACAGATGTGTCAAGATAAATTTCTCATTGTAACAACTACATTAATTAAGCTTCATCTACGACACCCGTACACTTGAATCTCGAACGCCGATTGAAATCGACGAAATCAGATCAACTATATTTGTTACAATCGCTATGACTGTTAAAATGAGAAAAGAAAAGGCAACCAACTTCTCAGTCGGAACTGCTAGTAGGTCAAACAAAAGGCTCTAATATTAAGCTGTAACTAACAAAAAAAAACAAAATATCGACGCCAAGTAGCATGTAACCCGGCACTTTGCTAATCAAAAAGGTACATGACGATAGGCGCTACTAACCAATCCTGAAAGGCAATAGAGGCAAGGGCAAGGGTCGTATATATACAACAATAAGAAATAAACAAACACGGCAAACCAGATGTAATTAATTCATAAATGTTTAGCGTAAATAACACAGGTAAAATATCACAACATAAAGATTGGTTTAGAAACTCATCAACGCATTTTATATATAATTTAATTAATTTAAGCGTGAAGGTAATATTTATATATAATTTAATTAATTGATTTATGAACGTTTAATGTAAATGAATATTGTAAAGAAATAAATTACAGATTGACTGTCAAATTGGCAATTTGCAATACCAGAACGTTGTCGGTAGCACGTATGACCACAACAATGTTATTACAGATTACATTTTGGGTGTCGAGCTGAATTCGACCCTAAATGCAAGAGCATTCAGATATTGACAGTAATTAACAAAATCGCTCTCACAGACTCAAGATCTTGTTTCTGATTATAAAGCTTCATAACCCGGAATATAACTTGTACTTGATTTAAATCTCATCAATATTAGTTTGGGATTAATCATAAGTTCGATTCAACCGAGTTCTTTTTCACTAATTTGAGGTGAAAGCCGAAATGACATTAAGTTTTCATGCAGCTTTGTCTTTGCCCTACAAATCAAAATTCACGTGAGTTGTACATGTGACACTTACGCTTTTGCTTGATACATTACAGGTTACAAAGTAAACAAACGCTTAAATCTGGATTACTATTGTGTAAGTGCTATTTTTACACTAAATTCATTTAATTACGAGGGCAATTTAAGGTTTGCTGAATGTAAATTAAGCTAACCCAACCACAAAAACATATTAAAAAGGGGTTCTCAAACTGTAGGTGAGCTCGAAGATCGACATCTTGAAGCTGGGGCAAAACAGAATGAATGGAGACAGACCTTATGTGGCGAATTCCCCCAAGTAGCAAAATTACGCATTGGAAGTACTGTCGAACAGCGTCGAGGAGGTTAGGCACCATGTTCTCAATTCGAGCAGTGGAACTGCAGGTGAGCTTTTGACGATGAGGCTGCAAGTGTAGAACCCTCATGTGGACGAGTCCCATACGAACAAGCTGCGGTTACCCAAGGAACGGACGACTTTCGCTCCGTGCCGTAAATAAAAAGGGCTAAACAAAAAAAGAAAACGATAGGAATACCCCAAATAAACGAAAGCTAAAGCATATCCTTAGAATGTTTTGCCCTTAACTTCGCCAGAGTGAAACATGCCGCATGCAGACCATATTCCAAACCAATGTTTGATCTTAGAAAATCACAAATAACCTTCACAGGAACGTCATCACAATATCCCCAAAAGAACGGGACAGGTGAATTTCCAAACAAGGATGTTCGTGAATGAACCCAATTAAACGAACGTTTTATTTCAGAAATATATTTTACAAGAGGCGAATGACAGCAAAAGGTGATAAAAAATTCGAAAATTTTGGAAAACCTTGAAAGGATGCAATAAAACCAAAGCAGCGTAACGCGTGGGGTGTGGGCTAATTTTTATTAATTTTCCTACATTTAAAATTAAGATGACAGTTAAATTTTAGGAAAACATTTATTGAAAATAAGGAAAATAATTACATAAATATTTATAAATGATTTTTTACCTGTAATACATTTTTACTAACAGACGCCATAGGCTTGGACCAGAATCTTCTACTCAGAATTAACCTATCAAGGCGCTCTTGAAGAGAAAACTCAAGTTCTAGTTACGATTGGAGTAGTCATAAACAATATCCACGATGCTGACGACATTGTTTTACTAACGACCAACTTTGCAGACTTACAAGCACTTCTAAGTAAAGTTGGAATCATTTAAGAACAGCAATAACTATCAAGGTGTTCTTAAAGTTGGAAACAAACATACCGAGCGGGTGTCACCGTACAAATACCCAGGATGCGAGATTAACGAAACTGGGACGTGACCCAGAAGATACGTTGCCAGATAGAATGTGTTCCATTGATTGAAGAAAGTCTTGACCAGTCAGAATTAAAACATAGAAACCCTGCCTCCACCCTGTTACGTCTTCAGCATGTTGTTGTACAGCATAAAAGCTGGGACACTAACAGACGCAATGTGCAAAAAATTACAGGATTTCCAGATGTAGACTTTTCACATAAACCTAGAAATTCCTTAGACCGAGAGAATCATCAATATCGAGGCACAGCGTCGACTGTAAAAAGATATAGAAATTCTCAACATTATCAAAGGAAAAAAGAGTACTTCGATCAACAAAAACGGCATCCCCTGGCCGGAGAAAAACAGCCTGGCTTAAGTTTTTGACATTGGTTTAGACTCAGTAGCGAATAATAATCTTCGAGAGCACGGTACATAAAGAAGAAGATATTCAAGAAACAGAAAAAGATATCAGAAGAAGAAAACGCCAAACTCAAAACTGAAGAAATTGAATTTGAATTTGGACAACTTTCATGATGCAGTTTGCGTAATCTAGTCTTGGTGATGCGTTTCTGCATAGAAATCTTCTTTCTTGGTCTGAAATGTTACGTAGAGACTGGGTTACATTGAAAGAAGAGGAAAAACCTACCACGGGAGATGCACTGATTCGTTTTTTCAGGTCGAACATCTTGCCTTTTCCTGACTGTGATTGTGGTCGCCTTCGTCAGATACGAGTAATAAACCACATAGGGATAGGTTGGATTCAAGTACCGTAAATTAAACTCTCCTTTCTTATTATGTATATAAGTTTTCCTGTTTATTGTCCATATTAATTCTTTATTTACTACCTTACTGGTATCTCTTTGTATCCTGCGTCGTTTATTACAATAACTTCTGTAGTTTTTACGATTAACTCACTCTTTAAAATCAGTAAATTATGTTATAGACCACCTGCTGTAGTTCCCATGGTTGTTATATGATCGGAACTCGAAATTAGTTGTATTTTATGTTGTTGAATTTTTAATATTTTAAATAAGTATAACTGGTCTAAAAGAATCGCCGTAATTTTGAATTACCTTGTCAGGCATGAGTGTTAAAACGAAGAATTTACATAACGGCTTTTCTGTAAATCTGCTATTGTTTAAGGTTGAACTGACTTGTTAAAGTATTTCCTAATTTTCACACCGCGTTTTCTGCCGTATTTAAATTGGTTTTAATACAGAAAGTTTCCTATTTATTAGTATTCAAACTCTAGCAATACGCCTCGCGGGTCAATATGCTGCGAATTGCTGGTTGAAACGTCGCGTCGGGTTGTGCTTCAAATCGCTAAGGCGAGCGGCCAATTTAAAATTTCCATGCACTAAGAGCGAAAGAGAGTCATGGGATTAAATAGAGACGGCAACAAACAAAACAACGGGCAAATTTAGAGAAGAGGGTTGATAAACGGCTAATTTGGAGAGTGTGGACAACACTTGCGCTGTACGCTTGCAAGGAAACAAACGTAAAAGGTTTCGGTGGCACAAATCGAGGGCTGCGAGGGTTGTCGATGCTTTTGGGATGCCGCAGGAAGCTAAGGCGAGAGGGAATTTTTGGTGTGATCGATGTTGTACTGGCTGTTAGCCATCATTCTGATTAAAATTCGGATTTAAATCGTTCCTTGCCTCAGTTTCTTTTAATTATTATAGAGCGTTGCCGGTTGCCCGAGTTCGACTTGTATTGTTCGAGTTATTACGAAAATCGTCTGCGAGAGAGAGAGGCTTTATTGCTCTTTTTCGTATTTATTCTTTTCCAAGCCGCCCCGAGCTGCTATAGCAATCTGCTGGTTCAATCAACGCTGGTTTGGTAGAAATCAAGCCTTGTTGGATCAACATTCTTGACCTGAGGTGTCTGTGCTTGATCTTAAAGTGCTTCACCAATATGTATGAGAGTTTTTCCCAGTGATGTTTATAAATTAGAGCGGAGCTCGCTTTATTTATCTACTTAATTTAACGTAATTTTTGTGTTGTCTTTAAATTTTGTGACGCTTCTTGCGCTGTCGTAGGACTCAGTTTGAGGTAATCTGATTTGATTTCGAGCTCCCTCTTTTTATTTACAGGGGGGGGGGGCTCTATACTTTTTATGTTGGTTACTTATACTACTTAAGTTATTGGCTCCATTGATGGAGCTTCAATCTTATAAATTGGTTCATGTGTTGTACGCTGTGGCCATTTGTGCTTGCACTTTACCTTTCCTGTTATGCAACTCCAGTCATTTAAAAGTGCAATACAAATTATTTTTTAAGCTACATTTTCGATTCGTTGAGTGAAAGTACGATTCATTTAAGTAATAAGTAGACTCATACAACCTCGGGTTAATTTTTATGGTGGCGCTTTGGCATTCATCGTAATTTTCACTGTCGTAAGACAGGACCGGACTTCACAAGTAACGTGAACCCTACCCTAGCGGTGAGCTAGCTGAGGACGATCAGGGGCTTAATGCCGTTGCCTCCCAACGCAAACCAACCTGTGATAAGTGCTGTCCGGTGTTGTCGGAAAATCCCGATTATACCGAAGCAGACTTAATCGACAGTTAATTTCATTCATTTACTTATTGACTTGGCTCCGCATGTATCCTTCCATATTGATGTTGATGAATATAATCTTCTTCTTCTTCTGCTGGGTTTAACAGGAAAATGATTGCAGTGGTAGCAATCTTTGTGCTTAATTTCCTTTCTAATGTAGAAGTATAGCAATTGCTATTAAGTTGCCTTAGAGCTTTGTTTTTTTATATGTTTGATTAAACAACAACAGCAATAATAATAGAAACACCTTTAATGTGTAGCTTACCCTAATTTTTCAGGTGTCCTTTTTGGGCCTCCACAGTTTCGACCTTGATCGCTTGTATTTTTTAAAAGAAGAAACAGCTGTTGTTTCAAAATGTTTCTTCTGCTTGTCATTCAATGACAGTATTTTGGTAAATCCAGATCTCAACAAGAGTTCACAGGGATTTAATAATAATAGGAAACGTATTTTCTTTTCTGCTCCCAAACATTCCTATTGTATACCTGAAATAATACAGTTTTAGATTCTTTTTTACGCTTTTTTGTCGCTAATGATGGGCTCAAGTTTTTTACCTTTTTCCTATATTTGTATTTACCTATATGGGTATATTTAAATATTACTGGTAGTAAAGGTCTACGATTTGTTGAGCAATTTGCTTCCATGTCTTCCCATGCTTTCTTTTTTCTACCCATCTCTTACATCTAATGCATCTACGTTTTTTCTAATATTATATAAACATTTATTTCTTGACATAATTTTTTTTATTATATTATTATACTGGGTAACATTATTATGTGGTCCAACCAACATATTATTTGTGTTTTAATGTCTGCTATAATAGCTGGTTGTCTGTACAATTTCTTGAACTTCTGGTTGATCTTCTTCCTGTCTTCTTCGTTTACCTTCATAGTTTTGAAAATTGTTTTCAGTATCTCTCATACTTTAACTTTTTTATATTCTTACTTGATGAGGAAATAAACGAACGCACAGCCACAGGATCAAAAATCTTTAATGCAATCAAAACTAGCTTACTGGGTAAAGCAGAAATACCAAAGGATACAAAAGTGGAAGTGGTGAAGAAAGTAGTATACCCTGCGTTAGTGTACGAAAGCGAATCTTGGCCAAACACAGACAAACAAAAGAAGAGAATTACAAGCACAGAAATGAGATTTTGGAGGAAAATAGATGGAAAAACCAAACTGGATAGAATTAGGAATACAACTTATAGGGAACAACTGAAAGTGAAAGCAGTCGATGAAATGGTAGCAGAAAGACAGTTAGGTTGGTCGGGGCATACGTACAGAATGGGGGAGAATAGAATGGTAAAACAAATACTAGAAGCAAGACCGGAAGGGAAAAACCGAGTAGGAATACCAAGAAAGACATGGATTGGAGGTGTAAAAATAGCAGCAGAAGAAAGAGGAATAAACTGGAACACAGCGAGACAAACGGCACAAGATAGGAAGGAGTGGAAAAACGAAAATGGGGAAGAATGACAACCGACCGACACCAAACCTTACACCGTTAAGGTAGAAAAGCTAAGGATTATGTATGTATGTATATATATTTTTATTTGCAAGAAAATAATCGATTATTCCATCTTTCCTTCTGCTTTTCCTTCGTCTAGCATCGTAAGAGTCCATTCTAAGAACATTTCTTTAATGTTCTTTGCTTTTCTCTAATATCATTCGTTTATTTGTTGACGAGTAGGTTGCAGTTTTTTATATAATCACTATTTCCTATTGTTTCTGACTGCTCTCCATCTGTTGTTTATCTCATCTGTTCGATTTTGCAATTTTTTAAGATTTCATATCAGTGTTCTATTTTTTATTTGTAAGCAAAATTTTATTCATAATTTCGTGGGTAATTATTTAAAAAAAATAAGTAAAGAATACTATATCGTTCCTTGTTCGTAGATTTACGTTTTTAATCATATTCCCTCTATTATTGAATTGAAACCGATAGATCTTTTATAATAAAACGCTTTTCAATGCATGGGTATTTTCTAAATGATTTGTGTAACTCTGGTAATTTCATGGTTGCATTATTAACACGTCGGAAGTGTCTGTAAAGCTTAACGTTTTTACATAAAGCTGACAGTTTATCATTTTATAGAAAGTAAGTGGCGTTGCACGCAAAATTAAATCCAGTACAATCTCTGCCTTCTAGACTAGAGTGACGTCATTCGCGAGGTATGTTTAGCCCGCAGAAATGCACCTGCACTTTCATTGTTTTGAAAGTTCTTATAACTTCACCTACGGTTAAGGCCGTGCAATTTAAAATTAATAGACGTTTTCATATTTTATTTGCTTTATATTTATTATGTTATTTACTGCGTCTAAAGCTAAAAACAGAGAGCCATATTTTCAAACAAAGCTTTAAGCGTTTTGGCGAATTAAGGTAAGTTCCGACCCAGCCAAGCCAGTTCTTCCACAGTCAGAGAAGTTCTTATCATGTTTAAAGGCTTTACACTTCACTTTTAGGTTGTAGATCAACAGGTAGAGTTCCGGATTGTCCTATGCCCTTTTGATTTCCCTTATATTAACGGTGAAACAAAATCACCCTGCTTCCTCCACTGAACTATCGAACCTGTTTGGGTTGTTTCGGTATTTTAATTTAATTGTTTGCTTGGATAACAGGAATAAATTCATTTTTGAAGCGTTCGTTTTTTTTAAAATGTAAGCGTGAAATAGCTACAAATAACCGTCATTTGTATAAGACCTAATAAAATAGCTTTAGAGAGTAATTGGAAATAGTAACAAACAAGGAACATTTTTTTAAGAAAAAGTCGACTTACTCATTTATTCAGCGGGTGCTAAAACAGTAATAGGAAATCTAATTCTATATCTTTCTTCATACTATGGGTATCACAAAATTGTATCGAAGTCAGGTGTTTTTGATCGTTAAGCGATATTATTACAGCTTTTTAAATTTTTCTCACATTTACCCCTTGATAGTTAACAACTAACAATATTTTAAGCATTTTAGCTTTTTTGCCTCGTTTTTAGCTTTCCTACATTTCGTATTAAAAAATTACAAAAGCTTTAGCACTCTGAATCCTGTACCTGCAAACACAACAAGCCCACAAACTGCTGAGAATTTCTTCGTGTTGACGCGTACTCCAAACAAACGCAACGCATTGTCTTGCCACAAAGGCGCCTAATTTGAATCCCGAGATAACGCTTCCGCCTATTTTTAGATGGAACAGGTAAGAAGGGTCAACCCGCTCCGACTTTTCCATTGTAATGAGCTTATCTCCGTACAAATTAAGCGTGTATAAGAGAACCGGTACCCTTCTCGAGTTGCTCAAACGGGGGCGGTAGGTCTGAAAGTGTCGTCGCGATGATCTGGCTCGTTGTAGTGCTTGTCGTCACCGTGGTGGCCTTTTGTGTGCTGGACACGAGAAAACCTAGGCTTTATCCTCCAGGTAACATCTTAAATTGACCATTTTCAGTGTGGCATTAGTTTGTTTCACAATTGCAAAGGTTTTTCCCCTGTGTGAAATTTGGTGTTTTTATTGACTTAATGGCTGTTGGGAGCTTGTTTCGGCAATAAGGGCTGTAATTTCCGTTAAGTGAATTAATTTAGGCGTAACATAGAATTGATTAAACCATTGTCACTTCAAATTCCGTCATTAAATAAATGTAAGTGGGCGCTTTAAAGTGCAATTGACGAGAAAATTTGAATTTTTAAACTTTAAAAGTTATATTTTCTTCAGTTGCATCACTACAAAAGCTCTGAGTTTATATCCGCAACGTTACATATGCGTCTAGTAATATAATATAATATGTTACAAGCACAATGTTGCAAACTATAAAAAGCGAAATACTTTTAACGTTTGAAATTAATTAGTCTTTAATGAATTCTTAATATCCCGATAATTTTCTAAGGGTTTATTCATTATTGTACGTACATATTTGAGCCGGTTTTAGTATGCTTTCGGTGCTCTTGGAGTGATGTAACTGATAATAAAATAAGTGCTCATATAAGAAAATGTTTTAATATGCAGTATTCAATTAGCCTTTAATAGATCATTAATTTCCACACAATTTTCTATAGGTTTATTCATTATTATTATATGTATTTGCAGCAGTTCTGATATGCCCTCGGCGCTTTTAGAGTGAGGTAACTGAATAAAAAATAACTTTTAAGTTCAAATCATGCTTCAAATTCACAGCCTTTAGTTAGCCTAATTAACCTTTAGAATACTGACAATTCTGAATTTTATGTCGGTATACCTATTCCTTATTAGACTCATCTGTGCTTCATCTGTTGTGTCAGAGTGCTTGGGTTGATGTAACTGTATAAAAAATAAATGCTATATTTTACACGCCCTAGGGCGTTATGAACTGCTGTTCAAGCTTTTCCAGCTTTTCGATTTATTTACATATTCAAAGTGGAATATGAAACGTTCTATGCACCACTGGCATTACTTGATGTTTATAACCCTCGGACATAAAGATCTTCATGGTGCTCTTGGTACATAAATAACTATTAATACCTAGCTATTAATTACTCTTTCATGAGCAGTTAATTTCCAGATAATTGTTATAGGTTTATTTATTATTATTAGATGTATTTGTGGCAGTTCTGATATGCCTTCCGCGTTCTTGAAGCGATGTAATTGAATAAAAAACAACTTTTAAGATGAAATGATGATTCAAACCTCAGCCAATAAACAATTTACGGCAGATCTACTATGTCCGAGTGTTTGAGTTAAAAAATGCTCTAATACGCCTCTAATGTCCTCATCCCTCTTCTATATTCTATATGTTTATTCATTATTAGTAAAAACATTGGTGCTCTGTTTGAGTGTTTGGGGTAATGTAAGATATAACTGATTAAAAAATAAATGGTGACCTAAAAGATTCTTTAATATGCAGCCTTTAATGGGACGTTAATTTGGAAACAATTTTATATCCATTCATTTATTTCCGATCTGCTACGTTCGAGCGTTTGAAGTCATGTAACTGAACAAAAAATAAGTGCTAAGATGAGAAAATACTTTAATATGCAACTTTTAATTGCTCTTTAATAAACCGTTAATTTAGAATATCAGTTTATATGTCCTAAGCGTTTTTGGGGTGATCTAACTGAATAAAAAATAAGCGCGGAAATTGAAAACCATGTTTTAATATGTAGCATCCAATTAGCTTTTATTGAACCGTTAATTTCCAGACAATTTTATATTTATGTATTTATTATTCGACCCATGTGTGCCGGTTACACTATGACCTAAGCCCTCTTGGGCTAATCTAACTAAATCGAAATAAATGTTTACATAAAAAAGTAGGTATTAATACGTAGCCTTTAATTATTCCTCAATACTCCGTTAATGTCCGAACAATTTTCTATCAATTTATACATTATTAGGCGCACTTTCCAGTTCTTTTCTATAACTGAATCATAGCAAGTGTTTATAAAAAATAAATTAATATGCGGCATATAATTATTCCTCAATAATTCGTTAATTTCCAGACAAAACAATTTTATATCGATTTATACATTATTGGACGGATTTGTGCCGGTCACTTTATGTATCGAGCGTACGTGGGGTGGTGCTTTAATATGCAGCCTTTAATGAGACGTTAATTTACAAACAATTTTATATCGGTATATTTCACATTAGATGCATTTCTTTCCGATCTGCTATGTCCGACCGTTTGAAGTCATGTAAATGGACAAAAAATAAATGCTGAAATAAAAACATGTTTCAGTATGAAGCCTTTAATTGTTCTTTTATAAACCGCTAATTTAGAGAGAATATTCTACTAGTTTATACAGACCCATTTGTGTCGATTCCGCTATGTCTTGAGCGTTCTTCGGGGTGGTCTAACTGAATAAAAAGTAGACGCTGAAATTGAAAACCATGCTTTAATATGTATCCTTTAAATAGCTTTCATTGAACCGTTAATTTCCAGACAATTTTATATTGATTTATACATTATTAAACGCATTTGTGTCTATTACTCTATGACCTAAGCGCTCTTGGCCTAATATAACTGAGCGAAACAAATGTTTAAATAGAAAAAGCCTTAATACGTAGACTTTAATTATTCCTCAATAATCCGTTAATTTCCAAATAATTTTCTATCGATTTATACATTATTAGACGCATTTGTGCCGATTACTCTATAACCTAAGCACTCTTGGCCTAATCTAACTGAGCGAAATAAATGTTTAGATAAAAAAAGTATTAATACCCAGCCTTTAATTTATTATTGATCAATAATCCGTTAATTTACAAACATTTTTCTATGGATTTATACATTATTAGACGCATTTGTGTCGATTACTCTATGATCTAAACGGGCTAATTTAACTGAGCGAAAAAAAATCTAAATAATAAAAGCATTTATATGTAGCCGTTAATTATTCCTCAATAATCCGTTAATTTTCAGACAATTTTCTATCAATTTATATATTATTAGACGCATTTGTGTCGATTATTCTATGACCTAAGCGCTGTTGGACTAATACAACTGAGCGAAATAAATGTTTCAATAAAAAAGACATTAATACGTAGCCTTTAATTATTCCTCAATAATTCGTTAATTTCCATACAGTTTTCTATGGATTTATACTTTATTAGACGCATTTGTGCCGATTATTCTATGACCTAAGCGCTCTTGGACTAATACAACTGAGCGAAATAAATGTTTAAATAAAAAAGCATTAATACGTAGCCTTTAATTATTCTCCAATAATCCGTTAATTTCCAGACAATTTCCTATCAAGTTATACATTATTAGACGCATTTATAGCGGCCATTTTATGTGCTGAGCGTCCGTGGGGTGATATATATGCTGATATAAAAATTCTTTAATATACAGCCTTTAATTAGCCTTTAATGAGCAGTTAATTTGCAGAGCATTTTTTATTGTTCTATTCATTATTATTAAAGTATTTGTAACTGTTCTGCTACGACCTGTACCCTTTGGAAATGATGTAACTGAGTAGACAGTGTTCGGATACTTTTTTTTTAAGGAAGTCTTGACTGAACCGTTAATTTCAAAACATTGTGTCGTTTTCTCTATGTCTAGAGCGTTATTCAGGGTTATTAATGGGCCGTTAATTTTCAGATAATTTTCTATCAGTTTATTCTTACTGGAACTGCTTGTGCAGCCTTGCGCCCTCGTGGGGAATGTAACTAAATACAAAATAAGGGTTTAGATAAAAATGTGTTGAAGCATTTAATTATTCTTTAATGAGATGTTAATTTCTAGACAATTTTTTATGGTTTTATTAATCATTAAATGCATTTGTGTTCGTTTCTCTATTCATTTGGGGCTCTTGGGTTGATTGAATAAAAATGATTTGCAAATCAAGAAGCGGTTTAAGCCGTAGTTTTTAATTAGATGTTAATTTGTTGTACGTATTTCAATTCATGAATAATTGTCCACATAAGTTCTTCCAACTTTTCAATTATTTTATAATTACAATTTTAAAGACGTTTATAATCTGGTTATTTGACTTTGCCAATGCATTAATATGTCGTTTTGACTTTGATAATTTTTAACATGCAAACGTAACTCGTACCTACTAGTCGTTATGCACTGTTAAAAATAAGTGGAATCACAAGTTGCTGTAACTCATATAATTCGAAATATATATGTCTTTTATTGTCGATATTAATAACTGTATTCAAAGAGTCGTACCGGAGATTTATTTTTGAAAGAGAATGTTTTTAATCCTACCATCCGTACTCATATTCCTCAATATTTAAATGTTCAATTCGATTTCAGGGCCGCAACTGCTCCCCATAGTTGGCAACCTCACACAATTTCGCCGTCGTCACAGCGTCTTGGGCTACCACCACCTGGTGTGGGCTGAGCTGGCGGGCGAGTACGGCCCTGTGGTGGGCCTCCGGCTGGGTCGCAACATGGTGGTGACCGTGTCCGGCGTCGCCGCCGTCAGGGAGGTGCTCACCAGAGACGAGTTCGACGGCCGCCCCGACGGCTTCTTCTTTCGGCTGCGCACGTTTGGGAAAAGACTGGGTAAATTTGGGGTCTGAGGTACCGTTTCAGGACCGGTTTGTCGGCGTCGTGGCTCCGTTTGGAGAAGAATCCTGTCCGGAATGCTCGCCCGGTGATAAATACTGACCTATGGCAGGGGGAACTGCGGTGTCCCTTGTTTGTCCTTTGCTTCGGCTAAGACACTGTTTATTAACCTCGCTACGATCCCGATTAAACTCTTGATCTTGGTGTCGCGACCCATGTAGGGGAAAGTAATTTATGTTTATATATTTTTATCTGTACTCCTTATTATCAACAAATAAAGTGACGTAGTCTACATAAATCATATATTGAAATCTGAAATATCAACTACGGCGCCACATCGATTTCGATTGCTTACTAGTTACGAGAGGGTATTAATTATTAATAAATAGTTGGCTTACTAAAGACAGAACCTGAACATATTTTGTAATTTGAAATATTAGCTCTTACCTGTATACACTTCATTCCTTTTACATATTTTGTCAATTTTGGGAAAAGTAGTAACCAGACTGGGCTAAATTCGGCAAATAGGGTGGGTAGTTGAACAATCTGCAGCCCAGTTATCAAATTACAAAACTTTTATCGTTCTGTACTTGTGAATAGGTGAATACATTATACTCTATTCACTTCTTATTTGCACAATAGGAGGCCATGATTTAAGTTTACTATGTTTGTCTTCAGTTTACTGCTTGTGCTTATGCAGTATATAAAATTATTAATTATAATGTAGAAATTGAGAAAAGAAATACTAAAAAAGGACATGTTCATGAGGTTCATAAGTTATCTTCGTACCATTATTAATATAAGCCAATTGAAATGGCACGGGGGTTTTCTAAAACCTACTACAACAAACACATAAACACTAACACAAACACTAATTCTGGATGACTGGTCTAAGAACATGTATAATCTTGCAGTTGAGAATAGTTCTCCATTCATTATTTCATTAGAGGAATCTGATTGAGAATTAGATAACGATAGTAATTATAATTTGAATTCTTCTGATGCAATAATGGATGTGGAATAAAGATTCATACTTTAGTATAAAAATTTGTGTTTTCACACTTCGAATTTCTACAATCTCTAACAAAATAATCACTAGGTTTTGCTACTATTTCTACACTGGTCATCTATACAAGTACTGACAGGAAGACGTATAACTAAATGATTTTGAAAAATAAAATGGAAAAATTCAAGTCAAAATGGAATACAGCTTGAATATCAAAAATAATAAACTTGGCATGGAACAGAAATTGGCTATTCCGATTTGATAATATTTAGATCCGATATGGCATCTATATTCAAAGTATGAAATACAGCTGATTATCTTTACTAATATAAAACATGAAACCTCCAGACATCTGGCGATCCAAATTATTACTACAAGAGTATCAAAAACTGTTATCTGATCCAGACCTTCCAGTTTCAACCACGAAGCAACCTGCGCAAACCATTGGGCTGAGCACGTCTCAGAAGAATTTAAAGACTCAGCATCTTTAGGATTTAAATTACCGCGACAACTCTGACAGTCACTAAACAGAGTCCGACATCGAGATATGATCGTCTCTGAATCTCAAAATATGACTTCCATTTTATATATTGTTTGTCACACAATAAATTACTCTTTGTTTCACTTGTATATTTATTTTTTTTATTTAGTGCATTATATAAAAACAAATGGATTCAACTGCCTACAGCGGATTTTGATAAAATAAAGTAAAAATTTGACTTTAACTAGTTAGACAGCTTCATAATAGAAGAAACCATATTTACATATACGGAACAGTCACCCCAATATGGCTTCTCACTATGTGCAAAAAGAAGTGAACAGAGAGAGTACAATATAGCTACTTTGAAGACATTTTAAAAATTTTACAAATCGTGGTTAAGCCACTTATGGTTGGAATTGGATTTATAATTTAATTTTTGAAATGACTAAAAATCCAAATCAACACTTTCATAGCCGTCAAAGTTATTTTAAACATGCATATGAACCTGTCATATTAATTCTCATGGGCTCATCTCAGCACTGATAGTTACTGCTGGCCTTTCGCTCTTAACAGACCTGTCGGTCAAAGAAGGTACTTAATTTATGCCCTATCCGGTATATCTACCCGACATTCTCCTATCCGCCACCTGGGGACGCGGTCTTTAGTGGTTACAGCCTCCAATAACAGTTTTGACTTTTTAATTTTTAATGCAAGAGTCTTTCATGGAAAGCGGAGATGGATTTTTTCTAAAACTTTGGCAATTTCAATTTTTATTTTTTAGTGTGGGGAAATGCTCAAAGAAAAACGAGCAGTAAAACGCTACAAAGAAATTTCAGAAAATATAAAATTATATTTTATTTATTTATTTATTTATTTAGTACTCAGCCAACAGCCGTTAGGCCAATTATAGGCGTCGCTGTACATTTTATGGGGACTTCCATAAATGATGACATTGACATTAAAAAAAGTTGAAAGTGATATGAAATAGTATTCAAATAATTGAATTATTATTACGCGATATTCTCGATGTTATATTAATATTAATACATGATATTATCGTCTGCCAATAAAAATGTTATGAAACTGTAGCACTAAGGATAAAATTGTAGACATTATTATAAAATAGTAAGAAATCAGTGTAAACTGTTAAGTAGTATAGTTGAAAGTGATATGGAATAGTATGAGAATATTAAAAGTGATATTAAATTATCTTGAAAATATTAGTAATTAATTAAATTATTGCGAAATATTTTGAATTGCTAACATCACTAAGAAATCTTATAAAACAGTACAAACTGTTATGAAATTATATAAAATATTTGGATGAGTGCGTGCGCATGTACTATGGCCTAAATGGCTCAATTTTATATTTGGAGGTTTTACAATCTAAAACTAATATATACATTTAAAAACTAAGAGCGCCACAATTGCTAATAGTTATTTATGTATTAAGTGATAGATTATAGCACTAGCGCTGTGATCGTGATTATGCACGTAGTACATACAACGTTTTATTTTATTTTGGTTTTCAAAATTAACAAAATTCAAGAATTCAATATTTTGGTTACAGACCACTGCCTCATCGTTGTGCTGGCGCAGTGAATTTTTAGTGATTTTTTATGCAGATTGTTGGTGTTGCTATACTACATTGTTGATGTCTGTTATACCGCTTAGCAACTTTATAAGCTTTTGGGCCGTAAAAGCCATATTACGTCCGCTATCGAGGGCGTACAAACAATATTGCGGTCCCAAAATGAAATAATTTTTTTTAAATAACTACATTTTTTATTAACAAATGGATGTAAATGTTGTTATCTACGACATTATGTAAAACTGACTTATAGTTAGCAGTTTTAAATGTGTAAAACGACTGCTTAATGACATGACTTCAGTAGTCACGCAGTCAGTAGCAATGTGGTTAAAATTTTAACCACGCAAAATTACGACCCGTTGCTAGAGAGAAATTTTTCTTATCAAGGCATTCTTGTTATTTAATATACTAATCCTAATTTACAGTTAAAGTAATTTTTGATTTACCGTGTTTTCTAGATTTTATAATAGATAATTTAACTCTTATCATTAATATCACGTATTTTGGGGCGTTTTTGTCATTATGACAGCGGATAAAGTTAGGGCAAACTTTGCATCTGATAATAAACCGCCTACCTCTCATGAACACTCTGATTTTCCTTATTAACTCGTGTAATGTCATAGTACTAACGTCAAAATAAAAAATCTGTAAAGGGGGTTTGTGACCCTCGCTCGAATTACATCAATTTGCAAAAAAAATGTAGTCTGCTGGGATTCGAACTCCGAGCTCCATATTTCGAGCCCAGTTAGAGTACGCCGCTCGGGTTCCCCGCTTGCAGGTCTTTGAATAACTGAGCTACGACCGTGCTCGAATTGTACCAGTGTCTGCTGCGTTATAAAGACACCATACTATTCTGCCTACTTGTGATGAAATTATTACTTTTATCTATTTCTCAGTTAAAACAAAATTTTATTTTTTAATGTGCTCAGCGTGTATATGTTTCTCCGAAATTCTCTCGGTCATGCCAGATAAATGTATAATGTGTTTGCAAAATATCGTCTTTCTCCAACAAATTATTTTTGAGTTATACCGCCAACAGGCAGACAGACAGACGGTTGAGAAAACTTGCTGTCATCTAAGGATCCTGAAACCTTGAAGATCTGAAGAAATCGCAAAAAGTGATTTTTTTTGTGTTTACGATACTTCCTTCGGCTTTTAGGCGAGGGAAGTATTAAATAAAAAAAAACTCGGTAGATTATATTTCCAAATTACGATCGAATACATTTTTAATCCAGATATAGTTGCCATTTTAAAGTCAAATGTGGGTTTCCTGTAGAAAACTTGACCCTACAAACCGTTAGATAAAATTCCTCGTCTTTGGTTATTTTATTATGGACTGTTTGTATCATCAAGTTTCGTGGCAACCTAGTTTTCATTAAAAAATATCTTATCTGGATAAAGAATTACATCTTGTTTAATTACTTGTGATAAAATGTTGTACGAAACACACGCGTAAACCATCTTTAGTCACTTTATCCCACTTGTGACTGAAGACTAGTTTTGCGCACTTGTAAGTAACTATTGTCTACCATAGAGTGTAAAATTGACTTTTAACTACGATAGAATGTAAAATTGACATTTAGTTGGCAGTTTTAAGTTTGTAAAACGATTGTTTCATAACATGTTTTTATTAGTTTTCGTTGTCAGTAGCAACGTGTTTTCAAATTTTTAACCACGCTAAATTACGACCTCTGGCAAGTAACCCTAATTTACATTTAAATATTTTTTATATTTGCCGTGTTTTCTAGATTCTATCGTAGATAAAATATTGTAAGATACACATGCGTAAAGCATGTTTAGTCACTCGCGGGGCTTAGAACGCTCGCTCACTCGCGTTTTAACTCTGCCCCACTCGTGACTAAAGACTAGCTTTACGCACTTGTATCGTAAATTACTATTATCTACGACAGAGTGTAAAATTGACTTTTAGGTGGCAGTTTAAGTTTCTAAAACGACGGTTTAATAACATGTTTTCATTAGTTTACGTCGTCAGTACCAATGTGTTTAAAAGATTTCATTGGGCACGTCGTCAGTAGCAACGTATTTTCAAATTTTTAACCACGCTACATTACGACCTCTGGCAAGTAACCCTAATTTACATTTAAGTATTTTTTATATTTACCGTGTTTTCTAGATTCTATCGTAGATAAAATATTATACGATACACATGCGTAAATCATGTTTAGTCACTCACGGGGCTTAGAAAGCTCGCTCACTCGCGTTTTAACTTTGCCTCACTCGTGACTAAACACTAGCTTTACGCACTTGTATCGTAAATTACCATTTTCTACTCCTGTAACTAAAATGGTATTTATAGCTATTAACATATCTAGGAATGTTATGAGTATCATAACTAGCGCAGATGTTGTATTGAAATCCGAGCTCGCAGAGCGAGGATTTTAAAACATCTAAGGCTGTTATGATTCATAACATCCGTGATTTGTTCAATAGTTTATCGGTTGCCATGTAGGGTAATGGTTGCCATGTACGGTAATGGACTATTACCGTACAGGTCAGTTATGATTTAGTTACCAGCCTACTTTTGTATATGTAAACAAGGGATTAATATTCTGCAACCGATAAACATACTAACATACACGTCGCTAAGTGACATTTTAATCACGCCTTCATAACCTGTGACTAAAGAGCCTCTTAGTCACGGGCTGAAATTGGCAACGACGTTTTAGTCACGGGTTGAAGTTAGGTTCAGACAGTATTTGCTTTATTAGCCACAGCAAAAACTAAAATCAGGTTCGTTTTCAACAATCAACTTTGACGTTTCTCAAGTGTAATTTAACCTATAAAATTCAAAATCTGAATGAAACAATATGATGTTATACTTGTGGTCGTAGAAAATTATGGTATGTAACACATTATATAAACTCGTCTAGACACTCATTTATTAAACACACGCTCTGCTACGCTCCGCTCGTGCCTAAAAAAACTCGTGACTAAAGTGACGTTTATAAAAGTTGTTAAGTAATATACTATTTTATATTTACCGTGTGTTTTCTAGATTCTATAGTAGTTAAAATATTGTACGATACACATGTGTAAAGCATCTTTAGTCATTCGTGGGGCTTAAAACGTTTGCTACATTCGCGTTTTAACTCGGCCACACTCGTGACTAAAGACTAGCTTTACGTTTTACTCAGTTGTTTCGTAAATAACTATTAGTTGGCAGCTTTAAGTTTGTAAAACGATTCTTTAATGACATGATTTTATTAGTCACGTAGTCATTAGCAACGGTGTTAATATTTTTAACGACACAAAATTACGACTGGTTGTTAGGGCGTCGTTTCTCTTATCAAATCAAACCTGTTATTTAATGTAGTGATTATAATTTACATTTAAATTATTTTTTTTCTATTTACCGTGTTTTCTATATTCTATCTTAGATAAAATATACACATGCTTTAAGGTAAAGCACCTTTAGTCACTCGCGGGTCTTGAAACACTCGTTTTGACCCACGTGTGACTGAAGGTCAGCTTTACGCACTTGCATCGTAAATCAGTGATAAATAACAAAAATACGTTTTATTATAAAAAATACTAGTTTTATTCATATCAACAATATACAGTGTGGTGAGAATAGTGGGTAACAAAAGGGTAACTCATTTATTTTCCATTTATTATAAAACTTTGTTCTTGTTAAAAGTCCCTGCATCTTTCAAAACTCAAAATAAACTTGCCAAAATTAAAATATCTCTTTTCGTATACGGGGGAGGTTCAAAAATATGAAATTGACTTAAGAATACAGTACCCTTATTTTTCAAAATACACAAAAGTGTTATTTGGAAAAGTTGCTTAGAACTGAGAGAAGCTGTAAAATGCGAAGTCACATCCACGTACTCCAAAAATAATTTTCTGTTTTTCCTTTTTTTGCCACCCTGAGTATTAACCTTCAGAGTTAACTTATTATCGGATACGGTAAGGATATATTGTCAAACATCAATATCGCTTACTTAGCAACAAGAAAATTAATCGAAATGAGTGCTAATTAATCAAGTTGTTTTCCAAAGTAAAAAGCATAGATCTCTTCAAAAAGTTTAAAAATAAATGATCCGAACATCAAGAAGAATTCAAAACAATTTTAATTGTTAATTGAAATGTTATACTTAACAAATATTTAGAAGGGAGGTGGCCACTCATTAAGAATTAAGTTGTTAAAGTTTCCTTCTTTATTATTATTTTGTATGTTTGATGTATTTAATGTTCGTATCATTTCTTATTAAAATCTTTTGAAGATACTTTTGTTTTTTCACGTTGGACACAAAAAATTTGATTTTTGAACACTAATTTACGCAATTTTCTGGTTGCTTGGTGAGCGAAACTTAAGGCTAACAGTACATCCTTATAGTATCTGATAATAAATTAACTTTAAGCTATCTCATTTTTCCTTAATATACAGGGTGGTACGAACAAAATAAGAAAAACCAGAGGAAATTGTTTTCGGGAGTAGATAACTGTGACTTCACATTTGATGCCTTGCTTTAATTACAAGCAACTTTTTCAAATAACATTTTTGTGTATTTTGAAAAATAGGGGTATTTAATTCTTGCGCCATTTTCACATTTTTGCACCTCCATCGTATACGAAAGGAGATATTTAAATTTTGACAAGTGCGTTTCGAGTCAGAAACAAAATGTCAATGCATAATAAAAAAGGTACCTCTTTGTTACCCATTATTCTGATCACGCTGTATGCTGTATATAAAATCCACTCGCGACTGTCGCAAAAAAGGTGACCGACTTTTTTTTGCACCACCCGATCACCTACAAACCTGAAATTCGGAACAGACATTTCTTGGGCCCTAAGGTTGATGAGAAAAATTCGAAAAATTCAATATGGCCGATCCAATATTGCGGCCTTAAGAAAAGTCAGCTTTTCACGTTTCGGCCCTTTCCAAAATATGTAGAAACTTGAAATTTCTATATAAATTAGTCCACACAATAAGAGCGACTCTTAGAGTAAAAAATTACCAAAATAATACATGGGGTTGATATATAAGGGATGAAATGAGTCTGTTGCAAAAAGGGTGACCGACTTATTTTTGCACTTTCTGATCACCTACGAGTACAAACCTCAAATTCGGAATAGGCATTACTTGACACCTCAGGACGATGAGAAAAATCCAAATCTGGAAAATTCAATATGGCTTTAAGAAAAACCAGCTTTTCACGTTTTAACCCCTTCCAAACGACGTAGAAACTTAAAATTTTTATAGGAGTTAGTCCATGCCATAAAAACAGTCTTAGAGTAAAAAATTACTAAAATAGTACATGAGGGTTGAACTGTAGGGGATGAAATGCAATAGGTCGTTGTGCACACATTTTTGTACTAAGTGGGAAACTGTTTTTCATCGGCGTAATATACAGTTTTTGGTTACTCAATGATCTCCTTGAGGCCCAAATTAATTTTTAAATTCAAATCCGGATAAAGTTATGGGGAAAGTTTCGGAGATATGGCTTGCACAAGTCGACTTTTGAAATCAATTATGAGTCTGTTAAATAACGACATTTTTGGATAAGCTATCGGGTGCAATTTATACACATACAGTAAGTACGCTTGGCGGAGAAAAGCTGATATACTAGTTTAATTTAAAGCTGAAAGAGATAATTAGGAATATGGCGCTACAAAAACTTGTAACTAAACTGTTCTTCCTTTCACTTGTGAGCTTTATAGCACTCGCCAACGCTCATGCTCTAAACGGTCCACGCTTGAAAAGAACACCTCCGTAGCAACAAGTTATATAAATTATCCAATTTACATGTTCTAAAAAATCTCCTCATTTAGACAACTGTAAAAGAACATATACAGGATTTTTGTACATTAATTCATTAACAGGGCTAGATTAGAATTTCTAGAAGCCATTTAAATAAATATTAATTACAATTGAAAAATATTTCTCCTAGAAAGCCCCTTGCATAAAAAACGTAAAAATTATGGAAACATACTACTTTTGGGTAAATAATAAAATATCTAAAGAAGTAACTAACATTTTATCAAAGAGCATATTTATATTATTTTTCCCAATTATAAATCTTTAAAAGTCTTTACATAAACAAATTTCAGTTTTAATATTAAGTTTTGGTATGTGAAGTTTTTGTCTTACGATTGTCAAGTTAGTTAAAAATAACACACTCTAAAAAAATCTCATTGAAATCTTACTTAATTTCCGAAAATTTGCACTTTTTGGATTTTGACAATTTCGAAAAACTCAATTTTCTAAATAAGTAAAAATCACTCGGTATATATAATAGGGGATAAATAGGTTTTTTGACAAGCACAAATTATTGCCGTAAAAAGTTTATTTGAAAAATCAAAAATAATAAATATTTCCTTCTTATAACGACTTTTTGGTGGTCACTGTATAAACAGTCTTAGATCCTTAGTATCAGTAAATATATGACTAAATAATAAAACAAGACAATATCGTATCAATGAGAAATTATAAATTTTATTTACAGTTAGTCCTTTAGTCCTCATATCATTTGTAATAAATCTACAGAAAGTGATCACAAAACTAGTAAAACAGTGGGTATATAGTCCAATACGCTTAAAATTCCTTTTTTAATACCTATTTTCAAAGCTGTATGTATGAAATTCTCCATGGTAAAGTAACATTTTATTGATGAGGATGGATAAAGTGTTAGTTTATTCACTAGTGAATAAAATAGTCAATTATTCATAGCAACTAACAAAATACATACATGTTACCGTAGGAACCAAGTAATTGGATTGCCTATTTAAAATTATGTATTCAATTTTATGACTTACTTATACAATTAATTCGGAGAAATTATCTAACTTGGCTTTGCCTCGTGAGCTAAAGTTTTCCCCTTATGGATAAAAGGTATTTTTAATCGCTTGTACCATACATGCTTTTCATATCTCTGCCCGATTCGAAACCGAATATACTTTCGGTAAAATTCTGTCTATTTTTGCTTTAACTCAAGAACTATTAGTTAAATTAAAGTCATATTTTGCACATAGCTCAAGTTTCCTCCTTGACGAAAAAGGGAATATTTTAGCTGATTGCTGAATGAATGATAAACGTTACAGCGTTCCACACTTAGCGATTTAATTTTATACCGAGAATAACCTCACATCCATATATTTGTATGATAGTTTGTATTACAATGTGATATGCTAGGATCCGTTTCCCCAGCCAACAAGCTTAATATGGGCGATATTTATGGGGGAATAATCGTAAAGTTAATATTTACATACAAGGCGATGTTATTTACTCCAAAATAAACCACTCAGCTCTAAACTGGCGTCACATCAGCACACACATAAAAATACACAATTAGTTAAAACGGTGAAACCATAAAAATGAAATCAATCGCAAAAAAGTTTATACAAATAAATACAAGGCCATAAAATTCAAACCACCAAACTGGACGTATTCTGCAGCACCGAAACAAATACAGCACGAGGTAGTGGCCTCCAGCGACGCTTTGTCCAGCCCTTCTGCCTGCACGTAGTTTTACAAAGAAATCAAGGCGAGGTGGGTCTCGTACTTAACAGTTTACGTTCCAACAATGAAGCCGCGGGCAAGATGGCTACTGAAGGCACATTCTCAGCAAATAGATTGATTTAGCCCGTAGGTTGAAGGCTATACATACACCCCAAATTAGCAAATGAACCACCAAAAATACTGCCACTTCGTTCACAAAAACATGTGCTCCCTCAAAAAGTTGGTTTAGCTAATTCCAAGGTCAAAATACGCCATGATTGATTGTTCTGCATTAATCTGACATCACCAGTAATTCACAAAGCTTAAAACCATGTCCCAGAAAATTCTAAAACGGCCGATGGCCCCGGATGCACAAAACAAAGAACGTAAAACGTTTTCCCCCAAAAGAAAAGTCTTTTGAATGATTGGTAGCCTCTAAATTTAGTATCATAAAATTGATTGGGAGTAATTTAACAGTCAAGTAGTTAAAAACTCGTGTTGTTAACATCTGGCCTTTCTCTATGAAAGCATTTCATAGATTTTTAAGGTGTTGCCATGCTAATCTGCATCGCAAAATTTGCCTAGAACAAGAGGTGGCAAAGCCTACAATATGTTACAATAAAGAAGCTGACCTGCGATTAATTAGATAGGATAATCAGTAGTAGTAAAAATCGCAGATTAACCTCCTTAAAGTACGTACTACGCGGAAACTCTAAAAATTTTCGCTTACGGCGCAGGTCGAATTAGATCAACTTCGGCGATAAGGTCGTGGGTTCAAACCACCAGCTGTGTACCCTCCAAAGTCTTAAAAAAATATGGGCGCCAAAAATCAGATGATTTCGAATAATATAATTAACTACAAATAATGAGAATTTATTAAAGGCATAATAAATTGGTAATCACCAAATGTAATCTATGTAATTCATAAAATATTTGAAAATGTTTGCTACACTATGCAGCCAAAACTAATTGAAGGTGGCCACACGCATTACCACAAAAAACTCTTTTTGGGTCGTTAAATTACTTGGAATTACTGTCATTCATAAAAACCTTTCTTTCTAGGTTGCTGAGAGAAAAAACGTGGCCGCTCCTTTTCAAAAAAGTATAAAGTACACATAAAAATTCAATAGTTTTAAATGCTATCTTTAATTAAATTTACTGAATGAATGAACTATTGTGTTAGTAATAAATTTAGCATCCGGTATCACCAGCACAAGATTAACTTGGTAGGTACATAACCCGTCCTCGATTGGCGTTGTAATAAAAAAAAACGAACCAACTGACCTTCTAGGCCCCAACAAGTTTAGGCTGTGAATGCTAGTCGGGAGCTGCTATCACTGGTAACCCGCATACAGCAAGGAATCAGCCTTACGCAACATGGGTGCAGAAGCGATGCAAAAAATAGCAGGTGTTCGTTTCGAACTAGGACAGGAAACTGGACTCCAATTGTTAATCTCAAGTGCAATTTGAGTATTCCAGGTGAAAATACTTCCTAATAAAAGTTAAAGAAATGCAATTAATATGAGGATAACAAACAGAAAAACCCATCGTACCTGAATCAATTTACGAGATTTCTAACAAAATGCTTGTAAAAATTGGTTGAGAGCACATATTTTTGACTTAATTAAAAATCAAACCTCAACCGCGCGAAACTCGTCGGCCGAGACCAGAAGACAAGTCCTGGGCCCGAAACGTTCGCTTCAAAATGGAAGTTTGCATTCCTACGGCCAGCGATAACAGATATAGCGGGTCAAAAGTGCACCGTGCTAACGATAGCAACTCAATACAGGTACAAAATGAGTTGGTTTGTAAAATTTAAGAATTCGAAATGCAAGGAATTATAATTCAAATATAAATATACAGGTTAGACCTGAAATAATTTGGTAAATGGCGAAACAATTAAGCGGAGCCAAAAAATTGTTTCACTTCCCACGGCCAGATTTTTAACAGGGTAACAACCAGTCGAAAAGGTGAAATGAAGCAAACAAATAGTTTAAAAAAGTTGGAATTAAAATGAAAAAAGTTTAAAGTATGGAAACATTAAAAATTGTAGAAAACCAAAGAATTGGAGAATGAGTTCGATGCGAAACAATGTCGTAAAATCCTCTTTCGAGATAATAAGCCGAGGGAACCCACCCTTATAATTGGCTCAAAAATAACTGGGGCACCACATAGGATATCACAAAAAAGTAGACGTTCTGTCTAAACCGGACAGAAGCCTAAAAACTGCTAAAACACAGCAAAAACCAACGACTGCATCACATAGGACACAATCCACCCTACTACAAACATCCGAAAAACTCGCACCGCATCATCATCACTCACTCTAAATCTAAGGTAACGCAATATCAAGAAAGTATGAGAGGGAAAAATTATCTTGAAAAATAAAACACAGGAGATTAAACGGCAGAAAAATATCTCACTCCTGCATGAAACATCGCAGCCTAACAAGATTGTGACAAAAAAAGATTCAGGTAAAAACCCAGGATAAAATCCTAAAAACAATATCCGCTACGAATTTAGATAAAGACCCAAGAATCCGGAGGGAACGACCACACAACCACCAAACTCCGCTCAGGTATTCAGCCAGTCGTCGCAGCTGGATGAAAAAGGCGCGCAGGTGACGGACTGAATGTGGCTCCCTCACTGAGTCGGATGGCAACACAGTCGCTCGCCCCAACCCACAGAAATCTCCACAGGGCCGAAGAAACCAACCCAAATAACAATAAATAAAAATAAAAAACCCCGTGAAGCGAGATGGGAAAGAAAATGGAACAAAATATTTCGAGTTCCCAATGGTGACCTTCCCTGCATGTCCAACCAACCACCCAAAACATTGCTAGAAGGAGAACAAGATGACGTTGCTCCTCAATGATGACCTTCCCTGCATGCCAACCAACCACCCAAAACAAGAAACAAAAAACACTAAGAAAACAAGTTTCTAAAATGGACACTGTAGGTGTTTCGACGGTCACAATATCCTATAATATCATAGTCCAAATACAAATAAGCGAAGCGCTTTGGAAAAATCCTCAAATGATACGAAATCAATGGCAAGAAGAAATGAACAAACATAGCTAAATAGCCAGAATAAACAACCCGAAAACAACCCGTTGAGACCCTGAGTAAATACAAGTACGCTGAGGCAAATACCTAAAAATTCAAAAAAATGGAGTAAACTACACCAAACCGCACAAGTAATTCACGCAGGCCCTCGACCCACCAATAAGCAACCAAAGGAAAGATAAGGAAAAACCAAACATACTACACTACCAAACCACACACGCAACCAATCAAAGAAATCATTCAGAAATCTCACTCACCAAAGCATACCTTTTCAACAAAGCCAAACAAATAGTTTCAAATACCAAGCTATTAATTTTTTGTGTTTTATTTTGGACCTCTTCGACGAACTGATAAGGGAACAATTTTGTCTTAGAAGATTTTTACTTTTTTACAATAAAGGAAGTATTGGATTCACCCCAAAAATTCTAAATTGAGTTTTCAACAGATTTCACGTTTTAGAGTCTCCTGAACCCAAAAAACATGTTTTTGGTTATTGGTCTGTCTGTCTGTCTGTCTGCGTGTGAACAGAATAGCTCAAAAACGATAAGAGCGACAGCTTGTCAAGAAAGTTGCATAACCGGAAGTGTGGTAATTTTTTAATTTTTTTCGATTTCGCCAAAAACGGCTCTAACGATTTTTTTTTAAATGTTACATTTTTATTAGATTTTTCATGTGTATTGATGTGAGATAGGTGATTTTCCAGTTGAATAACTCTAATTTTTTTAGTTAACTTCAACTAACTTTATTTTGTACGGTTTCTGCAGAATTTACATTTTTTGTAAATTTTTGACAAATGCTTAAAAATCAAAACAATAAATTTTTGACTAATTATAAGATCACTGTAAAAGGAAGTTGTGTGAGTGTATCACACCAGATTTTTTAAACCCTTGTTTATCTTTATATACATAACAGAGTCAGATGCCCCATCTCGAGTTTTACTTTATTTTACGTTTTCTTTTTTTAAATATTCTACTAAACAGCTAGTACTTGCACTGATACAATATTAATATAATAAAATAGGTGCTGTTACAAATTTGTTTTTCTGTAACTTGTAGAAAAATTAATAATAATTTTTGTTATTGATTATTCACATTTGGTATGCAAATAAAATGTATGTAAATAATAAAGTTTGTTGTCACATTTTTAAACATTAAGTTGAAGAAATTCTCAATAGATGTTTTTATTATTAATTCATGATGATTAAACGTGCTAGCTTTACATGCTTGTGGCAAATGCAACCATTTTTGGCATAATGTAAAGTTAGATGGTGCACCTTAGGGAACTCTAGTGTCCAATAATTTCAATCAAATGATGTTCGTAACATAAAATCGAGTCGTATCTAAATTCGTTAATTTTGTTCGTCTGTGCTTTTTTTCGCAATATTTAAATTTTGACTTCAGATTCGGATAGATGATGAAAAAGTAGGATAAAAACGTCTGCATAACTAACCTATGGCGTATAAGAAGATGGGGGTTGGTTTTGAGATCGATAATTATAAGCACATTTAAAAAAAAATTATGCGAAATTTCAAATTTTCTTGGTCTAGCCGAGCATTTTCAACAGGCTTATTTTAAAATCAATTTTTTTGAAAACGCTAGAGCTATTCAAGTATGCATATGTTATCTTGTATGAGCATGCCAATGTCACCCACAAAACATTTTAAGAAAACGCAGAAATGCTATCTGAAGATTCTAATTAAATCAGAAAATATGTTTTATTGTCGTCCAGTGAATGATAGCGCTCTGGATGGTGCCGTCTTTGTTCAAGAATTTGTCTTGATGTTTTATTGATTTTGACAGAAGTTATTTAAAAAACATCTATGTGTTTCACTCGACTAGTTATCTAATCGGTTTCGGTTTGCTGCATCGTTACAGCCGAATGACTAGCGTTTGTGGTTAAAGCTAACTTCCACTTATTGCTTGGTTGATAACTATCGTTTCCGTTGTTGGAATTTTTTATTATTTCTATCGATTCACTGATTGTTCTTGTGTTTCATCAAGAACTAATTAAATTTTTTCGCAATCGATGCAATGACCGTCATTCTGCGATTGGTGTTCCGTTACAGCAGATCCCTTTTTATCGTGAGATCGAACATCTCATTGGTTTGGCTTATTCTATAGTGGATGTTTTGTCCTGTTTGCCCAATGTAACTTTCTCTGCAGTAGCTTTGGAACTTGTAGTTTCTTTTTTAACTCTTTTAATCTATCAGTTACTAGAGCAATGTATAGACATATCACGTGCTTTTTAGATTGTCCTCATTTCTCTTTCGATTCATTTAATATGTGCTATAACTGTAACATTTAAAAAATGGTTAACATCCAACTATAACATGCATTTGAGGTATTTGTATGACATGCAAGTGTCTATAGATGTTCGATAATGGAAATAAACTTAATAGGTCAGAACTGATAAACCGCACGTGTTTAGAGCCTGGCATCGAGGCTTGAAAGACATGCAGTGTCAAATTTCGCAATTTTTGAAGGTCAACGAGTACTACAAATGTCGGCAAACTACGACCATGCTGTTTTAATAAATGCTATTAATTTCGCAATTGTTATAACAAAGCTTTAGTAATTGAAAAGTAAAAATAAGAGGGTCGCCCATTCATTTCAAAACAGATGAATACCTTGTCATCGTTTTATATATTACTACTAAGTACGTTACCAACAGTTGCTATTTTTTTTCTGCATCACGACAGTGCACCAGGGTGCTACTTCTTCAAAAGATTTGTACATGTTTCATGCCTGGAGGTTCATTAATCAGTAAATTTATATTCCGTTTTGCAATGTAAAAAACAGTATTTTTACATCAAATAATTTACCATTCTTCAACCTCTCCAGTAAACAAATGGCGATGCAGATTCCACACTAAAAAGTCTATTAGACCCATACGCAATTAAAAGTATAAAAACATTATCGAAACATGTTTATTAGACTAATTTTATCAATTTTTGTTTGAGCTGCAAAATGTGTAATCTAGAATGGAGAAAACTTCAAAAGTCTATAAACGTAATGAATTTATTTTTAATGATTATGAAGGAATAGTTTTTTGAATTCGAAAATTATAAAATATATCACAAGTGTCATACCAAAATTCACAAAATCAACTTAGATAAAACAAGCATATTTTTGCAGCCCTGTATTTAAAAAAAGTAGTTCCTAACGTTTTTTTTTGAAATTTTCAAATTTAAAAAAATCATACCCACACACGTACAGGCGAATAATTCCAAAAATTCAAAGACCAAGAAAAACTACACGTCAGTTAATAAAACTTTGTAGATTTGATTTTTCTTCCTTCTTGCTTTGAACACCTGTATGTAACGACGGATGAGTCAAGTTCTAGAGACACTTTTCAAGGTGTTGATAATAGATATAATAGTTGTTTATCCAAAATTTAGGGATAGAAATTATTAATAGTAAACAGTTTGCAATTTGCATTGCTGCCAATATTTTAATTTTATTTTTCCTAGTGATAGCTTCATCTCTTAGCCGCAGCTAGAAAAGTGACCACACTTCATGGCCGACTGGGATTAATGCAACTTACAGTTGCATCCACTATATGGCTATTCCAACGAGCATACAAAGTTGATGCTGTAAAGCTAGCCTTGATCGTACAGTAACTCCATCTACGCTATCAATTTTCCGACAAATCTAAATTTGTAGTGTTTATTTTCTTAATTACGATCAATTCTACTATTGTAGTTACGTTCTTGAATAATTTTGTATATGTCATTGTCAAAGTTAATTGAATTTTCTAATAATTCACGATAATCTTTTTTATTGAAATTATAAGTAATAATGGGTAGAAAATTTCTAAATTGTGGTAATGTAAATAAACTTTTATTAGAATTTTCCCCTTCGAACTAAATGGTTTGAAGCTATTGAGGGATTCTGAGGTATAATTCGAAGTAATAATATACGTATCATAATATAGTTTATCACTCTCTTTATTACTTACAGATATTTCTAAGATTACTGATTACACTGTAATTTGTGAAAATCATTGTCATCACTCTAATTTTAAAAATTATAAAAAGAAGAAGCCGTTTAATCTGTATTGATTTGTAAGTGCTTTATCATCTTTGTATGCATTTTATTGTAGCATAATCTGCTTTGCAGGATTTTGTTATAAATTAAGAACCTGAACAAGAACGTCTGGTTACTCAAACAAACTCGATTCGATTTCTATAAACAAAATTGCAGATTTGCAATATCAGAATAAAACATTACTATTAAAACTAAAAAGTTTTAATAAAAATATACGGAAAGTTTAGAGGAAATTAAACAACTCAACAATTGGAAAACGGTTCACTAAGTCTTACAAATAAAATTTGTAAAGATGTAGAAGCTTTAGATGCTAAAGCAATCTCTCTCAAGGTATATCGGTGAATTCAGCGGCAAATATCAATTATGTAGGTGTAGCGTAGCCAACAAACCAATAGGTGTTCGAAGTCAATTGTGTGTGTTGTACTTAAGAAAACTTTCTAAACATCAAAAACTATTTGGCGTACGTCGCGCTTACAGAAAGAGGTGACAAGTGGTTTCCACTGTTTTAGCCGAATTGTCAAGCTTATCATAAACACTTTGAAACGAACTGCATTATTTAAAAAAAAAACGACATCATATCGTCACGGCATGAAAGCACTCAATTAATAGTACAAAGGAATAATCACTCAAAGTCGAAAGAGTTCAACTATGCAGCTGAACGGTTCAGGATACAGTGAAAAGCTACCAATTCAACCCAGCCAAGGTGCGTTTAAGCCTTTTTCGACAATAGAGACGAGTCCGAGTTCCAGCCTCCTAATGCAAGGACTAGTGACGCAATCAAAGCATTAAACCTGATATCCGGACCTAGTTAGTCTACTCGACGGACAATGGGTTATTGTAACCCAAAAAATGGTACGAGGTAGCTAAGGATTATAACACCATTCTTCTTGCGTAAGGAGGTGTATTTAAGACCAGAAAACCTTGCGTCTAATGGTTGCGCCTCCATATTCCGGTGTTGCTTACTCTTAACCAAAACGAGGGCTCTGGTCACTTCCCAAAGCTCTTCATACCAAATAAACAAACATTACGTAGAACGGTTCCAGTCTGCTCACTTTGAGTTTTCTGGAGCATCTGGTCAGTTTCTAGATCTAGATAACGTTAGATACTTTGACAATCGCGTAAACTTCAAATCAAGCAGTTACAACTTAAGCGTTTTATGTAACCATCGCATATAATTGTACCTTATTCAAATGTAATCATGTATATTTTATTGTGTGTTCTCATAATAATAAAAGAGATCTTATTGTTGTTTACAACGGTTATGCTTTATTAAACTTACAAGTGAGCGGATGGCTCCACGAGCAAATGCTGCCTCTCAGGCGGCCGGCCCGAGTTCTAATCCCGGCGGACTATAGAAGGATTTTATAAATCGTTCGCTCTCCGGCTACCACGTTAACACCTGTGGTAGTCGTTAACCTCTAAACAAGGAAACTTTTCCTCACTTTCGACATGCAAGGCAGCCACCTACCCGGCCTAAGGGCAAAGAGAGCTCATAGAACCACTTTGTGGTTAAAACAGGCCACTGGCCTATAATAAGAGGAAGAAGAAGACAAGTAACTCTTCACCGACACGACGTAACTTTCTAATAGGCAACGTTTGCGTGCAGAACTATACGAGTATTTCCTAAAAGTACTTGCCGAAAGGTTGTGTGCGCTAATCAGATGTTATCTCTGAAATTTTACCTTTCTTAGAATATACAAAAGCCTGCACACGGTTATTTGAATTTCTATGTCCTATACTCATACAAAATAAGACTTTTTGCTGGAATTAATTACAGAAGTCAGATATGGGACGTTGTTGTTGTCAGTAGTGAAACCCGTCCTCGATAATTTTCGTAGAAAATGAGTTCATTGCAGAAAACAGGTTTAGAATTTAAACCTACAAGCAAAAAAATCTAAAATTGTGTGTTATTTTGAATTGGCCATTTTAAATCTTCCTATCAAGTCAAATTTCCAGTTTTATAATTTTTTTTCTTATTTTTAATTATTATTTTTCTTAATCGTTACACTGCACTGCACTTGTAGAATTTATTTTAATGAACTTTCGGCATTAGCAATTTGATTTTCCAATTTGTCGATTTTACTATATTTATACCTTCCAATTGCCGTTAGTTAATGCTAATTTTAGTTACTAGATTTTTGTTCTTAAAAATGTAATTTAGATCCAAAATCCACTATTTAAGTTATTTTTGAGTAAATTAATAAATAGTTGCATAAGCACAGCAGCAATTTCCAATTATTTATTTTATAAAAAATATTTAAAATACTTTTTCTACAATAGTGCAATAAAGTACAGTTTCATTAATCGTTTAGAGTGTAAAAGTGACACTTAAATGCAGTTAGTGCAAAACGGCTTTATTTGTCGTCGCCGATAGGCCTACACAGATTCGGCGTCGCAGATTGGCATTCGCTGATTCGCCGTCGCCGAATCGTCGTAGGTCAAATTTGGTGTCTACACGATTCGCCACCGGCTCGATTCGTCGCCGCAAAAAGCTGTGTTTTTTAAAATGCTTAAATAATAAAGCAATAACTTGTAATTTTGTTTCTGATCAATTTTAATGGTCATAGCTTGTTTCTATGTTGGGTTTTTATCCTTTTAAAGCTTTCTGTAATTATCACGAAATCATGCAATTGTTGTTCGAAGAATTTTTGGAACTTATTGTGTTCAACTGATTTTATAAGTAATTTATCTTTCTATTTGCACTAAATTGAGAGCCGAAACCTATTTATTAATTTAAAACTTTTTTCGCCGACGGCGAATGTTTTGACGGCGAATTGTATCTGCGACGAATCGGCGACTGCGTCCTAGACCTTTTTTGTGTTAAGATAATCTTCTTGTGTTGCTTTTTATTTTAAGTCAGTTAGCATTAAGGCTGTTTTCTTCGAAACTGCAGATCGAAACGATGACGCAGTGCTTTATTCGTACCATTCACGAAGGTTTTTGAACTGAAATCTTTTTTTTTCTTCTTACACTCTTTTTGCCCTCGATTTTTCCATGCATTATTACTTGTAGTAGCTAGTATCTCTCATGTTCCATGTGTCTAGGATACTGTAGTTTGAGTTTTAACATGTCTGCATCTTCAGTTAGTCATGGAAGTAGCTTTTGGTTGGGAACTTTTAGTATGATTCGAAGACTTAGATTTTCCTAGACATATATTTTGCAAGATCCCAGCTTTTCATTACATGTAACAAAACTAAACATCGTAGCATTTCGTCAAAATCTAATCAATTTGTTTCTTAACAAATCTTTCTTTACGATCTTGAGGGGACCTTCATGTACAGAGTGTTGTTAATAGTAACTTAAAGAACGTATTTGTTATTTTTTTGTAAAATTCTGGAGTCTCCCGCTATGGTAATTTTTTATACCGTACGCGTAGCCACTAAGTATGTCTTTAAACCTTCTCTTGTCTGCTATAAGTTAAAATCTCTTGTGATTATGTTTATTTCCTTATGTTGTATTAGTTTAAGCGTGTCTTGTAGATATTCGTAGAACTGATTTAAATTAAGTGCGTTATTGGATCAGAAAGTCAAAATGTTTTTGATCCAATAATTAATTAGCTTGGATACTATAAAGGATACTTCATTTTCGTGTTCGCTGTCATTAGTTTCTGTATAATAAACAACATGAGTATCTATTATGCATTTATCCGAATCCGGCCATGTCATTTCGCATTTCATTGATTATTTCAGCCATAATGATTATACCAGGAAGATTTATAATTTGGTAGTCTTCAGTTGCTTTCCACATTATGCTGTATTTCGCAGTTAAAATGAGTACCGTTTTCATCTCCACTATTTAATTGGAGGTGCTCTATACCATCATTACCCCACCTCCAAAATCTACTGAAAGTGCAGCTGCCCACTTTCATCTATAGAGCGTTCCCCGATCCGCCACCTGGGGACGCGTGTTGGAGGGAAGCACCTCAACGTCACAATATTTCATTTTAAGTCGCATCTTCACTTTAAACAAGGTTCTTGGGGAAAAGGTACTGGATCAAGTTTTCCATCTGACAACTCTTGCGTCAAATTGCAGAAAAAACAGTTTTTGTGCAATTAAGAAAACATTAGTATTGTTAGAATTACATAATAAACTTTGTCAAAATCAGGCAGTCAAATCTACACACTATACAAAGAACTAGACAAAGGGACAAAGGCAATGACGTTTGTTGTATTTGCTAGCAGAGAGCGAAATTTCTAGTTAGAGAAATTTGTATATCTATAGGAATACGTGTTTACACGTTCACAAACACCCAGGTTATGAAGGTGAAGGTTTCCGGATATAGAAATGATTAAATATGGAAACCTTATCGCTGTTATTATTTACTTATAGATTTGTTAATATAAGCAAAATTGGGTTCTCAGAAGTAGTTTCCCAGATCTTTAGAAATTTGCAAAACTGCAACTTTACATATTGGAACATTTGAAAATTATTTTTCATATGTAGCTTCATTGAGATTGACTGATATGTGGAGTTTTAAATATTGCACTAACTATGTGAGATTGAAAATTGTCTTCCCTCTTCACACATTGTAACTCACGTGTTAGGGAATTGTGACATTGTATGATTTTCTGTCTCTAACCAATGTCTTAACTTGTGTAGTCTTTAATTTTTTCTTGGTGGCTTCTGTGATATTGTCCTCCCAAACTATGCGTGATAGTCCCCTAGGTCTTCTCCCTTCGCTTCCCATCTCCAGAATCTGATTTGGATATCTCATGCGAATCTGAGGCTATTTTTTCTTCAAGTCTTATACCATGGCGACTAGCTCTAATTCTTCTGGTATGCTTCACTTTCGTACTCTATCCCTTATTGTCTTCTTTAATACTCGCCTTAAATATTTACTTCTTCTTCTTTCTCTTCTGCCTTGTACCTCTCGGTGTCTGGGTGTTTATCCAGTATTTCTACTTTCTCTTTTCTCTAGCCCGGGATGTTTGCTTGTTCCACGGCTTTTCACCTCTTTTGTGGTGGTTCCTTTACACTTTTCTCCCATTTGGTTTTGGGCATCCTCTTGGTCTTTTACCCACATCTCCCATTTCATATACTTATTTTGGGATCTCTCGTTCCCCATTCTGGTTAGGTGTCAATACCAATGTAGTTGTTTTCTTTCCTGTCCTCAACTACTATAGGGTTGAGTTCTAAATCCTCCGTTATGCTTCTGTTTGGGATTCTATCTCCCATTGTTTGTCCACTACTCTCCTTAGATATTCCATTTCAGCAGCCGTAATCTTCGATCTGTGCTTATCAACTATTGTTCATGATTCTGCCAAGTATAGTAAAGTAGGGTTGTGTACTGTCTTGAATAGATGCACTTTTGCTTTTTGGCTTAGCTCTCTGTTGGTAAGCAGCGTATTGTTAATTTGGAAATAACTCTTTTTGTGTCGACCATTTCTAGTGTTTCCCCGTCTATTCTTATTGCTGTATCTTTCCTCTCTTCTTTTATGTGTGCATTATTTTACTTTTTTGGCTGTTTGCATGCCCATCTGTTCTAAATGTGTTTACATATGTATATTTCCTTGTAGTTGTGTTCTTCTTGCCGTTAGTAAAATGTTATCCGCATATAGTAAACCTTTTGTTAGTACAAGATTCAGGTTGTGGTATCCCAAGATGGGGTTTTCTGGTTTTTTATCACACGTGTTTTGTCAGTACTAGATCCAAGGCAGACTTTAAGTCAGAAATGCTAGGTATAATTCTTTACCCTTTTCTAGAGTTTTTTTCTATTACACTCACAATTGTAAAAATGTGATCCCATGTTTGTTTTTCTTCTGAGTTTTTTGGCTATGATTCGCACGTAAATTTTTAGTACCACTGGTGACAAGCTTATCGCCATACAGTTTTCACATTTGGTGGAAGTAGATATTTACTTAATGATCTATACTAGTTCATTCTCGCCGAATAAGGCGTTGCTTATTTGGCAGTAGATTTTATTAGTATTGCTGATACTGTTTCCTACTTCTTTATCTATGCGCCCATCGATTATTGTTTCAAAATATTCATTTGTGTAAAATTTGTCTTCACCTTCCTCTTTCATTATATGCACGATTGTGCTTTTTTCTACATTTAGAACTATGTCCTTCTGTTCTAATTGATTCTCCCATACTTCCATATTTATTTCTAGTTGTTCAGGAGTTTTTCCTAGTCGTCATATAACAGGTCTTATGTCACCACTCGTCGCCGCGTTCAAGTTAGATTAACACAGGTTTGTTTTTATAGTTTCTTTCTTTACAATTTATGGACCTATAGCTCATGAATGTAATGCACAATATTCGACTTAAGCTATCGCATTACTTTAGTCTCGCCTTATTCGTTGTCGTTTTTCAAATTTGAAGAATTGTAACCTATATTTAATTTAGATGTTATCCATTATGAGGTTTGATGAACTACTTCTTTCCACTGTTCTCTTGTTTCGGCAGTTTTTTGTAAACCTGAAAGTTACATTCTTGACTTGATCGATTTATTGCTTGGGTGACCTGTCTCTAAGTTGTCGTCCGTCCGACTCGATAATCGAGTCGATCCTAAGCATTCGTCACTAACACCATAGTTCAAACACGTAGATTCTTCAGCAGTCACTGACCATCATTGTCCAGCCTCCGCCTCATATAGTGCTATCTGAAACGCTAGCGTTTTACAAGGATTATTTTCGTTCTTTTGTGAGATTTTACTATCTTTCCAAACATTATATCTACCGTTTTCACATAGCAGTTTTCGCTATCGATATCCGTCTATGGTCCTAGTTTTTTCAAATACGTTTTATGATGAACTATTCATTGGATTACTACCGACGTGAATTTATATTCGTTTGAAACTACCACCAACTTGATTTGCCATCGAGTTGGATTACTACCGATGTAGATTTATATCCGATTGGAACTACTACTCACATAAAACATCACCGCCTGGATTTACCACCGACTGTAATCATCTGGAACAGCATCAGACAGCAGTTTGTAATGCGGCTTTTAATTATGCTACTTATCCTAGTTTAGTTTAACTCTTAATTGCCCTTTGTTTGCTAGTTAACTCAGTCGTGAATGCGCAAGACCCGGTCTTACCTTAGTGTGGTTATGGCTATGTCAATACGGCTTTGCTCTGAGTCTGAGTTGTTTATACTTATATTACTGAAAATAAACACTTTAATCCCCCTAGAAATAAAAACCAGGGTGTTTACATAAACGTCGTATATTCTAAGTGCAGATATACATAAGTACACATAAAAACAAAAAGATACACAACGACAATACAGAAAAGTTATATACCGTCAACAATAGAGTATAGTCGAATTAAACTGCTACGGGCTAAATGCTGATTTCTACTCGCTTTTAAAACTTGTACATTTGTCTAGAATAACATATCAGTATTAATACTAACAACATTTCGCGCGAAATAAGTTTTGCGGACTCCGCCGGATGCACTTCAATGTGTCGCCGCTTATGCGCTAAGACTGCACACTTAACGCGGCAAGGACTGTCTCCAGCCGCTATCAATTAATGCGCACAGCTCACGTTCAGCTCCTACCTACTTAATGGCGTAAGTCGAGCCATTATCCTACTTGCTGACTCACACGATAACGCGTCCAATAATGACGCAATACTTCGCAATCGCTTCAACCGTGATAGCGGTTTAGCCCTGGCTCGCAGGCTCGATCAACCACATTATTTGTACAGGCACTAACCTTATTTACTCTTCTGATGTATGCGAACGCCTGGTTTTGACCTCGTTAATGGTGGTGACGATCAAAATTGGCCTGTAGCACGTTCGCTGCCCGTCTCAGTTGTTATACCCTGACACAAGCTCCTGCTGGGATCTGTAGGGACCGCTGTGATGCTCTTTCAATGTTGCACGTTACTCTCGAAGCTAAATTTCAGCTCCAACAATACCTCGCGCGCGACCTGCGGACGCAACCACTCGCTGTCGCCACTTGATAGCGAATGAATCTTTCCCGCACAAAACCCGTTAAACACTCTGTCAGCGTGTCCTTCCGGTTTGATTTAAAAAGGCGCGTCAAACCATCTTACAGCGTATTTTAAATACATTTGTAACCTAATTGCTACAAATACAGCACCGCTTCCCTCTATCATGTTTAAATATGAACTAGCAAATGTGACACAAACTAGGCCCGTTACAAGTTGGTGCAACATATCTTACGTGAACGACCACGAACTTCCATTGTTTCCGAAACTAATGTGAGGGAAGTAATTTTGAAAAGCTTCATATTTCTTCACAAAATTGTTTCTACCGTAATAGCTTATGCAATCTTGTTTGCTTAGCGCATGACGCATTTTGCCCAGGAACTGGGTTCTGCGTCTCGAAAATCTATAATATAATTTTCCTTAATGTGTGTCTGTGTGTCTGTGGCACAAAATAAAATCTCACGTTCCCGACTTTACAGATGTTTATATTTGTTTAGGTTTTGTTTTTCTTATCTTAGCGCTCGGACCGGAGCTTGACCTTTCGCGTATCCTATTTCACGTGCGCGTAGCGCGCAGTTTGCTTGTATTTAATAATCGACAAAATGAATTTTCTCAAATATGAATCTTACATTTTATGCTGGCTATAATGCTATGCAAGCGAATCGATGGTTTTCTGTTCGGTGTTTACAATCGGTAGTAAATCCATGTGGTGGTAATTCATATTGGTGTTAGTCCACTCAATGGTTATTATAAATCGGATGTAAACTCAGTCGGCGGTAATCCACATCTCAACAAATATTAAATAACACAACATCGGAAGTAAAACCAAGCGGTGGCATTTTATGCGGTGGTGTTTAAGACAGTTTTCAGAGAGTCGGAAAAAATTCCAAGTCAGCCTTCAGCGAGCAGCATTTATGTTTGAAGTCATTTGTTATTTACCTTATCTTTGGAAAAGGTTTCTAGTCTCCTTTGCTGTACTGTGATTTTCAGAGTCTGCGCATAATTATTTTAATTTTTTCCAGCAGCAATTGGCATCCATTTTTTTGTAATTATTATGAGTGTTTTGAAATGATACCAAATTGTTATTTAACTGTTCCTTACATTGATTTGCAACTGTTCTATTTAGAGTCAGTGAGCGTTTTTGGTTTAGCTCTTTTAAGATGAATTTGGTCTTCACATATCAGGAGTTCACGATCAAAGCCACAGTCTCTTCTTGGTAGCGCTTTGGCGTTCTTCATACAAGATCTCCACTCACTATAAATAAGAATAAAAATGTGATTATAGTGTTGTTTGTCGGGAGATGTTCAGCCGTCCGATAATGTTGATTTTTTCCCGTAGTCATTCTGAATTTATGGCTTTTAATTATTTTTGCCAAACATATTCCTACGGTACTAGATCAAAGGCCTCTTTCAGGTTCGGAAATGCTAGAAATAATTCTTTTTACTTGCTCCGGGTTAATTAATTATAGTTCGAATGGTAAATATGTGGTCTTTTGTTTGTCTTTCTGCTGCCTGTTCGTCTTACAGCTTTTCTTCTACTTCTTTCCCTATCCGTTGTTTCGACTAGTCTTGTCTATATCTTCAAACCAACGGTGACGAGGCAGTAGTTGTCACAATTGGTCTTCCATATGGCTATAATGATATAACTTTTCCAGTCTGTTGATATTTTTTCTAGGGCCATGCCTGTTGAAATATGTTCTTCAGCCACTTACTGACCTCTTCTTCTGTTATTTCTTCAATGTTGCTTTCTTTGACTTCGTTTTGTTGATCTTCGCTTGGGTTTCTTTTTTCTATTGTTCCAAATTTTAGTTGGTAATGTTTCATCGAAGTTTTTAAAATTTTATATATCGGTTCTGGCTGCCCTCTTGTGTTTCTAACATTCCTTACTTCTTGTGCACGGCTTTATTTTAGCCTTTCTAGGCCGCTGTCTTTCCAATTTCCTGCGCCACGATTGTAAAGTAGATCTTCACCTAGGCCCCGCTACCTTATTGCTTCTCGTACACCCTCACTCCATGAACGTCGTGGCCCTTTGTTATTCTTCTCTGCGGGCGTCCACTAGAGCCAATGATTGGACCACCAATTATCTCCCACCCCTAGGTGCCGAAACCATTTTAAAATTCTCTTTTCTATCCGATCTAATATAATTTCTGTGACTGAAATACGATTTCTAATTTCCTCTTTTGCAATTCTGTCTTTCCTTGAGGCTGTTGAGCTTCTTCTTAAGTAGTCCATTTCGACTGTTATACTTTTTTATCTTATTTTTTTGTTGTCCATACTTTGCTACCATTGTTCGTCCTAATTTTTTCTTAGTAGTTTTCTTATTCCTTTCTCCCACCATGCTGGATTATTTTCTTTCGATTAGTATTTGTTTTATTTCTCTTTCTCCTAATCCCAAAACAATTGGAACTTGGTCAACGTTACAGTATTTACTGGAAGATTTTCTGTTTTCCGTAGGCTTATTTGCTATCCCCACCTGGTGTATTCGTTGTGTAATATCATCGGATGCCTTTTGTAGGATTATAAAAACCCTATTATTTTCTTTAACATTTGTTGTATAGTGAATAAATGGTCTACACATGAACGTTCCGGCTTATAGCCAATTTGGTCTTTGCCAATTCGGTGACCTGCGTACGTTTTGTCTTAGTTGTTTCTGCGGGATTTGCTCATATAACCTACTTGGGCACTGTTCACACTTATTCATATATAATCATGTGTCTTTCCTTCCTCTCCCTTTTTATATCATGAGACAATATATGAAGTTTTCTATTTTGATAATACTGTTCCCCCGTTTTCAATAAGCTGCACTAGGTTTGGTGATGCTCCTCTGTTCATCTCCTTTTCATTTTTTCCAAAGTCATTTCGTCCAATCTTTTCACAACAGTAAGTCTCACTGATATTATTCTCACATTGAGCTCTTGTTTCAGTTAGCAGTGTTTAATAGTACGTTTTCCATGTTTTGGGACTAATTAAGCAGGTGGGTTTATCCTTGTTACCTGTTTCTATATTTTTATGATGGATTACGCTCCTCCAATGATGCTGTCGATATATGTAGTTGCCGATTTTTTCTTCAGTGTTTTTGTTGATAGTATATTTTCTTGATTCGATTTCTGTATTTTTATTTTTATCACTTTAATAAGGTTTGTCTGGATTTGTCTTTTCAAACAAAGCTTGTACTTGAATAGTTTTGCTATTGAATCACAAAAATTTTCTCCCTGCACCACTATTGTCTTTTCTAGAGATTTGCAGCTTGGCGAATGAAGTTTCTTATTTATAATCTACGTTTTATATTTTCTTAAGTCGTAAAATAATGTCTTATATTCAACTCTCGCAATGTTGTTATGCAGGCAGTTTTAAAATTCAGCAATTTTACTTAACGGTACTACGAGAGGTTATCAGGATATTTGATAAGTTACTATTATGTCGTCTATTTCCAGTTTCTTGATTGATTCATAATCTGTAACCTTTTCTATCATTCGATTTGTTATTCAAACTATTGATGATATTGCGGCTGATCAGAATCTACTTAGTAATTTTAGGTAAACAAATACGAAAATAGTTTAGCAAGTTTGTAAATATAACTCAGCTGGCTAAAGAGAAATTGTTGCCAATGAGAAACTTATTTGGACTTTTAACCTGCAATCCTGCAGACATTCGCTTTCGTCACGAACACCTTATCTTCTAATTAATGCTTGTTTTGTGTCATTAATTTTCCATTTTCGCAGAAATCATAAATTTGAATAAATATGTTTCAGATAGTGATGTGTTTATCAAAGAAATTGTTAAATATGTCACACCGTTCATACTGATGGCTTCTTTAGAGCTGTCTAACTTACAAAAATCTTCTTAAAGATAGGTAGTACATTTAGTGTCTTGTCTACTGTTTCTGTTCCATTAAAAAGGCCGTTCTGCAAATTTAAACTTGAAAATCATAAGGGTGACTGGCAATTGTGAACATAAATGCATCACAAAAATTAGCTACAGCTGAAGATGTTTGTACAAATGGACAGCTTTTAAAATTTGATGGTTCTACAGTATTTGCCAAAGTAACTCACTATCTTGACGAATGATGAGTGAAAGATGGCTTTAGACTTCTGTCCATCAGTACCACGTTTAGCTCTTCGAGCAATTTTGACTGCAATACTACTAAATGTTCTTCTTCTCGTAGTGCCTATCTTCTGTGGATGTTGCATATCAAGTTGGATCAAATAGTTTTGTTGATAGGTGATCTAAATAAGTTGATAGTCTGAGAGTCTTTATTCTTTTCTTTTTCTTCTTCAATCCTACCCTGCTCATTGTGTTCTAAAAATATGCTTCTGCTCCCTGATTCTGCTTGCATCTGTTCCATTACTTTGTTGTTGGCGCTATAATGAATCCACTATTCTAAACATACGACGATAACACCATAATTTGATGGTTTTGAGGCTATGAAGCTTCAGTCGGGGTTCAGGTTTTAGTGTCGTGTAAATTGCGTCATTTTTACCCACTACTGTAACCTGTGTCGTTTTGCAGTTCAGTATCGTCCCATATCTATCACACATAACTATATATTGCTATGATCGCATTTTAGTAGCCTTACATGTCAAATAATAATTATTAGTAATTTATAACATAACCAACAAAACAGATACTTAGCATAAGAATGTCCAGTAAAGGTAATAATTTAAATTTTAGATTTGTTACATAATAGCGTAGGCCTTGTAAATAATTGATAGCAGGATGTTTTTAGAATAACTTTGTCTTTGTGTAAAAACAAATTAAAATCAGAGTAGGCTTAGCATTTCGTGCAACTAGAACAAAAACGGTAAACAAGACAATTGGGGGCAGATTCTTCAAGAGGTTAGTTGTGTTTTTGCCAAGCTCCCCCAATATAAGCAATTTTTATGTTTTATTAAATACCGAAGCTGACTAGAAGCTGTGTTTTATTGAGAGAGTGTGTCTAAGGTGATTTGTGGAAGTTTTCCTTTGAAATTTTTTTCCGCCACGTAGATACGTGGCATCAATTTGGTATTCTGCAAGCCAGAATACTTCGAAGTGATTCTATGGCAGTTTTCTACGTGCGTAAGCAGTGTACGTGTAGTGCAACGGAATCTTAGAATAAGGCTCCCAGCTTCAGTGAAAGCGATCCTAAGGGTCATCGAGGTTGCAGTCGACATACAGGTGGGTTTGAGTGCAGATATGGGCTTCGCTAACAGCAGGTCAGCTACGACGGTTTGTCCAGAGCATCGTAGGAGTCCAGGTCGCTGAAGATTGTTCGAGATTCATCTCAGAAGCCATCTAAAAGTCAGATTTTCTATCTAAAAAGTGTCGTTTTTGTGAATGTGCTGGTGGCGTCGGTTTGAGCGTCACTTCCGTTCGTGGCGTTAGTAGGAGTGTTTTGTTTTGTGACGCGGTGTACTTACGTTCAATTATTATTGCATAGCAACAGCGTTTACTGCGTGGACATCGATGATTTAAATAAAACTTCAGAGCTGTTCATGCACTGTCAAGACCAGGAAACCATCTTGAAATTACTATCATTTCCATCAGTTAGAAATACTTCTTCTTCTTACGGTTCCTATCCGTTCCGGATGTTGGCAACCATTTGGGCTATGATGATTTTGTTGACCGCTGTCTTAAATAACTGAGTTGTAGTCATAGAAAACCATGTTCTTAGGTTTTTAAGCCACGAAATCCTTCTTCTACCCGGACCTCTTCTGCCTTGTACTTTTCCTTGTAGTATAACTTGAAGTAGTTGAAATCTGTTTTCATTCCGCATAATGTGCCCTAGGTACTGGAGTTTTCTTGTTTTTATTGTAGTCAGTATTTCTTTTTCTTTTCTCATTCTTTGTAGATATATTCGTCATTCGTTACTCTCTCTATCCATGACACTCTCAACATCCTGCGATAAAGCCACATTTCAAATGCCTCCAGTTTTTTCTGTGTTGTTTTTGTCAAGGTCCATGACTCTACACCGTAAAGAAGGATAGGGAAGACGTAGCATCTCAGAAATCTCAACTTTGAATTGATTGTCAAATCGTGGCTTTTGAAGATGGTGCTCATTTTGTTGAACACGGCTCTAGCCTTTTCTATGCGAATCCTTATTTCCTGTGAGTTATCCCACTGGTCATTAATGATGGTACCGAGGTAAGTATATTTTTCCACTCGTTCGATAGGTGTATGGTTTATCATGAGTTGACATCTGGGAATAGTATTTTTACTGATGATCATTAATTTCGTTTTGTTTATATTGATGTCTACACCCTGCATCTGACTACACTCTGTTACTCTGTTTAGTAGTACTTGTAAGTCCTCTAACGTTTCAGCAAAAATAACTGTGTAGTCTGCATATCTGATGTTATTTAATCTTTCTCCATTTAAGAGAATTCCTATATTTGTGTTTTCTAGTGCTTCTCTGAAGATGTATTCTGAATAAAGGTTGAATAGCAGTGGAGACAGTACACAGCCCTGTCTCACGCCTCTCTGTATTTTTATGTTTTCGATGTTATTGCCTTCTTCTAATTTCATTGATGCCGCTTGGTTCCAGTATAAGTTTATAATGATTCTTAGATCTTTATCGTCTAGTCCTATGTTTCTTAAGATATCTATCATCCTTTGGTGTTTAACTCTGTCAAAGGCTTTTTGGTAATCTATAAAGCAGGCATATACATCGCAGTTTACATCTCTGCAACGTTGAACCAACACCTGTACACTGAATAGGGCCTCTCGTGTTCCGACTGCGTTCCTGAATCCAAACTGTGTAGGTGTTATTTGTTCTTCGCATAGTTTGTATATTCTGTTATGGATTATCTTGAGAAATGCTTTTAATAGATGGCTCATGAGGCTTATCGTTCTGTACTTAGAAATACTACACTTGTAATATCTCATCAGTTAAATAGCGGGCGAATATAGTGCGTACTAATTAATGTTTTACCAGACTTTGAATAATTGTTAATAGTAAATTAGTAGTTAATTGTGGATATAGCGACCTAACCCTGTAGATAGAGTCATTTAATTAAGTATAAATTAGTAGTATAAACAAATATTAGCCGGGTACCTTATTATATATATATATAAAAGTCAATTATTTATTTAACTCTCAGTTAGGGCACAACAATATATATAATAGTCTATTAGTTTCCCAGTTAGATGTTTCGTCTGCCTACCTGATACTAACTCTTTCACATTAATACCATTTTTGACTTTTCGTAACGCTTCTTTGAAGATTTTCTGAGGGATTTTCACAAGGAACTTAGGAAACAGTTGGCCTTCTAGGTGAAATTTGGTTTTGGTGCATATACAGGTTTGTTATTAAGCAAATGTCTTTGTCATCCATGCTTGGTTATTGTAAGGTTTCTATTTATATAAGTTTTTGGTGTGGAACTTCATCAAATGTCTTTTGAAGTAAATGAAGCACTCAAAGATGTCACATTAAACGGATCGTGCTCTCTGAATCAGAACCTGTACAACAAACAAACCGTCTGCAGTTCAGACGTCGTGTCTGAACTCAAACAGATTTTTATGTATGCGTGTATGAATGATGTTGAGGAGGATGTTCAAAGCATGGGTCATCTATTCCTCGACATTCATTTCACTACAATTCTTTTGCTTTCTTTATTTTTATAGTTATTGTCTTGTAAATATCCAAGTATTTTGAGTGGTTGTTGGTTTTTTGTATTTGTTTTACTTCGATCAGCGTTAGAATGTCTCCTATCGTCCATCCCTATTTCCTTATTCTTCTTTCTGTCTTCACTTTATTTTCGATAATAGAGATGACGGCATCTCCAATCTTGTTCTATGTCGATATCCAAAGGATTTGGCTCCGTATATTTTTCGATTGTATTTTATCTCTTGTTAAGCCTCGGTGTTTTTGTTATTGCATGTTTGTGGTTGTCTGCTTTTTTTGCTTTTTTCATACTCATTTTAAATTGAGCTATCAAAAAGTTGTGGCTTGAACGAAAGCCAACGTCTGGATATGTTTTTGCTGGTTTGATTGTATTATACTTCTGGATCGTTTATTCACCATGGGACAGTCTTTTCTTCTACCCCTAAAAGCTCTCTGCCGCTTCCCCTGAAACCGCTTGTGCATTACGTCAAGGGGTGCTGGCATCATGTCTTAACTAAGCGAAACTGGAACGCCCATGGAGTCAAACACTCACCCGAACGTTCCGTGTGTTACTGTGACCTCCACTACAGCCGCGGAAAAACCACTACCCTACCGAGGCCCCTAATCATGACATCGTCTATCTGGATTCTCACTATTTTTTTAACCGTATCAGCTGAGGATTTCCAATTATAAAGTCTTCTGCGTAGCAATTGAAAAGAGGTATTCATTTAGGTGTACTCCAGACAAAATTGAATTAGTCAGTCTCCTCTATTATACCTTATTTCCATTCCATAGTTTTCTATGACGCTCTTCACTTGCTCTTTAACTATTTTGGTTATTTGTATATTTTTGTGCTGTCTGTTTGTGTTTTAAAATGTTTTTATTTACACAACGTTATTCTTTGATAAACACTCTCCATTGAACTGACAATGACTTGCAATCGCTTAATAATCAATTCTCTTTGTTCTTCAAATAGGAGTGGTATTTTCCGACGGCCAGTTCTGGCAGAAACAGCGGAAGTTCTCTCTGCAGCACCTGCGCAACTTCGGGCTGGGGAAGAGGCAGATGGAGCTGAGGATCACGGAAGAATCCAAGGAGCTGATAGAGGTATTCAGGAAGAAGTGCGCCCAGCCGATCTGCATGCACAACGCCTTCGACGTTAGCGTCCTCAATGTCCTCTGGACCATGATGGCCGGTGAGCGCTTTGCTCTAGACGACGCGAGGCTGCTGAAGTTGCTCGAGATCATCCACGACGCCTTCCGGCTGACTGACATGTCCGGAGGGATGCTCAACCAAATGCCCTTTTTGAGGTTCGTGGCGCCCAGGGCGTGCGGCTACACGCAGATCGTGAACATCCTCACCAGGCTGTGGCAGTTTTTGGAGGTAGGGTTTACTTAATCGTTTTTATTTTAGCGCTTAGTAGTGTAAAAATAGGAAATTAGGGATGCATCAACGAACTTCCTCTAATGTTTCTTGATTTTCCATTTATTTTGCTTCACCATTGTTCTTTCCTCTGCTAATTATTTTCGTCACTCATTCAATAGTGCTCTTTGTGGTCAACCTCGCGAACATTTGTTTTAGTACCCAAGTCAGCATCGTTTTGGTCTTATGTCTAGTGACCTCGACCTTATTTTTGTGTGACAGATTCAGCCTTGGTCTTTCATCTACTTTCGAAAATAAAAAACAGGGCAAGACTAAGACTAGCCTTAAGATAGTTTGAATTTCTAGACCTGATTGAAAAGTAGGTTGGACACGTGTGACCTATGGATGAAAATAGGTTATCAAGAATCGCTTGCTGATGTTTCAAAAAATGGTCTTGGTCTTCTTTCGTCTAATTTTGTTTTCATTTTCGAAAAATGATTTAAGGCGAAGACTGACTTTTGATATTTATTGTGACCTCAAAAAGTTGATTGTATCTGTAGGTGGTAGGTGGGTGTACACGTGTACAAGGGATTTATTGCGACAGTCTCGACTATTCTATAGTTTGAAAATAACAATAATTTTAGAAAATTTAATAATATTTTATCACAACATATTAAGAAAATCCTATCACTTATTATCAATGACTCATATTGCTACTTAAATTATTTAAAACAGAAAATTATTAATATTAAGAAATTAATTGAAAAATCATGACAATCAAAATCAAATAGTGGAATTCTTATCAAAATTGACAAATCAAATTAAAAAATTAACTAATAAAACTATCCTTAAACATACCAAAAAAATTGAAATTTTAACAAAAAAACAAACGCACAAAATTAACCAAAACATTTCAAATAACAATAATTGGATAAAAACTTAAGTGATATCCAAATACCACAAAATGTTCAAGAAGTATTAGAATTAGGCCCAAAATTTAATATTTATGACCCTAAATCAAAAATTCCAAATGAAAAAATAATAACTAACATCGGACATGGAATATCAAAAATAAATGAAGATGATAAAAATAACATCAGATCATCAATCAGTAATATTTTAACTAATTATAAACATAAATATAATAATAAGAAAACTCTTTTAAATATCAATGAACAAAAACTTTATAATGATTTTAATAATAAAATTCAAATAGCTAAAAAATTTATAAATGCAAATCAAGACAAAATTTTAATTAAAAATGCTGATAAAACTCAAATAACTGTCATAATGAATAAGGAAGATTATAATAAAAAAATTTTAGACTTATTGAATGATGAAGAAACATATACCTACTCAAGAAAAAAAAGACCCTACAGAAATAATACAAAATTCAAATAATAAAATGTTAAAGTATTGGCTATATAACAATTATATTGATAATTGCACTTATAAAAATCTAATATCCCACAACGGATTGTCACCTAAAATTTATGGCCTACCTAAATTACATAAAAAAGATATTCCTTTGCGCCCAATTGTTGCATCTTATATGAGTCCTCTTTACAATCTTTCTAAATATATATCAAAAATTCTAACACAAATAACAAATACAAATAAATACAGTGTTAAAGATTCATGGTCTTTCAAAAAAATTATTGATGAAACTACTCTTCCTAAAAATCATTCATTATTTTCACTTGATATAGTATCTCTTTATACAAATATTCCTACCACCTTAGCACTTGAGACTATTGATACATTTTGGCATAAAATTAAAGAAATAACAGAAATACCTTTAAACGAATTCAAAACAGCTGTAGAATATATTTTAAACTCAAATTATTTCTAATTCAAAAACAAAATATATAAACAGAAATATGGTGTAGCATGGGACAACCACTATCAAGCACAATAGCAGATCTAGTTATGCAGGTAATAGAAGAAAACATCTTAAACAATAATACTGAAATCTCCTTTTATCGAAGATATGTCGATGACATAATTGTTGCAACTAATAATAATAACATAACTAATATTTATAACATTTTCAATAGTATACATCCACGATTAAAATTTACAATAGAACGAGAAGATAAAAACAATTCGATTAATTTTCTTGATTTAACTTTAATTAGAAATAAAAATAACATAATTGAAACAAACTGGTACAGAAAAGACATAAAATCAGACAGATATTTAAACTATAATTCAATTACAACCATTAAATATAAAATAAGCTTAATTAACAATTTAATAGATAGAGCAATAAAATTATCATCAAACAGATTTCATGAACATAATATAAACAAAATTAAACAAATGTTAATTAAAAATAATTATCCAATAAATTTAATAGAAAAAACAATTAAAAATAGATTAAAACAAATAAAAAATATAAATAGAAAACATTCCATAGATTTACAACCAAATTGTCTTGGTGATGATTTTAATAATTGCACAAATAATAAAACTATTATTAATTATATAACTTTACCATACATTCCTAACTTATCTTTAGCTTTAAAAAAAGAACTTAACAAATATAACTGTAGAGTAGCTTTCAAAATTCATAACACCCACGGAAAAATTTTCTTTAACAACCTTAAGGACAATATTGAAATAAATAATGAATCTAATGTAATATATGAGTTGAGTTGCAACAATTGTGTTGCTAAATATGTCGGACAGACAAAGCAATTGCTAAAAAATAGGATTTCACAACATAAAAATTCAATTAAAAAAAAGCAGAAAAACCGAATCTAGCCAATACAGCTTTATCTGACCATGCTGTCGAAAATTTTCATAATTTTGATTTTAAATCCCCTAAAATATTACAGAGAGAAAATAATCTACAGAAACGCCTAATAATGGAAATGATTGAAATTAAAAAAAAGTCCTCATTCAATTAATTATAAAACTGATATCGATAAATTAAATGTAATTTATCATAATTTATTCTAAAACAATAAATTTCATATTTGATTAATCTTGAATTCAAAATAACAACTGTATTAAATGCCAATAATATTTTTAGAAAAGATAGTACATTTTTCTCATTTAGTCATAAACCACTTTTCATAATTCAGGTGTATAAAATGGCGGCACCTCGACCAAACGAGTATAGCCAGTCAAAAATAAAATATTAATAATTTAACAATAGTAAGTAGTGAAATATTTTAATTCGATAAAACTTAAACTACAATAGTTACTCTTTCTTTTCAGAGATAATTTTTAATGTTTTCGTAATTAATAAGAGACCCAAAACCAATTTTTCCATTATTATGCTGAGGATTTCAACGTGTTTTAACATAACATTTAAAATATTAGACAACAACCAAACTGTAATGATTTTCCTTTAACAACTATGTCAGTAAATTATAAATCTTATTTTCCTGAACGCTGTGAACAAAGTAAGTTCATTTTTATTACATATTGAGGTTAAAAAATATTAATAATCTTTTTCAATAGGGAAGTAAGCATTTAAATAGTCCATGAAGTAATAACAGCTAATTTGAATTTAATAAAATAACAAGGACTATTACATAACTGGATTAATAATTTAAAAAGAAACCCAAACTCCAATTTCTCAATTAAATTTCGCTGAAGGATGTCATCATTTTTCTAAATAACAATTTCAAAAATATTAAACTACAACAAGATGGAAATTGTTAATTTACTAATTGTGCAAGTAAATTAAAAATCTAGTATTTCTAAACTCCTTGAACATAGTAAGTTTGTTTTTAATTTGGATTTTAACTATAATAATTTTAATATTCTTTTTCTATAGGGAAGTAAACATTGATAATGGTTGATTAAGTGATAACCGCTAATTTTCGTATATAAGTTTTTAAATAAAATAACAAGGACTAATTAATTTTTAAAAGGAATAATTTTGACTAAATAGGTACGTTTTGCATTTTTTAATGTTTTTTGGTAAATCGTTCACTTTCCTAATTGTTATATTATGTGATTTTTACTATGTATTTTAACTTACAGATAAGATGTAAACTGAAGAAGACTTTTATTAAGTCGAAATATATTTTTACTTTTCTCACTTTATACATTTATATTAAATTTTAAACAATTAGCTGAAAAAAAAAGTTTTTCTACAAATGAAACTATTCTATAGTATTCCAATTCAGTACTTGCATAGTGTCTGTGACCATAAACCATACATTTGTTAAAGAAAGTTAGGTGAAATCCAAAAAATACACATACACATTTAAGAAGGGCTGAAGACTTGTTTATAGCATTCAGTTCATCTGAAAAAATAATTTTAAAATAATAGCCCAATAGCTTACCTTCTATTCTTATCTTGTTTTTCTCCTGCAGTGTAGGCGTATCGCCTGTTTCTTTTTCTACTGTCGTTCATCTGAAGCTTACTTGATAGGATTTTTTTGACATTATATCAAGTCTTGCTTTCCTTGCATTTAAAAAAGTGTAGATATAAAAATATTGATTCAAAATGCATTTGCAGCTTGTCACTTGGGCAGGTCTGGTATTCTCAATCTGTATATGTTATAAGCAATAACTATCACCTTGTTTTTACTCTGTTAGTTGTTTTAGTATTAGAAAGTAGGTACTGTTCGATTGAAATGGAATTTACATTTAACATCTCACCGATCTCACCGGATTTAACTGTCAATACACTAATAAAATTTCTTTGTTTTCAAAAAATAATATAGCAATTTAAGATTGACGATATAACGGCTTAGACCACTTCCTAATTTAATTATTGCACACACTATTACATGTGATGTATTTATTTGTTAATGTTATATTCCTTTGGTGTGAAGTAGATTCATTAATTTTCTTAAAACTATTTGTACTAATCCAAGTCACTATAGGAGAATTCTTTACTGTTGTTATTGGTATTGGTAAAATTTACACACTTCAGAAATAGCAGCAAGTTCTTCTTTGTCTATTTGTGCATATTTGACCTCAGCAGCAGATAACGTGCGTGACGTATATGCAATAGGTTTTTCCACACCTTTCGGAAAAATATTCGTTGTAGCAGCACTGATAACATAATTTGACGCATGAGTTATGAGTCTTACCAAGGCGGTCTATATTGTTCCAGGCTATGACACTGGGCCTATAAAGTGATCTTTGGAATAGCCTACCACAATCTGGCAACATGGCTGCGCCAAGCTTTAACAAAAAATTTCTAGTTTTTGTCACTAAATGAAAATCTGTCAGTGCACTATCCCGGTCATTGTGATCTATGCAAGTTGAAAATAAATCTATCAAATCACTGCTATCTACATCGCAGTGCGTCACATCGCCGTGATATTCGATTTAAAAACAATTCCTAATGGGTAGGTACCTAATTTTCCATTGCAAGTAAATCGTTACTAATTTTGACTTCATCTAAAATAGTAATTTCTTCAAAATAACTTACCTGGAAGCTAGTGATATTCTAGTCAGAACAAGTCTCTTCATCTTTAAAGTGCTTTCCAATCCGCCAGTTCTCTAAATGCGAAATGTCTTTCCATTTTTGTGCTATGGTTCCATTAGATGGAAACTTGAACACGCTAACACATAGAGCAACTGATGAAGCGTAAGTTGACTTGCAGCTTGGTACGTAAGACTTTAAAGGCAGTTTTGGAACTTATATGAAGTGCTTTGTCAAAATAGTGTTTAATGTCAAATATATTTCAAACAAACAAAACTTAGTGTGTCTTGGAATGGCCTAGCACACAATCTGGCAACAGAGCCAGTGTCCTGGCCTGGAACAATATAGACCGCC